>CM074719.1:239273567-239873567 GCA_037306005.1 Rhinophrynus dorsalis
CACATCTAACATGGGTGTAAGGTAGCGAGTTGTCTCCAATGCATTGCAAAACTATGCGGTGAACACAACTCATGCACGATGAATGGCATCACAAACTTTTACAGCAGGGGTGAACACACACATCACATACAGAAATGTACAGACAGACATATAAAAGCCAAACAACATCAGGGTGTTGTTCCATGATGTGACTTGAACTTGAACAACATGAACACATTAGATAGATCAACTGATAAACAACATGAACACAATTAAGGGGATGGTAATGCTTAACATGTTTAAACAAATATGTAGTAGAGTTCATCCCCCTGTGTAAAACAAGGGAACTCCCACTGCTGAAAGGTGTCTTATTCAAAAGTAATTTCAGCTCAAAGTTGAATTTTATAGATGAAATATCACAGAGGCATGAAATTGTCAAGTGGCGCTGTTGCTACACCATCCTGTGGAGATTTATGATGCTGGGACCAGAGCTGTCCATAGGATGGTGTAGCAACAGCGCCACTGTACAATTCCAGGTCACTGCGATTTTGCATCTGAAAATTAAACTTGGAGCTGTAATGACATTTAAATGAAACACCTCTCAGCAGTGGGAGTTCCCTTGTTTTACTAAGGGGGATAAACCCTACTACATATATTTTTAAAACAATTTAAGTTTTACTATCTCTTCAATACCCTGACGAGGGAGAGGTAATCAATGGCACAAGACAATCATATATGCTCATATGTTTCATTAACACCGACAGTAACAGGTGATCCTCATGGACGTGGATTCAACGTGTGACAGAGACAAACATCTGACCCATGAGGGTTCATGCCATGGATGCCCGCAGGAAGTGAAAACAAGATTATAAACTACACTATGAAAACAACAGTCATGCTATTGTTCAGCCATCATCATGCCCTTGAGAGCCAGTGGGGTACACAACATATTGCTCAGCAATGGTTTGAAGAGCTTCCTCCACGGGTTAACCTTTTGTCATCTGACATAGAGTAGACAATCCATTTCTTGTCAATGTGTTATGTAGGCATCATGTCCATATGACTTTTGGATGAAGGGGATGGCAAGCACACATATGTATGTGTGACTGGCCAACCACATCAGTGTGTGAACCAAGACCCAGGAATCAGTGGATCTATTTAATGGATTTCGATTTACATATTGATGAGGTGTGTGCTCTGGGTCCACGTGACACACATACATATGCCTGCTTGCCATTCCCTTGATCGGAGCATCACGTGGTCATGAACCCTAGGCAACACATTGACAAGCAATGGTGTGGCATATTCACTATACTACGCGCACACACACACACACAAACAGGTCAGCATGGTGGTCCTTGCAACCTGACTCACAGATCGTTACTCTGATACCGTAGCCAACACCACACACCAAAACCATCCCCATTCTGCTCCATTAAGCACTGCCCAACCATTGCTGATTTGCAAGGTGAGTTCATTATCCCCCAAACCCTTTGAGTGCCAAAGGGGTACACAACTGATTGCCTTGCAAGGTTTTGGGTACACCTCTAGCAATCAAAGGGTTAACACATGTGATTCCAGAGTTGTATCCAATACATTGCATGCCATTGCATTGGATATCCCTCTGTGGGTTTTACCAGTGTCATGACTATGTTCCAGTTGGTAGATGGAGTTTTTCATCAGTACAATGTAGTATGTATGTACATGGCCAATCTGGTGTACCTTTGATCCAAGGTTGAGGGATGATGTCCTTGACATGCTAGGGCTGTGTCGATGGGTCATCCTGTGGCATGGAACAGATGGTTATTTTTGGTGTGCATGTGTTTGCATGCATTCCACAAACACAACCATGGTCACACATGAACGTTACTCACAGGTGAAGTAGTGCCTGATGATCCTGGTTCACATTTGTGTCCCGCTCAACATAACCTCCTTTCCATCAATGGGAACAGGGACCCCCATGGGCTGTTGTGGCTCAACATCCTCCATGAGATGTATGTCCACATCAATGTTATGTAAAAGGGAACATGCCAGTCTCTCTCTCACACTACATCTGAGGAGGGTGGACTGTCAGTTTTCAATAGCAGTAAGGTGTTATCCATGAGCAGTCATGTGGTCCTAATAGACCAATGGTAAGGTGTGTGTTATACAGGTAATTGTTTGCTGATGTGTCCGTGATTAGTGGTGTGATGTGTTGTAATTGGTATGTACTTGTCAGGTGTGTGTGTTTTGTTTCCATTGGCTGCTGAGGTTACATAGGTGAGCTTGATTTGTTTTTTGAGTGCCAGGTGTGCATGTTGTGTTCTGTGCTAACCCCTGTTGTTCCAGGGTGTGTTGTGATGGCTTATGTTGTGCTGCTTTGTGTTCCCCCTGTCCCTGTGCGGTTGCTGGATTCTTGTTTGTCTGTGACTTGTTTGTATGGTGTAGGCCAGTGGTTCACAACCAGGATGTCATGGCATGTTGGTGTGCCATGTGCACCAGCTCAGGGTGCGTCACTTTTCCCATGTTGCTATATTCTGAATTAGTAATTAGTAATATTCATTTTACACATTTTTTGGAGAGATGTGTGTATGGGCCATATAATGCACTATTTTCTCCTCATTGTCATTGACGCAGTGAGACCTGATGTTAAGCATATGTTATTTTCTTTTTGGGAATTTCCTTGTGCCTTTAAGGGGTGCCCTGTAACAACAAGATTGCATGTTAGTGTCTTGGATGGAGGGATTGAGAACCACTGGTAAAGGCCTTGTTATTGTATTTGCTAGGCGTTGCAGGGGTTAATATTTGACCTCTGTATGCTTAGGTTATGTACTTGAATGACCTTCTTCTCTGTTTTGTTTTCCTCAACGGTGGTTTTTACTCTGAGTTTAGTGGTGTACGGTTAAAAAAATTGGTGTTAGGTTTCTGGTGGTAAATGTTGCAATTAAACTCACGTTATCCCTAACCTAAACATTTGAATGGCTCTGGGGTTAGCTTTTACATTGTCCTCAATGAGCAATATTTTGACATTTTGTCAACGATTTTGTCAAAATTGCCGTTATTTCTTACTTGTGGTAACATTTGCATCGCATACTTGACTTACAAAACCACCGACAGTTTTTTTCTGCCAACGCTAACATTTGGATCAAGCCCTAGATTCTATTGCAAGTGCTAAATGTTAACACCCGTTTTATCATATATTTTCCTATTGAAGTCTATGGGGAAACCTGGGGTTAGATTCTATTATAGGTGCTAATTTTATCACTGCTTTTATCTTCAGTTTTCCCCATAGACTTCAATAGGAAAATGTTTGAGAAAACTGGTGTTAACATTTAGCACCTGTAATAGAATGTAGCTCATCTGATCTGGATTTCTTACTGCTGAGATATAAATCTCATTAAATGCATTGGCTTATCCTATATCATAATTCGCGAAAACGTGTGTAACGCCGCGACATGCGCAGTAGACACTGCTGCGCGTGCTGCAGTCATGCGCAGTAGAGACTACCCATGCAGTGGCTGATAGTGTCCAGCTCTGTATCAGCAGTGGCGCAGGCAGTCTCTACTGCTTGTGACTGTCCCACGACCGGGTGGCAGTGGCACGGTGGCCCGTGTAATGGGCTCTTCAACTAGTCTATATATGTTTAACACAGAATGATACATACTTTCATATTGTGAGCACTCTCTTTTTTATTTTGTGTATTTTGAGCTATCCCCTGGAGGAGCCTTACAGAGGGAATGATCTGCTGAGATTCACATTGTGTATGGAGACAGATTAATATCCTCCACAGGCACTTTAATCCTTTGAGTGCCAGAGAGGTACCCAGTGCTTTGCAATGCTTTGAGTAACTCTCTGGCGCTCAAAGGTTTAAGCTACAGGAAATCTATGGTAATACCGTATTTGTATGATCTTTATTTATATACTGCCTTACATGTGCATAGATCTTTACAGAAATAGAAATAGTACAATACAAAAATAATACTGGACAGAGATAAGCGCATTAGGCGAAAGTGTGATCATTGACTTATTAGTGTGTAAAAAGTTCAGCAAAAGCAACTCATACATTGAGAAGGGGACCTTGCCCTAAAGAGATTACAATCTAATACGCCAACACTATTAGCCATCTTAGCTCTCCTGCTAATCAAAAACATACAACAGGAAATATCAAAATATAATTAATCTGTATTTTCATTAACTCTAATGTTAAGGATATTATTACAGAATATATAGAGTTTGTTTTTAAATATTTAAAGAAAACAAATATTATTGAGATTCAACCACTTTTCAAATGTATGTGGATAACAATATGGTACCAAATATATATTCAACATATATTCAAAAATCCAGCTTGTGATAAATAAATAGCACAACATTTTACATAGCTGTTCTGTGGATATATAAAAATAAATTAAGATTATTTTTTCTTAGTTTTCATATAAAAATTGCATTTGAAAGCAACCCCATACATTATGGGAATCAGTTGTAGCAGATTTCCATATTTGTGTTATAAGCAGATTCTCACTGAGAACAAATAAAAGTTGCTAGCTTATTGTTGGTCATGGTACCCTCTCAGGTTCAGTCATGTTTTTCAGTTTCTTATGCCTTTACGGAGAATACATTTTCATATCCATATTAGACTACTCTCACGGACACACAGTCCAGCACTAGAAGGTCAGGCAATTTTTCTCTTAAGAAAACAGTTAAACCATAGACATGTATTTTGGCCTTTAGTGAGCCTCGTCAGTGAGGTGCAGCTAATTCCCACTAAGCAGAAGTGGGTATGCCTGGGGATACCCTTCCACTTGGGGCTAAAATCAAAAACATTATATGGTGTCATTAGATTAATAACTTTACATTATTATGATAATATTTGTAATTCCTCCAACCCTGGTCTCCACTCTGTTCTAAAAATCTAAAATATGTTCAGAAATCAGCTTTCTGCTAGAGGCCAAAGAACTCCCAAATTCAATTTAGGGCAGAATGAATATGTTCCAAAGTTACAATTTCTTTGAAA
Organism: Rhinophrynus dorsalis; assembly: GCA_037306005.1. Classification (NCBI taxonomy): domain Eukaryota; kingdom Metazoa; phylum Chordata; class Amphibia; order Anura; family Rhinophrynidae; genus Rhinophrynus; species Rhinophrynus dorsalis. The sequence continues at coordinate 239,278,540 of CM074719.1, forward strand.
ATGTGAAACAAAGTTTTTTTTAAACCACACCCCCTCTCCCTTGGCTATATAAGTGCAGCTTACAGTATAATGTCTGATCGCAGAGTGACTTTTTAAGACCTTCTTCTCAAGTAAGCAAACCTGACTGAAATATCTAATAACAGCTGTATCTCAGGGTTTATTGAACATCTAGGGATTTGGCTAATGTAGTAGTGTAACGGTTTGTTTTGACACTCAGACCAGTAGGTAAAATAAAACAATCTTTTATTGAAAGAAAATAAATACAAATGATCGCCCTCTACAGTTGACAGCAACAATTGCAAGCTATAACACAGTACACATAGCTTTAATAATATGGATAGAAGGCACCCAACATAGGAACAGCGAATAGGGAACTGGCCCCTAAAGGGTGAATGAGAGTAAATTGTCAGTCTCAGCTGTGGGGTTTGGCACGCCCGTGTGGTGTATTGATCAAGTGAGCAAATGTACACAGCACAGAGTTCATATAAAGATGGGTCGTAGATATTCAGTGACCAATGTGAGTGATAGCAGCACAGTAACCCAAAATAGCCCCCACGGGCGTTCGTCAATAGACCACTGAGCCTGCAAGTGCGAGAGTATGTAGCCCCCACGGGCGTGATCGAGACTAGCCTGAGATGCGAAGCTGGCGTTTTAGCCCCCACGGGCGTATAACCGGAGACCAATGTGAGCACAACACGAGCCAATAGCCCCCACGGGCGTTTACCTACGGATCTAGCAAGAGCTTGGAGCCTAACCTTGCCACCAATACCCGCACCGGACACCTCCGTTGATAACAGTGAGACCAAGAGCCAAAGATGCCCAACCGGCCTAACAGGATAGACTACTCTGCAAGCGTAATCGGGAGTCGCCGTCCAAGTAGCGGCCAACTCAGCAGCAGTAGACTTACAAGGTAACGGTTCTGTATTTAGAAAGGAGGTCCGGTCAGAGAGCAGCAGCAGTGCAAGGGTTAAAAGGTACGTTTGAATCTCCCAGGCTCGGTATGGTAGCTTAGCTCTGCAGCGCGTATAGGCTCGGTACAAGAGGCACAGCTTACGCAAGTCAGCAAGGGACTCTGCACTGATGGATGGGTTAACCAGGAGGGTAATGGTCACACTCGATCGGCACAGCGATGCAGGATTCAGAATGTTGCGGCGGCGACAGCAACCAAGCAGGCCGCGATGATCTTGAAGCAGGAAGTCGGCCAGCCGGATCGTAGCACGTAGAGGGTTCTCTGACAAGCCGGGTCGTAGCACGTAGAGGATTCTCAGACAAGCCGGGTCGTAGCACGTAGAAGATACTCAGACAGGCCGGGTCGTAGCACTTAGAAGATTCTCAGACAGGCCGGGTCGTAGCACGTAGAAGATTCTCAGACAAGCCGGGTCATACACAATCAGGAACACTGGAGAGTAGTCAGGACAGGCCAAAGTCGGTACACAGGAATCGGATACTGGAACACAGCAACAGCAAGTCTGGCTCAGAAACACCACGAAAGGGCATCTGACAGATGTAAGAGTCAGGTATAAAAAGGTCACCAAGGGGCGGGCCAAACCAAGTGAACAAATCACAGTCTGCCACAGATGAGAGTGACAGAATAATCACAGGCACTGTGATAAGTAGGGAGTGCTGTAATTATTCTGTGACACACCAGAGGACAATTCAAACTTCTCATTGATTTAAATTTCCAATCCACTGGAAAACCTTTTAAGTCAATGGAAATGTTGGTAATTTTTACTTGTCCCCTATAGTTGCTGTGTTCCAGAATAACTCCAGGGGGGAGATTCACTAAGCGGTGATACAGAGGTGATAAAGTGGAGATGACTTCTGCAGTTTATCATTCTCCAATACCAATGTTATTCTATGGAGCCTATGCACTAAGATGTCTTCAGTTTTGGAGATCTTAGTGAATAGGTTCCATAGAATAACATAGGAAAATGGAGAAGTGATAAACTGGAGATGTCATCTCCACTTTATCACCTCTTTATCACTGCTTAGTGAATCTCCCTCCAGATATTCCTGGTAAATCAGTACATTCTGTATCACATATTTGCTCGTTATATATATATATATCTATATATATATATATAGATATATATATATATATATATATATATATATATCTATATCTATATATATCTATATCTATCTATATATATATATATATATCTATATATATAATGAAGAAAAATGTGCACTCTCGGATTTATATAACACAAACCAATTTAATGGTATATAAAAGCGACGTTTCGGTCGTCAACTTGCGACCTTTATCAAGCAAAACATAAGTAACAATAACGACATGACTTACTTATATACATAAAGAAACACTCACCTCGTGTATCCCCAAACAGTCCCCAGTGATGACGTGAGAGATGGACAAAGAAGAAAACAATAGAAAAAGCCGGTACCGAAGACCCAAAGCACCACAGATAAGAATAACACCTACAGTGCCCCTCTGTGTTGAAAACTAGAATTGCGAGAAAAAACAATTGCATCAAAGTTGCAAAATAGTACCAGCATATAGCTAATTAAATACAAAGTATATATCTCTAAAGCAAATGTATCAAAGTCATAATGATTATTAACGCGCTGACAAGAAGCAGCTATATTGGTTTCTTTCATTTAAACCATAAGGATTAATAGTTTTCAATTCTTTGATCCAGTAACATTCTCTCTGTAACAAGATTTTAGCTCGATCGCCTCCCCGTCTAGGTATAGGAACATGTTCAATCCCTATGAAACTAAAGTTAGTGGCTGAATGTTTAACTGTCAAATAATGTTTAGCTACCGGTTTATATGAACTGGAATCACGTATAGCCACTTTAATTGCAGAGCGGTGACCTGCCATTCTCTCTCTTAAGGTCCTTTCTGTTTTCCCTACGTATGACAAACCACAAGGACAGGTTAATAAATATATTACATGATCAGTAGTACAAGTGATTCGACTTTTGATGGGATATTTTTTATTAGTATGTGGATTTGTAAAATATCTTCGAGTTCGCATCGAACCACATGTAGTGCATCCCGGACACCTATATGATCCCGAAGGGGCCGCTGTTAGCCAAGTATTTCTCTTTACAGGTGTATAGCTTTCAACGGGATCGTTGTTAACTAATAGATCTCGGAGGTTAGAACCTCGTTTATATCCGATTAACGGAGGATTTTTGAAAATTGGAGGTAAATCTTTTACCTTAGAGAAAATCTTCCAATTATTTTTGATGCATTTTTGTATCTGTTTTGTGGCTGTCGTATATTTAAGTGGGATCACTAGTCGGTCCTGTGTTTTAACTTTGTCATTAAATTGTGGAGCCTTTTGGGCCAATAATTCCTGACAAATAGCCTCAAGTTTTTTCCTTTGATAGCCCCTGATGACAAAACGTTCAATAGTCTCTTTCAATTGAATGTGTAAAACTCCTTCCTCCGAATTATTTCTGATGACACGAAGTAATTGAGATCTAGGTAATGAATCTTTTAATGCTTTAGGATGAAAACTTGCATTATGGAGAAGTGTATTCCGATCTGTAGATTTTCTGAATAGACTATATCCCAATTTATTATCTCTTCTAAAAATCTTAAGATCAAGAAATGCAATTTCACTTGCACTATATGACAGTGTAAATTTTACCGGGGTATTTAATGAATTAACATTATCCACAAATGAAAGTAAAGATTGTTCCTCACCCCTCCAAATTATCAACACATCATCGATAAATCTCCGGTACAGAAGTATGTTTGATCTAAATTTATCAAGAATGTAATTTACTTCAAATATATACATGAAGGCATTTGCATAAGAAGGTGCCATGCTGGCACCCATTGAGGTGCCAGCAATCTGCAGATAGAAAGATCCTTCAAATTGAAAAAAATACTCTTTAAGCATATTTCTAAGAGCGCTAACAAATATTCCACGGGGGGACCTTTATACAATTTTGATCCCTTAATGACTTCACGTACTGCAGATAAACCCTCCTCATGGGGAATAATAGTGTACAAATTCTTAACATCTAATGATGCAAGCCAGATGTCTTCTCCTTCAATGGTAAGCTCTTTCAAAATATCGATCAACATTGGTGTATCCTTCAGAACCGTAGGAAGATTCTGAATTACAGGCTGCAAATAGAAGTCAATGAAAACCCCTAGAGGTTGGAGTAAACCTCCTCTAGCAGATACTATCGGTTTTAATGGTGGCTCTGTAAGTGATTTGTGGATTTTGGGTAATCCATAGAGTACTGGACATACAGGATATTTTTCCATAAGGAATTCACCAGTATCTTCAGTAATCCATTGTCCCTCTATTCCTAATTGGATTAGGGCTTGGATTTTATTTTGGATAACTTCAGTAGGATTCCTATCTAATAATAAATAAACTGAGTCATCATTTAACTGACTTTTCAAAGATACACTGTAGTCCAATTAATTCTGAATCACAATAGAGCCGCCTTTATCAGCCGGTCGAATGCAGATGGATTTATCGCTCCTTAAAGATGCAATTGCTGATCTCTCTTCTTTAGTTAAGTGCACATTTTTCTTCATTATATGGTATTTTATATGTGGCACCCGGTATTTTTTCAATGATTCAGCGTGAGTGCTTGTTTTTTGGATACATATATATATATATATATATATATATATATATATATATAATTATATATATATATATATATATATATATATATATATATATATATATTTTCTTATACGCACATTATTAAACATGCACTCTTTCAAGCTCATACAATACACATTCAAACACCTACCCAAAAAGCAATATAAAACTACATGCGCACACACACAAGCATGCACACGCAATCATAGCTCCAGCAACAGCAGAATACTCTGAGACCAGTCTTTTGGGGTTTGGTATCACCCACAACATTTCTTTGACCCATGTGCATTGTCTCTGTGGAAAAAAACAGTGATCCTCTCCAACTGCCACTGCTACTTTCACACTGTTACACTAGTTACAGTCACAGGTGGTTGGGATCTTCGTAGCTGTTCAACATGCCCTTCAGTAGTCAGGAAGCTCAATTACTAAAGCATCTATCAGTAATATGAATTTAGTGTCCACCATTAATTTAGGCACTCATGTTCATAGTACATAGGGGTCTCAGAGGCATGCTTCCCTGTATACCAAGGCACATCTCATTAAGGACTAGATTCTATTGCAGGTGTTAAATGTTAACACCCATTTTATCAAACATTTTCATATTGAAGTCTATTGAGAAAACTGAAGATAAAAGCAGATATAAAATTAACACCTGTAATAGAATCTAGCTCCATATGTTGCCCATCTCTGTACTTGTTCATACTGCAGTGTGTTGTAATATTGACCCAGCAAAGAGACTCCTTTTCTTAGATTGCCTCACTGCACCACTGATAAATACTAATGTTTCAAAAACTAATATATTATTAATGTATGGCTAGCTATAGAGCCATTTTTTAAGCAAAAACTAAATATTGTAAAGTGCCACACTGTACCTCTGATAAATAAAGTTTATTCCTTTATTTGGAAAACAAAAGGCTAACAGTGTGTATGTGTGTGTGTATTTTGTGAGAGAGAGATGGTTCATAACATGATAGTAAAGGCAAAGTGTGTGTGTGTGTGTGTGGTTGTGTGTATGTATATGAAAAGCCAGAGTCTGTGTATATATGGATGGTATATAAAATATATGTGGCATGAGTTGCGACAAGCACAAATACTAGAGAAAGAGCATAAAATCTGCCTTGTAGTCTGCAACCAAACAATAAATTATAAGGCATTTGTTAATTAATTATAACTCAGTAAGAAATGTTAAAACCAACTACCACAACATATTTTTTATCTTATATTTTAGTAATGCAATCTCTCCCTCTTCTGTTTAGAATGAATACAGGAAATAAATAAAAATTTTGTGTAAATAGCATTTGAGTAGGCCCCTTCTTACCTAACATCTAAGGTATGTCCCTTTCATAAGTCTCTAGTGGTATAATGGGGAGACTTTCCCAGCAGGTTTTGGTGTGATGACATCTCCTCACACCTAGCCAGGAAAATTCAGAATTACTGTTCGCTCTATTTGCTTTTAAGGAAGTGGGACTACTATAGATCCCACCCATCTGTTACTCCTTCCACTTTTATTCATACAAAGCTCATATATCCTAACTTTAAATAAAAACTAAAATCCTCCATAATATTTTCCGACTTACTTCAGAATCATATTTTTGCTAATCTCATTTGACATTTTTTCTGCTTCCTGATGACCAATATTATTTATTGCAAAGCTTTCCTTAAGGAGCTGCTGTTTCACACTGTCAGTGGCTCTATGACCAAGCTTTTATTTTTCTATTGTTTATAACAATGAAGCTGTAAGTTTATTTAGCAGTGTTGAACCGAATATAATAGTGAGAAAAGACAAGTAAAGAATACGGTGTCAAAAATATATATATGCTGGCTCTGTTATATACACATAGAAACGGCCACCATTTTAATATTATTCTTTATGATAAATAGCACAAAGCAAATGTTGTTATAGTTTACCTTTACATTGTTAGGATCTCAGAGCAGAATACCAAAACTAAAATATTATCACAAACTAGCTATGTTGATTGGAGGCCAAAGAACTGACAAATCAGATTTAGGTCAGAATGAATATGTTTCAGGTCAGCAACTCCTTTGAATATCATAATTACTGAAAGGTCACCCAAATACACCCTCTCTTTTGGCTATGAAAGTGCAACCTGCAGCATTTTGTGTGATCTCAAAGTGGCCTACATATTTTTAATACATTCCTCAGTGGTAGAAAAAACTGTCTGACATAACCTATTCACTTGAAGGGACTGACTGAGTGGCCTAAAGCCCCAAGTCTCATTCCTCAAGACCTGTGTGTTGTTGCCAGATTGGATCATGTAATAATGCTAAACCCTCCCCTAGTAATGGGGAAATCGGCCTGATCAATGCACTAATAACGCACTTGGGCCTCGATTACATTTGATAACCTTATCACAGCTTTTAGCTACGCATTTTCCTCACAAACTTCAACAGAAATCTGTAAGGTAAAAAGAGAATCTGTCACCTTCAATGGAATCTAGACCTATGATAGCCCTAGCTCCAAGAATTTTCAGAACTTAGAAACTCCCTTGTCAATGACAGATATCTAACAAAAATCTTGCTCTAGAATAATCTTTATAATATTTGTTTGCAGAACTGCTTTTTTGTTTCCTTGCTTATGTGTTTTTTAGTAAGAGACTAAACAGCCTGCTTTACTGTAAAGCATTAAAATATAGATATAGTTAAATGGCAAACATTTTTGACACTTTTTGATGCAACTAGTTCCAAGGGTTGTTAATCTGATATTCTGAGCATTTGGTACATAGGGTTGCCACCTTTTCTTCAGAAAAATACCGGCCATGGCATTCCCCTCCATAGACTTAACATTGGACAGAAGCCAATTTTTTCCAGCCTGCCAGTAAAATACCGGCTGGATGGCAACCCTATTGGTACAAGACCTAATAGACTGACTTATGTATATCCTCACTAGCATTCAAGCTCCATTTAAATGAATGGGAGGTTATACTGATGCCTTTTTGAGTAGTAGGTTTGCTCTACAATTGAACTGCCTTTATTTTTTGTGTATAAAGAGCTAAGAGGCATATTAATAATTCTTAAAGTGGAGAAATTGTGGAATAAAACAGCTGCTCCATATACATGAAAGAAAATCTCCCATTATGGAACAGTTGGTTTGCTCCAGAATTGGTCTACTTTCATGAAAGTAAGTGCATGTCATACTTAGGAGCCAACACAACACTCACCAAATATAGCTACAGACTTACAACTAATGCACTAACCCTCTGTAGGGATGGGCAAAAAGTCATGTTCTCTTTTCACAGTTTATTTTTTTGGAAAAATTAATATTTCTCATTTCCATAGAAATTCCTTTAGATAGGCAATCCATTCAAATTCTGCTTTTTAGCTACCTCCAATTAAATTTCCACAAGTACACAGCAATTTCTACTTAAGCTTTCTACTGCAGTCAAAATTGCACCTATAAAATCCCTGAACTTCCAGCCATTCTTTGAGGTTTTAGTTGGTAGTCCGAGAGTGATTGTGGAAAGTGAAACTAGGGAGACAGGGAGCAAATTAGTTTAGATTTGTTCTAGTTAACATCTGTGTTGCTGTTGTTACCTGCTTGGCTCTGTTTAAAATGAATAATAGGAGTTGGAGGACCACTTACTCTGAAGTAGAGAAAATCAGTGATGAAAGTAACTGCACAAGTAGTAGTGGAGCATTAGTGGAGCAGTAGCAGCACAAGAGGTGCAACTGCCGGAGCCTACTTTCTTTGTGAGTGATATACCAGGTATATGACCTATGTAACCCACAAGAGAGGAGGAAGAGTCGGTTAGTAGTAGTGATGGTGATGATGATGATAACAACAGTGAAATAAAATATTTCTTAGCTCAAACATAAAATGGAAGTGAGATCTTCAGATGGGAACAGATATCACTGTGAGTGTCATCAAAGTGCTTGGTAATATAGTTCCTGCTGTGTCATCTGAGCACTAAATGTCATAGGATCAAGCTGGTGTATGCATCATAATCATGTGTACAAGAAGTGGTGGTGGGAGTGGACTGAGATCATCATCCCTACAACAGAGGTGGTGGAACCAGTACCAACAGTGTTAGACAGGTGGTGGTGTGTCACGGTTTGTTAAGACTCTCAGACGTAAGGTTTAGGTAAAAACATAACTTTATTGAAAAGTTAAGGCAATCCCATAGGGTTTTCATACACATACAAACAATACATAGAAGCAAATGCCAATAGATATAGGTTCTACCGGCCTTGCCAATAATACCGGGCAAAGCAGCCCAGGCGACTCTGACGGAATAGTAGGAAGCAGGCTCTACCGGCCTTGCCAATAACGGGTAAGGCAACCGTAAGATGGCAACGTACCGGTTCTACCGGCCTTACCAATACCGGGCAAGGCAGCCTGAGGGATTCACAAGGAGTAGGCTCTACCGGCCCTGCCAATACAGGGTAAGGCAACCTAAGGGTGGCAATGTGAAAGGTTCTACCAGCCTTACCAATACCGGGCAGGGCAGCCCAAGAAGGGTGACACCACTGAGACCAAATGATTGTCAGATGACAATGACAGTAGGATGGAAAATAGAGTTACTCGGTCAAGCGGTCTCACTCAAGCAGAAAGTCTCGTGCCCGTAACTGCAGGACTAAATGCTGTTAGGACTGGACAGCACACTTGGAACCTCCAAGTACCTGACTGCAAGTCCGGAGTAAACCAGCGCCCTACGTTAGGAACATACAGGCAAGATGTGACTCATAAGGCAAACGGAGCAACCCAGCGTCCGCACGCTGGGACCAACAGACAGTAATGTGAGCCGCAAGGCTAATGGAGCAAACCAGCGTCCGCACGCTGGGACCAACAGTCTATGAGGAGAGCCACTAGGCTCTTGGAGTAAACCAGCGTCCGCACATTGGAAACAACAGACAGTAATGTGAGCCGCAAGGCTAATGGAGTAAACCAGCGTCCACACACTGGGACCAACAAACAGTAATGTGAGCCGCAAGGCTAATGGAGTAAACCAGCGTCCACACCCTGGGACCAGCTGACAGTAATGTGAGCCAAAAGGCTAATGGAGTAAACCAGCGTCCGCACGCTGGGACCAACAACAGTAATGTGAGCCTCAAGGCTAATGGAGTAAACCAGCGTCCGCACGCTGGAACCAACAGACAGCAATGTGAGCCGCAAGGCTACTTTAGTAAACCAGCGTCCGCACGCTGGAACCAACAGACGGTAATGTGAGCCGCAAGGCTAATGGAGTAAACCAGCATCTGCAACCTGGGACCAACAACAGTAATGTGAGCCGCAAGGCTAATGGAGTAAACCAGCGTCCGCACGCTGGAACCAACAGACAGCAATGTGAGCCACAAGGCTAATGGAGTAAACCAGCGTCCGCACACTGGAACCAACAGACGGTAATGTCGCCGGAGCGAAAGGAGAGCGATGACGCCTCAGAAACAGGAAACCACAGGAACCAGGCAGAGGATCAACTGGGTCAAGCACCGCTAAGCCGACTGGCAACCGGAACATCAGCAACCGAAGAGAACAACCTAAACTGGACTGGAACTGACAAGCAGGCAGGAACACAGGAACAGGTCGACTCAGGAACTCAGGAACAGGCCCAATCAGCTACAGCAGACAGGACGAATTGGATGCTGTCAGACACCACGAAAGGGCAACCAAAAGGTGCCCGGACTGAGTTTAAAAAGGCAATGTGAGGCGGGCTGACGGCAGACAGCCAATGGGAGCCCCCTACAGATGATAGACACTGAATTGCAGCAATCACGGGCACCGTGATATGGTGGTTAGGGATGGGTGAAAGTTGTCGCCGTGTTCCCACGAGAAATTTCACAAAAAACATGTTGTTACCCGTTTTTTTGCAGGAAAATACACTTTAAAAATGGCGCTTAAAATATTTGCATCTTTCGCCCATTGGCTAAAATCTTTTGCCCTTTTACGTTGTTTTTGCACTTCCGCTATAAAAACGTGACTTTTCGCTGAATGCAGACACAATAGAAGCAGCTACAGAGCGAGATAGATGTGCTGTGCTGTTTTGCTGTGATATTTTGCAAAGATTGAGGCAGGAGAGGCTCATAGTGACTCCTATCACTATGAGCAGCAAAAAGAGGAACTGGAAGGACCCTTATTATGTGTCCACTGAGTCTGAGGAGGAGGAGGGAGGAAGTGACTAGCAGTACTGAACGAATGCTGTCCAGTCCCCCTAAATCACCCCAAGGGATCTTGGGGAATTTAATGAGAAGGGAGGGAGAAAAGGGAATGGGAAGGAAGGGAGAAAAGGAAAGGAAGGGAGAAAAGGGAATGGGAAGGGAGGGAGAAAAGGGTAGTACTAGTGAGAGCAGGACAGGTCAGCTGCCTGCACTTGTTGCAAGATGCGCTTCCCCTGCTGCCAGTGCCAACATTGCTGTACCTGCAGCCACTAGTGTTGTACCTGCTGCCAGACGTGCTGCCCCTGCTGCCAATGCCACCATTGCTGTACCTGCTGCCACTAGTGATGTACCTGCTGCCAGACATGCTGTCCCTGCTGCCAGTGCCACCATTGCTGTACCTACAGCCACAAGTGCTGAACCTGCTGCCAGTGCTGAACCTGCTGCCAGTGCTGAACCTGCTGCCACCAATACTTTGCCTGCTACTAGTGTTTCTTGTAGTACTCAGGGGGGAAGGAGAAAATGATGCCAAGTGTGACAACAAGGGACCCTAAATCAGACTTGCCATTCCCAAGCAGTCCTGCCAGTGCCAGTACTACTGCTACTATGGTCCAGCAGCTTGTTAGAATTAGAAGTGAAGGAGGGGGTAATCAACAATATTCTCATATTACTAGTGACTGTGAGACTGAGGAGGAAGATTCTGCGACTGAACTTGATGTGGTTGGTGTTAGTAGTAGTAGCAGTAATGGTGAAGCAGCCAGAGTGGTAGGGGAAACATTTGAGAGCATCCAGACTAGCGGTCAAGGAAGCCCACACCATTCCTCTGGCTCTGGGAGTCCCCTTCCCTTCACTACAGTGTCCAACTTGAATATGATCCTTAAGAGACCAGAACTGGTACTGGGGGGAGAGCAGGCTCAGAATTAATACCACCACCACCAGCAGGAGCACAGATCAGCTACCTGTGCCTGCTGCTACTGCTCTAGTGCTAGTCTGCCACCTTCTTCAGGTCAAAAGGAAATGGCAAGTGTGACATTAGGGGACCATCTGTCACATTGCTTGTCACCTCCTCCAAGCAGCAGTGAGATGTCTGGAATAGAGCAGCAACAACACATGTAGGGAGTAGTGGTGGTGGTGGTGGTGGTGGTGGTGATGATGATGCTGGAGAAGCTGGGGTGGAAGAGACATTGATGGCCTTTTTAGCACAAACTGAGAAGGTATGGGAGACAGGGATGAGGATGGGCATCACCACCACCACCACTAGCAATGACATTTTGGAATTAGAGGAATTTGCAACTGCTCTAATTCCCTCTGATGCTGAGTTGCAAGGGCAGCAGGATGCTGAGGAGCAGGCTAGTGTGCAACAGATCACAGTGGGCACAGTGGGAATAGGGTCAGCAAGTGATGCAGGACTAGGACATGTTCCATTTGCCAGCAGTAGCAATACTCCTGATCCTTGTTTCAGTGTTTAATCTGAGGCAGTAGCAGCAACAGCAGCAACATTATCTGGTGCCACAGACAATGTAGGGGAATGTGGAGGACAAGAAGAAAGAGGCTATTCGTCTCCATCTGTTCCCTTCCCCCAAAAGTCATCTTGGGTGTGGGACTATTTTTCTGTTGGGACAGGCACAATGCAGTCATCAGCAACGGCACTGTGCACAATTTGTGATAAGTCAGTGAAAAGAGGAAAGGAGAGAACACACCTTGACACAAGCGCCCTGATATTACACATGAAACACAGGCACCATGACATTTACGTCAAACATGTTAAAGACAAACACCCACCACAGAAATCAAGCACCGCTTTTGCTGTCCCTGTCTCTCCAGAAAGGCAACAAAAGGTGAGGCAGAGATCAAAGAGGAGGTGAAATAGAACAACCCAGGCAGAGACCGGAAGTTCCATGACGAGTGAAACAACTAGCTCACCTTCTAGGATAATAACTACATCTTCTGCCGTCTTCATGTCGTTCATCTTTACCTCCCCTGCCAAATGATAGCTACTCTGTTGATGTTAGGATGTGGCAGTTCATCTCTACCATTGCACACTGTGTGTTGCACTAACCACATAAGCTAGTGTGGTGGAAGAGAATCGCAATCACCTGAGGAGATTCCATCCTGCAGAATATGCTAAGATGGTGGCAGGGAGGGTCCATCATTACTATTAAACTGTCAGCAAGTTGTCATGTGTCCTTAGCGGGTTTGTAAAAGTGTTAAAGTGACAGCTGCAGTACTTGGTTTCGGGTTTCATGGTGTTTGGATACAGTTGTGCCCCCAGATGTTATTTACCACACACACTGTGCACATTGCAGTTGCTGATAAGACCTGCTGTTCCTGCTCTCAAGGGAAAAATATATTTATGATTTTGCAGGCAGGGCAGATGGAGAAGATTTAATGGCCAACTTGTTCTTTTCTCCACATAGACTGGGGGCTACTTATTGTGCTGCTACTGCCTCAGACGCATCACTGAAGCTAGTTGTGGGTGGCAAGTAGAACCTTCATCATCCATTACCCATGTTACTGCTATTGTTGATCCCATTCCCTTTTAGCTGCCTAATCATCCTGCTGCTTAAACAACTCAGCAGCAGCAGTATGAACAGCAGTTGCAACTCAGGAGGACATTTGACAATGACCACTGGCCAACATGACCTGCTTGCATTAGGCTAGTAGGGCATTTTTATTTTTTTCTCAGGGCTTGTGCCTTGAAAAAAAAAACTAGTCCTACAAAAAAATAAACAATTTTTGAGAGGTTTGTTTCTAACAAGCCTAAGACCTATAAATCAATGTTTCCTTAGGTCTTGTGCCAAACAAGCTTAAAGGCATAGTAATACTTGCAAATTACTAATCCCCATATTGTAGCTTTGTTAAAAAGAAACTTATTGCCCCCAGTGTCATCTCTTAAACCCTTATGGTTTGAGAGATGATAGCGCTCAAAGTTCCCCCCTCCCTCCCCCTTCCCTGACTGAACGCTGACTGCAGGGGAAGCTGTTGTACAGTCTTATGTGCATCAGGCGGCTCTGCAGCTGAGCCGAGATCGAGTTCATAAAAAATAATTCTTTCACTGAAACGGTCTTCTACGTGTGCTTTGTTTGCATGTAAGTAAGATAGGTTTGACATACACCATACTCTGAATCTGGCTGTTTTCAACATATAGTTATAGATCTAAAAACGTATTTGTCTTGTCCGAATACTCTGAGGTAAAATGTATTCCTCTTGAATTACTTTTAAAAAAACTCCATCATTCTAATTAGTTCTACCTTTTTACCATTCCAAATCATGGTAACATCATCTATATAGCGGCCATAAAAGACCAGGTTCGCCCCCCATGGGTTATTGAACCAGACTTGTTTGTACCCGGAAGCTGATGAAGCACATGCTGTGAATCTCTTATATGTGACTTCAATTTACCACATACGTCTGGAGAAAAAAATCCAGCTTTGATGACAAATTATAAGTAAGGTTATTAATGCCTGAAATTATGGGTCCTCCAGGAAGATTCTTAAGTTGTTTATGTACTTTAGGTATGTGGTAAAATAAAGCTACACTGGAGTTAGGGATGAATATATCATTTTATTCATCCTGGGTAATGATATTTTTATTTAGGGCCCCTTCATAACTTCTCTCCTCCTTCAAATAAGTGAGTTGCGAGGCCATCTTCCACAGGCCCACTGCAGACTAAAAAGTTTTACATGGGTTTAAGCACAGTTGCCCCCCAAGTCCTATTGGAGGCCCAGAGTTCCCATCTTGAGGAGTCCCACAGTCCTGAATAAGGGCAAGTTTGGTAAAATGGGCACTGGGTGCAGCAGTACCGAACTGCCAGTCCTTTGGACCTAGATTGCTGTATCCCATCCCTCAGGTTCAAGGAGCAAAAGAAGCCTAGGTAGTTCTGGGGGGGGAGGGTCCATCCAGGATCTGAACTGGGGGCCCCATGATGATTGCATAGATGGGCCCCAGCCCTTGGGCAGCAGGTGACCAATCACTTTCTTAAAATGTAGTCCTCTGCAAACATAAGCATGGCCAAGGGAAATAGCAATAGAAAAAACCCTGGGGATGAGTCCTGACCTATGGCCAAAATCCAACATGGATGACTGGAGCCCGATGGCTCCCAAAATCAAATAAAATGGTTTGGGCCAAGGTGCCCAGGCAGACTCCTGTCTCCACTGCTCTGTAGGCTTACAACATTTCACAGGATTGGTTAGTCCCTTGGCACTCCCATGGTTTACTCTCTGGGCCCCCTTCCACGGGGCTTATGCAGAAATACAGTGCATTGCAATTTGCCATTTCCACTGTTGTGGTGCATCCTGCACCTGGCATTTCTGTGGACTGATGAGGTGTACAGCTTCCTGCCTCATAGCCACCCTTGCATGAAACTTCTTCCTCTCCAAGGCACCATCACCTGCTTGGACACGCTGGGTCCTCCACCTCCTTGCTCTGCAGGGGCTGTTGGAAAGCAGCACCTTCCCACTGGCTTCCATTCTCCAGGTCTTCCCCCAGTTCCGTGACACTCAGAGGCAGCGGTCTCTCTCTCTCTCTTCCCTCACTGGTTTGCTCATGGTAGTGCTTGTCAGGGTTCTACTTCAAGGTGATTGGTTGGGGACCCTCCATGAGATTAATCTCCACAGCTACCATTCTCTGGAGCTCTGCCTCTCCTGATCTAGGGCGCTCCCATGTCCACACCCTCTGGTACACCAATTCCTCCTATTTGAAGGCTTCTGCACTTTCCTTGGCCACCACTCTTTTTATATCCCCCCACCAAATCTAGTGTAAATGACAGCTCCCCTGGTCATCTTGCCATTAACTCGTCCTGTTAATCAAGTTTTCCCTCAAAGTCTGCATCATGCAGAAACACATCTGCCTCCTGGATAGGTGAAACTTTTCTCCTCAAAAGCGAAACAGGTGAAAAATGTCACTTACCTTTGAGCAGGACATTTTTTTTGCAAAAAGTGGAATTTTCAGCTTTTTTTCTACCTAGTTCATTACCTTGAAATCAATGGTAAGACTGTACCCTTCCACCCAAATGGGCAAGTTTCCTTTCTTTTCCCACAGGCGTAGTATAAAAGGGATGTCAAGTTCCTGCAGAATGTCATTCTTTGTGAGAGATAGAGAAAGCACCATATTTAGAACTAGTTAGATAACAAAGCAGAAGGGAGAAGGATTAACCCTAAATACCCCAAAATCTTGGTTAACTGAGATGGGCAGCTGTGATCCAAGTTTCTCCTTGTTCTGACTGTTATCTCTGTGTTAGGGGAGTCTGAGGGTGTGTAAAGGGAGCAAATGAGATTTATCTCAAAAAAACCAAATGCCCCAACATTTTCTGTGGCTGAAGGCACATGAAGCTGTGATTCAAGTTCCTTTCTGTTGTAAAAATACTATAAAAATGTAAAAGCAATTACAATTTTTGATAGGCGACAGGGATCCTGCCATGAGCTGTGACCAAAGCACACAGATACTCGAAGAGGTAGAGTATTTTGTAAAGAACAAGACATCACAAACACAATCAGTTATGTTGTGTACTTAACTGTTTAATAATGTCCAGCAAATGTACTAGGGGCAAGGGTAGTAGCAGTGCAGAGATGTGTTAGTAAAGTTAGTAAACTGACTTCAGCTATGGTTGTTGCAGCATGCACAATAAATGATGATGAAGAAGATAACAGTAGTGGAGATGAAGCTGCAGACGATGCTGAGGATGACCTAATCATAGATGATGATGTTGATCTCCAATATATCCCTCCAGCTTCCTCTTTTTCTTCAGATACTGATGAAGCTCTGAGTGAGAGAGATGATAAGGCCAGAAAATTTCCTGAAAGGCAAAGTCTCAATCTTCCACCACTGACAAGGAGTGCTGTGCCTGTTTATAAACTCTTTGACAGATCAATTGGAAAGTTTGACTGTTGCCAAGTAAAGATGCCTAAAAATACGCAATTATCCTGTCAGTCAGCATCAACATCATCACCGCTTCCAAGTCCAAACCCCACTCAGCCACACACACTAAGTAATCAGGTACACAGATCATCGACATCCACAATCCTGCTATGATAGTGCTTCTTCTGTTGTTGGAGGTTCAGCACTTTGACACCATGTTGTATGATTGTAGCAACATCTAGCCCTAGTAGTAGTAGCCTCTCAGTACATGAAGTATACAGTATGGAGATACTTCACTCACAGTCCAAAAGCTAAACATGTGCTATCTGTTGTCTGTGTAAGAAGCATAAGCACATGAGGAAAGCAGGCTCACAAGTAGGCACCTCCTCGCTGAAATCCTACCTGAAGCACATTCATACATCAGCATGGAAGAAATACCATCAACATGTCATAGAGGTGTCATGACTAGTAGCAACAGAAGCACTCCTAAAAGTTCCCAAGACACTGGGGCACATTATAGAAGTGCTCTTGAGGTTTCAGACAGTGTGCCAAGATTTTATTCATTTGAAATAACACCTATGGGTCCTGCTGCAGAGAAGTATGACTCAGAGTATGTTGTGGGAGATGACAAGAGCCACCTCCACCACCCCTGATACCTCCGTCAGTCATGATTTGTAAGCGATAAGTTACACAGTACTACTGCCATGTACTGCCAATCAACACTTTCTGAGTTCTAGGGAAGAACCTAAAGGCTTTCCAGAAGTAATCCTCAAGTATGCCTGCAAAACTGTAAAGTTGCAAAGATATTGACAGTTGACATGCTGCCATGTTCTTTGGTAGACAACAGAGGTTTTAAAGAACTCATATCATGTGTTGCACCACGCTGGTCCATCCCAAACTGCAGTTTGTGGGCAAAGTGCTGGAAATCACCTGACAACAGATATGTGTATTAGTGGGAAAAGAACAGATTATACCGTCTCTGGGTAACGTTCCCACCAGTAGGCAACAATAGCGGGCAGCATCAGGTCACAGGCACAGTGATCTTGCCTCTGGTTCTGGCAGTATTATTGAAAGACAGCAGCAGGATAGCCCATTCCATCGTCAAAGAGAATAAAAAGAAAACTCACAGTGCTAGCACACAATTAAATATACATTATAAAAATAAAATTAAGATCCTAAGTGAATAAAGTATGGAGAGCAGCAAGGAAGCCAAAAGATGTGAGAGGCTCTGAGCATGAACAAAGCAATGTTGCCTGTTCTATGGCTAGTCACCGCTCAAGAGCATCACAGAGAAGAAATTTCCACATACATATTAGACTAATCCCACCAATAAGAGCAGTCCAGTTCCAAACTGATGGGCAAATCCCCTCTGCACTAGAAATACCAGCTAAGCCCAGATGTACATTTCGGCCTTGTTTGGACCTCGTCACTGAGGTGCAGATTCTCTAAACACAGCTAAAAATTTTGACTCTGTGGAGTGGGAGGGTTCTTGTGGGGGATATTAACGAAATTTGGTTTTGGCACTAAATTCTGTACCTGGATCTAATTGATGTATGAGCAGCCTTTGTCTAGCATTAGGACATGCACACATGCTTCACAATTTTTTACCCACCCTGTGTAGAGGTATAAGCCAAGGTTGTTTGCTGTCTCTGAGAGCATTTGCACTAGTTATTGAATTTCTGGCTGAAAAAAAGATGCAGATGGTTTGCTGCTGTTTGTGGCAGATGTGTGTGAGTCTCTGGTAAGATAAGAGAGTTTGGAAATGTTTCATGCTTAAAGGGATAGTATTACTTCAAAATTACTATCCCTCATATTGTAGCCCTTAATAAACTGAGTTAAATGACACCAGCGGCATCTCTCAAACCTTTATGGTGTAAGAGATAGCCGCTTTCAAAGTTTCCTCTCCCCTGCTGTCAGCGTTCTGCTGCCAGCAGGAGAATCTGGTCTCTGAATCAAGAGGAGGCTCTTCAGCAGAGCTGGTATCTCGTTATGGAAGGAAAAATGATTCATTGAAACAGTCTTCTATGTGTGCTTGGTAACCAAGTACACGTAGAAGACTGTTTCAATGAATCATTTTTCCTTCCATAATGAGATATCGGCTCTGTTTAAGAGCCTCCGCCTGTCCCGGGACCGGATTCTCCTGCTGGCAGCAAAATGCTGACAGCAGGGGAAAGGAAACTTTGAAAGCGGCTATCTCTTAAACCATAAAGGTTTGAGAGATGCCGCTGGTGTCATTTAACTCAGTTTATTAAGGGCTACAATATGAGGGATAGTAATTTTGAAGTAATACTATCCCTTTAAGTGTATATTCTCCCTTTGGACCCTGTTATATGACTCAGCTCCGAGGTAGTACCCTGGTGTGGAAGGACATATTTTAAATACCTGGGCATTATGATTCCTACACAACCAATTGATTATATTCAGCTTGACCTTGCCCCTGTACTCAATAAGCTTTGGTGCAAAGCAGACCCCTGGGATAAACTCCTATTATACACTATAGGCAAGGTTAATTTCATAAAATGGTAGTGTTATATCTCCCTTTCTGTGTATTTCAACAATATGAAAACCTCTCTAGGTGAATTATTTGGGGTAAAGGCCTTCATAGACTATGATATGGGACTCTGCAGAGAGCGATGGTTGGGGGGTGGGGCTGTTGGTACTACCCAATTTCTTTCTAGTTTCAGGCCACAAATGTGCAGCATATTTTGGAATGATTTAACAATGTTCTCAGCCTCCGGTCTTTAGGCTTGACTACAGGGCAATGGAGGACATTGTGCAGCTGTCTATGGAGACATAGGGATAATATTGTGCATCTCACTCTTTTGATGGACTTAGGCTGGAGGGTTTGGCTACAGACCAGACTGATAGCTGGACACAGTGGTCTTTCCCTGAATACTCCCCTATGGGACAATGGTTGTCTCATCTAGCTGCTTCATTTTGAGTATGGGCCGCAATTGAGATCAAAAGGTGTCAAATGCTTGTCTCATGTTGGGAATGCTGATGTGTATGTACATTTCAACAGCTGAAAAATGAGTTCTCCTGAGACAATTATTATTTTGGATATCTTCAGCTGTGGTGTGTGCTTCTGTTGGAGATATAGCATCTGTGGTAATCCATGTCCACAATTGACTTGGAGGAGCTGTTCAGGAGTCATGCTTTTAGCTCTAAACCCCTTGCCATATATGGCTTAAATACAAAAGCATGACAGCTTAGTGGGAGGGTGATGTGGGATAAAGATCTTATGGTGCCGAAGACACTCATTCAGTTTACAATTCTTCACAGGACTTATTTTACTCTAGCTAGGTTATATAGGCTAAATTAGGACTTACTGATTCTTGTATAAGATGCCCTAATAAATTGGGTGATTTTTTTTAATCTTATATGGGAATGCCCACCAGTTTACAGGTTCAGGACAAAATGTAGGGCATTATTAAGTAATGTACTAATGTGCATATACATATCAGCCCGAAGCTACTACTTCTCCTCATACAACAAAAATGTGATAGTTTGGATCCAATAGGAACTTTGATCTCAGAGCTTTTGATTCTGCAAGGTTTTGGCTATGTCCTAGATGGTTCCTGTGCCTCTTGGGGTCACTAGATGAATTGTCTTGGTACAAGAAATGTTTAAACATTATAAAGTGATTGCTTTACATAGAAATAGGCTTCATAAGTCACTTGGGAAACCATGGGTTTCATGGGTGTCATGCTTTGGTCTGGAATGTTGCAAGCATTTGTAAAGACCCTCTTCTTTGTCCTCCCACTCTCTTTTTGTTCTTTCTTGTTTACTTAGAGCAAACAAGAAAGCACTGACTAATACTTGAAGATGCATTGATCTTCTTTGGTGGGGCGACCACACTAACACTCTCTCCTACTTTTTCTTTAAAAATCTGGATTTCATTGGAGTTTGGGCACCCATTCAGAGTGCAATCAGATCATTTTACCACTTCCTACCTGCTGCACGCCTACTCCCTGGGGCTAATCCTGTCCAGTTTTATATTAGCAGTGGCAGGCATCAATGCTGTCCACCTTTCCTCCTTATTAATTTCAATATCATTAGAGATATTTCTTGCAACGCTTTGCATCAACCCAGTTATAACTGGTCTAATGAATGTAGGAAGCTTGTCTCTACAGAGGAGCGCTCCTAGCAATACAGTCAATCGTAGACCCTAATGTAAAATTAATGAAAAATATATATAACAAATCCTGATTGGACACAACAAAAGAAAAAAATAAATAATAAAATGAAAGAAATAGAAATGAAAGTGAAACGGTGTAATGGTTTGTTCGACACACAGACACAGTAGGTTTGGATAAAACACAATTTTATTAAACAATAAAGAACACAATAACCCTCATGGGTCCTGTAATATATACATAATATTGTACAGCCACAAGACAGGTTATACAGAGGTAGGCCCACACAGGTCCAGTATATGTAGATAGTCCATAGAACAATATACTGACACAGGTCAGGCAGATCTTGTGCGAGTCCCAGTTCGACAGTACTGAATGGGTTAATAATAGGCAAAGAATGTTGACAGGCTTTAATAGTGCAAGGCCCTTTAAGAAGCTCAAACAGAGATGAGAGCTTCAACTCGAGTAACGCCCAAGATAATGAATACCAGACAATTGTGGACTGCCGTAGCAGTAACGGAGACTGAGCAACTTGAGCACTGCCATAGCAGTAATGGAGACTAAGCAACTGGACACTGCCATAGCAGTAACGGAGACTGAGCAGCTTAAGCACTGCCGTAGCAGTAACAGAATCTGGTCAACGTGTGCACTGCCGTAGCAATAACGGAAACTGAGCAACTCGCCCTGAGAGGCACCCAACCTGGAACTGCATCTAAAGCAGACAAATAGAAATGTTGCCTGGGCGACACGGAGGCAACCAAGACCAATCTGCAGAGCTGTCCGGAGACAGCGAGGGACTAGCACTACCCTAACCGGAGACCGGTCAGAGCATGCAGAGGAGGCACGGCCCCACAGCAACCCAACCGGGCAGGATCCACACAGAGCAGGAACGTAGGACAGTCTGAGTCGGTACACCGTGCAGGAACGTCAGCCAATCCAAGTCAGTACACAGAGCAGGAACGTCAGCCAATCCAAGTCGGTACACTGAGCAGGAACGTCAGCCGGGCCAGGTCGGTACACGGAGCAGGAACGTCAGCCAAGCCGGGTCGATACACAGGAGATGAGAAGCAGAATGGTCAGGCAGTCCGGGTCAGTGCACAGGCAGGAAACAAGATGCAGAGTAGTCAGACAGGCCGGGTCGATACACTGAGAACACACAACAATTAGGAACAAGCACTGGTACTGGAACACCACGAAAGGGCACCAGAGAAGTGCCAGAACCCAGCATTTAAGGACAAATGATGGGTGGGACAACAACAGAGCACCAATAGTGGGAGCAATAGAGGAATATTGACAGAATGTCGCCAAATAGCACGGTTACAGTGATAGTACCCCCCTCTCAAAGACCCCCTCTCCTAGAAGAGGGACCTGGTTTCTGCGGGTATTTAGCATGAAAGATGTACAGCAATCTGGGAGCATGAAGATCACCCTGATCAACCCAGGAACGCTCCTCAGGACCTCTGAATCTACGTGAATCAATTAATATAGCGAAATCAATGAATTCGTCCAAATCATTAGGCCTTCTCTAGCTCCCTGTTGTATCTCCATGAGTCGTTTGGCAGCAGAGGCGGCTCTACCTGGAACCTCAAGTACTCTTCGAAAGGTACGCACAAACTCCCTGAAGTTCCGAGTGCAGGGTTTAGCAGTCTCCCACAGGGGGTTGGCCCATGCCAGGGCTCTGCCCGTCAGCAACGATATCATGAAACCCACCTTGCTGCGGTCATTAGGAAAGGCATGGGGAGTTAATTCCAGAAAAATCACCAACTGATTTATAAACCCTCTGCACAGTGGTGGTTCGCCATCATATCTGAGCGGTAACGGAGCCGAGGTGGTTAACCCTTTACCCGAGGCCACTTGCGTCATGGATTGAGTCTCCGGTGCTGAAACGGAGGGGACCACCAGACTCTGAGCTGGTTTATTGAGGTGAGCTGTGCGCTCAAGGAGAGTTTGTATGGCCAGTGCCAACTGGTCCAATCGCTGCTCATGTAAGTCCATCCTCCAACGGATGTTTTGTGCATTACCTTCACCTTTACTGTCTGAGGTCATGGCCCTTTCGTACTGTAACGGTCTGTTAGACACACAGACACAGTAGGTTTGGATAAAACACAATTTTATTAAACAATAAAGAACACAATAACCCTCACGGGTCCTGTAATATATACATAATATTGTACAACCACAAGCCAGGTTATACAGAGGTAGGCCCACACAGGTCCAGTATATGTAAATAGTCCATAGAACAATATACTGACATAGGTCAGGCAGATCTTGTGTGAGTCCCAGTTCGTCAGTACTGAATGGGTTAATAATAGGCAAAGAATGTTGACAGGCCTTAATAGTGCAAGGCCCTTTAAGAAGCTCAAACAGAGATGAGAGTTTCAACTCGAGTAACACCCAATATAATGCATACCAGACAATTGTGGACTGCTGTAGCAGTAACGGAGACTGAGCAACTTGAGCACTGCTGTAGCAGTAACGGAGACTAAGCAACTTGAAGACTGC
Organism: Rhinophrynus dorsalis; assembly: GCA_037306005.1. Classification (NCBI taxonomy): domain Eukaryota; kingdom Metazoa; phylum Chordata; class Amphibia; order Anura; family Rhinophrynidae; genus Rhinophrynus; species Rhinophrynus dorsalis. The sequence goes on from CM074719.1 coordinate 239,301,745, forward strand.
CGTAGCAGTAACGGAGACCGAGCAACTTGAGCACTGCCGTAGCAGTAACGGTATCATGGTGCAATGAATTCTCTTCTGTCACTCTCACTTGTGCTGCGCTCCGATTGGCTGAGCCTGTTTGGCCCGCCCCTGGTGACCTTTTTATACTTGGCCATTGGCACCTGTCAGGTGCCCTTTCGTAGTGTTCCTGAGCCAGTATTGCTGAGCTGTGTTCCTGATTTCCTGTGTACCGATTTGGCTTGCTCTGACTACGTTCCTGTGTCCTGCTCCGTGATTTGACCCGGCCTGGCTGACATTCCTGCTCGTGTCCTGATCTGGCTTGTCTGAGAACCTACTCCGTGATTTGACCCAGCCTGGCTGACGTTCCTTCTCGTGTCCTGATCTGGCTTGTCTGAGAACCTGCTCCGTGATTCGACCCGGCTTGTATGACATTACTGCCCCATGACCTGCACCGGTTCCATCTGCCCAGACTACGTCTCAGCTTCCCACTGTCGCCTAGGTGACATTCTGACTTCCTCCAGTGAACTGTACTTCTGCGGCTGCAGTTGTGAACCCGTTCTAAGCTGAGATCCTTCTACCCAGCTGTTTCATTGCAGAGCTATACTCCTCTTACGAGCCGTTAACCCTGTGCAGAGCTGTGCTCCCTACGAGCCGTTAACCCGTGCAGAGCTGTACTCCATACTGAGCCGTTAACCCGTGCTGAGCTGTACTCCTTACTGAGCCGTTAACCCGTGCAGAGCTGTACTCCTTACTGAGCCGTTAACCCGTGCAGAGCTGTGGTCCCGGTTCTGAGCCTCCAGTCTGGTACAGAGCGTTGCTACTCTTGCTGAGCCATTTCTCTTCCGACCACTATTACTGTTGAGCCTGTCCAGTAGGCCTTGTAAGGCGACGGTTCATATCACTCCTTGCATTATAGTTGGTTTTCGTTACCGTGCCCGGTAGGCTCTACGGTTTTAGCTGCTACTGTGCAAGTCTCTGTTATAACGCCCGTGGGGGCTATTGGCTCAAGCTCTTGCAATCCAGTCGCTTCCGTTATCACGCCCATGGGGGCTATTGGCTCAAGCTCTTGCATTCCAGTTGCTTCCGTTATTACGCCCATGGGGGCTATTGGCTCAAGCTCTTGAATCCAGTTGCTTCTGTTATATTGCCCGTGGGGGCTATTGGCTCAAGCTCTTGCAATCTATTTGCTCCATTATTACGCCTGTGGGGGCTACTGGTTCAAGCTCAGCAGGCTCTGGGTTGCAGGTTCTTCTTTGCTGGACAGTTATCTCAGTATTATGAACTTTTGGTGTTGAGTTTTCTCCACCATTTACTGCCTATTATCACCCTGGGCGTGCCAAACACCACAACTGAGAAGGACTGATTACTGTGTTAACCCTTGTATTTCTGTACTCAGTATCTGTTATCTGCCTGTGCTGTTAAGTCATTTTCTGTATATTGGTCCTACTGTTGCCTCCTTGCTGCTACTCAGTGCTGCCTATAGAGGGTGATTCTGTCATTAATTTTGTTCTTAATAAAACTGTGTTTTATTTCACCTGCTAGTCTGAGTGTCTTGAAAACCGTGACAAACGGAGACTGAGCAACTTGAGCACTGCCGTGGCAGTAACGGAGACTAAGCAACTGGACACTGCCGTAGCAGTAATGGAGACTGAGCAGCTTAAGCACTGCCGTAGCAGTAACTGAATCTGCTCAACGCGAGCACTGCCGTAGCAATAACAGATACTGAGCAACTCACCTTGAGAGGCACCCAACCTGGAACTGCATGCAAGGCAGACAAATTGGAATGTCGCCTGGGCGACAGGGAGGCAACCGAGACCAATCTGCGGAGCCGTCCAGAGACAACGAGGGACTAGCACTACCCTAACCAGAGACCGGTCAGAGCGCGCAGAGGAGGCACGGCCCCACAGCAGCCCAACCGGGCAGGATCCACACAGAGCAGGAACGTAGGACAGTCCGAGTCGGTACACCGTGCAGGAACATCAGCCAATCCAAGGTTGATACACAGAGCAGGAACGTCAGCCAATCCAAGTCGGTACACTGAGCAGGAACGTCAGCCGGGCCGGGTCGGTACACGGAGGAGGAACGTCAGCCAAGCCGGGTCGATACACAGGAGATGAGAAGCAGAATGGTCAGGCAGTTTGGGTCGCTGCACAGGCAGGAAACAAGATGCAGAGTAGTCAGGCAGGCCGGGTCGATACACGGAGAGCACACAAGGATTAAGAACAAGCGCTGGTACTGGAACACCATGAAAGGGCACCAGAGAAGTACCAGAACCCAGCATTTAAGGACAAATGCTGGGCAGGACAACAACAGAGCAGCCTTAGCGGGAGCAGTAGAGGAATATTGACAGAATGTCGCCAAATAGCACGGGTACAGTGATAAAAGGGATGATTAATAAATGAGAACTAAAAATGATTAATAAAATAAAGTGCAAAAAACTAACAACACAAGTGGCAAAGAATAATAATAAAAAAATTAAAATAAAATAAAAACAAGAACCAAAAAATAATAAACATTAAACGATAGAAATAATAATAATAAATGTAATGATCTGCAATTGTTATGTGAATATCAAAAGCCAATCAGTCACTTGTTAATAAAGAAGGATATAGTTATACGGTCAATAAAAAACAAAAGTACTTATCTAAAGTAATTCAAAATGAGGATGGAATGATGACTCAGTTCAGAGATGGACTAGAATGATGAATGGTTGATGGAAATGGAATGGTAATGATGGTAATGATTATTTCGCTTGAAAGTGCAGCAGGAAGAGAACTTTAGTGGTCTTGTCCACTATAACATGATGTACTCACCAAAGAAGTTGGGTGATCTAGGGTTCCCTGATTTCCAAAACTACTATCTGATCACACATCTAGGTAACATTGTTATGTGGAATTCCCTTCCAGAATCCAAATGATGGATAGACCTATAATTTAGCCTATCACCTTTAATCCCACTCTCAGATTTAACTGGATTCCTTCAAGGGATAAATCTGACTTTTTCAGGTATATACAACTATATTTTTGTACGTGTTATGTATGTCACCTTTTGGAAAAAGGATCAAATAACTTGAAATATATGACAGCCTTGAATCGGGTTCTCAGTCACTCCCTCTCATGAAAGATTCCATTTCTAAAATTTCAGTCAGTGTTCCCATATAGCAACAATAATATAACACCCTCCTGAGATGATATATCCCTCCTGTTCAACTCTACACTATGAATAACTTGGTTTATAGAGTGTACTTGAAGGGTTGTACCAAAATAGGATCTTTTTTCACTATTTGTCGACATGCCTTAAAGGGATAGTAGTGATTAATTTTATGCTTATTTAATCTTCTAGGCATTAAAAAAATATTAACAACAATGTAAGTCTTATCTCTCACACCTTTAAGGTTTGAGAGATATACCCCACTAAAGTTACCTCTTCCTGTGTTTGAGAGAAGTCAGCTCTCTAGCTGACAGCTGAATAATCTGGTCATTTGACCTGATAGAGGCTCTTCAGCAGAGCCGAAGTCGTGCAATCTAAACATAAATAGTTAATTGGAACAGTCTACAAAGTGTGCTTGCAAACCAGGCACAATTTATAGATCATTCCAATGAAGTATTTATTTCTAAATAGTGCAGTTTCAGCTCTGCTGAAGAGCCTTTGTCTGGTCAAATGATCAGATTCTGCAGCTGTCAGCTAGAGAGCTGACTTTTCTCAAACAGTCAGGAAGAGGTAACTTTAGCGAGGTACATCTCTCAAACCATAAAGGTTTGAGAGATAAAACTTACATCATTGTTAATATTTTGTTAATGCCTACAATATGAAAGAAACGTAAAATTAATCATTAGTATCCCTTTAAATTAGCACCTTTGGAATGTGACCAAACATCTTGAAGAATCCTGTTTTCTTACGGCTGTCCCACTGGAACTTGAAGTTTTCCTGCTTTCAAAACCTGTCCACTGTTGTTCCCATCCTCAGAATAGATTTATGGCAGGAGTTGCACTCGTTGCTTGTAGATGTAGTGCAACAAAATAGGAACTTCCAACAATTACTTACCTTACGGATGTAACCCAGAATATTTGGACAACTTATGAAATGGATAGGTTGACCAGAATTAACAAGGACTTTAGATCACTGGTTAAGTGGTGGGAACCCTGGATTTCTTTCTCTACATTTACTTAGTGATCATTCGGAGCATCTACTCTACACTGTTCTTTAGTTGATTGAGAATTAATGCAATGTTTTATTTGTATATTAATATCGTATGCTATGAAATACCTGCCTCCCTCCACTTTCCTGTTTTTGCTCTCTCTGCCTCATATGGCTGAATGAATTACATTCAGTTGAAAAACGAACACAATAGAAATCATACGGCACATAATGTAAAGGCATTGCACATGTGACATTAGGAAGAGGAATGTGCAACAGATTACTGAAATTGCTCAGGAGAGAAACCTTTTGGACCAAGGAGCTGTGGTCACTTGGGGAGTTTGGACAGGATATTGATATAGATCTAGCAGCATTTTTATATAAGTTTGTATGGTCCACACAGCCCAGAACCCCAATTCCTTGAGACAAAAGAAATGTTAGACAGGTATTTAGATAACTAAACTTTCATCAATTTCTTTGCTGTTTTTTAGACATTTTGATAATCAGTTACACAATTTTTTAGAGTGTTTTCAGAATATCTACTCTGTGCAGCTCTTTTACCATTTAAAATATTTTAAGGACGCTCAAATAAAAGTACTTGGGGGAGATTCACTAAGCGGTGACAAACAGGTGATAAAGTGGAGATGACTTCTTCGGTTTATCACTTCTCCAATTCCTATATTATTCTATGGAGCTTATGCACTAAGATGTTTTCAGCTTTAGAGATCTTAGTGAATAAGCTCCATAGAATAACATAAGAACTGGAGAAGTGATAAGCTAGTGAAATCCATACCTCCCAACATTTCAAATTGCCAAAGAGGGACACTTGTGTTTTAGGGTGTGTGGCTGAGGGCATGGCTGGTGGGCGGGGCATTACCGAGAATTTTTAGGCTATTTCATGACCCATTAACACCTCCTTATGTAACCTATTTACCCAGACTAATTTATAAACACATATACTGACATTTATACTAACACGAATTTGAGTTTTATTGCTGTGGAGCAATGTGATACACTTACATACACACCACACAGTCTGATCTCCTAAAAAGAGGGACACAAGGGTGGGAAAGAGGGACAGAGGGATTTGGGTCTAAAAGAGGGACTGTCCCTCCTAAAGACGGACACTTGGGAGGTATGGAAATCATCTCCACTTTATCATCTCTTTATCACCAATTAGTGAATCACCCTCATTCTGTCCTCCTCAGTACCTAGTAGGAGAGCAATGCAGTGCAGTACAAAGTGATGTAATGTTTTAGCCTTTGGTCCTGGAGGGGCTTGGAAAACTCTCAGCGCCTCTTTGATAATTTAATTTGTGTTAAAAGTTGTTTAAAGGAGTATATATTTGAGTGTAGGTTTTAAGAGTACTGATGTGTGTGTAGTATATATGTATAGGGAAAAAAGCAGCAGAAACAATAGAAGTTCTGTCAAGAAAGCATTCAAATACTGCTAAAATGAAATATAAACTTGGAACAGGGGCGCGCAATGTGAGACCCTCCAGCTGCTGACACTACAACAATAAGAGAGGTGTAGATGTAGTGTTCAGTATTCCCTGTTTGGGCAGTATAATACATAACAGAATACACAGGTCAGTGTGCAATAGACTTGTGCACAGGTAAAATTTTCGGTAAAATTCGAATTCGGACAAATTTTTTTTTTCTAATTCGGATGATCCTAATTTCGGACCGGGCCTATTCGATTCGAACGAAATTCTGATCCATTCCGAATTATTCGGCCGAATTTAACATGGGTTAAATTATAGCAGTGCGCCTCCGTGCACGCTGCTATCATTCTTTGTAGACAGGGTGTGCATTTAGAAAAAGATCCATCCCAAAAACAGACATTGTCGTACATTGCCAGTCTGTGCATGTCACCTCTACTCCAGCATGGGATGCCAGTCACAATGCAAACGTCGTACATCGAGAACCCATGCCTGTCATTCAATTTAGCATATGGTCGAACATCGAAACCCCATGCCTGTCCTTCAATATAGCATATGTTCAAACATCGAAACCCCATGCCTGTCCTTCAATATAGCATATGCTCGAACATCGAAAACCCATGCCTGTCACATCCTACTCAACATAAGTGGTCGACTCGAACATGGACAAACTACATGTCACATTCTATGTTAGTACATGGGTAAAGATTAAGGTTTCATTTTCTGGTACCAGCCTCCTACCCTACTGTCCCTCTTTAGTACCCAAATTCCTCTCCCTCGTTTTCCTATCCTGATTTCCCCTCATATCAGATAACTCTACGTGTATATACATTGTAGTGTTTCATACTACATCAAGAATAAACATCAATGATTGTAATTTGATAGATGCAATGTGTTAAAAAGAAAAATTGAGACATTCTGTTGTGAACAAATTGCAACACAGGAGAGAAATAAAAAAAAATGCTTGACATCTATACTGAAGAGGGGGTCCACAGCATTGTCTTAGTATAGCAATATCACCGTTTTCCGTGAGTGTGCAATACAGGGCTCTACGGTAATTGCTGGGCATTTCCCAACGTCATAATCAGGGGATGATGGGAGTTGTATTCTAACTACTGTTAGGAAACACGTAAGTGATGCACATTCATCTCCCACCTAGAAATTATTTACACACGAGGCAACTCCCCCAAGTAATACCTAGCCCCTTTCCAAGTGAAAGGACTTCCAGAAAAGCTTCAGATCTCTTAGTGACTCACCTGTTATTGCCAGTCAGCGGGACCTGGACAGTAGGAGGGGGTGATGCTATGGCTGCAGATTAAGTCTGGCACGGTGCTCTTAGTTGGTCACTCGTCACAATGTTGAAGCTCAGCCCGGCCAGCACCTTCTGGGTGGAGACACCTCACAGCAATCCTGTTCAGGACACATCATGCACTGTTGTGCACTCATACTAGGCATCCCAAATGTTTCGTACAGGGGGCACCCTCCTGTATTTGTAAAACCTCTCTAGCAAATCTGGGACGGTAGACCTATTTACTCAAGTCTTGACTTTAGGTGGGCAATAAACAATACAAAATAGGCATAATGTTTCACTATCACATAATTCACGTCACTGAAGCAGCCAGCAGGCATCGCCACTGAGTGAGCATAGTGCTGCCCGGCTGCTGACAGTCACACTGATGGGACACCCTGCAACACAGAACTGGTGGAAGAGCACAAAATAAACATGCTATGGGATGGCAAATTGCCACCCCTGTCAAAGTGCCGTCTGGGTCCATGGACCCACTGGGACCCATGTAAGGGCCGGCCCTGTATTCGAACAAATACCTAATTTTTTTTTATATTTTGCACAGGAAAAAATATTACTTGCTCTTGCAGTGGCAATAACTGGAACTAATGCTGGCTGCCTACCTATGCCTAGCCTAATGCTACCTGCCTGCCTACACAACAACTGTACACTCTCTAATCTCTTCTCTCTCTGAGCTCCAACAACGCAATGAGGAAATGCAGGCTGTCTGTCTGTCTGTGTGACTGTGTCATTAGTCCAACCCCCATCATGAAATGAAGAAGGCTATTCGAATACAGACAAAAGAGGGAAGTAGTGCATGAAACGGAGAATGGAATTGGACTAGAGACATGGAGGGAAAATTATGGAGGGAAAGTAATTGAGCGCGCACAGGAAGTACAAAAAAATCCTGGTCAAAAGTAGTCAAAACTTTTGGAAATGTGTCGATTGCCGAAACTTCCGAAAGTTTCGACGAATTTCGGACCTGGGCTGTTCAGAGTCGGATCATTTTTTCCGAATGACCCTTGAGTTTCGGATTGGCCGAATGTCTCCGAATGACCCCATTTTCAATGAAATCCGAATGTCTCCAAATAAATTCGCACATGTCTAGTGTGCAACAGTCTCGTCAAATACTTAAGTTTCTTGAAAGTGCACCAAACCCAACGTTTCAAGGTGTGCAATGCTTCTCTTCATCGGACATAACCAGATAACACAATGGCTGGCTTTAAAAAGGTACAGTAATTGCATCACAACCAACACATTAACATTCTATCACATACATAATCAATTAACATTCCATTAGTGTGATGACTGACAATCAGCAGCAGAGCTTGCTAAAAGTAAAGATGGATGTGTGGCTAATGAAGAAAGATTAAGACATATACAGAAATAACAAATTATCCAACATCAAACACAATCAATAAATTACAGAAAAAAAAGCAGATACCAAGTTACATCTAGTAGCAGGGCCTGATTTATAATTAGGCAGAGTAGGCATCTGCCTACAGGCGCACCCAACAGAGGGGCACCTGTCACTGAGATCATCCGATCATGTGTGTGGTGGGATTTTTTTTTTATTATTTGCCTCCCCGCCCGGCGCCATGAAGACAGGTCTGTGCCTCCTCCTTTGGCACAGACCTGTAGCTGCTGCGCTTCCTCGTCGGGTTTTTAGTAATACAGAACGCCGGGAGATGACATCATCTCCCAGTGCTCTGCATTACTGAAGACCGCGTGGGAGCTACAGCTCTTTGCAGAAGGAGGAGGCACAGAGCTCTCTTGCTACTGGACCACCAGGGAAGAGGTAGGAAATGGACACTAGGGCAATGTGAGGGTAATATCGAGATGATGGGGCAATGTGGAGCTGATTGGGGCAATGTGGAGCTGATGGGGGGCAATGTGAGGGCAATGTGGAGCTGATGGGGGGCAATGTGAAGGCAATATGGTATATGGAGATGACGGGGCAGTATGGAGCTGATGGGGCAATGTGAGGGCAATATGGTATATGGAGATGATGGGGGTAATGTAAGGGCAATATGGAGCTGATGGTGGCAAGTTGGAACTAATGGGGACAATGTGGCGATGATGGGGGCAATGTGAGGGCAATATGGAGATGATGGGGGGCAACGTGGAGATTAGGAGCATTGTGGAGGTGTCCAGTGCAGATGGCCCACGGGGGGGGGGGGCGCTTCAGATTTTCTGTGCCTACAGGCTCCTGTAAATCTGGCCCTGTCTAGTTGAATGGTTTCAATATACCAATTTTTGTCAAATTCATTCAGTGTAGTATTCTCTGCCTACCTATAGATGAAGACAGAGACCATCATAAGATGCATTTCATGATAAACTCCTCATTTAAAGGAGCAGTAAACTTTTTTTATGAAAACTCATACCTTATAAAGCTTTTCCTGCTGAGTAAAGCAATGTCAATCCTACTGCTGTCATTTATTTTATTCAAATGATATAACAGTTCAAATAATCAGGAAGATAATTTAATGTATGTTTACTTCCTGGAAGTTCTAACTGACAGGAAGTGATAGGCAGTTTCTATCACATTCTTTGGAGAACTGTAAATCACTGACTTTCCTCTCCATTAGAATGTAACAGAATAACTAATTGAAAGTTGACCACTAGAGGGCACCGCTAATGTAAAAAAAACTCAGGTTTAAAGGGTAATAACTCTGGAAATATGCATCTCTCAGCAGAGTACCCATATTTTCCCAACAGTACAATATATGTTTTTTAATAAAAAAAGCTTACTGTTCCTTTAACATGTTAGTGATTGTGCTTATAATTTCTACATCATGTAACACTGCCTTTAAAGTATTTTTTTATGTGTGACCCCTCACTACACACACAAACACACACACACACAAGTATACCTGCACACACGCACACATGCACACACGCACACGTGCACACACACACTGCAGATTTAACTTGTTCAAGCACCTGCCATCATTGTTGGGAAACACTGGGGAGATGAACTAAGGTGTGGTATAGGGGTGATAAAGAGGAGATAACTTATCTATTGATATCACTTCTCCAGTTCCTATGTTATTCAATGCAGCCTATTCACTAAGAGTTTTCAAGTAACTAAAGGACCCTGTCTTGGGGTCCATGCTCGAGTCTACCTTGACATTCTCTCCCATATCCAAGCTGTCATTAAAACATGTTGCTTCTTCCTGAAATATATTGCCAAAATATTGTCACATCCTTGTCTGCTTCCTGCTGCTTCAGCCGGGCTCTTCTTTCCCAGGCTCAATCGGGCAGCTGCATTATTCCTAGCAGTGGATCAGCTGATCCATGTTGCTAGGCACACCAGTACTGTACTTCTGGGTTGCATCTACAAGGAGAGGCTGCTCCCAGAAGTCGGACACGTTGGTATAGCGTCCTGTCCGTTTGTGCCTTGCCTAGCTAGATTCTTTCTGTTTTGTTACATCTGTGAATGACCCGGCTATCCTTGTTCCTGTAAGTGCCTGCTGATTTTGTCCTGTCCTGTTCCTGGCTCATGTGTATGACTTGGCCTGGCTATTGACTACTCTTCTGCCTTCTGCATTGTATTTGCGATCATCTGTGTATGACCTGGCCTAGTTATTGACTACTCTTCTGCCTTCTGCATTGTATCTGCGATCCTCTGTGTATGACTTGGCCTGGCTACTAACTCCTCTACTGCCTGCTCTATCTGTACCTGCTCTGAGACCACCTGTGTATGACCTGGCCTGGCTACTGACACTACTCCTGCTTGCTGGATTGGTCCTGCTCCGTGACTACCCATCTAGACCCTGCTTGGCTCAGTTCCAGAATACCTGTTTGTTCCTGTTGGAGTTTGTTCCTCCCTGGGGGTCAGGGTAGTATAGTTTTTCTAGGGGGAGTTATTGCGGGTCTCCTTCAACTCAACTGGAGGGGCCAATCTAGCTTTGTGGCTATCACCGTTATATGGCTAGGCCACAGAACAACTCCATTGGCAACCACCACACCCAAGCAGAGAACCCCAGAGTCGTATATTTTTGTCTTGCTCCCATACCCCTTGTTGGAGGGATCTGGCCTTCCTCCATCCATCCCTTCTCAGGGTACTGCTTCCTCAGCCTGTCTGCTGCATTACAAATGCGACCCTTCCTCTGTATGTCAACCATAAAAACTCTCACTCAGGAACCTCATTCTCCCTAGACTCGACTATTGCAATATCCTGCTCTCTACTTTTCCTGCCCCTCATCTTTCTTCACTTCAGCCTGTTCTCAATTATGTTGCAACAATAAATACCCTTGCTCCCTGATACCTTCCCTCTCATCTGCTCCTGAAATCCCTCTTTTGGCTACATTTTAAGGTGCTTTCTTCTCAGCACCCTCTTACATTTCTGCTTGCTAAGAGTAAAGATGGATGTGTGGCTAATGAAGAAGGAGTAAGACATATACGTAAATTACGTAACAAATTACCTAACATCAAACACAATAAATTACAGAAAAAAGTTTAAAGCAGATACCGAGTTACATCTAGTAGAATGGTTTTAATATACCAATTTTTTTCTAATTCATTCAGTGTAGTATTCTCCATCTGCCTGTAGATGGAGAAAGAGACCATTGTAAGATGCATTTCATGCTAAAGTCTTCATTTAAAGGAGCAGTAAACTTTTTTATGAAAACCCATAAGTTATAGAGCTTTACCTGCTAAGTAAAGCAAGGTCTTTCCTACTGCTGTCATTTGTTTTATTCAAATGATATTAAAGTTCAATAATCAGGAAGTGAATTTAATCTATGTTTATTTCCTGGAAGTTCTAACTGACAGGAAGTAATAGGCAGTTTCTATCACATTCTTTGGAGAATTGTAAGTCACTGACTTTCCTCTCCATTAGAATGTAACAGAATAACTAATTGGAATTTGACCACTAGAGGGCACTGCTAATGTAAAAAACACAGGTCTAAATGGTAATAATGATAATGTGCATCTCTCAGCAGTGGGATTACCCATATTTTACTCAACAGTAACAATGTAAGTTTTTTCATAAAAAAAAGTTTACTGTTCCTTTAACCATGTTAGTGATTGTACTGCTATTTTATGTATCATGTAACATTGCCTTTAAAGTAGTTATTTATGTGTGACCCCTCACTACACACACACACACACACCAGTGCATCTGCACACACACACACATGCACACACAGGCACGCACACACACTGCATGTTTAACTTTTTCAAGCACCTGCCATCATAGTTGGGAAACACTGGGGGAGATGAACTAAGGTGTGGTATAGAGGTGATAAAGAGGAGATAACTTATCTATTGATAACCAGTTCCTATGTTATTCAATAAAGCCTATGCACTAAGATTTCTCAAGTAACTAAAGGACCCTGTCTTGGGGTACATTCTGGAGTCCACTTTGACATTCTCCCCCATACCCAAGCTGTCACTAAAGCCTGTTGCTTCTTCCTGAAATATATTGCCAAAAATATTGTCATGTCCTTGCCTGCCTCCTGCTGCTTCAGCCGGGGCTCTTCTTTCCCAGGCTCAATCAGGCGGCGGCGTCATGCCTAGCAGCGGATCAGCTGATCCACATTGCTAGACACACACCGCTCCTGTACTTCTAGGTTGTGGCTATAAGAAGAGGCTGCTCACGGAAGTCGGACACGTTAGTATAGTATCCTGTCCATTTGTGTCTTGCCTAGCTAGATTCTTGCTGTTTTGTTGCATCTGTGTATGACCCGTCTATCCTTGTTCCTGTAAGTGCCTGCTGATTTTGTACTGTACTGTTCCTGGCTCCTGTGTATGACCTGGCCTGGCTATTGAACACTATTCTGCCTTCTGCATTGCATCTGTGATCCTCTGTGTATGACTTGGCCTGGCTACTGACTCCCCTACTGCCTGCTCTATCTTTACCTGCTCTGAGACCACCTGTGTATGACCTTGCCTGGCTACTGACACTACTCCTGCTTGCTGGATTGGTACCTGCTCCATGACTACCCATCTAGACCCTGCTTGGCTTAGTTCCGGAGTACCTGTTTGTTCCTGTTGGAGTTTGTTCCTCCCTGGGGATCAGGGTAGTATAGTTTTTCGAGAGGGAGTTATCGCTGGTCTCCGGCTCAACTGGAGGGGACCAATCTAGCTTTGTGGCTATCACCGTTATATGGCTAGGCCACAGTACAACTCCATTTAGGCAAGCACCGCACCCAAGCAGAGAACCCCAGATTCACATCTTTGCATCTTGCTCCCATACCCCTTGTTGGAGGGTTCTGGCCTTCCTCCAGCTATCCCTTCTCAGGGTACTGCTTCCTCAGCCTGTCTGTCGCATTACAAATATGACCCTTCCTCTGTATGTCAACCGCAAAAACTCTCACTCAGGAACCTCATTCTCCCTAGACTCGACTATTGCAATATCCTTCTCTCTACTCTTCCTGCTCCTCATCTTTCTCCACTTCAGCCTGCTCTCAATTAAGTTGCAACAATAAATACCCTTGCTCCCGGATACCTTCCCTCTCATCTGCTCCTGAAATCCCTCTCTTGGCTACCTATAAGGTATTGTATTTTTTTTACAAAGTTCTTTTCCTTTTAAGGTGCTTTCTTCTCCAGCACCCTCTTACATTTCTGATCGTCTCTCTCTGTCTTGTCACTTGCATTCTTTTCAAGGTTTCTTTCTGTTCTTTCCTTTCCCAACTTGAGCCATCACTTGGTTGCAATCTTTTTCTGCATTTGGACTGTCCTCCTTATCAGCATTCACCAATCATCCACACTTTCACTTTCAAGCATCTACTAAAAACCTGCCTGTTCAAGGAGGCATCTCAGTAACAATATTCCCCTTGTGCACACTGACAGTCACATTAGAATCATTCTGTATTTCCTTTACTGAAACCTTGTACTTGCACTTATAATCCTCCTCGTACTGTCTCTGTATGTTTTCATTATTGCTAATTAGATTGTAAGATACTTGGTGCAAGGTCCCTTTCCCAATGTACGATTCCTTTTGCTGGAGTTTTTCCCCTGTGAATAATGCAATAAACACACTTCAGCCTGATTCTCTTAATCCTGTCCTGTATTTTTGTATTGTACTATTACTATTTCTGCAAAGTGATGTGTACATGTATTGCACTATATAAAGATACATACGTACATAGAAGTGGGAGAGATTTTAGTGCATTGGCTCCATAGAATAACATAGGAACTGGAGAAGTGATATCACTGGAGAAGTTATCTCCACTTTATCATCTGTCTATCCCCCGTAGTGCATCTAACCCATTATGTTTATATTAAACAAATAATTTGAAGGATTTGCCTTTGGGCTTCACTTCCATAGTGTGTAAGATATTAGAAGTGTTACTGACAGTAATCAAGATTATGTGATGACCAACAATACTAATTGTAGGAGCCAACATGGTTTTATGAAGAAGAGATCACGTCAAACTATTTACTTGCATTTTATGAAAGTTTAAGTAGTAATTTGGGCAAGAAAATAGATGTTGTATACTTGGATTTTGAAAATCATTTGATACTGTGCCTAACAGAGAGTTGTTGTAAATGGAACCTTTTCAAGTAGGTCTAATGTTGTAAGTGGGGTGCCACAGGGTTCAGTCCTGGGCCCAATGCTTTTACATTTGTTTATTTGTTATTGATCTAGAAGTAGATATTGAAAATAATGCCTCAAACTTTGCTGATGACACTAAGATTTGTAAGGAAATACATACAGAGATGAGGCGGATGAGGTTTAATGTAGAAAAAAAAGTCATGCATTTGGGGCTAGATTCTATTGCAGGTGCTAAATGTTAACACCCATTTTATCAAACGTTTTCCTATTGAAGTCTATGGGGAAAACTGGAGATAAAAGCAGTGATAAAATCAGCACCTGTAATAGAATCCAGCCCTGGGTCTATAGAAACAAACATGTTACATATACACTAAATGGAAAACTACTTGGGGAATCCTCATTAGAGAAAGATTTAGGAGTACTAATGGAATATAGACTTCACAGCAGTTGCAGTGTCACTCAGTTGCTACAAGTGCAAATAGGGTACTATATTGTATAAAAAGGGATATATTTGTAAGGGATTTGTAAGGGATGGAAATATAATTCTACCTGCATATAAATCGTTGGTAACGCCTCATTTAGAATATGGAGTACAGTTTTGGCACCAGTTCTTAAAGAGACATTATTGAACCGGAAAAAGTGGAGAGTTGTGCAACAAAGCTGATAAAAGGTATTGGAGGATCTGAGTTATAAAGAGAGACTATCCAAACTGGGTTTGTTTACATTAGAGAAGAGACGTCTAAGGGGTGATATGATTACGATTTACATTTAAATTCAAGATAAACACAAAAACGTTCCAAGTAACTAGTGACTCCAAGAGTAGAGCAAAGAACACAAGGTAATCCATAAAAGGGATGGTAATGTTTCACAAAAAAAGCAGCTCTGATTAATCTTTATAGTATTTGGGCCATGCAGAATGTTATTTCAATACTGTCAGAGCTGTAGTTCAAGAGTAATTAAATGATAAAGTATCCCCCTCCTGCCCCTTTTACTGATGTAATACTGCTCACCTCAGAACTGCAAGACTGTCAGGATGTATCACAGAGAGGGACAGATGGGAAAAAAACCTGTCAAGGGGGGCAGGGTTTTCCTTATGCTCACAGTAAGAAGATTGTCCCTTGCTGCGAGCTGTCTGGTCAAGGGACCAGATTCCACATCTGAGGGGAGGTGGCTTACACCAGGTAAAAGGGGGGAGGGGGATATTTTATCATTCAATTACTCTTGATCTACAACTCTGACAGTATTGAAATAACACTCTCCATGGCCCAAATACTATGAAGATTAATTGGAGCTGCTGTTTTTATGAAACATTACTATATCTTTAAGGCTAGAAGAAAGGGTCTTTAGATGAAAACAAAGGCAGGGATTTTTTACAGTAAGGTTAGTAAAGTTATGGAATTCTTTGCCTCCAGATGCTGTGCCTGCAGATATTATATCTGCTTCCAAAAAAGTAATGGATACCTATCTGGTCCAGATTAATACTGAGAATTATGACAGTGGGCTTTCAAGCAAATAGGATGTTGATCCAAGGAAATATCTGACTACCATTTGAAGTCAGAAAGGATTTATTTTTGCCTTCCTCTGGATCAAAAGTGGTGATTTCACATAGACTGAACTTGATGGACATGTCTTTGTTTCAGGTTCATCAACTTTTTTATTATGTTCCTTCACCTGTAACAGGAAATGGTTGAAATAATAAAAATGTGGTTAGATTATGTCTACAAAATTGTTTGTGGTTGGGGCTTCCAGCTGAGATTGAGTAAGTGGAAAGATGGTGCCTTGTGTGGAGCCCCTGGTCCCAGAGAAGAAACAAATTGGTCAGTCTGACTAGAGGGCTTCCCTTGGTGTGGAAGTGAAAGAAAAGAAGAGGGAGGTTTGTGTAATGGGGGGGCTCATGATGTGAAATGCCCATTTGGACTGTCGTCTTCTTCTTGCTGATAGATTTTATCCATCAGCGGTGATTTTCGGATACCGAGGCTTGAGCCTCACTACTCCATCTTCTCGGTTTGGAGGGGCTGCTGCTAGTATTTGAAGGCTGGCAGCCCCTCCCACAAATTCAGGAAATGCCTTGTGATCTGACCTTTCAGCTGAGATTGAGAAAGCGGGAAGATGGTACCTTGTGTGGAACACCTGGGACTTTCGGGTCACAGGGAAGAAGCAATGTGGTCCGTTTGACTAGAGGCCAAAAAGAAAAGTCAAAAGACAAAATATAGTGAGACATGGATTTATTGATAATTGGATAGAAATAAATAGGTGAACATAAGTATTGTTAATTAGATGAATAAGGACTAATAAGTATGAATAGAATTTTTTTTTTTTTTTTTTTAAAGCGCCAGTGATGTAAGGGCTGATTTTATCTCATGGGCTGGGTCAAGAATATATCTAGACAAGCATGAGGAGTACCATCTCCCTAGTCTTTGGATGCTGTATGAAGGGACTTTAATTTTTGAGGCTGTGGAGGCCCCTATGCGAAATTAGTGCAAAATGAGTGCTCTTAGTACATGTTCGGGTTTAATCCTATTTGCGAAGGAATGCTCTTAATACATCTGGTAAAACTTGAGGAAGTGATGGGACCAGTTGGTGTAGAAAGGATTGGACTATTGGATGGATTGCTTTTAATGAAGGATGATAATCTGAGGAGTTTGTGAGTAGGGTAGAATGGGATTTTGTAATCGATCCCTGTTTGATCAGTTTTTGAATTAGGAGGAGAGAACAGTGGCCTTTATGGAAAGTTAAGCTGGATTTCATAGTAAATTGGGATGTGTGAGATTGGGCTGTAAATTCCCCTGGCATCAAAACAAAGAATTCTAGCCTAATTGCCTGCAGGAGCACATTTGTGGTATTTTTGAAAGCGTGAGAATGAAGGAAATTGTACAGGTAATGAAATATGGGGCCTGTGATGGGCTTGCGAACATGAGGTGAATGAGAAGTGTGTTTGAGCAGGCCTTTCATAATCAGTTTAATGCGATAGTTGGAGAAGATGGAAGGTCTGTGGGGAATTAAAGTGCTAAATGATGTTGGATGTCCCAGAGGTGTAATTTTATTGTAAAAGGGCCTAGTTTGAGCACTGAGCGACAGTATGAAATGAAAGATTGAATGACTGTTGATGAGGTGGGTTGATGAAATTTTGAAACATACACCATGCTTCCTGGTGCTGGGAACTAGTGTTGGTTGATGATGGAATATGCTGATGACAGGAAGTGGTACAGAACATGATGAGGTCTTCGAAATTTAGGGGGTGGGAGGGAAGTGGGTTCGCTGATTTAAATATATGGAAGAAGAACTACAAATTAAAACAAGAAAGTGTCAGCAGCTGTATTACTAGATCCTGGGATATGTGGACTGAAAACAAAATAAAAATATATTGCATAGCCAGCCATGTGAGCTTCTGAAGAAACAACATTATCGTTGGGGAAGGAGATCGTACTCTGTCGATGATATGAGATATAACTATCCAGCTTGCCAGACCACTGATGACCCCACAACACTGCTGCTGCTATGATAAGATATATTTCAAACAGCGGGAAAACAGAGGTGAAGAGGGGCAGATTCGGTGCTTCCTGAGGCCAATGTTCTAAGAGCCAATCATTGTTAAATATAGCTGAGAAGCTGGAATCTGCGGCTGTATCTGTATAGATGGAAGGGGAAGTAGATATGGGGAATGGGGGAAACACAAAACAACTGTTCCAACTCTGAAGAAAATATGACCACATGATGAGGTCCTCATGGCGAAGTTTAAGTGGTCTAGGAATGACTGGAGCTGGACTCGCGAGAGTGTGACCTGAAACAGAATACTGGTTGATGAGGGAGTGAATACAGACTAATTTGTCTGTAGGGAATCTAGGTTTGAGCTTCTCAGAGTCCAGTATAGTTTCTAGGAATTCTACAGCTGTGGAAGGTCCGAGGGTCTTGTCTAGGGCAACTGGGTGATTTAGTTCCTGGAAAAGATTCAATAGTTTAGTAAGGCTAGATGGAGACGAAGTGAAAGTTTTGATAAGGAGGAAGTTGTCCAGAAAATGAAGTACTGCAGGGCAGTGACAATGATTGGACAGATGCCAACAAAGGATGTATGAGAACAAAGTGAAAATCTTGGGGCTACTTTTATCCCTGAAGGTTAGCCTTGTAGAGAAGTAGTATTGTTCCTGCCATTTGAAGCCTTGGAGATGTCACAGCGACAGATGGACTGGAAGGAGTTCAAAAGCATCTAAAAGGTCAGATTTGGAGATACGCATCCTGGGTGGGATTTTTGGATAAGGGCAATGGCAAGGCCATGGAAAATGGCATCATCTATATGGGAGTAGTATAATTAATATTTTTCCAAGGGGATAAGGGCATTGAGACTGGGAATTAATGAGGAGTGAGGGGCTGAAAAATATATGTTCAATCTTTTTTTAAGAGAAAATTTCCTAGTAGCTAGACATGTGCGAATTAATTCTGAGACATTCGGATTTCATCGAAAATGGGGTCTTTCGGAGACATTCGGCCAATCCGAAACTCAAGGGTCATTCGGAAAAAATGATCCGACTCCGAACAGCCCAGGTCCGAAATTCGTCGAAACTTTCGGAAGTTTCGGCAATCGACACATTTCCAAAAGTTTTGACTACTTTTGACCAGGACTTTTTTGTACTTCCTGTGCGCGCTCAATTACTTTCCCTCCATAATTTTCCCTCCATGTCTCTAGTCCAATTCCATTCGCCGTTTCATGCACTTCTTCCCTCTTTTGTCTGTATTCGAATAGCCTTCTTCGTTTCATGATGGGGTTTGGACTAATGACACAGTCACACAGACAGACAGTCTGCATTTCCTCATTGTGTTGTTGGAGCTCAGAGAGAGAAGAGATTAGAGAGTTTACAGTTGTTGTGTAGGCAGGCAGGTAGCATTAGGCTAGGCATAGGTAGGCAGCCAGCATTAGTTCCAGTTATTGCCACTGCAAGAGCAAGTAATATTTGTTCCTGTGCAAAATATAAAAAAATATTAGGTATTTGTTTGAATACAGGACCGGTCCTTACATGGGTCCCAGTGGGTCCATGGACCCAGGCGGCACTTTGACAGGGGCAGCAATTTGCCGTCCCATAGCATGTTTATTTTGTGCTCTTCCGCCAGTTCTGTGTTGCAGGGTGTCCCATCAGTGTGACTGTCAGCAGCCGGGCAGCCCTATGCTCACTCAGTGGCGATGCCTGCTGGCTGCTTCAGTGACGTGAATTATGTGATAGTGAAACATTATGCCTATTTTGTATTGTTTATCGCCCACCTAAAGTCAAGACTTGAGTAAATAGGTCTACCGTCCCAGATTTGCTAGAGAGGTTTTACAAATACAGGAGGGTGCCCCCTGTACGAAATGAGTCTAAACATTTGGGATCCCTAGTATGAGTGCACAACAGTGCATGATGTGTCCTGAACAGGATTGCTGTGAGGTGTCTCCACCCGGAAGGTGCTGGCCGGGCTGAGCTTCAACATTGTGACAAGTGACCAACTAAGAGAACAGTGCCAGACTTAAACTGCAGCCATAGCATCACCCCCTCCTACTCTCCGGGTCCTGCTGACTGGCAATAACAGGTGAGTCACTAAGAGATCTGAAGCCTTTCTGGAAGTCTTTTCACTTGGAAAGGGGCTAGGTATTACTTGGGGGAGTTGCCTCGTGTGTAAATAATTTCTAGGTGGGAGATGAATGTGCATCACTTATGTGTTTCCTAACAGTAGTTAGAATACAACTCCCATAATCCCCTTATTATGACGTTGGGAAATGCC
Source organism: Rhinophrynus dorsalis (assembly GCA_037306005.1). Classification (NCBI taxonomy): domain Eukaryota; kingdom Metazoa; phylum Chordata; class Amphibia; order Anura; family Rhinophrynidae; genus Rhinophrynus; species Rhinophrynus dorsalis. The sequence continues at coordinate 239,321,860 of CM074719.1, forward strand.
CAGCAATTACCGTAGAGCCCTGTATTGCACACTCACGGAAAACGGTGATATTGCTATACTAAGACAATGCTGTGGACCCCTCTTCAGTATAGATGTCAAGCATTTTTTTTTTATTTCTCTCCTGTGTTGCAGTTTGTTCACAACAGAATGTCTCAGTTTTTCTTTTTAACACATTACATCTATCACATTACAATCATTGATGTTTATTCTTGATGTAGTATGAAACACTACAATGTATATACACATAGAGTTATCTGATATGAGGGGAAATCAGGAAATGGCTGTGAGAGAATTGAAAGTAAGACTGCTCGTATATAAGGGCAGTCTCAATTCCCTCAGAGCGGAGGGGACATCGGCCCATGCAGATGAGGAGGGGGGGACTGTGGTGCATCATTCATAACTTGAGTCCCTTATCGGGTTTTCATGGCTAACGCAGACATTTGAAACACCTCTTCACTTTATCATCCGATGGCTCTTTTTTTTGCCAGAATTTTTTCACTGCACAGGCATTTGAATAGCTTACTGGTAAGCCTTCGGCAGCCGTCTCCAACATTTGGATCAAGCCCTAAGTGTAGTCAGCCTAACCTCACCTTGGGCTGGATTCTATTGCAGGTGATAAATGTTAACACCCGTTTTATCAGACATTTTCCTATTGAAGTCTATGGGGAAACCTGGAGATAAAAGCAGTGATAACATTAGCACCTGCAATAGAATTCAGCCCCTTGTGCTCATCAGAAACTTCAGCTCAGTGGATACAATTAATTAAATTTAGCAAATTTGGCTCCATAGGAAAGCATTATAGTGTTTGACTATAAAATCTTGGATTTGAGCTTTATCAGATTCCCTGTTTTTTTAGCTAAAGGAATGTAAACAAAATTTCCACTAATTCAATTTCTAATTGTGCCTGAAAATGAGGAAACATATTTATAACTCCAAAAAAAAGCTAATATGTTTCCTTCTGCATCAGCGTTCTGTTGGTTAAATTTCCAGGAACAGTTTTCTGGTTGGTGATAATGGGAGTTGCAGTCCCCAGCAACTAACTAGCCAGATGTATGATCTTTCTTGCTTTAAATAAAATGAAGTGAGCATTTCTACATCTTCTCTATATGCCATATATGTTCATCCATTGAGATCAGAAGAAAATTCATAACACACTTCATTACACAGATCTTTACAATAAGGGTGGAAAATATATGAATTTACTATCAAGAGAGGGCCTGTAAATAGATTCAGGGAGTGTTATTATTTAACAAAGGTCAGATGTTGATCTGGAGAAAACTAATATTTCAGTGAGAGGGTTCTGCTTGGCTATATTTGGATCAAGAGAAACCCAAGATCAAAATCAAATTTTGTATGCCTTACTAATGTTTTACTCTTTGAGTGCTAGAGCGGTATCCAAAGCATTGCAAAGCAATGTTTTGTATACCGCCTGGCACTCAAAGGGTTAACAGGTGAGATCTGAAACCCTCTATATTTATTGAATGTTCTCTTTTTCCCAACTTAGTCTTTGAGGATTTTTTTTTTGTATTTTATAGATTTCTAATAATTTAACCCTTTGATTGCCAGAGGGGTATGTGAAACCTTGTTTTTGCAAGGTGTTGCATACCTCCTCTGGAAGTCAACGTGTTAATATAGAAGTTTAACCCCTTTGAAAGCTAAAGACCTAACACACTGCTTTTCATGTGGCTGGAGGTATACCTTCTGTGCCCCAGTCTCTAGACCACTGGATCTTAACCCTATCCACAGAAACCACTAAAAGGCTATGACCTGTATTTTCACAGAAAAAAGTGGAGTCATTATGGGGCAAAACAACTGAGCCATTTGGTAATTAACCACCCCTCATTGGTTTAAATGTGGCTTTTAACATTTTGGGTACTAGAGAAGCCTCCACCACATTGCTTTGCAATTAAAGGGGTTAAAAGACCCATTTAAATGAATGGGAAATTTGAAAATATTTATTTGTCCCCTGTGGTGCACATGACTTTCAAAATAATTAGTTCTGTTCCTTCTGAAGCAGAGGCTCAGTCATCTAGTCATTTAGGGCTAGATTTAAAGGCAGCCGTTAGTAAAAAAAAAATCACTAACGGGTGCATTAAGTGTCATGTAGCAATTCAAAGATCTGTCTAAAGAACAGCTAATGGCAGTTTCAGAATCCTTACGGCCGATACACTTACGTGCATTCAGACGAATGGAACAACATTCCCCAGAGCCATTCAAAGGCTTGCGGTACTGTTAACGGCTGAAAAAAAGTCACACCTAATGGCTAAAAGTTAAGACCCACTTTTCTTAGACGTTAGACACTTAACAGGCAAAACAAAACACCCGTTACATAGGAAAATACACAAAATGCTTACCGCACAAACATGTAAATGGAAAAATTAACCCGTGCAATGCCAAAACAACACAAAAACATGGACAGACAACACAAATCACTGTCACACACAACAAGCAACACCACAGGGACAAGGACCCCCAAAAAACAACACAACATGGCACGGAATAATGGGGGTTTATCACACAAAACGGACACCTGCAAATATAAGCTCACCTGTGCAACATCAACACGCGACCTGCACCCCACAACTGCACACCTGCAAATGGCAGACACATACCAAGCACAACACACCACATCTTATAACACACACACACACACACACCTGCAAACACTTACCTGGACAAAAACAACTCTCCATTGGTCAGCACTCACCTCATCAACACACCTACACAATGCCCTATCAAGTACTTAAAGGCACAGCTCACCACACTCACTTGTGGCTTGTTTTCCACTCAGGGAGGGAGAGAGAGAGAGATAGAGATAGAGAGAGAGAGAGAGAGAGAGCGCAATCAGTATGTTGGGTTACATATTGTTGCGATGACTGCGGAGAAGGCGTGCAAGGGAGAGAGCTAGGGAACATCAGCAAACCCCAGGCACGCCTGATCAACAGCCTTCACCTGTTGCAAATGAGGAGGCTCTGGCTCAGCAGCCACACAGGAGTCCATCCCCACCTGGAGGACAGCACCTGCCTGCAGATGCACAGCTGCAGCAACAGGATGCTCCACAGCAGCAAAGGATGTATAGACGACCACCAAAGCCCAGGGTATACCGCCCAAGGGTCACCCTCTTTGGAATGACTGATGATGAGGTCATTGATCGCTACAGGTTGAGGCCTCACAGCATCATTGCCTTGTATGAGGTCATCAAAGATCAGGTGGATCCCATCTACATCCACAACCATGCCTTAACTGGCCTGAAAAAAACTACTGTGTGCCATACGCATGGCAAGTGGGGCATTCCAGTCCACTGAGGGTTACGCATCTGGCATGTCACAGGCCACATTCTCCAGGGTGCTGGCCCAGGTCCTGCCAGCCCTCAAAAGCAAGGCCAGTAGCTATATACATTTTCCCACCACTGACATGGACTGGATACACGTCAAGCAGGCCTTTTACGCAAGGGGAGGCATGCCCAGGGTCATGGGTGCTATAGATTGCACCCATGTCCGTATTAAAGCCCCAGCACGTGACGCGCAGCTATTCATCAACAGGAAGAACTTCCACTCCATCAACGTGCAGATGTTGTGTCACAGCAACATGAGGATTATGAATGTCTGTGCAAAATATCCTGGCAGCTCACTTGATGCATACATTCTACAAAACTCCTCAGTCCACACAGATTTCGAGAATGGAACTTTTACAGGGGGATGGCTTTTGGGTGAGTTCACAATACAAAATCACACCACATCCACAGGCGTACACACAAGGCTGCTCAGCATGCACCTGACCCACAGCTAGTACGTCCACCACACAAAACATCATTAACACAACATGTGCTCCTTGTCTCACCATGTCACTCACATTACACAGGTGATGCTGGCTATGGCCAATCCCCAAACACATGCCCAGGAAAGGTACAACCAAGCTCATGCAAGAACAAGGAATGCCATTGAGTGGGCCTTTGGTCTCCTCAAGTCAAGATTTAGATGTCTGGACTATTCGGGGGGAGCACTGCAGTATGCACCTGCAAAGGTGTGCGACATAATTGTGGCGTGCACAATACTGCACAACATCGCAGTGGACACCAGGCTGCTGGATCACATCCAGGACCCCCCTATACATGAAGTGCCCATGGACATCGGCCATGTGGAGGAGACCTTGAGAGGGGCACAGATCAGAGACACGCTCATCATGGAACACTTCACCTGTGAGTATAACACAGGCATGCAAACAATCCATGCAAGTCCCCCATCAGTCCTGTGACACTAACCACACTGCACATTATGTTCTGTCTCACCCCACAGGAACATTGACACAGCACTGCACTGGCAGCAGCATGGCCCCAAACATCAACCATACCATGGAAGTGGCAAATTGTGTGTGTGGATTCAAAAACCATCCTCCATTTCACTCTCCACGTTGACATACAGACCCCAAGGATATCACGCACACCCCCACAAGAAACAAGGTACAACATATAACCCATGTTCATCACCTTACAGGGCTTGATTGACAGCAACTAACTTGATTTGCCATGATCATAGCCTGAGCAACCATGCTAGCCCAGTAGCGAAAGAGTATTATCCAATGCTATGCATTGGATAATACTCCGGTACATCAGGGATTAAAGGGCCATTGGACTCAATATGGGACATGTACTGTGCTAGAGCTGAGAAGAGCAGCAGAAGGGTGGATGTACAGTGGTATTGTCACACAACGTAGAGGTCATGAAACGTAGATCAGATAACCAGGGACTCCATGCTGACCTGTGAGTGTGCAGTCATATGTGCCCCCGACATGAATACACACATCAACAAATATGTCCTAATAGTTCCATGGAACAAATGACATTGGGCTGCCACTGTCACTTTCACAGTGACAGCACAATGTCATTACTTCCATGGAGCTCTCAGAACACTTGTTGATGTGTGTATACATGTCAGGGGCACATATCCATAGGCCTGGTGCACATGTCCTTAGTTCTCCACATAATTGTTTACAGATGAGTACACAACACATTGTCAAGCAAAGGTTTGTGTACTCACCTGTAATTGAGAGAATTGAGATGATAAAAAGTCGACATTGTTGTTGCTTGATGATCAGTTCCGGTCTACTGCTCCAAAGCCTGTCCTCTTCTCCCACAGGCATCCATAACATGGTCCATCCTTGAACTGAAGATCTTCCATGTGACTGGATTGATGTCTTGACAACACCTTCATGAAGATCACCCCTTGCTGTTTCTGGTGATATTGTTGGTGATGCAATGTTTGACCTGAGGTTCACACAACCCTCTACTGGAACATTCTCATATAGACACAGAAAACACAAATTCTCGAGTGTTATAACCTGTACAGTTAGGATGCTCACCTACAGAGTTGTCAAACCTTGTGGACAACACATGAACAGGGCAGCAGTGTTACTAAAGTAGTACGATTTAGTTTCAAAGTACATTTAGTGTTCTCATACAAGTGTTCAATGCATATTGGCAATACACACAGAAAACACATGTACTTTCTAATGTACTTTGAGACACAATAAAGATGAACCATCACCATTCTATCTGTGTCTGTATGAGGATATATTTGATAACACATTTGTCAATGCGTAACCACACCCAGGATAGAGTATCCCCCATACATGGAAAGGCATCACCCACATCACAGGAGTCCACCACTTGTTTGCCAGCGAGTGGACTCTGTGATGTATCCATGCAAACAGATGATGGTGGCAGTGATACACTAATGTGTTGTGGGAGTGATAAAGAGGTGATACAGGGGACATACTTCCACAGTATCTGTGTTGCTCAGTATAATCAATGTCCTGAGATATTGCTCCAGTTTGACATATCTCAGTACATGGGCTACATCAACGAACAACCAGACTAAGTGGACATGTGTTATCACTGGTGAAGTCTGTTACACCCTTAGGGAAAGAACAACTCAACTTACTTACAGTGCTCACCCCAGGATATCAATGTGTGTGCTACACATTGAAATCCTAGATTAAAACATTGGCTTCCCCAGTAAGTCAGTTCCACAATGAGTGTTTGAGTCCAAGACAATATTGATGCATGTCCCATTTATCTGTCCTGCTTGTTATGTCCCCGCTAAGTCACATAGCAGTTTGTTTGGTTATCCCATTAACCCTCTGAGTGCCAGAGTGGTCCCCAACCCATTTCTTTGCAATGCGTTGCCTACCACTCTGGCACTCAAAGGGTTAAACACAACATATGATGTAGACAAAGGCTCAATGTTGTACCATTTGTTGTGCTAAGGGGTAAGTTTTGTTGTTCAAATTCAACACACAACATCGCCATATAACACAGTGGTGTTATATGGCTCCAGGGATGTATTTCCAGTTGAATTTGTACAACGGTGTGTGTGTGTGAACCCATGCTGTAGCATCCCACAAACATTTCACCCAGGCAGAGGTTGTGTTCACTGCATTGTATGGCAATGCATTGGAGACAACCCTGCCACATAACTGAAGACACAACAGATCAGACTGGAATACAAAAAAAATGGTTTCTTTATTGAGGGGAAACTTAACAGGTTGGGCCTTTCATTTTTTCCTTTTTGGGTGGGGGGCCTTAGCCTGGGTGCTAGACATGGATGCCCTTGTTGATCGCCTGGTAACCCTCTGCCCCCTAGGTGTGGCTTCAGGGGTAACACTGGAGGGGGTGGTGGTTGCAGTAGACCCCTCGGTGGAATGCAAGCTCTCCCTCTCCATCCTCAGGTTCTCCCTGCGGTTGATCTCCCTCAACTCCACAAGTAACTGTGTCAACATGTCCATGAGACCAGTCCTGAGCTGCTGGAGTAGTGTGTTCCCCCTGGCCACCTCCGACTCCAGGGCTTGGAGTCTGGTCTCCAATCGGGCTATGTTCCTCCTGATTGCCTCCTGCTCCAGGTGATGTTGCTGTCTGTACTCCTGGTTGACCAGAGTAGTCTCCTCAGAAGGGCCATACACTCCGCCTCCATCCCTGTGAGGCGTGCAGTGCTGGAGGTGGATGTGCCCGGTGTCCCTGGTGCTGCTGTTTCCTCTGCTGCTGAGGGTGCTGTTTCCTCTGGTGCTGCTGGAGGTGCTGTGGCTGCTATGACAGCTGTTGGAGTGGCTGGTGCAGATGATGGGCATATGCCCACCACATCAAGTGATACTGAGCTGCCCAATGATGTGTATGCTGGTGGAGGTGCGAAAATGTCCCTGGGTAGGGGGCGCTGGGGCTCACCAATCAGGCCCAGGTGTGGGTAGTCCAGTGGCCAAGGGTCATATGGTGGCCACTGAGAGGTGCTCAGACCCCACCTCAGATCATATCTTTGGGCATGCTGTGGAGCCATCCAGGAGGGTTGGTTGATGTGGGAGGCATATGGCCCATATTGGGTTTTGGCCACTGTCCCTGGCAGCCATTGCCTCCCTAGCGGTGGTGGTGCTGCTGATGGAGGGTAGTAGCTGGTGGAGGTGGCTGAATACGTCCACCTCTCCTCCTGTTGCATCCAGCCACTGTACTGGGGAGGTGCAGCTTGGAGGGGTGCAGCCTGTGGTGGTCCAGCTTGGAGGGGTGCAGCCTGTGGTGGTGCAGAAGGTGGTGGTGCAGCCTGTGTTGGAGGGGATGGGGATGGTGGGTATGGTAACCACCGGCTGGTCCCCTCCTCTGTGTACTCCTCACTGGGGGGTGACATAGCCTCCTCTACTGGCTCCCGCTGGGCTTGAGGGCCGTAAGCTGTGTGGAGAAATAAGATGTTGTGATTAGTGACCTTAGCCATATGTTTGTGGAGACAGTTATACTTTGATATGTGGTGAAGAAAAATATATGTGTTTGGGTTGATCCCTCTGGGTAAACAAGGGTACTCCCACAGCTGAAAGGTGTTGTTTGAGTTATTACGGGTGAAGGTTTCATTTTGAGGTGCAATATCACAGTGGGCCGAAATAGTACAGTGAGGCTGTTGCAACACCCTCCCATGTAGATATCTGGTCCCTGTACCAGAGCTGTCCATATGATAGTGTAGTAACAGCACCACTGTACAATTTCAGGCCACTGGGATATTGCCCCTGACATATCCATGTCTGAGTTGTGATACCTTTTGAATCAACACACCTTTCAGCAGTAGGAATACCATTGTTTAACTCGGGGGGGAGGAGTGAATCCAACAACATATATTTGTCTTCACAACTTGTAGGTATGGCTATCCCTCCAGGGGGATGGCAAAGGTTAAGGCCACCTTGATGTCAGATTGTAGACATTATGAAAACAGATGTTGTTCGCTGTTAGTCCTATCCCTCCTACCCTCATGGTTGTTCAGATATTGCTCTATGTGACAGATGTAGATTGCAGTCATTTGTCCACACGAGGGCTCTTCAGCAAAGCCAAAATCGCCCCATTTAGAGAACAATACTTAATTGGAATGGTGTACAGATTGTGCATGGTTTGCAAGCACACTCTGTGGACCATTCCAAAGAGGTATTTATCTCGAAATGTTGTGACTTTGGCTCTGCTGAAGAGCCTCCATGTGGTCAAATGATAGATATCTCCACCTGTCACATAAAGCAATATCTGTATAACCATGAGTGTTGGAGGGATAGGACTTACATTGAGACACATCTTTTTACGATGCCAAAGATATTACATCATGGTGACATTACCCATTGCTATCCCATTACAGTCACACACCAAGTAGAAATGGTCGTATATGTATGTGGATATGTACCCTTCATATGGATACAGTAATATCCTTCCAAGATGTGAAGCCAGAGAGCAGTTCAGTAGGTGTGATTGCCTTACTGGCTATATATGTGCACCCATCCAACAATACATTGGATTGATATGATGGATATGAACCTACCTCGTATATCCCATCTATGTAGAGTGTGATATACTATGTATGTGTATTTGGATGGTAGCAATGTAGGTTGATTTGTGATGGGTGCACATATCTGGCCAGTAAGGCAATCACATCCAGTGAACTGATCTCTGTGTTCACATCGTGTTGGGACATATTTAGAAACATTTGAATCCTAAGGGTAACAATCAAGCCAGTAGTGAGGGATATCTTTGATTGAGGCCTGTCTTTCTCTGTGTATGAGCCCATCCATCCTTCTGTGTGAGGCAACCGTACTCAATCCTAGATATCCATCAGTCATGGCCTGTTGGTGACCAAGGTACAATGGTTGCTATTTTTTTCCCATGTGTATCCTGCAAACAGTGGCTGGTGTACCATCCATCCATGGCATCAGCACCCCTGTGGATCCATGTGGGAATCAGATATGGGATGTGTCATTTCAAGTCAGAGTAAATGATTGCAGCAACAACACCAATGCCTACTTTTTCCAGCTTGCATTCTGTGGCATTGTATTCGGCCTGTGTGCTGCACATACAATCAGTTATTCTCGGGGACACTGTGATGTGTGACCTGATGCCCCCTTTTTGTTATTCAGTAAGCGGTGATGTTGAACTGATAAAGTGAACATGATGGTGACTTCTCCAGTGATCTCCTTTCCCCATTTCCAGTGTTTTCCATGGAGTCTGTACAATGGGGCCCTATGAACTTGATTCTTGTTTCTGCATATTCTCTATAGACTAAGGGCTAGATTTAAAGGCAGCCGTTAAAGCAGCCGCTAAGTGAAAAAGGCACATCGCTCGCAAATAATACAGGAGTTACGGCAGATTCAATAGCTACTCTACGAGAATAGCTATCAAGCGTAGTCACACAAAAAACACGTAACACAAAAGCCGTTGTCACTCATGTTAATGCACAACAGGCGGCCAAATCACACGATAACAGCGCTCAAAACAACATCTAACATAACGGCTGCCGTTCTCTAGCAACCATGATTGATGCAAAAACAAATTCAAACACAGAGCCAATCACAAAGCCCCAATGTATCAAATAACTTCAAATACACCTATATATACCCAAAAATAACCGTCACACACTGTCTGTTATCGAGTTCTTCAGAGCTAGATATCAGAACCCAGGAGCGGAGGATAGTGATCTGAGAGAGGGAGACAGGAGCATTCATTGGAGGTAGAAGGAGATTTTTGAGTTTGGCGTTTGGAGAGAGGTGCACTTACTATAGACATATTACACTTTTGCACATATTACATACACACATACAAACACAAACACATACATACACATAGTCCTTTTATTTTATAACACCTTACACATTTTACTTTTTATTTTACAGTGTGAATCTGGGAGTGAAAGTGTGTGACAGAGAGTGAGTGGATCGAGTGTGTCTGTGAGGGCCTGTGGGAGTGCCTGGGTATGACTGGGTGAGTGATGGCCAGGAGAGGAGGACAGGAGAGAGGGATGGGGAGAGTAGTGGAGGAGGAGGAAGCTCAGGAGGGGATCCCTCAGCAGAGCAGGGGTGGGAGAGAGAGATCTGCAGGGCAGAGGGGGACCCGACCCACAAGAGCAGGCACACGCAGGACAGGGACAGAACCTGCAGTGGGACGAGGGGTAGTTGCTGGGGAGCACCCCACACAGGCAGGGTCAGACCAGGCAGGGCACTCCGGCTCAGAATCCTCCCATGCCGGAGCTGACGAGGGCAGGATCAGGGACCCCAAATACACAGAGGAGGAGAACACGGCTCTCGTGGAAGCTGTCCTGGAGAGGCAGAGTGTTCTCCACCCCACATCGAAGGTCCCTGGCCTGTCAGCGAGGAGGAAAGCAGCCTGGAACCAGATATGCAGCCGGGTCAACGCAGTGGCTCCATGCAGGCGGGACGTGGAGTCCATCAAAAAGAGATGGGGCGACTGCCGGAGGGTCGTCAAAAACAAGATGACCGAGCTCGCCAAGCACGCCCGAGGCACTGGAGGTGGACCAGCAGTCCCTATCACCTTCTGCGGCTGGGAGGAGATGGTGCGGCAGACCATGTCCCCGACCCTGATCGAGAGGGTCATTGGAAGAACTGACACTGGGGATGAGAGGAGCCTCCACACCACCCGTAAGTGCAACACTACAGAACAACACACTACAGCAACCAACACCAGCTGCACACACAGTCACACCTCAACACATGTCCATCACTCAGCCATACAACTGCACCAACACAGTACCATGAGGGTTAAAAAAAGGACACAATACCTGGACAAATGGCAACGTCCAACTTGGGACAAACCTGTCAAAGTCCTACTTCAACCCTCCTGTCGTTGTGCTCATCACACACAATACACAAACCGTTATGTTCAAAATGTCGTCTGTTAAATATCATCACTTTTCACACATAATGTCACCCATGTCCCCACCCCCACCCTAACCCCTTGAGTGCTAGAGGGATCATCAATGCATCAATCAACAATGCATTGGCAACCCCTCTGGTACTCAAGGGGTTAACCAAACAAACAAGTCAATAGGACAACGATCACATGCTACACAGGGGACATTCACTAAGCAGTGACAAACTGATGGTGGACACAAAGTAACCCTCACACACCCTCACCTCACCAATACCAGTGTTAATCCATGGAGAATATGCAACAACAAGAATCAAGTTTATAAGGTCCCATTGTACAGACTCCATGGAAAACACTGGAAATGGGGAAAGGAGATCACTGGAGAAGTCACCATCATGTTCACCTCATCAGTTCAACATCACCGCTTACTGAATTACAAAAAGGGGGCATCAGGTCACACATCACAGTGTCACACACTGTAGGTGCAACACACAGGCCGAAAACTATTCCACAGATATCAAGCTGGAAAAAGTAGGCATTGGTGTTGTGGCTGCAATCATTTACTCTGACTTGAAATGACATATCCCATATCTGATTCCCACATGGATCCACAGGGGTGCTGATGCCATGGATGGATGGTACACCAGCCGCTCTTTGCAGGATACACATGGGAAACAAATAGCAAACATCATTGTACCTTGGTCACCAACAGGCCATGACTGATGGATATCTAGGATTGAGTACGGTTGCTTCACACAGAAGGATGGATGGGCTCATACACAGAGAAAAAACAGGCCTCAATCAAAGATATCCCTCACTACTGGCTGGATTGTTGCCCTTAGGATTCAAATGTTACTAAATATGTTACAACACGATGTGAACACAGAGATCACTTCACTGGATGTGATTGCCTTACTGGCCAGATATGTGCACCCATCACAAATCAACCTACATTGCTACCATCCAAATACACATACATAGTATATCACATTCTACATAGATGGGATATACGAGGTATGTTCATATCCATCATATCAATACAAAGTCTTGTTGGATGGGTGCACATGTATAGCCAGTAAGGCAATCACACCTACTGAACTGCTATCTGGCTTCACATCTTGGAAGGATATTACTGTATCCATATGAAGGGTACATATCCACATACATATATGACCATTTCTACTTGTGTGTCAGTGTAATGGGATAGCAATGGGTAATCTCATCATGATGTCATATCATTGCCATCATCAACAGATGTGTCTTGATCTAAGTCCCATCCCTCCAACACCCATGGTTATACAGATATTGCTCTATGTGACAGGTGGAGATATCTATCATTTGACCACACGGAGGCTCTTCAGCAGAGCCAAAGTCGCAACATTTCGAGATAAATACCTCTTTGGAATGGTCCACAGAGTGTGCTTGCAAACCAGGCACACTCTGTACACCATTCCAATTAAGTATTGTTCTCTAAATGGGGCGATTTGGGCTCTGCTGAAAAGCCCTCGTGTGGACAAATGACTGAAATCTCCATCTGTCACATAGAGCAATATCTGAACAACCATGAGGGTAGGAGGGATAGGACTAACAGCGAACAACATCTGTTTTCACAATGTCTACAATATGACATCAAGGTGGACTTAACCTTTGCCATCCCCCTGGAGGGATAGCCATCCCTACAAATTGTGAAGATAAATATATGTTGTTGGATTCACCCCCCTCCCCCGAGTTAAACAATGGTATTCCTACTGTTGAAAGGTGTATTGATTCAAAAGGTATCACTGCTCAGAAATGGATATGTCAGGGGCAATATCCCAGTGGCCTGAAATTGTACAGTGGTGCTGTTACTACACAATCATGTGGACAGCTCTGGTACAGGGACCAGATATCTACATGGGAGGGTGTTGCAACAGCCTCACTGTACTATTTCGGCCCACTGTGATACTGCACCTCAAAATGAAACCTTCACCTATAATAACTCAAACAACACCTTTCAGCAGTGGGTGTACCCTTGTTTACCCAGGGGTATTAACCCAAACACATATAATTTTCTTCACCACATATCAAAGTATAACTGTCTCCACAAACATATGGCTAAGGTCACTAATCACAACATCTTATTTCTCCACACAGCTTACGGCCCTCAAGCCCAGCAGGAGACAGTGGAGGAGGCAATGTCACCCCCCAGTGAGGAGGACACAGAGGAGGGGACCAGCCGGTGGTCACCTTACCCACCATCACCATCCCCTCCAACACAGGCTGCACCACCACCTACTGCACCCCTTCAAGCTGCACCACCACAGGCTGCACCCCTTCAAGCTGGACCACCACAGGCTGCACCCCTTCAAGCTGGACCACCACAGGCTGCACCACCACAAGCTGCACCTCCCCAGTACAGTGGCTGGATGCAACACGAGGAGAGGTGGACCCATCCAGCCACCTCCACCAGCTACTACCCTCCATCAGCAGCACCACCACCACCAGGGAGGCAATGGCTGCCAGGGACAGTGGCCACCACCCAATATGGGCCATATGCCTCCCAGTTAAACCCACTCTCCTGGATGGCTCCACAGCATGCCCCAAAGTATGATCCCAGGTGGGGTCCAAGCACCTATCAGTGGCCACCATATGACCCATGGCCACTGGACTACCCACACCTGGGCCTGATTGGTGAGCCCCAGCGCCCCCTACCCAGGGACATTTTCACACCTCCACCAGCACACACATCATTGGGCAGCTCGGAGTCACTTGATGTGGTGGACATATGCCAATCATCTGCACCAGCCACTCCAACAGCTGTCACAGCAGCCACAGCACCTCCAGCAGCACCAGAGCAAACAGCACCTCCAGCAGCACCAGAGCAAACAGCACCCTCAGCACCAGAGCAAACAGCACCCTCAGCAGCAGAGGAAACAGCACCCTCGGCAGCAGAAGACTCAGCACCCTCATCAGCAGAGGAAACAGCAGCACCAGTGACACCGGCCACATCCACCTCCAGCACCGCACGCCTCACAGGGATGGAGGCGGAGTGTATAGCCCTGCAGAGGAGACTACTCCGGTCGAGCAGGAGTACTGACAACAACATTACAAGGAGCAGGAGGCAATCCAGAAGGAACATTGCCCAATTGGAGACCAGGATCCAAGGCTTGGAGTTGAAGGTGGCCAGGGGGAACACACTACTCCAGCAGCTCAGGACTGGTGTGATGGACATGTTAACACAGGTCCTTGTGGAGTTGAGGGAGATAAACCGCAGGGAGAACCTGAGGATGGAGAGGGAGAACTTGCGTTCCACTGAGGGGTCTACTGCAACCACCACCCCCTCCAGTGTTACCCCTGAAGCCACACCTAGGGGGCAGAGGGTTACCAGGCGATCAACAAGGGCATCCATGTCTAGCACCCAGGCTAAGGCCCCCCACCCAAAAAGGAAAAAATGAAAGGCCCAACCTGTTAAGTTTCCCCTCAATAAAGAAACCATTTTTTTTGTATTCCAGTCTGATCTGTTGTGTCTTCAGTTATGTGGCAGGGTTGTCTCCAATGCATTGCCATACAATGCAGTGAACACAACCTCTGCCTGGGTGAAATGTTAGTGGGATGCTACAACATGGGTTCACACACACACCGTTGTACAAATTCAACTTGTAATACATCCCTGGAGCCATATTACACCACTGTGTTATATGACGGTGTTGTGTGTTGAATTTGAACAACAAAACATACCCCTTAGCACAACAAATTGTACAACACTGAACATTCGTCTACATCATATGTTGTGTTTAACCCTTTGAGTGCCAGAGTGGTAGGCAACGCATTGTAAAGAAATGCATTGGGGACCACTCTTTCACTCAGTGGGTTAATGGGATAACCAGACAAATAGCTCTGTGACTTAGCAGGGACATTATAAGCAGGACAGATAAATGAGACATGTATCCATATTGTCTTGGATCCACACACTCATTGCGCAACTGACTTACTGGGGAAGCCAATGTTTTTAACCTAGGATTTCAATGTGTAGCACACACATTGATATCCTGGGGGGTGAGCATTGGGGTCTCCAGTAAGTTGAGTTGCTGTTTCCCTAAGGGTGTAACAGACTTCACCAGTGATAACACATGTCCACTTAGTCTGTTTGTTCGTTGATATAACCCATGTACTGAGATATGTCAAACTGGAGCAATATCTCAGAACATAGATTATACTGAGCAATACAGATACTGTGGACAGGTATTCACTGTGGAAGTATGTCCCCTGTATCACCTCTTCATCACTCCCACAACACATTGGTGCATCACTGCCACCATCATCTGTTTGCATGGATACATCACAGAGTCCACTCACTGGCAAACAAGTGGTGGACTCCTGTGATGTGGGTGATGCCTTTCCATGTATGGGGGATACTCTACCCTGGGTGTGGTAACGCATTGACAAATGTTTTCTCAAATATATCCTCCTACAGACACAGATAGAATGGTGATGGTTCATCTTTATTGTGTCTCAAAGTACATTAGAATGTACATGTATTTTCTGTGTGTATTGCCTTTATGCATTGAACACCTGTATGAGAACACTAAATGTACTTTGAAACTAAATTGTACTACTTCAGTAACACTGCTGCCCTGCTCATGTGTTGTCCACAAGGTTTGACAACTCTGTAGCTGAGCATCCTAACTGTACAGGTTATAACACTCAAGAATTAGTGTTTTCTGTGTCTATATGAGAATGTTCCAGTAGAGGTTTGTGTGAACCTCAGGTCAAACTTTGCATCACCAACAACATCACCATAAACATCAAGGGGTGATCTTCATGAAGGTGTTGTCAAGACATCAATCCAGTCACATGGAAGATCTTCAGTTCAAGGATGGATCATGTTACGGATGTCTGTGGGAGAAGAGGACAGGATTTGGAGCAGTAGACCTGAACTGATCATCAAGCAACAACAATTTAGTCGTTTTAATCCCCTTAGCTTTCACAGTTACAGGTGAGTACACAAACCATTGCTTGACAATGTGTTGTGTACTCATCTGTAACCAATTCTGTGGGGAACTAAGGACTAGTGTTGAGCGAGCACCCCGATGCTCGGGTGCTCGGGTGCTCTGACCGAGCACCGCCGGAGGCTCGAGTGCTCGGCCGAGCACCCGAGCCCCATTGAATTGAATGGGGCGACACGAGCATTACACCAGGCACCCCCTGCTCTGATGAGGGGAGGGTGCCTGGTCAATGCCCCCCTTCATCTCCACAATGCCCCTCTTCCACAATGTCCCCCTTCCACAATGTCCCCCTTCCACAAAGTGCCCCTTCATCTCCGCAATGTCCCCCTTCATCTCCGCTATGCCCCCTTCATCTCCGCAATGCCCCCTTCATCTCCGCAATGTCCCCCTTCATCTCCGCTATGCCCCCTTCATCTCCGCAATGCCCCCTTCATCTCCGCAATGTCCCCCTTCATCTCCGCTATGCCCCCTTCATCTCCACTATGCCCCCTTCATCTCCGCAATGTCCCCCTTCATCTCCGCTATGCCCCCTTCATCTCCGCTATGCCCCCTTCATCTCCGCAATGTCCCCCTTCATCTCCGCTATGCCCCCTTCATCTCCGCTATGCCCCCTTCATCTCCGCTATGCCCCCTTCATCTCCGCTATGCCCCCTACATCTCCGCAATGCCCCCTACCTCCAGTCCCTGGTGGTCCAGCGGAGCGTCTTCAGATCTGTGCCTCCTTCGGCACAGATCCCCGCCACCCGAACATGCCGGGCGAGCACATGGCGGTACTCGACGAGTACCGCCATGTGCCGAGCAGAGCGATGCTCGAGCCGATCCGAGCATCGGCCGAGCATGCTCGCTCAACACTACTAAGGACATGTGCACCAGCCCTATGGATATGTGCCCCTGACATGTATACACACATTAACAAGTGTTCTGAGAGCTCCATGGAAGTAATGACATTGTGCTGCCACTGTGAAAGTGACAGTGGCAGCCCAATGTCATTTGTTCCATGGAACTGTTAGGACATATTTGTTGATGTGTGTATTCATGTCAGGGGCACATATGTCTGCACACTCACAGGTCAGCATGGAGTCCCTGGTAATCTTATCTACGTCTCATGACCTCTACATTGTGTGACAATACCACTGTACATCCACCCCTCTGCTGCTCTTCTCAGCTCTAGCACAGTACAGGTCCCATATTGAGTCTAATGTCCCTTTAACCCCTGATGTGCCTGAGTATTATCCAATTCATATCATTAGATAATACTCTTTTGCTACTGGGCTAGCATGGTTGTTCAGGCTATAATCATGGCATATCCAGTTAGTTGCTGTCAATCAAGCCGTGTAAGGTGATGAACATGGGTAATATGTTGTACCTTGTTTCTCCTGGGGGTGTGCGTGATATCCTTGGGGTCTGTATGTCAACGTGGAGAGTGGAATGGAGGATGGTTCTTGAGTTCACACACACAATTTGCCACGTTCACTGCCAGTGCAGTGCTGTGTCACTGTTCCTGTGGGGTGAGACAGAACAAAATGTGCAGTGTGGTTAGTGTCACAGGACTGATGGGGGACTTGCATGGATTGTTTGCATGCGTGTGTTATACTCACAGGTGAAGTGTTCCGTGATGAGCCTGTCTCTGATCTGTGCCCCTCTCATGGTCTCCTCCACATGCCCGATGTCCATGGCC
This sequence comes from Rhinophrynus dorsalis, assembly GCA_037306005.1. Classification (NCBI taxonomy): domain Eukaryota; kingdom Metazoa; phylum Chordata; class Amphibia; order Anura; family Rhinophrynidae; genus Rhinophrynus; species Rhinophrynus dorsalis. The sequence goes on from CM074719.1 coordinate 239,339,687, forward strand.
ACTTCCTGTATGGGGGGGTCCGGGATGTGCTCCAGCAGCCTGGTGTCCACTGCGATGTTGTGCAGTATTGCGCACGCCACAATGATGTCATACACCTTAGCCGGTGCATACTGCAGTGCTCCCCCAGAGTGGTCCAGACATCGGAATCTTGACTTGAGGAGCCCAAATGTTCACTCAATGGCATTCCTCGTTCTGGCATGAGCCTGGTTGTACCTTTCCTGGGCATGTGTTTGGGGATTGGCCAGAGGGGTCAGTAGCCAGGACCTGCATCCATAGCCAGCATCACCTGTGTAATGTGAGTGACATGGTGAGACAGGGAGCACATGTTGTGTTAATGATGTTTTGTGTGGTGGACGTAGTAGCTGTGGGTCAGGTGCATGCTGAGCAGCGTGTTGTGTACGCCTGTGTATGTGGTGTGATTTTGTTTTGTGAACTCACCCACTAGCCATCCCCCTGTAAAGGTTCCATTCTCAAAATCTCTGTGGACTGAGGAGTTTTGTAGACTGTATGCATCATGTGACCTGCCAGGATATTTTGCACAGACATTCATGATCCTCATGTTGCTGTCACACACCATCTGCACATTGATGGAGTTGAAGTTCTTCCTGTTGATGAATAGCTGTGCGTCACGTGCTGGGGCCTTAATCCGGACATGGGTGCAATCTATAGCACCCATGACCCTGGGCATGCCTCCCCTTGCGTAAAAAAGGCCTGCTTGATGTGTATCCAGTCCATGTCGGTGGTGGGAAAATGTATATAGGTACTGGCCTTGCTTTTGAGGGCTGGCAGGACCTGGGCCAGCACCCTGGAGAATGTGGCCTGTGACATGCCAGATGCGTAACCCTCAGTGGACTGGAAGGCCCCGCTTGCCATGAAGTGTATGGCACAAAGTAGTTTCTGCAGGCCAGTTAGGGCATGGTTGTGGATGTAGATTGGATCCACCTGCTCCTTGATGACCTCATACAAGGCAATGATGCTGTCAGGCCTCAACCTGTAGCGATCAATGACCTTGTCATCAGTCATTCCAAAGAGGGTGACCCTTGGGCGGTATACCCTGGGCCTTGGTGGTCGTCTATACATCCTCTGCCCTTCAGGTGGGGATGGACTCCTGTGTGGCTGCTGAGCCAGAGCCTCCTCACTTGCAACAGGTGAAGGCTGTTGATGAGGTGTGCTTGGAGGTTGCTGATGTTCCCTAGCTCTCTCCCTTGCACGCCTTCTCCTCAGTCTTCGCAACAATATGTAACCCAACATACTGTTTGCTCTCTCTATCTGTCTCTATCTGTCTCTTGCTCTCTCTCTCTCTATCTCTCTCTCCCTGAGTGTAAAACAAGCCACAAGTGAGTGTGTTGAGTTGTCCCTTTAAGTACTTGCTAGGGCGTTGTGTAGGTGTGGTGATGAGGTGAGTGCTAACCAATGGTGAGTTGTTTTTGTCCAGGTAAGTGTTTGCAGGTGTGTGTGTGTGTTATAAGATGTGGTGTGTTGTGCTTGTTATGTGTGTGCCATTTGCGGGCGTGCAGTTGTGGGGTGCAGGTCGCGTGTTGATGTTGCCCAGGTGAGCTTGTATTTGCAGGTGTCCGCTTTGTGTGATAACCCCCATTGTTCCGTGCCATGTTGTGTTGTTGTTTTTTTGTGTGTCGTTGTCCCTGTGGTGTTGGTTATTGTTGTGTGTGAAGTGATTTGTGTTGTGTGTGCATGTTTTTGTGTTGTTTTGGCATTGAACGGGTTAATTTTCCCATTTACATGGTTGTGCGGTAAGCATTTTGTGCATTTTCCTATGTAACGGGTGTTTTGTTTTGCCCGTTAAGTGTCTAACGTGTGAGAAAAGTGGGTCTTAACTTTTAGCCGTTAGGTGTGTCTTTTTTTCAGCCGTTAGCAGTACTGCAAGCCTTTGAAAAGCTCTGGGGTATGTTGTTCCATGCGTCTGAATGCACGTAAGTGTATCGGCCGTAAGGATTGTGAAACTGCCGTTAGCTGTTCTTTAGACGGATCTTTGAATTTCAACATGACTCTTAACACACCCGTTAGTGATTTTTTTTTACTAACGGCTGCCTTTAAATCTAGCCCTAACACTGGTATTGGTGAAGTGAGGGTGTGAAGTGAGCATCTCTTTGTCACCGCTTAGTGAATGTCCCCTGTGTAGAATGTGATCGTTGGCCTATTGACTTGTTTGTTGTCTTTTTAACCCTTTGAGTCCCAGAGGGGTTGCCAAAGCATTGTTGATCGATGCATTGATGATCCCTCTAGCACTCAAGGGGTTAGGTGCTGACTTCCCTGTGGGGACATGGGTGACAATGTGTGTGAACAGTGATGATATTTAACAGATGACATTTTGAACATCACGGTTTGTGTATTGTGTGTGATGAGCACTAGTGATGAGCGAGCACCCCAATGCTCGGGTGTTCGGGTGCTCTAACCGAGCACCCCCTGAGGCTCGAGTGCTCGGCCGAGCACCCGAGCCCCATTGAAGTCAATGGGAGGACTCGAGCATTACACCAGGCACCCCCTGCTCTGATGAGGGGAGGGTGCCTGGTCCATAGGAAAAGGGCAGAAAAGGATGGAAACACCACAGAAATGGTTCAGGGACAGCATAGGGAGGATGTCTGGATGCATCTTGGACTCCAACATCGCTGCTGGGAACGATCTTTCGCCCGTAGTACACCATTTTTACAGACTGACCATAAAACACACAAAAAGGAAAATAAAAACGACTTTAGGCGAAAAATTGTTACCAAACAATATTTGCTGTATATTTACTTGTATATCATCTGCAAATTCTCCCAAAAATTTCCTTGGTTTTCGGAAGTGAGGCCATGATTAAGAGGGAAACGTGCGCAGAGGCAAATTCTCCCAAAAATTTCCTTGATTTTCAGAACTGAGGCCATGATTAAGAGGGAAACGTGCACAGAGGCAAATTCTCCCAAAAATTTCCTTGATTTTATTGAACTGAGGCCATGATTAAGAGGGAAACGTGCGCTGAGCCGACCATCTAAAACATTATGGGTGAGGGTCTGCTGCAGAGCTGACCATCCTAAACATTATATGCGAAGGCCCGCTAGTGAGCTGACGCTATAAAACATTATATGAGAGGGCCCGCTAGAGAGCTGACCCAATAAAACATTATATGAGAAGGCCCGCTGGTGAGCTGACCTATATAAAAATTGTCAAACAGGGCCCGCTGGTGAGCTGGCCCTATATAAAAATTATATCACAGGGCCCGCTGGTGAGCTGGCCCTATATAAAAATTATATCCCAGGGCATATGGAAGAGGAGGAGGAGGATGAGAAGATTAAGAGTCAACCATATACCCGTTTTTTGGGTGGAAGGGGTGAATGGGAATACAGAGTATTCCCATCATTGTAAATAACATATATAAAGTGAGTTTATGTTCCCCCGGGGCTTTCCTCCAGTGGAGTGGAGAAGTCAGGGGAAATCCAGGCCTTGTTCATTTTTATAAGTGTCAACCTATCAGCATTGTCGGTGGAAAGGCGGATACGCTTATCTGTTATGATGCCACCAGCAGCACTAAATACCCGCTCAGACAGAACGCTGGCGGCAGGGCAGGCCAGCACCTCCAAGGCATAGAGTGCCAGTTCATACCACGTGTCCAGCTTGGACACCCAGTAGTTGTAAGGCACAGAGGGATCATTGAGGACGCTGACACGGTCTGCTACGTACTCCTTCACCATCTTCCAAAACTTTTCCCTCCTTGTGACACTAGGTTGCGCATCAGGGTGAGGGTGCTGGCGGGGTGTCATGAAGGTGTCCCACGCCTTGGAGAGTGTTGCCCTGCCTTTCTCGGAACTGCTGTGTGCTCCCCTTTTCTCCCCTTCTCTGTTGGCCAAGGTAGCACGTACTCTGCCGCCAGCGTTGTCAGATGGAAAATTTTGGAGCAATTTTTCAACAAGAACCTTCTGGTATTGCACCATTTTGCTTGTCCTCTCCACCGGAGGAATGAGAGATGAGAAATTCTCTTTGTAGCGGGGGTCCAGAAGGGTGAACACCCAGTAATCCGTGTTGTCTAAAATGCGTGTAACGCGTGGGTCACGGGAAAGGCAGCCTAACATAAAGTCAGCCATGTGTGCCAGAGTACCAACAGGCAAGATTTCGCTATCCTCACCAGGAGGATGACTCTCAATCTCCTCATCCTCTTCCTCCTCTTCTGCCCACCCACGCTGAAGAGATGGAACTAAAGTTCCATGGCTACCCTCTGTAGCGGAGACAACCGTGTCTTCCTCCTCCTCCTCCTCCTCCTCCTCCTCCTCCGCCTCCTCCAATTGTCGCTGAGAAGACGAAGTGAGGGTGCTCTGGCTATCACCTTGTGTAAGCTCTTCCTCCCCCATTTCCACCTCTTCCACATGCAAAGCGTCGGTTTTAATTGTGAGCAGCGAGCGTTTCAGTAGACACAGAAGTGGGATGGTTACACTGATAATAGCGTTATCGCCGCTCACCATCTGTGTCGATTCCTCAAAATTGCGTAAAACCTCACAGAGGTCTGACATCCATTCCCACTCCTCACTTCTGATTACAGGAAGTTGAACGGAGAGGCGACGACCGTGTAACAGCTGGTACTCCACTACTGCCCTCTGCTGCTCACAAAGCCGGGCCAACATGTGGAAGGTGGAGTTCCAGCGCGTGCTCACGTCACACAGCAGCCGGTGAGCTGGCAATTGTAAGCGCTGCTGCAGCTTCAACAGGCCGGCTGAAGCTGTTGATGACTTACGGAAATGTGCACACACGCGGCGCACCTTGGTCAAGAGATCATGCACATTGGGGTAGGTTTTTAGAAATCGCTGCACCACTAAATTAAATACATGCGCTAGGCATGGTACGTGTGTGAGCTTGCCGAGCTCCAAAGCCGCCACCAAGTTACGCCCATTATCACACACAACCATGCCTGGTTGCAGGTTGAGTGGCGAGAGCCACTGCTCGGTCTGGTGACTAATCCCCTGCAACAGCTCTGAGGCCGTGTGCTGTTTGTCCCCAAGGCAGATCAGCTTCAGCACGGCCTGTTGACGCTTCCCCACTGCAGTGCTACACTGCTTCCAGCTACTGGCTGATGGGGGAGTGGCGGTGTGTGTAGAGAATTCGGAGGTGGAAACGGAGGAGGAGGAGCCAATAACGTAGGTGCTGGTGGAAACCCTGATGGAGGTAGGGCCCGCAATCCTCGGCGTGGGTAGCACCCGTGCCATCCCAGGGTCCGAGTCGCTCCCAGCCTCCACGACATTCACCCAGTGTGCCGTCAGGGAAATGTAGTGTCCCTGGCCACAAGCACTTGTCCATGTGTCAGTCGTTAAGTGGACCTTCCCAGTAACTGCGTTGGTCAGGGCACGGGTGATGTTACGGGACACATGGTGGTGTAATGCGGGGATGGCACACCGGGAAAAGTAGTGGCGGCTGGGGACCGCGTACCGAGGGACAGCTGCTGCCATCAGGCTGCGGAAGGACTCAGTGTCCACAAGCCTAAATGGCAGCATTTCGATGGCCAGTAATTTGGAAAGGTGTGAGGTTAGTGCTATGGCCTGTGGGTGGGTGGCTGGGTACTTTCTCTTGCGCTCAAATGCCTGGGGTAACGACATTTGGACGCTGTGCTGGGACAGGGAAGTGGATGTGGTCGCTGATGGTGCTTCAGATGCTAAAGGTGCAGGGCGGGAGGTATGCGGGCCTGCGCCTTCGACAGGCGATTGGCCGGCACCGAAAACAGGGGAAGAGGAGGCAGTGGTGTGGCCTGCAGACACAGATGGGCGATCCAGGCGTTCCTCCCACTTACTACGGTGCTTGGATGCCATGTGTCGGATCATGCTGGTGGTGGTGAGGTTTCTAGTGTTCATGCCTCGGCTCATTCTGGTGTGGCACAGGTTGCAAACTACAATTCTTTTGTCGTCCGCACTTTCCTTAAAAAAACGCCATACCGCGGAACACCTACCCCTTGGCAAGGTAGATTTACGCAAGGGGGTGCTCCGTGGAACATTTGCGGGCCGGTTTGGTGCGGTCCGCCTTCTTTCTGTAGCCACACCACTGCCTCTTCCAGCCTGTTGCGGTGCTGCAGATGGCTCACCCTCAGGACTGCTGTCATCGCTCGGCTCTACACCTTCCCAGGTGGGGTCAGTCACCTCATCGTCCACCAAGTCCTCCTCCACTTCCTCACTCTGATCATCCTCCTCAAGTCTTGATCCCACCACATACTCAGTCATTGACAACTGTATAACATTCTCCTCAACAAGGTCTTGAGACGGAAATAGTGGTTGATTTAATGGCAACTGTGTCTCATCATCATCATCATCATCCACTACTTCCTTTGACCTTAAATGCCGTTCACATCTGTCATCTTCTTGAGATTGGGTAGCCTCTAGAGGTTGTGAATCAGGGCACAAGATGTCATGTTCCTCTGCAAGCGTGCTTGGAGAGAGGGTCAAATGAAGGATTGGTGATGAGACGAGCTCCTCACTATATCCCAGTGTGGGATCACTTCTTTGACCAGACCGTGTATGGTGGGAGGAAGGATGATCAGAGTGAGGATTATGTTGACCAGACTCTTGGCTACTGAGAGTGGACTTGGTGGAAGACAGGGTGGTGCTTAACCGACTGGAAGCAGTATCAGCTGTCATCCAACCGACCACCTGTTCGCAGTGGTCGGACCTCGAGAGTGATGTCCTGCGACGCCCTGTAAAATTACACATGAAGCTAGGTATGGTGGATGTCTTTCTTTCTTGTGCTCTGGCACCAGGCACAGTTTCTCCGCGTCCTGACCCGCGCCCTGAACTTTCAGGATCACGTCCACTTCCCCGTCCCTTTTTACCCGCCTTCTTCATCTTACACAGAATATGTGACTTTAATATTTGAGTTTGAAAACTTAACAGTATTTCTTATTATTCTGCAACTCTGCAGAGTACACAGAATAGGCTGCTAAACTGCGGTGAAACACACTGAATGGAATATGTGAGTTTAATATTTGAGTTTGAAAACTTAACAGTATTTCTTATTATTCTGCAACTGTACAGAGTACACAGAATAGGCTGCTAAACTGCGGTGAAACACACTGAATGGAATATGTGACTTTAATATTTGAGTTTGAAAACTTAACAGTATTTCTTATTATTCTGCAACTGTACAGAGTACACAGAATAGGCTGTTAAACGGCGGTGAAACACACTGAATGGAATATGTGACTTTAATATTTGAGTTTGAAAACTTAACAGTATTTCTTATTATTCTGCAACTGTACAGAGTACACAGAATAGGCTGCTAAACTGCGGTGAAACACACTGAATGGAATATGTGACTTTAATATTTGAGTTTGAAAACTTAACAGTATTTCTTATTATTCTGCAACTCTGCAGAGTACACAGAAAAGGCTGCTAAACTGCGGTGAAACACACTGAATGGAATATGTGACTTTAATATTTGAGTTTGAAAACTTAACAGTATTTCTTATTATTCTGCAACTGTACAGAGTACACAGAATAGGCTGTTAAACGGCGGTGAAACACACTGAATGGAATATGTGACTTTAATATTTGAGTTTGAAAACTTAACAGTATTTCTTATTATTCTGCAACTGTACAGAGTACACAGAATAGGCTGCTAAACTGCGGTGAAACACACTGAATGGAATATGTGACTTTAATATTTGAGTTTGAAAACTTAACAGTATTTCTTATTATTCTGCAACTGTACAGAGTACACAGAATAGGCTGTTAAACGGCGGTGAAACACACTGAATGGAATATGTGACTTTAATATTTGAGTTTGAAAACTTAACAGTATTTCTTATTATTCTGCAACTGTACAGAGTACACAGAATAGGCTGTTAAACGGCGGTGAAACACACTGAATGGAATATGTGACTTTAATATTTGAGTTTGAAAACTTAACAGTATTTCTTATTATTCTGCAACTGTACAGAGTACACAGAATAGGCTGCTAAACTGCGGTGAAACACACTGAATGGAATATGTGACTTTAATATTTGAGTTTGAAAACTTAACAGTATTTCTTATTATTCTGCAACTCTGCAGAGTACACAGAAAAGGCTGCTAAACTGCGGTGAAACACACTGAATGGAATATGTGACTTTAATATTTGAGTTTGAAAACTTAACAGTATTTCTTATTATTCTGCAACTGTACAGAGTACACAGAATAGGCTGTTAAACGGCGGTGAAACACACTGAATGGAATATGTGACTTTAATATTTGAGTTTGAAAACTTAACAGTATTTCTTATTATTCTGCAACTGTACAGAGTACACAGAATAGGCTGCTAAACTGCGGTGAAACACACTGAATGGAATATGTGACTTTAATATTTGAGTTTGAAAACTTAACAGTATTTCTTATTATTCTGCAACTGTACAGAGTACACAGAATAGGCTGTTAAACGGCGGTGAAACACACTGAATGGAATATGTGACTTTAATATTTGAGTTTGAAAACTTAACAGTATTTCTTATTATTCTGCAACTGTACAGAGTACACAGAATAGGCTGTTAAACGGCGGTGAAACACACTGAATGGAATATGTGACTTTAATATTTGAGTTTGAAAACTTAACAGTATTTCTTATTATTCTGCAACTGTACAGAGTACACAGAATAGGCTGCTAAACTGCGGTGAAACACACTGAATGGAATATGTGACTTTAATATTTGAGTTTGAAAACTTAACAGTATTTCTTATTATTCTGCAACTGTACAGAGTACACAGAATAGGCTGTTAAACGGCGGTGAAACACACTGAATGGAATATGTGACTTTAATATTTGAGTTTGAAAACTTAACAGTATTTCTTATTATTCTGCAACTGTACAGAGTACACAGAATAGGCTGCTAAACTGCGGTGAAACACACTGAATGGAATATGTGACTTTAATATTTGAGTTTGAAAACTTAACAGTATTTCTTATTATTCTGCAACTCTGCAGAGTACACAGAAAAGGCTGCTAAACTGCGGTGAAACACACTGAATGGAATATGTGACTTTAATATTTGAGTTTGAAAACTTAACAGTATTTCTTATTATTCTGCAACTCTGCACAGTACACAGAATAGGCTGCTAAACGGCGGTGAAACACACTGAATGGAATATGTGACTTTGATATTTTAGTTTGAAGACTTAACAGTATTTCTTCCTATTCTGCAACTCTGCACAGTACACAGAATAGGCTGCTAAACTGCGGCGAAGCACACTGAATGGAATATGTGACTTTGATATTTTAGTTTGAAGACTAAACAGTATTTCTTCCTATTCTGCAACTCTGCACAGTACACAGAATAGGCTGCTAAACTGCGGCGAAGCACACTGAATGGAATATGTGACTTTGATATTTTAGTTTGAAGACTTAACAGTATTTCTTCCTATTCTGCAACTCTGCACAGTACACAGAATGTGCTGCTAAACTGCGGCGAAGCACACTGAATGGAATATGTGACTTTGATATTTTAGTTTGAAGACTTAACAGTATTTCTTCCTATTCTGCAACTCTGCACAGTACTCAGAATGTGCTGCTAAACTGCGGCGACGCACACTGAATGGAATACGTGACTTTGATATTTTAGTTTGAAGACTTAACAGAATGTGCTCTAATCTGCAACTTTGCACACTAAACAGAATGTGCTCTAATCTGCAACTTTGCACACTAAACAGAATGTGCTCTAATCTGCAACTTTGCACACTAAACAGAATGTGCTCTAATCTGCAACTGTGCACACTAAACAGAATGTGCTCTAATCTGCAACTTTTCACACTAAACAGAATATTTTTTTTTTTTTTTTTTTTTTTTTTTTCCCCCCACACACAATATAACCTGCTGCCCCCACACACAGTAGTCCTAAAAAGGACTTTTGGTTCTTTTTTGTCACAATTTTTGTTTTTTCCTCCCTACACTGCCTTTCCCTTCCTATCCTCAGCTCTCCCTGGCTCAGACTGAGCCGAACTCGATGGTCAGGTGCTATACAGCACCTGACCACGGGTTCTGGCCAGCCAATCAGTGTAATGCCAGCAGCCAACATGGCTGCTGGCATTACACCGATGTCAGAGCCTCCCTGCACGTTTATTGGCTGCGCAGCAGCCGCAAAACGTGCGGGGAGGAGACCCGAACATGGCGGGCGAGCACATGCGGTACTCGTACGAGTACCGCCATGTGCCGAGCAGAGCGATGCTCGAGCCGATCCGAGCATCGGCCGAGCATGCTCGCTCAACACTAATGAGCACAGCGACAGGAGGGTTGAAGTAGGACTTTGACAGGTTTGTCCCAAGTTGGACCTTGCCATTTGTCCTGGTGTTGTGTCCTGTTTTTAACTCTCAGGGTGCTGTGTTGGTGCAGTTGTATGGCTGAGTGATGGACATGTGTTGAGGTGACTGTGTGCAGCTGGTGTTGGTTGATGTAGTGTGTTGTTCTGTAGTGTTGCACTTACGGGTAGTGTGGAGGTGCCTCTCATCCCCAGTGTCAGTTCCTCCAACGACCCCCTCCATCATGGTCGGAGACATGGTCTGCCGCATCATCTCCTCCCAGCCGCAGAAGGTGATGGGGACAGATGGGCCACCTCCGGTGCCTCGGGCTTGCTTGGCCATGTCAGACAGCTTGTTTTTGACCACCCTCTGGCAGTCTCCCCATCTCTTCTTCACAGACTCCACGTCCCGCCTGCATGTAGCCACTGCATTCACCCAGCTGCAGATCTGGTTCCAGGCTGCCTTTCTCCTCCCTGACAGGCCAGGGACCTTTGCCGTCTGGTGGAGAACACTCTGCCTCTCCAGGACAGCTTCCATGAGAGCCGTGTTCTCCTCCTCTGTGTATTTGGGGTCCCTGATCCTGCCCTCGTCACCTCCGGCATGGGATGATTCAGAGCGGGAGTGTCCTGCCTGCTCTGACCCTGACTGTGTGGGATGCTCCCCAGCAACTACCCCTCGTCCCACTGCAGGTTCTGTCCCTGTCATTTGTGTGCCTGCTCTTGTTGGCCGGGCCCCCCTCCGCCCTGCGGATCTCCCTCTCCCACCCCTGCTCTGCTGAGGGATACCCTCCTGACCTTCCTCCTCCTCCACTACTCTCCCCATTCCTCTCTCCTGTCCTCCTCTCCTGGCCATCACTCACCCTCTCACACCCAGGCACTCCCACAGGCCCTCACAGACACACTCGATCCACTCACTCTCTGTCACTCACTTTCACTCACAGGTTCACATTGTCAAAATAAAAAGTAAAATGTGTAAGGTGTTATAAAATAAAAGGACTATGTGTATGTATGTGTGTGTTTGTGTTTGTATGTGTGTATGTAATATGTGCAAAAGTGCAATATGTGTATAGTAAGTGCACCTCTCTCCAAACGCCAAACTCAAAAATCTCCTTCTACCTCCAATGAATGCTCCTGTCTCCCTCTCTCTGATCACTATCCTCCGCTCCTGGGTCCTGATATCTGGCTCTGAAGAACTCGATAACAGACAGTGTGTGACGGTTATTTTTGGGTATATATAGGTGTATTTGAAGTTATTTGATACATTGGGGCTTTGTGATTGGCTGTGTGTTTGAATTTGTTTTTGCATCAATCAGGGTTGCTAGACAATGGCAGCCATTATGTTACATGTTTTGAGCGATGTTATCGTGTGATTTGGCTGCCAGTTGTGCATTAACATGAGCGACAACGGATTTTGTGTTACGTGTTTTGTGTGTGCCTACGCTCAATAGATATTCTCGTAGAGTACCTATTGAATCTGCCGTAACTCATGTATTATTTGCAAGTGATGTGCCTTTTTCACTTAGCGGCTGGTTTAACATGAGCCTTTAAATGTAGCCCTTAGTGTGCCTGTGCATAGGTATGGAAATCCTAAAGACATGGCCTGTTAGTGGGTCCCTGGTGATAGGGCTGAGAACTACTGCGTTAGACTGTAAGCTCTCATGTTCAGGGCACTCAGATCCTTATGTACATATGTTCTAGTTGTAGTGTCGTAAGTCTCATTATGTTGATTCCCATTTACACAGAACTGTCGAATAAATTGGAGCTTTATAAATAAAGGTTAAGAATGATAACAATTTCTTTGCAATGTGCTGGATCCCTCTCTAGCATCTTAGGGGTTATTAGAGTGTTTGAGGAATTGAAGATGTTTTAGTTACTGGACTGACTTCATACTACTAATTAGGGTAGTATGTTCAAAAGAAAAGTGGAGATGTTCTGGCACAAACTATTTTCACAATTGAGAAGAACTAAAAATTCAAAAAAATTCCTATTTATTTCCATGGGGATTTTAACCCATTGATTGCTAGAGAGTTCTCCAACGCATTGCCTCTCAATGTGCTGGAGACCTCTCTGGCACTCAAGAGGTTAAAAATCCCCATTAAGGGGTTAAAATGGTTTGCCCCAGAACTCCTCCACTTATCTTTTGAACATACGGCCCTAGGTTTTTATCAGATATTTTGTGATACTGAGCCCAATATTAAAGGGATAGTAATACTTAAAATGTAAAAAAAAAATATGTTGTAGGGTTTATCCCCCTGAGTAAAACAAGAGTACTCCCACTGCTGAAAGGTGTTTCATTCAAAGGTTATTAATTTTCAAAGTTGAATTTTTTAGGTGCAATATCACGGTGGCCTGAAATTGTACAGTGGCGCTGTTGCTACACCATCCTATGGAGATTTATGGTCCCAGGACCAGAGCTGTCCATAGGATCGTGTAGCAATAGCGCCACTGTACAATTTCAGGCCACTGTGATATTGCATCTAAAAATTCAACTTTGAAAATTAATAACTTTTGAAGGAAACACCTTTCAGCAGTGAGAGTACTCTTGTTTTACTCAGGGGGATAAACCCTACAACATTTTTTTTTACATTTTAAGTATTACTATGCCTTTAAATCTCTCTCTCTGTCTCTTTCTTACACTAGCATCTGCTGTCTGTCCAACCTGCACTGATGATCAGATTTGTAACACTAACACCAGTATATGTAACTGCAATTCAACTATGTATACAGAAACAGGTACAGTGCCACAGCTTACCCATGAATTACTTCTATAATGTTTCTCTTGGAAAGTGTTCATTACTTGCCTACTAGGGACAGTAATAAGAGAGAATAAGTCTAGAACAACTCAACTGAACCATAGATGACCAGTAGAAGTTTAAATCTTTAATTGTAGGGAATGCTAGATACGTATCCAATGAATTGTAAAGAGTTGTAGGGGAAAAATAAAAAACCTGTTAAATCAATGGGAATTTGGGAGCTTTAGTGCAGATGGTTTGCTCCATAATTGTTCCTCTCTTTCTTTCTGCATACAGCCCTGTTTCACTCACTTGGAGAGAGCAATCCCTTCTCAAACCTGCAAACTGTGCTTTTTTGTCGCTGGAGTCAACCAGAATAACTGAGGTTATTTTAGCAGATTTCCAAAAGTGTATTATGCCCACTAGTAGCTATGGGCAAAAAGTCATTTTTTTTTCCTCATGGGAATTTTCTCCAAAAAAGTGCAGCTTTTTCGGCAAAATTCTCATATATAGAACCCCTAAATATCCTTTTTTTTCTCTAACCCCAAAAGATTCCTGTGGGGACGTTGTCAGTTCCCCCGGGAGAGGTGCTTAAGTAGTCACAATGTGTGGGCCTGGCTATACTGGGGAAAGTCTGAGGGGTCAGGATGTTTAGTACTATGGCTACCATGGAACAACATTATGTTATCAATAAAGTGGGACGAGGCTGGGGTCAGTATGATTGGTTCTATGTCTACTGTTCTACAAGGCTGATGGGGGGTTAATATATGAGGTTCCATGACTAGGACAAGGATAGTGGTCACAGAAGTGGTAAAAATTGTGAGGCTGTCCAGCTGCTGCCAGATTACAACTCCCATAATTGGCTAGTGGGGATCAATGAGAGTTGTCTGGAGGCAGCTGAGGAGCCTTCCATCTCCCTTCCAGACTTCTTGGTGGCTGGGTAGTCACCCAGTATATTTGGTTCTATGTCTACTGTTAGACAAGCTGGGGGGCTGGTATATGAGATTCCATGTTCGGACAGAGACCTCACTTCCAGTGTTTCAATTTGAAAAGCACTTATAACCTTGTTTTCTCTAAACCCTTAAATTGTAAAGTGCTGGATACACTTTCGGTGCTAAATAAATAAACATATTCATTCATCAGTGCAGTTGGAAAAAGCTGGGGTCAGCATTTGTGGTTTGAGTGGGTCAAGTCTTGAGGTCAGTACTTGTGGCTGTAGTGCAGGGTCTTCAATAGTGTTTTTTTTTTTTTTTTTTGTCTTCCTCAACAAGGGGGACATGGCATGGGTCGAACTTGATGGCTACAACTTTTTTCAGGCTTGTCAACTATTTTACTGTATAGTGACACAAGGTTGGGGGTAACAGAGGAAAACAGAGGAAAAATTGCACTATTCAAGAGAATTTCCTCAGATAGTGCAATTTTTCTCACTTTTGACCCTTCTCTACCCACTAGGTCTACCACAGCACCCTTCCCCCAAATCTCATCTTGTACTTTATAAAAACAGTACAGTTTTGGGATATATTCAAGCACTCTCAGTGTATTATAGGATAAACAAAATCTAGCTGTCAGAAAACTTCAGCAGAATGTTCAAGAAAAAAGTATGCAAAACATACAGATTTTAAAGCAACTTGAGAATAGACTCCAAAATAGCTTTTTTGAAGTGATTTATTTCCAATTTGTTTTCCATTTTTTATTTGTGAGGATTATTTCTGCACTGAAAAGCAGAACTGGTGCAAACTGAAAGCCTCAGGATTGGTCCTTGATGTTTTCTGACACATGGAATTAAATAGATAGCTGCCATATTGCAATGAAAATAGATTAAGCTCATTGTATACGTTTTTGGTTTAAAGAAGAACTAACAATTCCTAATAATAACCTTCCACTTACCTTAAATATGACCATAAAGTCCTAATGGTCCATATGAATCCCCCCTCCCCATGCATTATCAAGAGATAACATTTTCAGTCATTCAAGGATGTTGTGATACTGTGTCCTTGGAGGCAGACATGACAGTTTCTAGCAGGACCACAGGACCTCAAGCTCTGCTCAGTGAACATGGTAATCTTATATCTTTAAAGGAGCAGTGAACTTTTTTACAAAAACCTATAGGTTATATGACTTTTCATGTTGTGTAAAACAATGGTACTCCTACTGCTGGTAGCTGTTTTATTAAAACACGTATAACTGTTCAAACCTTTTATACTGTCTGGAAACAAAGACTCAGGAATAGTGATGAGCGAGCACCCCAATGCTCGGGTGTTCGGGTGCTCTGACCAAGCGCCCCCGGAGGCTCGAGTGCTCGGCCGAGCACCCGAGCCCCATTGAAGTCAATGGGAGGACTCGAGCATTACACCAGGCACCCCCTGCTCTGATGAGGGGAGGGTGCCTGGTCCATAGGAAAAGGGCAGAAAATGATGGAAACACCACAGAAATGGTTCAGGGACAGCATAGGGAGGATGTCTGGATGCATCTTGGACTCCAACATCGCTGCTGGGAACGATCTTTCGCCCGTAGTACGCAATTTTTACAGACTGACCGTAAAACACACAAAAAGGAAAATAAAAACGACTTTAGGCGAAAAATTGTTACCAAACAATATTTGCTGTATATTTACTTGTATATCATCTGCAAATTCTTCCAAAAATTTCCTTGATTTTCTGAAGTGAGGCCATGATTAAGAGGGAAACGTGCGCAGAGGCAAATTATCCCAAAAATTTCCTTGATTTTCTGAAGTGAGGCCATGATTAAGAGGGAAACGTGCGCAGAGGCAAATTATCCCAAAAATTTCCTTGATTTTCTGAAGTGAGGCCATGATTAAGAGGGAAACGTGCGCAGAGGCAAATTCTCCCAAAAATTTCCTTGATTTTATTGAACTGAGGCCATGATTAAGAGGGAAACGTGCGCTGAGCTGACCATCTAAAACATTATGGGTGAGGGTCTGCTGCAGAGCTGACCATCCTAAACATTATATGCGAAGGCCCGCTAGTGAGCTGACGCTATAAAACATTATATTCGAAGGCCCGCTAGTGAGCTGACGCTATAAAACATTATATGAGAGGGCCCGCTAGAGAGCTGACCCAATAAAACATTATATGAGAAGGCCCGCTGGTGAGCTGACCTATATAAAAATTGTCAAACAGGGCCCGCTGGTGAGCTGGCCCTATATAAAAATTATATCACAGGGCCCGCTGGTGAGCTGGCCCTATATAAAAATTATAGCACAGGGCATATGGAAGAGGAGGAGGAGGATGAGAAGATTAAGAGTCAACCATATACCCGTTTTTTGGGTGGAAGGGGTGAATGGGAATACAGAGTATTCCCATCATTGTAAATAATATATGTAAAGTGAGTTTATGTTCCCCCGGGGCTTTCCTCCAGTGGAGTGGAGAAGTCAGGGGAAATCCAGGCCTTGTTCATTTTTATAAGTGTCAACCTATCAGCATTGTCGGTGGAAAGGCGGATACGCTTATCTGTTATGATGCCACCAGCAGCACTAAATACCCGCTCAGACAGAACGCTGGCGGCAGGGCAGGCCAGCACCTCCAAGGCGTAGAGTGCCAGTTCATACCACGTGTCCAGCTTGGACACCCAGTAGTTGTAAGGCACAGAGGGATCATTGAGGACGCTGACACGGTCTGCTACGTACTCCTTCACCATCTTCCAAAACTTTTCCCTCCTTGTGACACTAGGCTGCGCATCAGGGTGAGGGTGCTGGCGGGGTGTCATGAAGGTGTCCCACGCCTTGGAGAGTGTTGCCCTGCCTTTGTCGGAACTGCTGTGTGCTCCCCTTTTCTCCCCTTCTCGGTTGGCCAAGGTAGCACGTACTCTGCCGCCAGCGTTGTCAGATGGAAAATTTTGGAGCAATTTTTCAACAAGAACCTTCTGGTATTGCACCATTTTGCTTGTCCTCTCCACCGGAGGAATGAGAGATGAGAAATTCTCTTTGTAGCGGGGGTCCAGAAGGGTGAACACCCAGTAATCCGTGTTGTCTAAAATGCGTACAACGCGTGGGTCACGGGAAAAGCAGCCTAACATAAAGTCAGCCATGTGTGCCAGAGTACCAACAGTCAAGATTTCGCTGTCCTCACCAGGAGGATGACTCTCAATCTCCTCATCCTCTTCCTCCTCTTCTGCCCACCCACGCTGAAGAGATGGAACTAAAGTTCCATGGCTACCCTCTGTAGCGGAGGCAACCGTGTCTTCCTCCTCCTCCTCCTCCTCCGCCTCCTCCAATTGTCGCTGAGAAGACGAAGTGAGGGTGCTCTGGCTATCACCTTGTGTAAGCTCTTCCTCCCCCATTTCCACCTCTTCCACATGCAAAGCGTCGGTTTTAATTGTGAGCAGCGAGCGTTTCAGTAGACACAGAAGTGGGATGGTTACACTGATAATAGCGTTATCGCCGCTCACCATCTGTGTCGATTCCTCAAAATTGCGTAAAACCTCGCAGAGGTCTGACATCCATTCCCACTCCTCCCTTCTGATTACAGGAAGATGAACGGAGAGGCGACGACCGTGTAACAGCTGGTACTCCACTACTGCCCTCTGCTGCTCACAAAGCCGGGCCAACATGTGGAAGGTGGAGTTCCAGCGCGTGCTCACGTCACACAGCAGCCGGTGAGCTGGCAATTGTAAGCGCTGCTGCAGCTTCAACAGGCCGGCCGAAGCTGTAGATGACTTACGGAAATGTGCACACACGCGGCGCACCTTGGTCAAGAGATCATGCACATTGGGGTAGGTTTTTAGAAATCGCTGAACCACTAAATTAAATACATGCGCTAGGCATGGTACGTGTGTGAGCTTGCCGAGCTCCAAAGCCGCCACCAAGTTACGCCCATTATCACACACAACCATGCCTGGTTGCAGGTTGAGTGGCGAGAGCCACTGCTCGGTCTGGTGACTAATCCCCTGCAACAGCTCTGAGGCCGTGTGCTGTTTGTCCCCAAGGCAGATCAGCTTCAGCACGGCCTGTTGACGCTTCCCCACTGCAGTGCTACACTGCTTCCAGCTACTGGCTGATGGGGGAGTGGCGCTGCGTGTAGAGAATTCGGAGGTGGAAACGGAGGAGGAGGAGCCAATAACGTAGGTGCTGGCGGAAACCCTGATGGAGGTAGGGCCCGCAATCCTCGGCGTGGGTAGCACCCGTGCCATCCCAGGGTCCGAGTCGCTCCCAGCCTCCACGACATTCACCCAGTGTGCCGTCAGGGAAATGTAGCGTCCCTGGCCACAAGCACTTGTCCATGTGTCAGTCGTTAAGTGGACCTTCCCAGTAACTGCGTTGGTCAGGGCACGGGTGATGTTACGGGACACATGGTGGTGTAATGCGGGGATGGCACACCGGGAAAAGTAGTGGCGGCTGGGGACCGCGTACCGAGGGACAGCTGCTGCCATCAGGCTGCGGAAGGACTCAGTGTCCACAAGCCTAAATGGCAGCATTTCGATGGCCAGTAATTTTGAAAGGTGTGAGGTTAGTGCTATGGCCTGTGGGTGGGTGGCTGGGTATTTTCGCTTGCGCTCAAATGCCTGGGGTAACGAAATTTGGACGCTGTGCTGGGACAGGGAAGTGGATGTGGTCGCTGATGGTGCTTCAGATGGTACAGGTGCAGGGCGGGAGGTATGCGGGCCTGTGCCTTCGACAGGCGATTGGCCGGCAACGAAAACAGGGGAAGAGGAGGCAGTGGTGTGGCCTGCAGACACAGATGGGCGATCCAGGCGTTCCTCCCACTTACTACGGTGCTTGGATGCCATGTGTCGGATCATGCTGGTGGTGGTGAGGTTTCTAGTGTTCATGCCTCGGCTCATTCTGGTGTGGCACAGGTTGCAAACTACAATTCTTTTGTCGTCCGCACTTTCCTTAAAAAAACGCCATACCGCGGAACACCTACCCTTTGGCAAGGGAGATTTACGCAAGGGGGTGCTCCGTGGAACATTTGCGGGCCGGTTTGGTGCGGTCCGCCTTCTTTCTGTAGCCACACCACTGCCTCTTCCAGCCTGTTGCGGTGCTGCAGATGGCTCACCCTCAGGACTGCTGTCATCGCTCGGCTCTACACCTTCCCAGGTGGGGTCAGTCACCTCATCGTCCACCAAGTCCTCCTCCACTTCCTCACTCTGATCATCCTCCCCATGTCTTGATCCCACCACATACGCAGTCATTGACAACTGTATAACATTCTCCTCAACAAGGTCTTGAGACAGTAATAGTGGTTGATTTAATGGCAACTGTGTCTCATCATCATCATCATCATCCACTACTTCCTTTGACCTTAAATGCCGTTCACATCTGTCATCTTCTTGTGATTGGGTACCCTCTAGAGGTTGTGAATCAGGGCACAAGATGTCATGTTCCTCTGCAAGCGTGCTTGGAGAGAGGGTCAAATGAAGGATTGGTGATGAGACGAGCTCCTCACTATATCCCAGTGTGGGATCACTTCTTTGACCAGACCGTCTATGGTGGGAGGAAGGATGATCAGAGTGAGGATTATGTTGACCAGACTCTTGGCTACTGAGAGTGGACTTGGTGGAAGACAGGGTGGTGCTTAACCGACTGGAAGCAGTATCAGCTGACATCCAACCGACCACCTGTTCGCAGTGGTCGGACCTCGAGAGTGATGTCCTGCGACGCCCTGTAAAATTAGACATGAAGCTAGGTATGGTGGATGTCTTTCTTTCTTGTGCTCTGGCACCAGGCACAGTTTCTCCACGTCCTGACCCGCGCCCTGAACTATCAGGATCACGTCCACTTCCCCGTCCCTTTTTACCCGCCTTCTTCATCTTACACGGAATATGTGACTTTAATATTTGAGTTTGAAAACTTAACAGTATTTCTTCCTATTCTGCAACTGTGCACAGTACACAGAATAGGATGCTAAACTGCGGTGACACACACTGAATGGAATATGTGACTTTAATATTTGAGTTTGAAAACTTAACAGTATTTCTTCCTATTCTGCAACTGTGCAGAGTACACAGAATAGGCTGCTAAACTGCGGTGACACACACTGAATGGAATATGTGACTTTAATATTTGAGTTTGAAAACTTAACAGTATTTCTTCCTATTCTGCAACTGTGCAGAGTACACAGAATAGGCTGCTAAACTGCGGTGACGCACACTGAATATAATATGTGACTTTGATATTTGAGTTTGAAAACTTAACAGTATTTCTTCCTATTCTGCAACTGTGCAGAGTACACAGAATAGGCTGCTAAACTGCGGTGACGCACACTGAATATAATATTTGACTTTGATATTTTAGTTTGAAAACTTAACAGTATTTCTTCCTATTCTGCAACTGTGCACAGTACACAGAATAGGCTGCTAAACTGCGGTGACGCACACTGAATGGAATATGTGACTTTAATATTTGAGTTTGAAAACTTTACAGTATTTCTTCCTATTCTGCAACTGTGCAGAATACACAGAATAGGCTGCTAAACTGCGGTGACGCACACTGAATGGAATATGTGACTTTAAAATTTGAGTTTGAAAACTTAACAGTATTTCTTCCTATTCTGCAACTGTGCAGAGTACACAGAATAGGCTGCTAAACTGCGGTGACACACACTGAATGGAATATGTGACTTTAATATTTGAGTTTGAAAACTTAACAGTATTTCTTCCTATTCTGCAACTGTGCAGAGTACACAGAATAGGCTGCTATACTGCGGTGACACACACTGAATGGAATATGTGACTTTAATATTTGAGTTTGAAAACTTAACAGTATTTCTTCCTATTCTGCAACTGTGCAGAGTACACAGAATAGGCTGCTAAACTGCGGTGACACACACTGAATGGAATATGTGACTTTAATATTTGAGTTTGAAAACTTAACAGTATTTCTTCCTATTCTGCAACTGTGCAGAGTACACAGAATAGGCTGCTAAACTGCGGTGACACACACTGAATGGAATATGTGACTTTAATATTTGAGTTTGAAAACTTAACAGTATTTCTTCCTATTCTGCAACTGTGCAGAGTACACAGAATAGGCTGCTAAACTGCGGTGACACACACTGAATGGAATATGTGACTTTAATATTTGAGTTTGAAAACTTAACAGTATTTCTTCCTATTCTGCAACTGTGCAGAGTACACAGAATAGGCTGCTAAACTGCGGTGACACACACTGAATGGAATATGTGACTTTAATATTTGAGTTTGAAAACTTAACAGTATTTCTTCCTATTCTGCAACTGTGCAGAGTACACAGAATAGGCTGCTAAACTGCGGTGACGCACACTGAATATAATATGTGACTTTGATATTTGAGTTTGAAAACTTAGCAGTATTTCTTCCTATTCTGCAACTGTGCACAGTACACAGAATAGGCTGCTAAACTGCGGTGACGCACACTGAATATAATATTTGACTTTGATATTTTAGTTTGAAAACTTAACAGTATTTCTTCCTATTCTGCAACTGTGCACAGTACACAGAATAGGCTGCTAAACTGCGGTGACGCACACTGAATATAATATGTGACTTTGATATTTGAGTTTGAAAACTTAACAGTATTTCTTCCTATTCTGCAACTGTGCAGAGTACACAGAATAGGCTGCTAAACTGCGGTGACGCACATTGAATATAATATTTGACTTTGATATTTTAGTTTGAAAACTTAACAGTATTTCTTCCTATTCTGCAACTGTGCACAGTACACAGAATAGGCTGCTAAACTGCGGTGACGCACACTCAATGGAATATGTGACTTTGATATTTTACAGTTTTAAAAATTAACAGTATTTCTTTCTATTCTGCAACTGTGCACAGTACACAGAATGTGCTGCTAAACTGCGGTGACGCACACTGAATGGAATATGTGACTTTGATATTTTAGTTTGAAGACTTAACAGTATTTCTTCCTATTCTGCAACTCTGCACAGTACACAGAATGTGCTGCTAAACTGCGGCGACGCACACTGAATGGAATATGTGACTTTGAAATTTTAGTTTGAAGACTTAACAGTATTTCTTCCTATTCTGCAACTCTGCACAGTACACAGAATGTGCTGCTAAACTGCGGCGAAGCACACTGAATGGAATATGTGACTTTGATATTTTACAGTTTGAAGACTTAACAGTATTTCTTCCTATTCTGCAACTCTGCACAGTCCACAGAATGTGCTGCTAAACTGCGGCGAAGCACACTGAATGGAATATGTGACTTTGATATTTTAGTTTGAAGACTTAACAGTATTTCTTCCTATTCTGCAACTCTGCACAGTACACAGAATGTGCTGCTAAACTGCGGCGACGCACACTGAATGGAATATGTGACTTTGATATTTTAGTTTGAAGACTTAACAGAATGTGCTCTAATCTGCAACTTTGCACACTAAACAGAATGTGCTCTAATCTGCAACTTTGCACACTAAACAGAATGTGCTCTAATCTGCAACTTTGCACACTAAACAGAATGTGCTCTAATCTGCAACTTTGCACACTAAACAGAATATATAAAATTTTTTTTTTGTTGTTTTTTTCCCCCCACACAAAATAACCTGCTGCCCCCACACACAGTAGTCCTAAAAAGGACTTTTGGTTCTTTTTTTTTCACAATTTTGCTTTTTTTCTCCCTACACTGACTTTCCCTTCCTATCCTCAGCTCTCCCTGGCTAAGACTGAGCAGAACTCGCTGGTCAGGTGCTATACAGCACCCGACCACGGGTTCTGGCCAGCCAATCAGTGTAATGCCAGCAGCCAACATGGCTGCTGGCATTACACCGATGTCAGAGCCTCCCTGCACGTTTATTGGCCGCGCAGCAGCCGCAAAACATGCGGGGAGGAGACCCGAACATGGCGGGCGAGCACATGCGGTACTCGTACGAGTACCGCCATGTGCCGAGCAGAGCGATGCTCGAGCCGATCCGAGCATCGGCCGAGCATGCTCGCTCAACACTACTCAGGAAGCTTACTGTTCTTTAAGTACAAAGTGACAGGAAGTGACTCAGAGTAACAAACACATTCTATAGAGTCCTGTTATCAGTGACTCACCTCTACCATAGAATGCAGCAGAATAACTGTAGGGAACCTGCTACTAGGAGGCACTGTTAGTTAAAAAAAAATCAACAGTTTGAACTGTAATAACTAAGGTATCATTGTTTTACTCCTTTAAGGACCATGGGATGCACAACCCTTTACTTAGTGCCCCTCTCTGTTCCTTAAGATGTCAAGCAGGCTCATGCACTCTGGAAAGCTTCCAGCAAATGTTATGTCTGCCTTCAAGGACATGACATTCAGGATGGATTTAAAATGCTATCTATTGAACTAAGGCACAAAAGGTAAAATTCATAGGGACCGTTACAAATTTATTGTCATAGTAAGGTAATTCGGCAGTTATTATTAGGATATGTTAGTTCTACTTCAAAGCAAAAATGAATATATGTTTAATCTATTGATATTCCTGTTCTCCAGATGTTAATTATCTTCAATAATAAATGAACTAGGATATGACTGATTTTTCTAAGTCAACAGAGGACATCCATTTTTTGTAGGTTCTACCTTTCCATTATCAAATTGGAAGATGACTAGAGTGCATGGAGATAGCCTTTACTCCAGGAATTCTGATTAGTCAGTAACCAAGCAATGGAAGCTTTTAATTAGCCACAACCTAGGCATTTATTTTTTGCCCTTTATTCACTCTGCACACTGGTATATGTTTACTGCACAACTTGTTTTGTAATTATTTGTTATTAACTCTTGGTTGGTTAATCATATTTGAGTGTAGGAACATTGGCAGGTACTGGTTGAGTGCATAAAGCCCCAGGTCCCATGCTTGAAGCCCCTGGTCTTGTGTCCAGAGTGAAGCATTTAATGGTGCTAATCTCCCTACTTGTGAAATAGGGCTGCATGGTGCACCAATAATGCATTAGACTGGGCCAAGCCTTCGATTTCTTGGGAACCTAGCAACTACCTTGTTGGTCTACCAGTGTGCTGATCAGGCAGATGTATTGTCTGTGCACTTTTTAGGAAACATGAGACCACATGTGTTTGTTGTGGCTCTGCTGTTTCAGGTGGGAGTGCTTGCAGCCAAGGTTAGTTAAGAGGAATTTTACATATAGGAATACATGTCTCTTAATTTGTTTGTTAGAGTATCCTCTTTCATGTGTAGATTAGACTTGTGTGAATTCATTCGGAGACATTCGGATTTTGTCGAAAATGGGGTCATTCGGAGACATTCGACCAATCCGAAACTCAAGGGTCATTCGGAAAAAATGATCCAACTCCGAACAGCCCAGGTCCGAAATTCGTCAAAACTTTTGGAAGTTTCAGCAATCAACAAATTTCCAAAAGTTTTGACTACTTTCGACCAGGACTTTTTTGTACTTCCTGTGCGCGCTCAATTACTTTCCATCCATAATTTTCCCTCCATGTCTCTAGTCCAATTCCATTCTCCGTTTCTTGCACTACTTCCCTCTTTTGTCTGTATTCCAAAAGCCTTCTTCGTTTCATGATGGGGGTTGGACTAATGACACAGTCACACAGACAGCCTGCATTTCCTCATTGCGTTGTTGGAGTTCAGAGAGAGAAGAAGAGATTAGAGAGTGTCCAGTTGTTGTGTAGGCAGGCAGGTAGCATTAGGCTAGGCATAGGTAGGCAGCCAGCATTAGTTCCAGTTATTGCCACTGCAAGAGCGAGTGATATTTGCTCCTGTGCAAAATATAAAAAAATATTAGGTATTTGTTCGAATACAGGGCCGGCCCTTACATGGGTCACAGTGGGTCCATGGACCCAGGCGGCACTTTGACAGGGGCGGCAATTTGCCGTCCCATAGCATGTTTATTTTGTGCGCTTCCGCCAGTTCTGTGTTGCAGGGTGTCCCATCAGTGTGACTGTCAGCAGCCAGGCAGCCCTATACTCACTCAGTGGCGATGCCTGCTGGCTGCTTCAGTGACGTGAATTATGTGATAGTGAAACATTATGCCTATTTTGTATTGTTTATCGCCCACCTAAAGTCAAGACTTGAGTAAATAGGTCTACCGTCCCAGATTTGCTAGAGAGGTTTTACAAATACAGGAGGGTGCCCCCTGTACGAAATGAGTCTAAACATTTGGGATCCCTAGTAGGAGTGCACGACAGTGCATGATGTGTCCTGAACAGGATTGCTGTGAGGTGTCTCCACCCGGAAGGTGCTGGCCGGGCTGAGCTTCAACATTGTGACGAGTGACCAACTAAGAGCACCGTGCCAGACTTAATCTGCAGCCATAGCATCACCCCCTCCTACTTTCCGGGTCCCGCTGACTGGCAATAACAGGTGAGTCACTAAGAGATCTGAAGCCTTTCTGGAAGTCCTTTCACTTGGAAAGGGGCTAGGTATTACTTGGGGGATTTGCCTTGTGTGTAAATAATTTCTAGGTGGGAGATGAATGTACATCACTTATGTGTTTCCTAACAGTAGTTAGAATACAACTCCCATCATCCCCTGATTATGACATTGGGAAATGCCCAGCAATTACCGTAGAGCCCTGTATTGCACACTCACGGAAAACGGTGATATTGCTATACTAAGACAGTGCTGTGGACCCCTCTTCAGTATAGATGTCAAGCATTTTTTTTTTATTTCTCTCCTGTGTTGCAGTTCGTTCACAACAGAATGTCTCAGTTTTTCTTTTTAACACATTACATCTATCACATTACAATCATTGATGTTTATTCTTGATGTAGTATGAAACACTACAATGTATATACACATAGACATATCTGTTATGAGGGGAAATCAGGATAGGAAAACGAGAGAGAGGAATTTGGGTACTAAAGAGGGACAGTAGGGTAGTAGTGGTACCAGAAAATGAAACCTTAATCTATACCCATGTACTAACATAGAATGTGACATGTAGTTTGTCCATGTTCGAGTCGACCACTTATGTTGAGTAGGATGTTACAGGCATGGGTTTTCGATGTTCGAGCATGTGCTAAATTGAATGACAGGCATGGGTTTTCGATGTTCGAGCATATGCTATATTGAAGGACAGGCATGGGGTTTCGATGTTCGAACATATGCTAAATTGAATGACAGGCATGGGTTCTCGATGTTCGGCGTTTGCATTGTGACTGGCATCCCATGCTGGAGTAGAGGTGACATGCACAGACTGGCAATGTACGACAATGTCCATTTTTGGGATGGATCTTTTTCTAAATGCACACCCTGTCTGCAAAGAATGATAGCAGCGTGCACGGAGGCGCACTGCTATAATTTAACCTATGTTAAATTCGGCCGAATAATTCGGAATGGATCAGAATTTCGTTCTAATCGAATAGGCCCGGTCCGAAATTAGGATCATCCGAATTAGAAAAAAAAATTCGTCCGAATTCGAATTTTACCGAAAATTTTGCCCGTGCACAAGTCTAGTGTAGATCATCATACAGCCATTTTGTCTATCCATGGAAATCTGCCTTTATAGTCAATAAGCGAATGCTTCAAGTCAATTAGGTCCGATGCCAAAAAAAGCAGGTCACTGCATTTTTTTTCAAGCACGGTAAACTATTCAAGTACATGTGCTATGAAAAAATAGTGGTAAAAATGCTGAGTGATAAATGTAGCTGCATTTTCACCCACAGGAAAAAAAATGCCACATAATGCAATTCAGTTGACTGCATCAGCCCTAAGGGGCTAGATTCTATTGCAGGTGCTAAATGTTAACACTCATTTTATGAACATTTTCCTCTTGAAGTCTATGGAGAAAACTGGAGATAAAAGCAGAGATAAAATTAGCACCTGTAATAGAATCTAGCCCAAGATCTGTTAAGGAACCCACTTTATCATGGGAAATTCTACACCCAGTTTGTTTGGGTGCAGAGCCCCTTAACAGATCTCAAAACAGCCAAATCAATTGAAAGTAAAAAAAAAAAAAAAAAAACTAAGCACCCAACTGGATGCATTGATATGGGGCACTAAGTCCCATATCAGTACATCCAAAGCACTGAAAAAATGTGCCCAATATTAGTAGAATTAACCCTATTAGTGCCAGGGGTGTATAATTACATCACTGGCACTCACAGGGTTAATCTGACTAAGGTACAAAGCAACATCCCCTGACACCAAACTCTTACCATTACAGTAAAATCTTGGGTATAATAAGCACAATTTTACCCCACTTCACCTTATGTGAAGTGGGGGTGCGTATTCTACCCTAGAGTTTTTTATTTAAAAAAAAAATTAAGCCTGCCAGATCCCTTCCCTCCCTCCCCCGGCGCTATCCGCTGCTAAAATACCATTTACTTACTTCAGAATTCAAATCCCCACATTTTTACCATTCCCGATGTCAATATTCCCTGCGGGCGGCATGCTTCCATTTGCCGCCCGCTTCCTTCCGGCTATGGTATTGCCCTGTGAGGACCTTCAGATCCTCACAGGTCATTACCATTGGCTGGAGCCGGTAGGTCCTGAAGGAAACGGGCGGCGAATGGAAGCATGCTGCCCGCAGAAAATATTAACATCGGTTATATGTTTCCTGCTAATGGGGAAAATGTGAGGACTTGAATTTTGAAGTAAATGGTATTTTAGCAGAGGATAGTGCCGGGGGAGGGAGGGAAGGAATCTGGCAGGCTTAATTCTTTTTTCTTAAGAGGGAAAAACAAGGGTGTGTATTATATATAGGCACTCTTGTTTTCCCCTAAAATCTTGTGTTTAATATACACCTGCATATTATACACAGGTGCGTATTATACCTGAGATTCTACGGTAATCCTGACATCCAACAGAGTCTTCAGCCCCTTGGTCAGCTACTGTCCATCTTCATCTTCTGTCTTCATTCTTCTCTATTCTTTCTTCTCTCTCTACATCTTCTTCTGTTCTTTCCGTCTTCTCACTGTTCTGTCATTCCTGTGAAATAAAGGAAAAAAATTGACATATTAGATGTTGTGGCCTAAACATAACTCTGATACCTGTGTATAGTTTAAAGCGGAACTACCACCTTTAAGAAAGATGGCCCACAAATAATTCCTCATCTGGCGACTAGCTGCTCAGTAGAGTTAGTTGCCAGAATTATTACCTCTTTAATACGAATTATACCCTGCTCCAGGACTGACAGGCAGGACGTAGCGCAGACATCTTTTCATAGTGACGTCTGCATGCCTGAGCTGTCAGTCCCTTTTGGAGCTGAACGGCTCCTAGCAACATCTCCTGGAGCCGGCTGGGACTGACAGCGCAGGCGCACAGACGTCACTAAGGAAAGATGTCTGTGCTCCGTCCTGCCTGCCAGTCCCGGAGCAGTGAATCATTCGCATTAAGGTGGTAATCATTCTGGCAACTAGCGCTAATGAGCAGCTAGTCGCCAGATGAGGAATAATTTGAGGACATCTTTCTTAAAGGTGGTAGTTCCACTTTAACCCCTTGAGTGTCAAAGGGGTATGCAACACATTACAGAGCAATGCATTGCGTACCTCTCTGGCACTCAAAGAGTTTAACAACGCCCAAAAGTCAGAGTTAGGTATATAGAGAATGCCAACAGAATACATTAATTGCTCCATAAATCCATTGATAAGTAAAGTATGTGCCCAAACAAAAGTGAACTTAATTGCCCAAAAAATATGGAAATAAATATGTCCCCTTTGTCTTCTCTGCCATTATCAGTGGAGATGGTGTCAATGGAAAAAGGGCAGATGATACCTGATGGCTGATGACTGTTCCACTGTGAGGGGATTTTGAACAGAGACTGCCTTTATATATGGGCAGTCTCTGTTCAAAATTACTCACAGCCATTGGCTGGGATGTGTGCTTACACACCTCCCAGCCAATCAGCTTCAAGTAGTTCCGTCAATCCCCCACTAGAAGCTAATTGGCTGGGAGGTGCAAAAGCACACATCCCAGCCAATTGCTGTGAGTCATTTTGAACAAAGGCTGCCCATATATAAAGGCAGTCTGTTCAAAATACCCACACAGTGGAACGGCATTGACCTATCAGGTACTAAGGGAAGGGGTCTGCTCATCTGCCTTTTCTCCACCACCACCACCAACAGCAGTGTAGAAGAAAAAGGGACATTTATTTCCATATTTTTTGAGCAATTAAGTTCACTTTTGTGTGGGAGCACATACTTTACTTATCATTGGATTTATGGGGCAATTAATGTATTCTATGTATACCTAACTCTGACATCTGTGCATTGTTTAAGCCTTTGAGTGCCAGAGAGGCACACAACACATTGCTCTGCAATGTGTTGCATACCCTCTGGCACTCAAGGGGTTAAATTATGCACAGATATCAGAGTTATGCTTAGGCCACATCATTTAATTTTTTCATTTATTTATAAGGAATGGTGGAATGGAGAGAGAGAAGAAACAAGAAGGAAGAGAGAAGATAAAGACTAGATAAAGAAAAAATAAGATAGAAGAAGATGGACATGGATGACAGGTAAGTGTAACACAGATGAGCTAACGATCGGTGCTTAAAAGGCACTGATCGTTGGCTCGTTCTTTTGATGTGCCCATTATTGCCGCTATTTAACAGCGTTTTGGGAACTTAACACACAAAACGGACATTTTGCCACAAGTCCTTGGGCTAGATTCTGTTGTAGGTGCTAAATGTTAACACCAGTTTTAACAAACATTTTCCTGTTGAAGTCTATGGGGGAAACTGGAGCAAAAAGCAGTGATAAAATTAGCACCTTCAATAGAATCTAGCCCTTAGCCCTACTGACTCTTTTACCACATAGAATTGAATCAAGGGCTAAATGTGAGTTACTTTAGATAGAAAAGCACCACACATGACTTTACAGAGATACTGAGGCTATTATAGTAAGATGAACTGGATAAATTCTACACCAGAGGAGATGAATAAAGAGTCCAACTGATTTAAATGGCATTTCTAACCCTTTGTTTGATAGAGGTGTCTCCAGTACATTGATTCACAATTAGCTACAGCCCTCTCTATCACTTACGGGGTAAGCCCCATTTAAATCAAGGGGAAGGCTAATACTTTTATTTGTCCCCAGTTGTGAAGTTGGTTTGCTCCAGCAACACTCCATTCTTCTGAATATGCACACCTCATTTTTTTTATCAGATTGTAAATTGAAAGTGAGAAGGCTAAACACTACAGAGATACAATGCAAAACAGGTACTTTACTTGATTACTGTATTAAAGACTCCTACCTTGGAAATATATCAATATATCAATTTACCAATTCTGCCCTGAATGGGGGGGGGATTCCTTCCTGATTCCAAATGGCAATCAGATTTCTCCTTGGATTAACAAGCCCTAAGTAAATATTAATCCCAATAATAACGTACATAGCCCTCTATGTTATGCTTTTTTAAATAAGTATCCAGGCCCTTTTTAAAGGCATCTAATGTATTCGATAGCACCACCTCCTCAGGCAGTGAATTCCATACCTTTATTGCCCTTACTGTAAAGAAACCCTTCCGCTGTTGTAGATTAAATCTCCTTTCCTCAAGTCTAAGCGGGTGGCCCCTTGTCCTATGTACTGTTCTGTTAATGAACAGGTCTTTGGAGAGCTCTTTGTATGGGCCCTGAACATATTTATATAGTGTTATCATATCCCCTCTAAGATGCCATTTCTCCTCTGCACTTTAGTTCCATAATGTCCTTTTTCAGAAAGGGCGCCCAGAATTGAACAGCATATTCTAGGTGGGGTCTTACCATGGACCTGTAAAGAGGCATAATCATATCTTCCTCCCTTGAGTCAATACCCCTTTTAATACATGACAATATCTTATTGGCCTTTGCAGCTGCCAGCTGGCACTGCACGCTACTGCTAAGTCTATTGTCTACCATTACTCCCAAATCCTTTTAATTTGTAGATTTCCCCAGAGAAACACCATTTAAACTATATGTTGCATTTTTATTATTATACCCAAAATGCATAACTTTACACTTGTCTATATTGAATCTCATTTGCCATTTGCCTGCCCAGTTACTCAATTTGTCCAAATCCTCTTGTAATGAAGACACATCCAGTTCAGACTTTAGTACCTTACTTAATTTTGTGTCATCGGCAAACACTGATACATGGCTCCCTATGCCCTCTGGCAGGTCATTAATAAACAAATTAAAAAGAAGAGGACCCAGGACAGATCCCTGAGGTACTCCACTTATCATGTTTATCCAATTGGAGAACTTGCCATTTACTACCACTCTTTGCATTCTATCTTTCAGCCAATTTCCAATCCACACACAAACATTTTCCCCTAGGCCAATTTCATTCAATTTGTACAGTAACCTCTTGTGTAGAACCGTATCAAATGCCTTGGCAAAGTCTAAATAGATCACATCAACCGCCGCTCCCGCATCTATATCATTACTCACTTTTTCATGAAATGCGATCAAGTTGGTTTGACAAGACCTGTCTTTCACAAAGCCATGTTGACTCCTGCTAATAATATTCCTGTTCCAGCAGAATTCTTGAATATACTCCCTTAGCAACTCTTCAAACAGCTTCCCTAACACGATTTCAAGCTTACAGGTCTGTAATTTCCTGGCTGTGACTTTGATCCCTTTTTAAATATGGGCACCACATCTGCTTTATGCCAATCCATGGGCACCATACCGGAAATAAAAGAATCCCTGAAAATCAAATATAACGGTCTGGCCAGGGCCTGGCTTAGCTCTTTAAGTACCCGTGGGTGTATACCATCTGGCCCCAGAGCTTTGTCTACCTTAACACCATTCAATTTTTTTAACACTTTTTCTTGTGTTAGCCAGTCCCATGTTTGCTGTGACTGTTCTGTAAAAGTAGTTTGCAGATTCTTGTCCATTGGGTCTTCTTTGGTAAAAACAGAAGAAAAGAAATTATTTAAAATATCTGCCTTCCCTCTGTCCCCCTTGACCATCTCACCCGTTTCAGTTAACAAGGATCCAACATTATCAGACTTTAATTTATTGCCATTAATGTATTTAAAGATTATTTTTGGGTTTCTCTTGCTCTCCTTAGCAATATTTTTTTCATTCACTAGTCTAGCTAATTTAATGGCATTTTTACAGGTTTTGTTGGCATTTTTGTATTCTGAAAATGCCTCTACTGATCCCTCAGCTTTATAATGTTTAAATGCCGCTTTCTTGTTATTTATTTCATGAATTACATTATTGGTTAGCCACATTGGTTTTGGTTTTGTGTACATGATAAATGCAGTGTCATCACACCTGCAATCCCTGTGTTATTCTGTGGATACAATGCACTGAGATCTAAACAACACGTGACATACCAGTGCTTAGTCTCCATAGCATAACATGGGAAAAGGTAGAAGCAACCGCAAATAGTACAGTCTAACCATGCACATGTTTGCTGTGTGTTAGGATTTTAGCTGTCCAGGGTGTGTTTGTGTATCCTCCAGCAGATGATTGTGTTGCTGGGTTCCACAGATCATGTTGGTTGGTGTGCTTGGTGTGTTCATTACTGTTGCCGACATCATTGGTTGGACTGTAGTCATAGGTCATTACTGGTGCATTGCTGTGTTTAGAGGTCTAATGGGTTTGTTTGCTGTTGAGGCCTAGGTGTAGGACATGCAGTGGCTTTGTGGCACTCAAGGTGTGATGGTTCACTTTTGCTCACCACATGGATCCTGATGAATGGGGATAGCAAAGAGATATATGCCGAGCCATACCCACTGCTCAGGATACATATGATGACCAAATCTCCACCACTGTAGGTCAGTGGAATCAATGTATGTGATGTAGTCAAGCTAAGCAATGTGTGTCAGGATGGTAACCAATGCATTGCAAAGCAATGCAATGAATACCATCCTGCCACTCAACTGTTCACATGTCAATGTAATAGTCTTGCAGCACTCCTGTCATGGCTCACATCACTGATTGCATCATGTCATTTCCCCACACAGCACACCAGTCATCCCGTGTGGAGGACTCCGGAGGCACCTCCTCTGAGGAGGCTACCACATCCAGGGCACTGCCACCACAACGCCCACTACAGCAGCGGCCTCACCATGGCACCCAGGGTCCACCCCACCATCACCAGCAGCAGCAGGGCTACCAAGCCCCACCAACTCAGCCCCACCAGGCACCACCACCTCAGCCCCACCAGGCACCACCACCTCAGGGCTACCAAGCCCCACCACCTCAGCCCCACTAGGCACCACCACCTCAGGGCTACCAAGCCCCACCACCACCTCAGGGCTACCAAGCCCCACCACCTCAAGGCTACCAAGCCCAAACACCTCAGGCCCCACCACCTCAGGACTACCAAGCCCCACCACCTCAGGCCCCACCACCTCAGGGCTACCAAGCCCCACCACATCTGGGCTACCAGGCCCCACCACATCTGGGCTACCAGGCCCCACAGCAGCAGGGCTACCAGGCCCCACAGCAGCAGGGCTACCAGGCCCCACAACATCTGGGCTACCAGGCACCACCACCACCGCCGGGTAGGCACCTGATGCCCCAAATGGTGGCAGAGCCCCAGCTGTCCAGCTTTGGCCCAACCCCTAGGCCACGGGGACATATGCGGCAGGAGGACACCCAGGAGTCCACATATGAATGGCCCATGGGGTATGAACATGTGGGGCTCCTGGGTGAGCCACAACACCCCCTGCGAAGGGAGGTATTCACCCCACCACCACCACCACCAACACCATCACCACCACTGGTCGGACAACGTGAGGACAGAGGATCCGAGGGGAGTGACGGGTCCAGGGAGCAGCATCATTTCTCCCCACACAGCACCCATGATGTTGCAGGTCCTCCTGAGGCACCCCATGGGAGTCTGCTCACCCACGCCACACCACCGCCTGCACCAGCTTCTAGAGCCTCCACTCCTGTAACCCCCTCTGGCACAGCGGCCCTCGACGCAACATGTGTGGCCATCCAGGGGGAGCAGCTGACAGTGGTTAGGAGGTGTGCCCGAGCCCTCAGACGGGTGGAGCTGACTCTGGGGCGGATCATGGGGTGCCTCAGGGCCATTGAGGCTCAACAGGTTGTGGCAAACACCCAGCAGCTCCAGTTTCACACTGGGATGATGGAGGTACTGGGCAACATGCTGGTCGAGATGTGGGACTCCAACCGCAGGCAGAATGAGCAGCAGGATATGGGCCAGCCATCACGGGAGGGGTCCAGTGATGTCTCACCAGCCAGCAGCAAGCCACGACCCCCACCACCACCATCCACCAGACCCCCTCGGGTAACCCGCCAGAGTCGGAGGGAATCCTCCTCTACAGCCCCCCCCCCACCGACCCTCCAAAAAGGAAAAAAAAGTGAGGACAACCTCCTTCAGGCCCTTTAAATAAATCTTGTCACTGTCATAACATCTGTGTCCATGCATGTTTCCTATTTAGGATGTGGTTTGTTTGACAGAGTTGTCTCCAATGCATTGGCAAGCAATGCAGTGAACACAACTCAGGCACATCTAACATGGGTGTCAGGGAATGATTTGTCTCCAATGCATTGTACAGCTATTCAGTGAATACAACTCAGGCACATCTAACATGGGTGTCAGGGAATCAGTTGTCTCCAATGCATTGTACAGCTATGCAGTGAACACAACTCAGGCACATCTAACATGGGTGTCAGGGAATGAGTTGTCTCCAATGCATTGTACAGCTATGCAGTGAACACAACTCAGGCACGATGGCTGGAATCACAAGCTTTTACAGCAGGGTGAACACACACATCACATTCAGACATGTTTGTCCAAGTTCAACTCACAGACATTTGAAATCCAAACAACATCAGGGTGTTGTTCCATGATGTGCCTTGAATTTAAACAACATGAACACATTAGATATATCAACAGATCAACAACATAATCACAATTAAGGGGATAGTAATGCTTAGAATGTTTGAACAAATGTGTGTTAGGGTTCATCCCTTTGAGTAGAACAAGGGAACTCCCACTGCTGAAGGGTGTTTCATTCACAGGTTATGTCAGCTCGCAGTTGTTTTTACATAGGCAAACCACAGTGGTCTCACATGGTCAAGCGGCACTGTTGCTACACCATCCAATGTAGATTCAAGGTGCTGTGACCAGAGCTGTCCATGGGATGGTGTAGCAACAGAACCACTGTAAAAATTCAGGCCACTGTGAGATTTCATGTATGATGTTCAACTGTGAGCTGAACTAACTTTGGAATGCAAAGCAGGGGGAGTTCCCTTGTTTTACTCAGGGGGATGAACCCTACTAGTTAGGTTCATGGAACATATTCAGTATTACTATACCTTTAAACCCTGACAGGGGAGGGGGTGATCAATGACACAAGATAATCATATGTGATCAGATTTGTAATTGACATGGACACCAACAGGTGATCCCCATGGACGTGGATTCAACGTGTCACTGGAATAAACTTCTGGACCATGAGGGGTCATGACATGGATGCCTGCAGAGGATGAAAACAAGACTGGAAGGTGCACTACGAACACAACAGTCATGCTATTGCTGACTAGTGATGAGCGAGCACCCCAATGATCGGGTGTTCGGGTGCTCTGACCGAGCACCCCCTGAGGCTCGAGTGCTCGGCCGAGCACCCGAGCCCCATTGAAGTCAATGGGAGGACTCGAGCATTACACCAGGCACCCCCTGCTCTGATGAGGGGAGGGTGCCTGGTCCATAGGAAAATGGCAGAAAAGGATGGAAACACCAAAGAAATGGTTCAGGGACAGCATAGGGAGGATGTCTGGATGCATCTTGGACTCCAACATCGCTGCTGGGAACGATCTTTCGCCCGTAGTACGCCATTTTTACAGACTGACCGTAAAACACACAAAAAGGAAAATAAAAACGACTTTAGGCGAAAAATTGTTACCAAACAGTATTTGCTGTATATTTACTTGTATATCATCTGCAAATTCTCCCAAAAATTTCCTCGATTTTTCTGAACTGAGGCCATGATTAAGAGGGAAACGTGCGCAGAGGCAAATTCTCCCAAAAATTTCCTTGATTTTCAGAACTGAGGCCATGATTAAGAGGGAAACGTGCACAGAGGCAAATTCTCCCAAAAATTTCCTTGATTTTCAGAACTGAGGCCATGATTAAGAGGGAAACGTTCGCAGAGGCAAATTCTCCCAAAAATTTCCTTGATTTTCAGAACTGAGGCCATGATTAAGAGGGAAACATGCGCAGAGGCAAATTCTCCCAAAAATTTCCTTGATTTTATTGAACTGAGGCCATGATTAAGAGGGAAACGTGCGCTGAGCTGACCATCTAAAACATTATGGGTAAGGGTCTGCTGCAGAGCTGACCATCCTAAACATTATATGCGAAGGCCCGCTAGTGAGCTGACGCTATAAAACATTATATGAGAGGGCCCGCTAGAGAGCTGACCCAATAAAACATTATATGAGAAGGCCCGCTGGTGAGCTGACCTATATAAAAATTGTCAAACAGGGCCCGCTGGTGAGCTGGCCCTATATAAAAATTATATCACAGGGCCCGCTGGTGAGCTGGCCCTATATAAAAATTATAGCACAGGGCCCGCTGGTGAGCTGGCCCTATATAAAAATTATATCCCAGGGCATATGGAAGAGGAGGAGGAGGATGAGAAGATTAAGAGTCAACCATATACCCGTTTTTTGGGTGGAAGGGGTGAATGGGAATACAGAGTATTCACATCATTGTAAATAACATATATAAAGTGAGTTTATGTTCCCCCGGGGCTTTCCTCCAGTGGAGTGGAGAAGTCAGGGGAAATCCAGGCCTTGTTCATTTTTATAAGTGTCAACCTATCAGCATTGTCGGTGGAAAGGCGGATACGCTTATCTGTTATGATGCCACCAGCAGCACTAAATACCCGCTCAGACAGAACGCTGGCGGCAGGGCAGGCCAGCACCTCCAAGGCGTAGAGTGCCAGTTCATACCACGTGTCCAGCTTGGACACCCAGTAGTTGTAAGGCACAGAGGGATCATTGAGGACGCTGACACGGTCTGCTACGTACTCCTTCACCATCTTCCAAAACTTTTCCCTCCTTGTGACACTAGGCTGCGCATCAGGGTGAGGGTGCTGGCGGGGTGTCATGAAGGTATCCCACGCCTTGGAGAGTGTTGCCCTGCCTTTCTCGGAACTGCTGTGTGCTCCCCTTTTCTCCCCTTCTCGGTTGGCCAAGGTAGCACATACTCTGACGCCAGCGTTGTCAGATGGAAAATTTTGGAGCAATTTTTCAACAAGAACCTTCTGGTATTGCACCATTTTGCTTGTCCTCTCCACCGGAGGAATGAGAGATGAGAAATTCTCTTTGTAGCGGGGGTCCAGAAGGGTGAACACCCAGTAATCCGTGTTGTTTAAAATGCATATAACGCGTGGGTCACGGGAAAGGCAGCCTAACATAAAGTCAGCCATGTGTGCCAGAGTACCAACAGTCAAGATTTCGCTGTCCTCACCAGGAGGATGACTCTCAATATCCTCATCCTCTTCCTCCTCTTCTGCCCACCCACGCTGAAGAGATGGAACTAAAGTTCCATGGCTACCCTCTGTAGCGGAGGCAACCGTGTCTTCCTCCTCCTCCTCCTCCTCCTCCGCCTCCTCCAATTGTCGCTGAGAAGACGAAGTGAGGGTGCTCTGGCTATCACCTTGTGTAAGCTCTTCCTCCCCCATTTCCACCTCTTCCACATGCAAAGCGTCGGTTTTAATTGTGAGCAGCGAGCGTTTCAGTAGACACAGAAGTGGGATGGTTACACTGATAATAGCGTTATCGCTGCTCACCATCTGTGTCGATTCCTCAAAATTGCGTAAAACCTCACAGAGGTCTGACATCCATTCCCACTCCTCACTTCTGATTACAGGAAGTTGAACGGAGAGGCGACGACCGTGTAACAGCTGGTACTCCACTACTGCCCTCTGCTGCTCACAAAGCCGGGCCAACATGTGGAAGGTGGAGTTCCAGCGCGTGCTCACGTCACACAGCAGCCGGTGAGCTGGCAATTGTAAGCGTTGCTGCAGCTTCAACAGGCCGGCCGAAGCTGTAGATGACTTACGGAAATGTGCACACACGCGGCGCACCTTGGTCAAGAGATCATGCACATTGGGGTAGGTTTTTAGAAATCGCTGAACCACTAAATTAAATACATGCGCTAGGCATGGTACGTGTGTGAGCTTGCCGAGCTCCAAAGCCGCCACCAAGTTACGCCCATTATCACACACAACCATGCCTGGTTGCAGGTTGAGTGGCGAGAGCCACTGCTCGGTCTGGTGACTAATCCCCTGCAACAGCTCTGAGGCCGTGTGCTGTTTGTCCCCAAGGCAGATCAGCTTCAGCACGGCCTGTTGACGCTTCCCCACTGCAGTGCTACACTGCTTCCAGCTACTGGCTGATGGGGGAGTGGCGCTGCGTGTAGAGAATTCGGAGGTGGAAACGGAGGAGGAGGAGCCAATAACGTAGGTGCTGGCGGAAACCCTGATGGAGGTAGGGCCCGCAATCCTCGGCGTGGGTAGCACCCGTGCCATCCCAGGGTCCGAGTCGCTCCCAGCCTCCACGACATTCACCCAGTGTGCCGTCAGGGAAATGTAGCGTCCCTGGCCACAAGCACTTGTCCATGTGTCAGTCGTTAAGTGGACCTTCCCAGTAACTGCGTTGGTCAGGGCACGGGTGATGTTACGGGACACATGGTGGTGTAATGCGGGGATGGCACACCGGGAAAAGTAGTGGCGGCTGGGGACCGCGTACCGAGGGACAGCTGCTGCCATCAGGCTGCGGAAGGACTCAGTGTCCACAAGCCTAAATGGCAGCATTTCGATGGCCAGTAATTTGGAAAGGTGTGAGGTTAGTGCTATGGCCTGTGGGTGGGTGGCTGGGTACTTTCTCTTGCGCTCAAATGCCTGGGGTAACGACATTTGGACGCTGTGCTGGGACAGGGAAGTGGATGTGGTCGCTGATGGTGCTTCAGATGGTACAGGTGCAGGGCGGAAGGTATGCGGGCCTGCGCCTTCGACAGGCGATTGGCCGGCACCGAAAACAGGGGAAGAGGAGGCAGTGGTGTGGCCTGCAGACACAGATGGGCGATCCAGGCGTTCCTCCCACTTACTACGGTGCTTGGATGCCATGTGTCGGATTATGCTGGTGGTGGTGAGGTTTCTAGTGTTCATGCCTCGGCTCATTCTGGTGTGGCACAGGTTGCAAACTACAATTCTTTTGTCGTCCGCACTTTCCTTAAAAAAACGCCATACCGCGGAACACCTACCCTTTGGCAAGGTAGATTTACGCAAGGGGGTGCTCCGTGGAACATTTGCGGGCCGGTTTGGTGCGGTCCGCCTTCTTTCTGTAGCCACACCACTGCCTCTTCCAGCCTGTTGCGGTGCTGCAGATGGCTCACCCTCAGGACTGCTGTCATCGCTCGGCTCTACACCTTCCCAGGTGGGGTCAGTCACCTCATCGTCCACCAAGTCCTCCTCCACTTCCTCACTCTGATCATCCTCCTCAAGTCTTGATCCCACCACATACTCAGTCATTGACAACTGTATAACATTCTCCTCAGCAAGGTCTTGAGACGGAAATAGTGGTTGATTTAATGGCAACTGTGTCTCATCATCATCATCATCATCCACTACTTCCTTTGACCTTAAATGCCGTTCACATCTGTCATCTTCTTGTGATTGGGTAGCCTCTAGAGGTTGTGAATCAGGGCACAAGATGTCATGTTCCTCTGCAAGCGTGCTTGGAGAGAGGGTCAAATGAAGGATTGGTGATGAGACGAGCTCCTCACTATATCCCAGTGTGGGATCACTTCTTTGACCAGACCGTGTATGGTGGGAGGAAGGATGATCAGAGTGAGGATTATGTTGACCAGACTCTTGGCTACTGAGAGTGGACTTGGTGGAAGACAGGGTGGTGCTTAACCGACTGGAAGCAGTATCAGCTGTCATCCAACCGACCACCTGTTCGCAGTGGTCGGACCTCGAGAGTGATGTCCTGCGACGCCCTGTAAAATTAGACATGAAGCTAGGTATGGTGGATGTCTTTCTTTCTTGTGCTCTGGCACCAGGCACAGTTTCTCCGCGTCCTGACCCGCGCCCTGAACTATCAGGATCACGTCCACTTCCCCGTCCCTTTTTACCCGCCTTCTTCATCTTACACGGAATATGTGACTTTAATATTTGAGTTTGAAAACTTAACAGTATTTCTTCCTATTCTGCAACTGTGCGGAGTACACAGAATAGGCTGCTAAACTGCGGTGACACACACTGAATGGAATATGTGACTTTAATATTTGAGTTTGAAAACTTAACAGTATTTCTTCCTAGTCTGCAACTGTGCAGAGTACACAGAATAGGCTGCTAAACGGCGGTGACACACACTGAATGGAATATGTGACTTTAATATTTGAGTTTGAAAACTTAACAGTATTTCTTACTATTCTGCAACTGTGCAGAGTACACAGAATAGGCTGCTAAACGGCGGTGACACACACTGAATGGAATATGTGACTTTAATATTTGAGTTTGAAAACTTAACAGTATTTCTTCCTAGTCTGCAACTGTGCAGAGTACACAGAATAGGCTGCTAAACGGCGGTGACACACACTGAATGGAATATGTGACTTTAATATTTGAGTTTGAAAACTTAACAGTATTTCTTACTATTCTGCAACTGTGCAGAGTACACAGAATAGGCTGCTAAACGGCGGTGACACACACTGAATGGAATATGTGACTTTAATATTTGAGTTTGAAAACTTAACAGTATTTCTTCCTAGTCTGCAACTGTGCAGAGTACACAGAATAGGCTGCTAAACGGCGGTGACACACACTGAATGGAATATGTGACTTTAATATTTGAGTTTGAAAACTTAACAGTATTTCTTCCTAGTCTGCAACTGTGCAGAGTACACAGAATAGGCTGCTAAACGGCGGTGACACACACTGAATGGAATATGTGACTTTAATATTTGAGTTTGAAAACTTAACAGTATTTCTTCCTTGTCTGCAACTGTGCAGAGTACACAGAATAGGCTGCTAAACGGCGGTGACACACACGGAATGGAATATGTGACTTTAATATTTGAGTTTGAAAACTTAACAGTATTTCTTACTATTCTGCAACTGTGCAGAGTACACAGAATAGGCTGCTAAACGGCGGTGACACACACTGAATGGAATATGTGACTTTAATATTTGAGTTTGAAAACTTAACAGTATTTCTTCCTAGTCTGCAACTGTGCAGAGTACACAGAATAGGCTGCTAAACGGAGGTGACACACACTGAATGGAATATGTGACTTTAATATTTGAGTTTGAAAACTTAACAGTATTTCTTCCTAGTCTGCAACTGTGCAGAGTACACAGAATAGGCTGCTAAACGGCGGTGACACACACTGAATGGAATATGTGACTTTAATATTTGAGTTTGAAAACTTAACAGTATTTCTTCCTAGTCTGCAACTGTGCAGAGTACACAGAATAGGCTGCTAAACGGCGGTGACACACACTGAATGGAATATGTGACTTTAATATTTGAGTTTGAAAACTTAACAGTATTTCTTACTATTCTGCAACTGTGCAGAGTACACAGAATAGGCTGCTAAATGGCGGTGACACACACTGAATGGAATATGTGACTTTAATATTTGAGTTTGAAAACTTAACAGTATTTCTTCCTAGTCTGCAACTGTGCAGAGTACACAGAATAGGCTGCTAAACGGCGGTGACACACACTGAATGGAATATGTGACTTTAATATTTGAGTTTGAAAACTTAACAGTATTTCTTCCTATTCTGCAACTCTGCACACTACACAGAATGTGCTGCTAAACTGCGGCGAAGCACACTGAATGGAATATGTGACTTTCATATTTGAGTTTGAAGACTTAACAGTGTTTCTTCCTATTCTGCAACTCTGCACAGTACACAGAATGTGCTGCTAAACTGCGGCGAAGCACACTGAATGGAATATGTGACTTTGATATTTTAGTTTGAAGACTTAACAGTATTTCTTCCTATTCTGCAACTCTGCACAGTACACAGAATGTGCTGCTAAACTGCGGCGAAGCACACTGAATGGAATATGTGACTTTGATATTTTAGTTTGAAGACTTAACAGTATTTCTTCCTATTCTGCAACTCTGCACAGTACACAGAATGTGCTGCTAAACTGCGGCGAAGCACACTGAATGGAATATGTGACTTTGATATTTTAGTTTGAAGACTTAACAGTATTTCTTCCTATTCTGCAACTCTGCACAGTACACAGAATGTGCTGCTAAACTGCGGCGAAGCACACTGAATGGAATATGTGACTTTGATATTTTAGTTTGAAGACTTAACAGTATTTCTTCCTATTCTGCAACTCTGCACAGTACACAGAATGTGCTGCTAAACTGCGGCGACGCACACTGAATGGAATATGTGACTTTGATATTTTAGTTTGAAGACTTAACAGAATGTGCTCTAATCTGCAACTTTGCACACTAAACAGAATGTGCTCTAATCTGCAACTTTGCACACTAAACAGAATTTGCTCTAATCTGCAACTTTGCACACTAAACAGAATGTGCTCTAATCTGCAACTTTGCACACTAAACAGAATGTGCTCTAATCTGCAACTGTGCACACTAAACAGAATGTGCTCTAATCTGCAACTTTGCACACTAAACAGAATATTTTTTTTTTTTTTTTTTGTTTTTTTCCCCCCACACAAAATAACCTGCTGCCCCCACACACAGTAGTCCTAAAAAGGACTTTTGGTTCTTTTTTTTCACAATTTTGGTTTTTTTCCTCCCTACACTGACTTTCCCTTCCTATCCTCAGCTCTCCCTGGCTAAGACTGAGCCGAACTCGATGGTCAGGTGCTATACAGCACCCGACCACGGGTTCTGGCCAGCCAATCAGTGTAATGCCAGCAGCCAACATGGCTGCTGGCATTACACCGATGTCAGAGCCTCCCTGCACGTTTATTGGCTGCGCAGCAGCCGCAAAACGTGCGGGGAGGAGACCCGAACATGGCGGGCGAGCACATGCGGTACTCGTACGAGTACCGCCATGTGCCGAGCAGAGCGATGCTCGAGCCGATCCGAGCATCGGCCGAGCATGCTCGCTCAACACTATTGCTGACCCATCATCATCCCCTTGAGTGCCAGAGGTGTACACAACACATTGGTCATCACTGCTTTGGAGACCTTACTTGCACTCCACGAGGACAGCTTGGTTATTTGACACAGTAAACAATCCATTGCTTGTCAGGGTGTCATCTAGCCATCATGATTTCAAGGGGTTCGTATCACGGTATGGCAAGCAGACATATGTATATGTGAGTGAGCACACATATCAGTGTGTAAACCAAGACCCATGAAACAGAGGAGCTATTTCATGGATCTTGATTTACATACTGATGAGGTGTGTGCTCAGGGTCCTTGTGACACACATACATATTTCTGCTTGCCATCCCCTTGATGGACAGCTCACATGGTCCTGACGCCTAGACAAGGCATTGATAAGCAATGGAGTGGCATATTCACTGTGCTACACACACATATACGAACAAGTCAGCATAGCAGGCCTTCAACGGGAACATGAACAGTTGCAGCAGGTGACAGCTGTTGGACAGGGGTGCTTGGAGGGGGGGGGATGAGCCCTAACCCTCTCACACATTCGCCTCCACTTAGGTACAAGCATGTGTACATCCCGGTGTTGGTCTGTCTCTCTGTCAGTGTCTCTCTCACACTACAACTAAGGAGGGTGGGCTGTCACTGTTAAACAGCAGTAAGGTGTTGTTCATGTGGTCATGGTGATGGGACCAAACAAAGGGGAGGAATCACACCAGCTCTGTACATAACTCCTTACTCAAGATCAAACTGTGATCAGCTGAGGTGCACTCATAGGGATATACAATGATACCAAGGGGAGGGAGGAGAAGAATGGGTTAACCAACCAGGGAAAACCACCAGGCGGTGCCCCCCCCAACAACACATCTAATAAGTGACACACACTACAGGGGTATACCAGACCAAAGCTTAATCAGGCATTATATGATTAATCAAGTGAATACATCAAATCAATTGTGCACCATCCAGCACAGGGATAAAGAGTCATGAAGACATTCCAACATAGAATAATGCCTCTATGGACTGAGAGCAATTATATGTACAGCATACGTGCTAAACCATGTATCCACTAACAAATCACAGTGGCCCATTAGCAATATGCAATATTATCATACATGTGAGGTGCAAAGTGGTGATCATGAACAAAGTATGAATACACATCATATACTCATCTCCATGACTCCAGGGGTCACATTGTTTGCCCTCCCCTTATATTCATAGAGATAGGTATAGATGTATTCATACTTTTGGGATTATTATGATGTTGCACTTTATATGTCTGATGATATTGCACATTGCTAATGGGCCACTTTGATTTGTTTGTGTATACATGGTATTGGACGTTTGCTTTACATATACCTGCTCTCAGTCTATGGAGGCATTATTCAATGTTGGAATGTCTTCATGACATATTCCTGTGCTGGATGTTTTTTGATTGATTTGATGTATTCACTTGATTAATTTTGCATTGTCTGGTTTGGTATACTCCTGTAGTGTGCGCCAGTTCTTCATTTTTTTTGAGGGGGGGCACCGCCTGGTGGTTCTCCTATGGCTCGTTAACCCCTTCCTTTCTTCCCTTTTTTCTGTATCATGTGGTCATAATGGACTAATGGTAATGCGTGAGTTATCCAGGTAATTGTTTTCTGGCGTGTGTGTGTGGTCAGTGGTGTGATTATTTGTAATTGGTATGTAGCTGTCAGGTGTGTGTTTTGTCTCCATGGACTGCTGAGGTTACATAGGTGAGCTTGATTTGTTGCTGGAGTGACAGGTGTGCATGTGGTGTTGTGTGTTAACCCCTGTTGTTCAAAGGTGTGTTGGGATGGCTTA
The DNA here is from genome assembly GCA_037306005.1 of Rhinophrynus dorsalis. Taxonomy (NCBI): domain Eukaryota; kingdom Metazoa; phylum Chordata; class Amphibia; order Anura; family Rhinophrynidae; genus Rhinophrynus; species Rhinophrynus dorsalis. Next base: position 239,384,399 of record CM074719.1, read on the forward strand.
TGTTGTGCTGATTTGTGTTCCCCCTGTCCCTGTAGGGTTGCTTGATTGTTATTGTTTGTCTGTGACTTGTTTGTCTGGTGTCGGCCAGTGGTTCCCAACCAGGGTGTCATGTGATGTTGGTGCACCATGTGCACCAGCTCAGGGTGCATCACTTTTCCCATGTTGCTATGTTCTGCATTGGTGTTTGATAATATTGATTTTACACATTTTTGGGGAGATGTGTGTATGGGACATTTGAGGCACTATTTCTCTTCATTGCCATTGACACAGTGGGACCTGATGTTGGGCATATGTTTTTTTTATTTGGGTATTCCCTTGTGCCCTCAGGGGATGCCCTGGAATATCCAGATTGCATGTTAGGGATGTCTTAGGTGGAGGGGTTGTGAAGCACTGTTGTAGGCCTTGTTGTTGTATTTGCTAGGCATTGCAGGGGTTAATATCTGACTCCTGTATGCTTGGCTTCTGTCCTTGGATGACCTGCTTCTCTGTTTTATTTCCCTCGACGATGGTTTTGTACTCTGCGTTGTGTGCTGTTCTCCAAAAATAATAGGTGTTAGATTTCTGGAGAGAAATGTTGCAATTTAACGCGCGTTAGCCCTAACTCCAACAGTTGAATAGCTTTTGGCGTCGCTTGTACATTATCCTCTATGGGCGAGATCTTGCTATTCTGGCGACGGGCGACATGTGTTTCAGAACTGGCGTCGCTTGTTACTAGTGGAACATTTGCATTGCTCAGTTGACGTTAAAACCAGCGTCGTCAGTTTTTTCTGGCAACGCCAACATTTGGATCGAGCCCTTAGTTAGGTCTTGATTCAAGTTCTATGCAGTAAAGGAGTCGGTAGGGCTAAATTGCCTACTGATGACAGAATAAAATGTTTAAGTTGGTATTCAATTGCCCTCCAAGCTATTTTCTTTAAATATGCTATGCTTGTCAATGCATTGGACACCACTCTGGCATTCAAAGGGTTAAACAGGCTTTCTGCTTCTGAAGATTGACTCGGGGTAACAATAAGATGTTTCACGGCAATAACAAAGTGTTAACTAGAATCATAGTTTTCCTACTTGTTTGGACAATATTACAATCCCGCTTATACTTTATAGTTTTACTAACCCGCTTTATTCTTTATTTCGCAGCTAAGCAACTGATACCAGAAATTGAATGCGCCTCTGGGAATATGAGATTGTACATATCAAAATGCCAGCTGGAAAAAGCAAGTACAGGACTGACAATATACACCTGAATGACCCCTCCTGTTTAGGCTCATGGCAAATTGTGAATGGTATAGCTCCTGTGGTTTTTCACCAGATGTTGAGGACTGGAGAATGTGACAATACTGTAGTGGTGAGTGCTCCATGTTTAGGATTTCTGTCTAATGGTGTTCACATCAATAATCATGAAGTCATAGACTTCATGGACATACTCTTTCCAGTGTAGGAAGATTAATACATGTCAAAAGAAACCTCAGTTCAAGGACACAATAACAAATGATAATATCTAGCATTCAAAGGGTTAAACGTCATGTAGATGAAGATATTGGTGTTGGAGAACCTCAGTGTCTTCTTATATTAACTATCTGAGGGCCAGAGTGACGATCAACACAATGAGTTGCACGTCCCTCTTGTTCTCAAGTGGCTAACAACAAAAATGCAGTCTTCTCAGTCCAATTCCTATTGGCCTGATATTTAACCATTTATGTGCCAGAGGTGCACAACAGGTTGAAAAGCAATGCATTGTGCACCCCTCTGGTACTAGAAGGGTTAATAAAATGAGCAGTAACTGACATTTCACGAAAAAGGAAACAAGCTACCTTCTGACATGGTAAATGGTCCTCCACAGTAATAATGTTCCTGTGTTGTCCATGTATCACTATGAATGCCTAAAATACACTACGGTCAGGTGAACATTAGTTATAGATTGGCAAAATAACTGTAAATTACTTTGTATAGTTAAACAGTCAGATCTATTTTAATGTGATGACAAGTTCAGGACCTGTTCCTATAGGTTCTGGACTCATATTGATGCCCCCCCCTTTGCCCTTCCTGTAGCTATTCCTAAGTTGCCTTTCTCCCGTTTCCCTATTTAAACACATTTTGTAGCACCTTTTGGGCATTCCATGTACCTTATCTTTTGCCAAGTCAAGTCACATTACTTGCTATGCTTTGCCATTGCTGCCCCATTTGTCTCACACTTTGTTCCTGCTATTCACCTTCTCCAACTTCTTCACAGTTTTGCAAGTCTTCTTTGCTGCCTTCCCAGACCTTGGAATTGGCTCCTCTGCTTCATGCTGATTCAGATTCTACACCTCATTTGTTCTATTCATTGCCTTCATCACAATGTTGTCCAGTTTTTCTTCTGGTTTCTGTGTTAGAAGCACTTTTGAATTTGGTGTAATTGCTAGAGGCACTTTCCCTTGCAAACACTCCTTGCTTCAAGCACTTTTGCTATAAAACTGCCATCTAGTGGCGTTTTATGTTAATGTATTGTCCTCCTGCTCTGTTTCCTCTTGGAAATGTATCCACCATTTTATTTATATTGCTGTTAGAGTGAATAAAATCACTTAAGAATACTTGGTAAAATATGGACAAAGAAATAAGTGCAGTTTAAAAGTGCAATAGCATAAATTTGTTACTGAAGTGAGGCCCCACTAAATAACTTACAATATATCTGGTACATTTGGAAACATACTGTATATCAGAAGAACTAAGGCTGAAGTAGGTCTCATAATGTGGTCAGACCATGATCAGATCTCATATTCCTTCATAACCAAAATAATTTATTGTGTAGTGCCCATCTTGAGACTAATTTTAAACATTCTTAAAAATAACTTTCCATGTAGTTGGAGTCCTGTTTTGATGCTAACAACTTTTTATGCAGTCGGAGTCCTAATTTGAAGGTACCTTACTAATGTTACATGGGCTAGATCTCAAGGGGTCATAAAAGGGTTTCATCTTCAGGATCATCTCAAGAACCTCAATGAGGTTAATAAAACAAACTGCTCCTGGGTAGAAATTAATGAAACCAAATAACTAATTAATTAAATTATTGGGGAAATAGTTGAGTTTTCTATGTAGAAACTTAGATATCCATTCTGGGTGAAATGTAAACTTTAGTTCAAACAAGCTAGATCTAAAATGTCACAAGTACAAATTTAAAGACCAAGTCAAAATCCAAAATTATTTACTAGCAGAGTTTTCTAACTATCACAAATATGGATGGGCAAAAACTGTTAATCCAAATAAAAAAGGTATCACCAGAACAAATGTACTCACATGTTTGCAGTTAGCCACCATATCTTGCACACATTATATGGATCTTACGTACATTATTTAATGTATTCCAGATGTATGTGCATAGACATCACACCTATAGATACGGCCATTAAGAATAAAAAATTGTGGGGAAAATCAATACACTGCTGCATTTTGTTAATTCTACTTCTCCCAGAGGTACAGTAGGAGTAGGAGAAATTATTCATTAAAACTTATTTTTCCATGTTGCCCATGAGACAGCAGAGCCTGATATCCCTCATATTGTAGCCCTTAATAAACTGAGTTAAATGACACCAGTGGCATCTCTCAAACCTTTATGGTTTAAGAGATAGCCGCTTTCAAAGTTTCTTCTCCCCTGCTGTCAGTGTTCTGCTACCAGCAGGGGAATCCGGTCCCGGGACAGGAGGAGGCTCTTAAACAGAGCCGATATCTCGTTATGGAAGGAAAAAGGATTCATAGAAACAGTCTTCTACGTGTGCTTGGTAACCAAGCACACGTAGAAGACTGTTTCAATTAATCATTTTTCGTTCCATAACGAGATATTGACTCTGCTGAAGAGCCTCCTCTTGATTCAGAGACCGGATTCTCCTGCTGGCAGCAGAACGCTGACAGCAGGGGAGAGGAAACTTTGAAAGCGGCTATCTCTTAAACCATAAAGGTTTGAGAGATGCCGCTGGTGTCATTTAACTCAGTTTATTAAGGGCTACAATATGAGGGATAGTAATTTTGAAGTAATACTATCCCTTTAAAGGCACAATAAACATGTTGCCTTGATTAAAAGGGCAACATGAGAATCTCGCCCTGCATCATAAGCATGAGATTCTCATGTTGCGCCCTTAAACATTGTTGTAACCCACATCCATTGTAGTGCCAGCACTATTAGTACATCCCTCCTACATCCCTCCTTCTTAAAGTCTCTAACATCCAAGGAGCTAAGGTCATTGACCGTCTTTTACTGAATTGTGCTTCCCATGACACCTTTTCACCCACCACCAGACCATTGTGGTGGGGAGGTAAGAATAAGAGTGTAGAACTCCACTAGCCTCCAGAAGTGCTGTGGTAGGGGCAAAATACAGCATAGACTGCATATGCTCTCCAGCCCTAAGCCCTGACTGAATAGGCTGAGGTATAAGTGGGCATAATAAATGTTATGGAGACTACAGAAACCCATGTTCATTTTCATTGCATGGGGGATGCTGTACGGCGGTGAAAATTTTTAGGAAGTCCTAGGAGGTCCTCCTAACCCCTCTAATCCCATGAAGTTGGTGAAATTGCTGAATGAGGATCATTAGCTTGGGCTATCACATCTATGTAAAGGGAAAGTTGAGTAGTCTGCTGAAATCCCAGTACAGGGGACTATCTGTTACCACCACAATCTCTGCATCTGCAGCCCACAGGATGTAAGCAAATCCTTTCTAGTGAACCCCTGTTCTAGTGGACAGACAGACCACAATACATATAGGGTTAGAAGCTCCAGGTACCAAAGTGTTGAAACTTGAACGGAGAAGCTGGCCTGCACCCCGGATGACAACCCAGACAACAACAGCTACCCACTAGGATTGAAGAGGATACTGAACAAATTACCCACCTGCAGTATAGTTGTAGTTGTTGCACAGGAATACAGAGGCCTGGAGCTCGATTGAGAAGGCAGAAAACAGGATAGTCAAAGTCCAACAGGGTGGTCAAGGAGGAAGAAGCCCACCAGGATCAAGGCAAGCAAGAAGTCAGACAAGTAAGATCAGGAATGGGCTGGCAATGCAGTACAAGGCAGCAGATGGAGGAATGGTTGCATAAACTGAACCAAGGTTTATGAGCACAGTACCAAATCACAAAACATGAGAGAAGTCGCAGGAGAAGCCAGGACAATACACAAGACAATACTCAGGAACAGAATAGAGAACTCAGGTTCTTGACCTGGAATGGTTTAATCGTGTACCTCCCAGAAGCACACAGGCTCTATAAAGGCTCATAGAAACCACAAAACAGGGTGGGGAACAAGGATCCGGATAACAAGGGAAAACAAACGTTAAACCGCACAAGAAACCACAAAAGACAAAGAAAAAGGGGCAGAACAAGACAGGAAAAAAGAGAAAAACTACAGAAACTAGCTATCATAGAGAGTCAACGAGAGGAAGTATCGGTGGTGCCAGTTGATAGCTGGGGATTTGGGAGTGAAGGTAGAAAGGAGGAAAAATGTTTTTGACTCATATGTGACAGTAACAATCAGACAGGCAGGCTATCCTACCTGAGTTGAGACTCAAATGAAACTGAGAGTGACAGATACTACACAAACAGACATAATGCATCATACATTTGAGACAAGCAAACAGATAACAGGTACAGCTTGTTATATTGTGTCTCAGGCACACACACTCACTTATCAAAAGACTAGAAAAGAACCAAAAGACTGGACCTAAAAAGAGCACTCAACCAGTAATCATTCAATGTACCAAAATAAATATAAATATGCAATTTATTAAATACTAGTGTAAAAGCTCGTGTACACAGGCCAAGGTCCAGGTAATGTTAACCCTTTGAGTGCCAGAGGGGTAAGCAATGCATTGCGTAACCCTCTGCAACTCAAAGGGTTAAGAGGCTGCTACCTCACTGCTCCACACGATGCAATCTTGTGTCGTCTCACTCACGCAATGCAATCATGCTCATGTACAGTAGAGACTGCCCGAATGCGGGCAGTCTCTACTGTGCATGACTGCATCGTGACAAACATCCTAGAGAATTATTATATAGGATAATATAAATCAGCACATAGATCTCAATATCCCCACATAGAGAACACAGCCTATACCCAGCAGATGAAAAACAATTATCCACTAAAATAGCACATATAGAAAAATCACATAAAGACCTAAAGTAGAAATAAGGATCTAAAGTCTGATGCCAGTCATACACCATAATATCTAGTGTCCACAAAAGCTGCTAAAGATAAGATGATGAGATGAATGAATGAGATGAGATGATAACAAACACACAATACTTCTCTGTTATGATAGGAGATAATCCTCATAAATCTTCATGCTATCATAGGGCCAGTATAGATCATTCAATCATACAGCTCACCTACAGTACACATGGAGTGATGAAGTATGACAAATATGAAGATGGAGAGACAAAATCAATAGCGATTGAGTCTGGCTTCATAATATTGTGATGGTAGGCTATTCAAATAGGGGTAGTGTATCTCAGCCGTCTTCACCCTTCCTTGGGCCACCAAAGACAGATAAGCACTCAACTGGACGATACAAATCGATGCAGAATCTTTCAGTTTCATAATAACAGTTTCATATGCAACATTAAATGCACATAATACATATTTACAGCCAAATTAAAGCCTATGGGTTTTCTGAGTTGCACCAATATATCATATAAGCCTACTCTGACAACCCCCGCACTCTAAACAAATAGCATTGCGGGGCAAACTTGGAGAAGCCGATATAATATTACTGCATACTTATCTGTCACAATATTCTCAAATTGTACCTCATTACTCTGCACACTACATAGCATTAAGGTCATATGAAAGAAATTCCTATATAAAGTCTCCTTAATCTCTAATATCTGCACATATTAATAAGCCACACAATAGTAATAAACCTTTCATAGAAACATTCCAAATTGGATTTCTTCATTTAACCCCTTGGGCTGTAGGGATTCTAATATATATATCCACTTAATTTTATGTTGTAATAAAATCTTATTATAAACACCTCCTCTAACATTTTTCTTAACCTGCTCCAGTCCAACTACTTGTAACGCCTTTGGGTTACTATGATCATATTCTAAAAACTGCCTTGTTATAGGACTCTCCATACAAACTTTTTCAATATCTCGTTTATGTTCTAGTATTCTAAAACGCAGTTCTTTGAACATTTTTCCAACATAGATTTTTTTTTATACATGAACAAGATAACTGGTACACCACTCCTTTTGTTCTGCAATTTATAATGCTCTTAATTTTAAAATGTTTAAACCTATTGGTCTTGCACATAAACCCACATGCACTACATGTGCCACAGATTAGGTGCTCTTTTTGCCACTAATGCTGACAAATCCCCCACTATGGATCTCAGTGATTCACTCTCAGTAAGGAGACCCCAGTGTTTAACAGGATTCCTCTCAAAGGTGACCAGTGAGATCCATAGAGAGTAATAAATCAAACTGTTATCATCATAGTTGCTTATACTGTTATTATATTTAGAAAAAATTACAGTATCTCTATCTTGTGATGACTCTCTTTAAACTAGTAAATGAGTATCCTCTCTCCAAAAAACATTTTGTTAAATCCTTAGCCTGAGATTTATACTAATCAAAATCTGTACAATTTCTACGCAAGAGCAGATATTGTCCGTAAGGAATCCCCCTTATTAGTGACAGTAAATGATGACTTGAAGAATGTAGTAAAGTATTACAGGCAGTTGGTTTCCTATACCCATTGGTTTTAATAATTTGTCTTTATATACTATTAGGTCTAAAAATTCTACCTCACTTTGACTTATTTTCTTAATTAATTTTATATTCAAATCATTATTATTCAATTCTCAGATAAACAAATACAAATCAGTGATAGTCCCCTGCCACACCAGAAGAATATCTTCGATATACCGTTTCCAGAGAGCCACGTTTTCCTCAAACCCACGCACGTCCATCACCACGAACTGCTCCCACCAGCCTAGGTGCAGACACGCATAGGTTGGGGCATACTTGGCTTCTCTGCATTGTTTATAAAATTTTCTTTTAAACATAAAGTAATTATTAGTTAATAAAAATTCTAAAAATTCCATGATGAATTCATTCTGGTGTGATAGGTCACCCCTCCTAGATTCCAAATATGTATGACATGCTCGCAAACCAACAACATTTGGAATGGAGGTGTAGAGGGACTAGACATCCAGAGTAACTAGATACTAGTCCCCCAACACTTCCAATTCCGTAAGTCGAGGAATCACGTCCCCAGTGTCTTCTACATAGGAGGGTAAGGTCTTCAAAAATTGTTTTAAATACTTATCAACATAACATCCTACATTTACACAAACCCTTCCAATGCCCGACACCACTGGGCATCCCGGTGGCGATTCCAACGACTAACGTATTTTAGGCAACACATAAATCTTTGGAATCACCAGTTTTTCTGTCATCATATGCTCAAATTCCTGTTAAGACATACATTTTTCTTCCAAAGCAAATTTTAATTTTTGTTCAAGTTTACTTTTTTCCAATAACTGATAACTTTTATCTTTAAGTTGCCTTAAAACCTCTTTACAATAATATCTATCAGTCTTTAAAACAACATTACCCCCCTTTATCACTGGGCTTTATTATAATTTCTGGATGATTTTGTAAATTCTGTAATGCTTTACATTTGTCAACTGTCAAATTATCCCCATATTTAATGTCAAAATCCACTATCTTAAGATATTTTAATAATGCCTGTGTAAATGCATTAACATGTATATTAATGGTTGAGGGGGACATTGTCTTAGATTTTTTCTTTAAAACAGTATAGTCTGAATTCTCCAAATTTCCACTTTACATTTTTCATTCATTTAACAAATCTAATATTTCTTTATCTCTTTCATTTACATCAAGAGTTGATTTATCTGGATATAATTTATGAACTTTTCTCGAAAAAAGGTCAAGATCTTTTGCAACATAAAACTCACTTCACTTATGGGTAGGTGAAAAGGACAACCTTTCATTAATAAAGATTTGTAGGAATTATTTAACTCAAAATCTGTAAGGTTGATGATAATTTTATCATTCTTCACCTCAGTACTAATATCATTGTCGTCTATTCCACATTGATTTTTCCAGTCTTGTTCCTTTTTTTGTCTTTGTCTTTGTTTTTGTTTTTTGCTCTTCCTCCTACCCCTCCTTGTCTTTCCTCTCCTTCGCCTTTCTCCAAAAATTCCACCTCTGATATAGGCCCTCTCTGAGCAACAATACATGCTATTACACCAGGATGGGCTTCACCCTCAGATCCTGAACCACTACTGCTATTATCAGATGAGCCACTCTCTTGTTTACTAAATCTCTGTCTATAGTTTTTAAAGACTAAGTACACCCTTTTATTAGAAAAATCCTGCGTATCTCTCACATACTTCTTTTTCTTACTTAAACAAATTTTTTTCTGCATTTTTTCTATGTCTGATTTCAACACTTCATTAATATTCTTAAAATCTTTCAAATCTTTAAATTTTGATAATTTCTGTGTACTTTTATCTATCTCAACTTTCAAATCTATCAATTGTCTTTGATTCTCTTCAATTATAATGCTGATCAACTCTAAGGAACACTTAGTCAAAACATTCTGCCATTTTTCTAAAAAACCATCAGACTTTAGATTTTTACCTGGAAGCATCCGAATTCTGAGTCCACGAGGAATAATTCTTGCTTTTGAATATGCTTCTAAACTTGACACATTCCATTTTAACCTTAATTGCTTCATCTATATATGTTTATGGGTCATAAACTTCTTATATAAATCAGACCTGGTGGAACTTTCCCCAATGTTGAGTTCATGTGCAAAGGCAGATCTAATACCTGCATCCCACGTATCTTACAACTGAAATGCCTTCTTGGTAAGAAATATTATTTTCACCTGCAATGTACAAAAGACCACTCCTCCACATGAGGGTACAATATCACTGTGCCAAAATTTCAAAACAATAAAATAATCAAATCAAAAAGTGTGCTCAACTACATAAGAAAACAGAAGTATAAATCCACTATTATCACCAAATTTAATTATTTACTGTTCTTTCGTAATTACTTTTCTTGTACATACACTCAGTAAAGAACACAAGAGACAAGCATATAAAATGGTGTGGTGCACTTTGATGCTGCACCTGCTGCTGCTTTATAATTTATTGTGGTTTGCAGGCTGTTGAGGTTAATAGGCTTATCCTGTACTTTACTTTATATAGGAACACTGCAATGCTTGGAAGAGAAACTTGCCAAAATGTTGTATGTAGCTATTGCAGAAGCAGATAGGCAAGAAGGTGAGCTGGAGTTGTCTGATTTAAAGGTAATGGTTCTAGCCAGTTACCTGGGTGGTTGTAGGTAGTGTGAGCATGTGATTTGTAGTGACACACTGACAGGTAGTGGTGCAGCATGAATTGGCATAGTTCTTGCTGGAGACTGTGCACCTGAGTTTTTCTTTATAACTTTCTCCAGTTCTATGAAGTTATCAGACAAGACTGATGGGAAATCCTTAATTATATCTGATAACAATTTATGTATGCAAGGGAATGGGTTAATTTAGCATGACAGAATCTATACAGGACACTATGATACGTCATTTAATTAGCCTAGAGCTGAGTCTCCAGCAATGTGTAATTGAAAATTCTGAAAAAAACATGTCAGCTAAAAAAAAAATAAGACAATTTTAAAATCAAAATTATATACCTCTGCTATTGTACATTGTGCAGATAATCAGACAGGTGGGGAAAGCCAGAGCTCATAAAATGTGACTGCTGGCTTGTAAAAATGTTTTATACGTCTGTGTACCCCCACCCTTTCATTGGCTCCTAAAACTCCCAGATGACTACTAAAATGTTTGTCCGATTCCAAAAAAGTATTGCCCTGGTAAGATGATTCTTGTCTATCAACAAGTGCTAGTTAATTTGTGGACCATTGTCCATTAATCATTGTGTGGGCATAACATGTTTCTTATGGTTATGGTAATATTGCCAGAAACCATGATACCTGAATATGTGCACTGCACAATCCTCTAGTCCTTGAGGTGTTAATACACTGTGAATGTATCCATTTCAAGCTTTTGCAAAATTATTTGATAGTTAAATCTTGTGTATAAACATTGTGAATCTTGATATGTTAGTTACACTTTCTGTCCAAGTACTGAACTCTTATACATAATGTAACAATGACATAATATTTCCCATAGTAAATATTATTCGTTCTCTACTTCACAGATTAATAGCACTCATGTCACTTACTCCAATACTGTGTTCATTAGTGCAAAGAAAATGGCACTTGTAGAAAAGAATAATGTTGCAGTGAATTTTTCCTGCAGTTACCCACTGAATATGAATGTTGTATATGGTATCGCTCCAAAGCCAATAATAGGGTGAGTACAATCAAGGTAAGGATGGACAGGTCAGAAAGAGACATTTTAGTAACATTACACCCCCATTATAAACTGGCTACAACACAGTGAGCCTGATGTACTAAGGGGAAATCATTTAATGCATGAGCAAATCATATACACCATAGGGGACAAATAAAAACTCCCAAGATACCCAATGAGGGAACTTAATATTTAATCCCATTGATTGCTATGGAGATCTCTAACCAATTTCTTCACAGTGTGTTGAAAACCTCTTTAGCATTCACGGAATAAAAGCCCAGTTTAAGTCGACAGGCATATTTATTCAAGATGGAGAAATCTTAATGCATTGGCCACCTAGATTACCACAGTAACTGGAGAGTTTATCACAAAGGAGAAGTCTTCTCTACTTTATCACACCTTAGGACATCTCCTTCCAGTTCTTCTTAATACATCAGTCTCATTATTACGGATGCATAAAGCAACTCTTGGAAGCGGAAGACTACAGTCTTGCTTTCTTCAGGCTAAAGAGTACTCAGTATATTAATCTCCATATATTTAGCTCCTGAGAACATTTGACATACAATGACATAGATCACTTATTACATTGTCATTATTATTATTATAATTATTTTATCATTTGTTTATAAAACACCAACAGATTCCACCATGCTGTACAGTAGTTATCAAGACAGTGGAACAATACACAACAGGGTACGGTGTATAAGGATATTTAAGAGGGCCCTACTCACAAGCGCTTACAATATGCAGCCTAATGTGCTGTGGACACTTGTGATGTAATATAAATAAACATATTCATTCATCAGGAGTGGGCAAGTCAGTCCAGTCCTCAATGTACTGCTGGCAGGCCAGAATTCAAATGGGAAATAACTTTAGGTATAAGTGACTTTTCATTTGTTAAACAGACGTTCTCACTAAGGTACGCATACCCCCACAGAACAATCTGGTATATCTCTCTTTCACTATCTCTTTCTCTCCCCCTCTCTCTTTTGCTATATTATATATATCAGGTAGATGGGTAGCTTGATGGGTAGCTTGATGGGTAGCTAGAGAGATGTAAAATAACAAACAAAATTAATATCTTGTAATACCTTTTAGATATATATATTGCAAGAAGCAGCTCTAGGACTTTTCATAGTGTAAAACAAGAAAAATGCATTGCTTAGTTTGATATTTCAACACTACTCTGCCAAGAAAGGCACAAGAGTAGTGCTGAAAAGTTGGATTAAGCTATACATTTTTCTTTTTTTGCACTATGAAAAGTACTGATGAATGCTGCTTCTGGGAAAGTTTAAAACCACATCACGTTGTGTGCACCCAGACAATAAGTAACCTGTTGTCATGTGTGTGTTCATGTCTACCAGTGTATAAATATTTTATAGATAGAAATATATATACATACTTATTATATATATATGCTTTAGACTTGAAAAGGGAGCATCACTTATGAAAGCTTGTCCCTAAAATTGAAAGTTAGTCCAATAAAAAAAGGAGTTATTACATACTGCAATACACATTCATTTGGCATCTACACTAACACAGATACATTACATTATATATATGTATATATATATATATATATATATATATATATATATATTCCTTTTTTATTGAAGTAACATTCGGGATGAGCTTTCAACACCCTCCCTTTATGAAATCAAAAGCAATAATAAATATCAAAATGAAACAACCAAGTCAGATGAGAGAGGCAATACCTGGAAGATACAAATTGATAAGTTACAGATCACAACAGTTTCATTGTGAAAAGAATGAGAAGTGGGAGGGGGTGACAGGCAAAGTGTCACAGTTTGTTTTGACTCTCAGACACAGAGTTAAGATAAAAACACAACTTTATTGAAAGTTTAAAGAGAACCCTCGCGGGTTTACACATATATCTCAACATGTGATTTGTACAATGCAATGGTGAACAATGGTACAGTGAAAAATAGAGAGGCTCTACCGGCCTTGTCAATACCGGGTAAGGCAGCCTTAAGACTGGCACAATATGGAAATAGGCTCTACCGGCCTTACCAATATACCGGGCAAGGCAGCCTGGAGACTGGCACAACGAGAGAGGAGGATCTACTGGCCCTGCCAATATACCGGGCAAGGCAGCCTTGAGACTGGCACAATGAAAGAGGAGGCTCTACCGGCCTTGCCAATATACCGGGCAAGGCAGCCTGGAGACTGGCACAACGAGAGAGGAGGCTCTACTGGCCCTTCCAATATACTGGGCAAGGCAGCCTGGAGACTGGCACAACAAGAGAGGAGGCTCTACCGGCCCTGCCAATATAGCGGGCAAGGCAGCCTTGCAGGACCCAGAGGAGGCAAGTACTGGTGCAGTAGCATAGGTGGCCTCAGCAACCGGGATAGTGGTGGAACAAACCAGTCGCACGTTCTGGACAACTCCAGAGGCCTTACCGGTGCTGTATAGGTGTCAGCGAGCAACCGGTGAATATTGGAGCAAACCAGTACTGGACCACACATAGATAATACCGGTGCTGAATAGGAGGCAGTAAGTAACCGGACAATATTGGAGCTCACCAGTACCCGTGTACTGGAATACACATAGCCACTACCGGTGCTGTACAGGAGTCAATAAGCAACCGGTTAGTATTGGAGCGAACCAGTACCCGCGTACTGGACTACACATAGACACTACCGGTGCTGTATAGGCGGCAGCAAGCAACCGGTGATTATTGGAGCGAACCAGTACCCGCGTACTGGACTACATATAGACACTACCGGTGCTGTATGGGGGGCAGCAAGCAACCGGTTAATATTGGAGAGAACCAGTACCCGCGTACTGGACTACACAGACACTAGCGGTGCTGTATGGGAGGCAGCAAGCAACCAGTTAATATTGGAGCGAACCAGTACACGCATACTGGACTACACATAGACACTACTGGTGCTGTATGGGAGGCAGCAAGCAACCGGTGATATATGGAGCGAACCAGTACCCGTGTACTGGACTACACAGATGAGCAACTGTGCGAAACAAGAGGCAGTAAGCAACCGGTGGGCCGTATGAGGAAACCAGTACCCATGTACTGGACACCCAAGGATGAGAATGTCGCCCAAGCGACATGAAGGCGAAGAAACTCTGCACACGATCCAGGTGCAGGAACAACAGCCAGACCGGGACAGGAAGCTGGAACAGTAACAGACAACCGGATCAGGAACGGAAGCAGGAACGTCAGCCCAAACCGGATCAGGAACGGAGGCAGGAACCACTTCAGCAGAGGAGGCAGTCAGGCAAGTAATCGGAATCTGGAGAGTAGAGTATGAAGCCAAGGCCAAGGGAACTCAGGAATACAATGCAGGTGGCTATAGACATAGAGACACCACGAAAGGGCAACCAAAGGGTGCCAGAACCCAGTCTATATAGGCAATACTGGGCGGACTAAAGACAGGCAACCAATGGAGAGCCTTCACAGATAACTGACAGGAAAAGGCAGAAATCACGGGCACAGTGATACAAAGAGAAGGGGAGGAGAGAGAAATCTATTATACATAAATATAGAGGTTAAACAAAAATAAATCATGTGAGAGAAATGTCAGGTCCTTATTTAGTTCTGTTTCTTTGGTGCTGGAAAAGCTGATCACTTTTATTTGGATATCTGTGAAATTCTCTGAGGATTTTGAGGTTATGGATGGAGTGGTTTCTCTGGATGAAATGATGCCTAACGGTGGTAAAGTTAGTTTTTCCTTAATTTATTGTCTGTGTAAATTAATTATTAGGTTATGCTATCATTGCCTGAGATTCTTTCAAGCACCAATCCATAGTTCAATACAGTCACCCTCACAAACACTAACCCTACACTACACCTAACAATAAAGTGCAACAATACTACCCTAGCCTAACACCCAGATCTGTGTTACACTTACATGTCATCCACTGTTTGGCTTCTTCTATCTTCCTTCTTTTTTCTGTAATTTTCTTCTTCTATCTTCTGTCTAACTTCTTCTCACTTCTTTATCTCCATCTTCTTTCTTCTGTTCTGTCTTCCTCTGTTCCATTTTCCATTCACATACCTGTAAAAAAGAATAAAAGAAATATTAACTGTGTGCCCCAAACCTTACTCGAACATTTGTGCATAGTTTAAGCATTGCCAATGTGTCTGAGTACTAATTATAGCAGAGGATGCCAAAGTATAAATATTATTCCCCCATTTGTCCACTAATATTATATTTATGTTTCTAACAGAAAAGCAAACTTTTGTGCCCAATGTTGAGTACGACAGACTTCCTCTGCAGTCAGTACAACTCTGAATTCAGGGAGGGGGGAACTTTGCATACGGTTATCTCTGAAACCATAAAGGTTTGAGAGATTAACCTGGGGACAAATCAAATATTTTTACCATAGCTACAATATTGGGATTAGTAATATTTAAGTATTACTATCCCTTTAAGTAAATGCCCCCTTTGTGTTCTCTGCCTCAAGAATATAAGCAGGCCCCCCCGCCCCTTCCAGGAACCTCACTGGCCGATGCCCGTTCCAGTGTGAGGGAATTTTGAACAGAGACTGTCTTTTTTATATGGGAGGTCTCTGTTCAAAATGACTAACAGCCATTTCCCAGGATGTGTGCTTACGCACTTCCCAACCAGTCAGCTTTGAGCAGGTTCTTTCAATCCCCCGCTCAGTGCTGTTTGGCTGGGAGGTGCATAAGCACACATCCCAGCAAATGTCTGTGAGTCATTAGAAAAGAGATTTCCCATATAAAAAGGCAGTCTCTGTTCAAAATCCCCTCACACTGGAACGGGCATCAGGGTCTATCTTCTATTCTTTCTGCTGAGCTACTGCCAGAGCCAACAGCAGTGGAGAACACAAAGGGGGCATTTGCTTAATACTCAACTTTGGGCACAAAAGGTTTTTTTTTTTTTTTTTGTTAGAAACATAATTATATTAGACAAATGGGGGAATAATGTTTATACTTTGTCATCTTCTACTATTATTTGAACTCGGACATATGTGCAATGCTTAACCCTTTGAGTGCCAGACAGGTACACAACGTATAGCTCTGCAATGCATTGCGTACCTCTCTGGCACTCAAGGGGTTAAACTATGCATATATGTCCAAGTAAGGTTTGGGTCATATTAATATTTCTTTTTTTTTACAGGTATGTGAATGGAAGATGGAACAGAAGAAGAGGAAACAGAATAAGAAAGAATATAGAGAGAAAAAAGAGAGGAGATAGAAAAGAAAATGGACAGTAGCTGACCAGGGTGCTGAAGACTCTGCTTTAGATCAGGATTAATGGTGTTTCTTTTCAGTGGCTGTGGTTTTTTATTAGTCAGATTAACCCTGTGAGTGCCAGAGAGGTAATTATACCTCACTGGCACTCATAGGGTTAATTGTACTATATTTTTTTCTGTGCTTTGGATGTATTGATACATCCACTGGTAACATAGGTGTTTTAGACTATTTTTTAACTTTCAATTTATGAATCAGCTGTTTTGAGTTCTGTTAAGGGATTCTGCGCCCAAAAAATTGGGTGCAGATTTTCGCATGATAAAGTGGCTCCCTTAACAGATCTTAGGGCTAATGCACTCAACTGAATTGCTTCTTTCTGGGTTTGTTTTCCAATGGGTTGAAAAGGCCACTACATTTATCTCCTGACGTGAGGTTTTTTACCAGTATTTTTGTACAACATAGGTTGTTGTCATAGGCTTCTATTTTTTTTTTTTTTTTTTTGCGCAAGTGGTTCTCAGCAGGTGTATAACAGCACATTAGGTATCATGGAATGAACCTCAGTATGTCATGTACTCAATGTTAAATTCATTAAGTTATCTTGTTTTCACTGAATACACATCACAGAAATTAATCATTTTCAGATCTGTTTCACAGCCCAAAAATAAATGTATCTTGACTTTAAAAAGTCAGGATCCACTGCATTAGACAGAGTAAGCAATAGCCTAGGGCCCCACATTTTTATAAATGCATAGTGCTGCTAGTTATACCCACCCTGCAGAGGGGAGGGTTTGGCTCTTCTAGTAACAATTCTCCTGCAAAAATTACCATCCCTGGTTTATGGTATCCACTGTATTTGCCAGTTTATATATATTGCTATAATATTCAGCTAATATATTGATTTGACAACATATTTAGCAGTTTATATAGCAAATTACTGGCTGATTTATTTAAACAGATAGTAATACTTAAATATTACTAATCCCCATATTGTAGCTATGGTAAAAAGAATTGAATTGTCCCCAGGTTCATCTCTCAAACCTTTATGGTTTGAGAGATAACCGAAAGCAAAGTTCCCCCTCCTTCCCCTTTCCCTGAAGTCGGCATTGTAGCTGACTGCAGGGATATCCGGTCTTATTTGCATCAGGTGGCTCTGCAGCTGAGCCGAGATCGCGTTAGTAAAAAATAAACGCGATTTTGGCTCAGCTGAAGAGCCACAAGCCTGTCGTGTGACAGACTTCCCCTGCAGTTAGCTACAACGCTGACTTCAGGGGAGGGAGAGGGGAACTTTGCGTTCGGTTATCTCTCAAACCATAAAGGTTTGAGAG
Organism: Rhinophrynus dorsalis; assembly: GCA_037306005.1. Lineage (NCBI taxonomy): Eukaryota > Metazoa > Chordata > Amphibia > Anura > Rhinophrynidae > Rhinophrynus > Rhinophrynus dorsalis. Next base: position 239,402,296 of record CM074719.1, read on the forward strand.
ATGAACCTGGGGACAATTCAATTCTTTTTATCATAGCTACAATATGGAGATTAGTAAAGAATTGCACCCTCAATTCTTCACTCACCACTTCTCTGCTCCCATGAACTTTTTTCATTCCTCCGCTCCCTATCACCACCATCACCCCACTGCTTCAAATCTCACTCTCACCTTATGTCCCTGTCCCTTCTCCTCCTACTTGCTGCAGGTGACATCTCACCTAACCCAGGCCCCCCTTCCATTCTCTCTTGTACCACAGAACCCACTCACACGCGCAACACTCACAACCTAATAACCGTACCCGTCACCTAACCTCCTCCCCCCCCTTTTGTTTTGGTCTCTGGAACGCCCGCTCTGTGTGTAACAAACTAACAGCTGTTCACGATCTGTTCATTTCTCACTCCCTAAACCTCCTTGCCATCACTGAAACTTGGCTCGCATCATCAGACACTGCCTCCGCTGCCACACTCTCATATGGAGGCCTTCAATTCACACACACACCGAGGCCTGGCAACAGACATGGAGGGTGAGTAGGCATCCTGCTGCCCCCTAACCATATATTTCAGGTACTCACCACTGTTCCCTCTCTCCTTCCCTACATTTGAAGCTCACACACTTCGCCTCTTCTCTCCCTTCCCCCTGCGTGTCGCTGTCATATACAGGCCACCTGGTCCCACTGCACAATTCCTTGATCACTTCACCTCCTGGCTCCCTCACTTCATGTCCTCTGATGTCCCTACTCTCATCATGGGTGACTTCAACATCCCTATAGATAATCACAACACCCCCCTGCCCTCAAACTCCTCTCCTTAACAACCTCCTTAGGCTTATCGCAGTGGACCAGCTCTCCCACACACAGTGATGGTCACTCCCTCGACTTGATCTTCACTAACCTCTGCTCGTTCTCCAACTTCTCTAATGTCCCCTTTCCCCTCTCTGACCACCACCTCCTCACCGGTAACCTCATCATACCACGCAAACCCATCACCCCCGCCACAATCAAGCGCATGCGGAGAAATCTGCATACTCTTGACAAGCAACAATTTTCCACCTCCCTGCAGCCTCTTCTCAATCCCATCCTCACACTTACTTGCCCAGACAAAACTACTGCTCTCTACAACAGCACTCTCACTTCAGCCCTTGACATCGCTGCACCTGCAACTCCACGCCACCCACGCACAACCCCACTACAACCCTGGCACACAAGACTAACGCGATACCTCCAAAGGTGCTCACACACTGCGGAAAGGCACTGGAGGAAATCGCGCTCCACAGATGACTTCACACACTACAAATTCATTCTCCATTCGTATAGCTCTGCCCTCTCCCTGGCTAAACAGTCATTCTTCTCCTCTAATTTCTAATCTTTCCTCCAACCCCAAACGCCTTTTCTCAACCTTCACATCTCTTCTAAACCCACCAACACAAACACCTTCCACTAACTTCTCTGCCCAAGATCTCGCCAACCACTTCAAGAACAAGATTGAATCTATCAGACGTGACATTTCATCACTACCACCCCCACCCAGCCAGCCCAGCCCTGTCGCCTCTCCCACATACACACTAAGCTCCTTCCCACCTGTCACTGAGGATGAAGTCTCCCTTCTCCTCACTCGCTCAAACCTAACCACATGCCCTCTCGACCCAATCCCATCTCAGCTCACCCAAGAACTCTCCCCTCTACTATCTCCAATCCTTACTCACTTATTCAACCTCACTTTGTCAACCGGCACCTTCCCATCCTCTTTCAAACATGCACTAATCACTCCCATCCTAAAAAAACCCTCCCTGGACCCAAACTCACTGTCAAATTACCGGCCAATTTCCCTACTCCCGTTCGCCTCCAAGCTTCTCGAGCGCCTTGCATATAACCGGCTCACTAAATTCCTCTGCTCCCATTCCCTGCTAGATCCCTTGCAATCCGGATTCCGCCCTCATCACTCCACTGAGACTGCCCTCACTAAATTGGCCAATGACTTGCTCTCAGCCAAGTCAAAAGGCCACTACTCCCTACTCATTCTTTTGGACCTGTCAGCCGCCTTTGACACAGTTGATCACCCACTCCTCCTCCAAGCCCTCCACTCCCTAGGTCTCTGCGACACTGCACTCTCCTGGTTTTCATCTTATCTCTGCAACCGCTCCTTCAGTGTTTCCTACTCCGGCTCCACTTCCCCACCCCTCCCACTGTCTGTTGGTGTGCCTCAAGGATCAGTACTGGGACCCTTGCTCTTCTCAATCTACACTGCTTCCCTTGGAAAACTAATAAACTCCTTTGGGTTTCACCATCATCTCTATGCTGATGACACCCAAATATATCTTTCCTCCCCAGACCTCTCCCCTTCCCTCCTGTCCCGAGTGTCTGACTGTCTGTCTGCTGTGTCTTCCTGGATGTCCTCCCATAAACTCAAACTTAACCTTGGCAAAACTGAACTAATTCTCTTCCCTCCATCTACAACCAGCCTTATCCCAAATATTACCCTCACCGTTAACAACACTTCCATCACACCAACCCCTACAGCACGCTGCCTGGGGGTCACATTTGACTCTGCCCTATCCTTCATTCCTCACATCCAGTCAATCTCCAACTCATGCCGCCTCCACCTCCGCAACATCTCTAGAATCCAACCCTTTCTCACAGAAGACACTACCAAAATTCTAATCCAAACACTCATCATGTCCCGTCTTGACTACTGTAACTCTTTACTAATTGGCCTGCCTCTCACCCCACTAACCCCGCTACAGTCCATAATGAACTCTGCTGCAAGACTAATCTACCTCACTCATCGCTTCTCTAACACCACACCCCTCTGTCAGTCCCTACACTGGCTCCCGTTAGCATACAGAGTAAAATTCAAAACTCTGGTGCTAACTTATAGAGCCCTCACTAACACTGCACCCCCCTATATTTCATCTCTCATTTCCAAATATACTCCCGCCCGCCATCTTCGCTCTGCACATGACCTTCTGCTCTCCACAGCTCTTATCACATCCTCCCACTCCCGCCTACAGGACTTCTCCCGTGCTGCACCTGAGCTGTGGAATTCCCTCCCCCGCCCCATCAGACTCTCCCCCAGCCTTCAAATCTTCAGATGCTCCCTGAAGACTCACCTCTTCAGGGAGGCCTATCAACTGCCTCCATAAACATCACCAAGATTCACCCCTTGCACGGACTACTGCACTCAACGGCACTTCTCACTCCCACCCACTGACTGGCAGTTCATGTGGCAGGAGGCACTTAAACGCAATAGCACTTACTCCTTCTGTATCAAACCTACCTTCCTCTAGACTGTAAGCTCTCACGAGCAGGGCCCTCTGATCCTCCTGTTCTCCACATCTGATTGTACTATTTAATACCTCTGTGTGTCTATTCCCAATTGTACAGCGCTGCGGAATTAGTCGGCGCTATATGAAGAATAATAAATAATATTAATAAATTTACAGTAATTATTACTATCCCTTTAACCATTGTTATTGTTCATATACTATAGGCTAAGGTGGTTTTGAGGAGGTGGGATCATGTAGAAGTGTGTCCATGAGTTGGGCTTATGATGCCAAGGGTGCCTTCCCTATGTAAATATATGCCTGAACGTTTTACTGATACATACAGTACAGTCCATCAGTATTTGGACAGTGACACAAGTTTTTTTGTTTTTGTTTCTGTACTCTACCACAATTGATTTGAAGTTAAACAATGAAGGAGAAGATAAAGTGCAGACTGTCAGCTTTAATTTGAGGTTATTTACATCCACAAACCATGAACCATGTAGAAATTAATTTTTATGCATAGTCCCTCCATTTTAGTGGACCAAATGTATTTAAGCAATTGTATTATCAGCTGTTTCTTGTACAGATGTGTGTTGTTGCATTATTAGTTCATGCACAAGACAGCTAGCAAAAGTTCTAGAGGTAATTCTAGGTTTGGCATTTGCATATGGAGTCTGATACTGCTGTCTCTCATCATGACGAACAAAGAAGTGTCAATGCCAGAAAAGCGGGTCATCATGAGATGTGTCAAAATCAACTGTGTGTTACATTGTCATGAACAAGAATACATTGGTGAGCTCAGCAGAGGCAAATAACCTGGTAGACCAAGGTAAACCACTGTAGTTGTTGATTGAAGAATACTGTGATGAAAACCCCCTTTAAACTGTTGAACATATCAAGAACAATCTCCAGGATGTAGGCATATAAGTGTAAAGAATACTACATGCACATAACTTCAGGGGTTTGCCACAAGATGCAAAACACTGGGGTAAGCCTCAAGAACAGAGGCTAAAATTACATTAATATTAAATTGCTAGAATTACATTAAAAAAAAACCTTTGCTTTCTGGAACAGTCTTATGGACCGATGAGATAAAGATTAACCTGTACTAGAGTGATGGAAATAGAAAATTGCAGAGAAAGACAGGAAATACATATGATCCAAGACATGCCACCTCATCTGTGAAACATGGTGGGGTAGTGTAATTGTTTGGGCATGTATGCTTGCCACAGGAACTGGTCACTTGTCTTTATTGATTATGTAACTGCTGATGGCAGCAACAAGATTAATTCTGAAATGTAAAGGAACATCATATCTGCTCAAATGCGTCAAATCTCATTGGAAGGCACTTTGCCTTTCTAAAGCAACCAATGAGATTTTCAGGGGCAAAAGGTGTAATGTTCTTGAGTAAGTCAATCAAGGGATTAAATGCCTCATTTACCTTAATTTGGAGGAATGCTTAATTTGTTTCTGGTCAGGTGTTCTTGCTTTTATTTCTGCCTATGTATTATTTTAGCAAAATCCCGGCCAATTTATAGTTTAGGAGAAATTTATACTTTCATTTCTGAATGGTGATTTGACTGTACAAGGTTCTGTATGCTGATTCATGTTAATGACACTTATTGCAGAGAAAGTTTTGGGAATAAAACTAAGAAGTATCAGCTAAACTGTTCATCTGTTGGTTTCTTTGCTAACATAATACATTGCAGTTTTGAACATGTACATTTAAATTCAATACAGCACATTAACCCTTTAAGACCAAAGTGGTACAAAATCCATTGTTTTGCAGTGGGCAGCATATCTCTCTGGTCCTTAGCGCAAAGTATTTACTGTTCATTTTTTCAATCTTTTTGGTTAAGATTACAAAGTAAAGACTAGTCGTACGTGTCATTTTGACATAATACTGTCACCCATGATGACCTAATGATGTATACTGTTTTGCACATTTTTGTATTCCAGTGCTGCACAGATAACTGTACCTGGCGTAAAGGCAGATTTGACAGTGTCCATGACAATTTATACACAACCATCATTTAATGAAATTGTCACCAGTGAAACTGTTGACTGCAGAACAGACTGTGTATGTCTCTGTGCTTATAACAGACATGGACAGTTTTTCACTTAAGGTTCTCAGAATGTACATATCACCAACCTCAAATTGCACTCATGGACAAACACTAAATCTGCTTGAGAATGGATAAGTGTAATAGAAATAATGCATACAATAACCTTATGCATCATTCTTATTGTACAAAGAGATGGGTGAGATTATTTGATCAGCCCAGACTCAACATTTGATTATACATTTTACAATGGTGAAATGAAAATGTGAATTTATTCATACTCAACTGCAGGGTTGTAAAATTCCCAGAAAGGCGGGGGGAGGGAGGCAATACATTTTTAAAAAGTTCTTGTGTCATGCAAGAAATCTGAAGTGATAGGTTTTGCCGTCTCCCATAACGGATTGGCCCAAGCCAGAGCTTTGCGGTCAACAGAGAAATCATAAAACCCACTTTGCTTCTCTCGGATTGGAAAGCAGGAGGGACCAGTTCCAAAAAAATTCCGAGCTGATTAATGAAACCACGGCATAATGTGGGATCCCCATTGTATCTTAGGGGCAGGGGAGCAGACCCAGACAAGTCCTTGTAACACATTCTCCACCTGAGTGGTTGTCACTGATGCCAATACTGAGGAGGCCATCAGTGGTTGCTCAGCTTTATCCAAATGCACGGTACGGTCTAGCAGTGTTTGCAACACTACTGATAACTGATAAAGTCTTTGTTCCTGCATGTCCATCCTGGACATAATACTCAGCGACTGCCCACTACTAGTGTCAACACTGTCGGTGTTCATGGCCCTTTCGTACTGTCACGGAGTGACTAGGAATTGAACACACTGACAAGTACAAATGAACTTAATATAAAACTTTATTAAGTAATATAAAAGGCAGGAGATAAGGCGACATGCAAATGGCAATAAATGACACACAGTAGTATGGAAATGACACAAGTGGCAGTAGATAGTGGCACGTCTTTCTGATGACAAAAGTGGCAGTGGATAGTGGCACACCTTGACGAGACCAGTTAGGAACAAAGGAGGCGCTTCCTTACCCTTCACAGGACAGGTGGTAAGAAACGGAATGGCCCTGGGACTACACGGTAGATGTGAGGGCAGTGCAGAGCACTCCCATACACAGATGGAATGGCACACCTTCACGAGACCAGAGAGGAACAGTGCAGACACTTTCCTCACCCTTCACAGGACAGGTGGTCAGAAACGGAATGGCCCTGGGACTACAAAGTATATGTGGGTACAGTGCAGAGCACTCCCATACCCGGATCGGATGGCACACCTTCACGAGACCAGAGAGGAACAGTGTAGGCACTTTCCTCACCCTTCACAGGACAGGTGGTCATAACTGAATGGTCCTGGGACTACACGTAAATGTGAGGGCAGTTCAGAGCACTCCCAAACAGTCGTCAAAAGAATGTAGTAGACCAGTATCCGCACAGGGGATACACTAGGCAGTAGCCAGATGGAGATAGGCTAGGCAAGACAGGCCGGTATGGCCACGGGAGGTCAGACACACGGAGTGACAGACAAGCACCGCTTAACGGAAGCAAGCACAAAGGGGAAGCCACGGGGCAGCACGGAAACCAAACCGATTAATGGAATGGTCACGGAGAGCAACACAGAGGGTAAACCAGGAGGCAGCCAAGGGTCAAAACTGGATCGAACAGTCAGACATCACCAATGGTCGTAACCGGAACGGGTAGTCAGTGAAGCCAGAGGTCAGAGCCGGAACGGGTAGTCAGACGAGCCAGGAGTCAGAGCCGGAACGGGTAGTCAGACGAGCCAGGAGTCAGAACCGGAACGTGTAGTCAGACGAGCCAGGAGTCAGAACCGGAACGGGTAGTCAGTCGAGCCAGGAGTCAGAACCGGAACAGGTAGTCAGACGAGCCAGGAGTCAGAACCGGAACAGTTAGTCAGACAAGCCAGGAGTCAGAACCGGAATGGGCAGTCAGATGAGCCAGGTAATATACAGGAACGGTAATGCAACAACACAGAAATAAGCTCAGGTACATCACGAAAGGGCACTGGGAGTGACACAGGCTGAGGTTTAAAAACCCTGATGGGTAGGTGGAGCAATGACCTCATCAGCGTGGTGCCCTACAAGAATAGCAATTCAGCAAGAGCGACAGATAGTAAACAATGCCGTTCCAGGTCAATGTCAGTCACAGGCAATCACGGGGCACCGTGATAGCCAGGTGTGAAATTGTGTGAGGTCACTTTTTGGGGGGGAGTGAGACCTCTATAACATTCAATGTGTTAATAAAGGGTCTATATCACCTAAAAACAGATTTTGTGATATTGATAGAACTTTAAAAATCACCTAAATGTTGTATTAGCCATTTTTTATTTAGAAAACTTGTTTTTGTCTTATTTATATTTATAGATTATGAAAACATTCCTGTCTTAGTCCCACTCACTAACATTTACCCCATATAGTGCTGGGGAGGAAGGAAATGTATAGCTTGGAGACGTTAAGACAGGAAGTGCCTGCATGGCATGCAATACTTAGCATAATCAAAACATCTAAATAGCTCAACAACTAGTTTGCTAAATCAAAACATGGCTAATACAATGTTTGATTTTAAAAGCTCTTTCAAAATCACCACAGTTGTTTTTCGGTGATTGGGTCCCTTTAAATAGTAATATAGTAAACTGGGTTGAAAAAAGTCCAAGTTCAACCTTTGCCTAATAACCCAGAGAAATGAGAATTATATTAGCCTTCCTGCTACAAAATGAGTATTACTCTACTTACTAGAACTTCCTGTTTTACCTACTAACCCGCGGTATAACCCTGTGTGTTCCTTCTTTGAAGAAATTCATCCAATCTGCTCTTAAATAAATCCATTTTATCTGCCATTACTACATTCTTGGGCAAGGAATTCCACAAATTTAACCGACCTTACTGTAAAAAAAAACTCTGCTGAAGTTGAACCCTAATTTATTGTAATCTCAAGGGATGCCCCTGGTTATTTGATCAGACCTTGGAATAAAAAGGTTACCAGAGAGATACTTGTATTGGCCTCTCATGTATTTGTACATTGTGATAAGATTTCCTCTTACTTGTCTTTTCTCTCGAGTAAATAAACCAAGTTTGTCTAGATGTTCCCCATAAGTCAAGTCTTCCATTCCCTTAATTTTGTTGCTTTTCGCTGTACTCTCTCCATTTCTAGAATATGATTTTTAGAAATTGGTGGCCAAAACTGCACTGCATATTTGAGGTTAGGTCTTATGTATGATTTGTACCAAATTGGACAAATTATGTTATTCGTCTTGCTTCAATAACCCTTTTTATGCAAGACAGGACTTTGTTGGCTTTTGCTACTGCTATTTGACACTAGGCACTGCTTCCAAGTTTGTAGTTTACAAGGATTCCCACATCTTTCTTTAGTAACAAGTCCCCTAAAATGATTCCATTACGTTCAAGAGTAGCAATGGGATTTTTTCCAAAATGCATGACTTTACACTTTCCAACATTAAATGTAATTTTCCATTTGTTTGCCTAATCTGCCATTTTATGTAAATTCTTCTGTAAAGAACAAACATCCTGTTCTGAATGTATTACCCTACATATTTTAATGTAATCTGCAAAAATTTATATTTTGCTTTCTATATCTATTTCCTGGTCATTTATAAACACATTAAAACACAGTGGACCAAGTATTGAACCCTGTACTGGAGAATTTTCCATTTACAAGAACCAGTTTTCTATCCAATTGTCAAGGTTATCCCCTAGCCTCAATGTCCTAATTTTATACACCAGCCTCTTGTATGGCACTTAATCAAATCTCTTTGCCAAATCTAGATATACTACATCTACTGCATTAACATTATCTAAGTTGCTTCTTACTTCTTCATAGAATCTCAAAAGATTGGTTTGGCATGATCTATTCCTCATAAAATCAATATTGATTCCTGCTAACAATCTTATTTTCTGTTGTGCAATCCTGAATATAACCCCTTATTGTCTCTTCTAGCAGTTTTCCCACTATAGAGGTCAAACTCACAGGTCTATAATTCCCTTCTTAAATAAAGGCATTACATAGGTGTTAAGCCAATCTTGTGGTACTGAGCCTGTGGTTAGAGAATATTTAAAGGGATAGTAATACTTAAAATGTTAAAAAATATGTTATACGGTTTATCCCACTGCTGAAAGATGTTTATTCAAAAGTTATTACAGCCCGAACTTGAATTATTTTTAGGTGCAGTGACCTGAAATTATACAGTGGCATTGTTGTTACACCATCCTATGGACAGCTCTGGTGACCATAAATATCCATAGGGTGGTGTAGCAACAGTTTCACTGTACAATATCAGGCCACTATGATAAATCACCTAAAAAATAAAATTTAAGCTTTAATAACTTTTCAATAAAATACCTTTTAGCAGTTGGGTACCCTTGTTTTACTCCGAGGGATAAACCCTACAATATATTTTTTTACATATTATTGTCCCTTTAAAGAGTAAAAAGAGGCATCTTGCTAAAACTGCACTGTGTTCCTGAACCCTTGGATGTATACCATCAGAACCCAGTGCTTTGTTTGTCTAAATTTTGTTGTGTTAACACAATATCTGATAATGGTATGGTTCTATTTGTTACTTGTTGAGGATCTTTTACCATTACTTGTTCCCTGGTATATGCTGATGCAAATGACGTGTTTAGAATTGGCTACATTTATCCCCACCCCTTCTCCACCCCCATTATTCTTTACCTGGACCAGTTCCTATATACTCTATCTACCCCATTTTAACCAACTATACTCCATATCTATATTATCTGTGATTCCCAACCTGGGTGTCTTGAGGTTCCTTTTGGTGGGCATAAGGCTTTGTTTCAGCACCAAACTCATTGATGTGAAACATAATGGTATCCACATCAGCAAAAAAGATTGTGGTAAGAGGTTTGGGAAAGGGTGGCTCAGAAAAAAGTTGTGAACAGCATAGTTGGCAGCAAAGAAATAAACTGAATTCTTTCAAATATATTACAAAAAAAAATGCATGAGTGATAATATTAATATGCTTACAAATTGTTACATTCATTTTAGAAAAAAATGGGGAATAAATTTTGAGGACCATTGCTTTAAAGTGTTAGTAATGTCCAAAAAAAGTTTGTTGCATATAGAAGAGTTTAAAGCAGAGCAATATGCAAAAAAAACCATATCTCTCAAACCGCTATGGTTTAAGAGATACAGGCGTTTAAAGTTCGCTGTCTCCTGCTGACAAGCTACACTTGCAGAGCAGTGGTTTTCCGTTATTGTCTCCCATTAAGCTCTTGCAATATACACGCTCCATTGGCGAACTGGAAGGGTGCTACTGACTCTGGTCTTACTCGGCTCAAGCAGTGTTGAGTTATCCATTTACGCACCACGGGGTGCTACTGGCTCTGGTCCCTTTCAGCTTTGGCAGTGTGGGTATCCGTTGACGCACCAAGGGGTGCTACTGGCTCAGGTTCCATTCAGCTCACGCAGTTTCATTAACCCATTCAGCACCTTAGAGTGCCGTGTCTCTGGTTCCATTCAGCTCACGCAGTGTGTCTATCCCGTTACGCACGGCAGAGTACCCTTGGCTCTGGTATTATTTTAGCTCTAGCACAAGTGTTGGTCTTGCATATCATCAGTCCTTGAGGACTACTGTGTTGGACTCATTACTAGGTGCTCTCCACCTTGCACCACAGTCTATGCCGCTCTTGTCCACTACTGGGCGTTGTCTTACACACCACATCAGAGACTGATTATTTGCATTGGACTACACCCTTGCTTACTCTGGTCCATTGCTTATATAGTATTGCTCAATATCCACACTGTCTGCTATAGTACCATATTGCCCTCAGTTACGTGTAATTACCTATTTCTGCCCTTAGGCGGCCGTGTTCCTTATTTATCCTAAATAAAACTGTGTTTTATTTTTTACCTCTGGTCTGAGAGTCTGAATAACCGTTTACAGGAAAATTGTGAACTGGTTGATGTACTTTTCTAACCTTTTGAGTGCCACAGGAGTATGTAATGCACATATCTTTGGCACTCAGAGGGTTAGGGAGTGATGTTTGCGGTGCTGAAAGGATCTCTCCACTCCCCTACCGACCAAGTGCGGAAGCAGAGAGAATGCTCTCAGACTTCAGGGTTGTCTACTGATGGAGGTGTGTAAGGCACTGCATCCCTTACACATTTACAGCAGTTCGACAACCCTCCATGCCTGAGATTGATTTAGGGCTGAATCCAGCATTGCCAACCTCAAGTAGGCGCAGTTGATACTGTGAACGTTAACAGCAGAGACAGCTATAGGAGCTTATTGCATGTGATGAATAGTCACATTAGCACACCCACGTGAATACAATAATGGCTCATTATCCTGAATTTCCATATGGAAATAGGCCATTGTCGATATGATAAGTTAAAATTCACAAACCTGTCAAAAGCATGTCGGATTGATGTTGATGTAGGCAGAATATTGTCGGATTGATGGGAATATGATGTTGAAGGCGCATACTGTTGATGTACCCATGACACTGATCATACAGGACATTGCCATACTGACCCCTCTTCGACCTTTAGTGCATCTCCCCCCAATGTTTCTAATAAACACACACTCTCATGCATGCTCATGCACACAATCCCTTATATACTCTCACATACACAAATCTGGACATGTTTATTTTCTTCTGCCCAAAAGTCATTTTAGTATTGACCCACTGGATTCTAGAGATAAATGAAACACCTTGATTTGCAATGTTTTTGAGTCCTCTCAGCATTTAAGGGGGTTAACTTACTTTTGTGAAGTCTTGTAATCTCATTATATGAATTTCAATGACAGAGCACATTCCTCCCCACATAGCCTGAATGATTAATCACTAGTTCTGTTTTGGCATGGAAGTGCTTTTATGCAGAAACAAAACAAATAATAAATCAATCAGCTGATGTGATGAGTTTGCTGTGGCTCTGGAATTAAGAGAGCTAGCAACTAAGAGTCTGCAGGCCAGATCAAATAGTGGCATTTTGGCCACTACTGGAATAAAGGAATCAAAGTGGTAGTGGGGGAGATGACGAGGCAGATGGGTAAACAGAGAATGATATGGGGAAGATCTGAATAGTAAACATGTAAAAATGTAAATAAACTGTTAAAAGTTTGCAAAAATGGGACAGAGAAGAGTACTGCAGGACTGCACAACTGCATAAACAATCAAAGTCTCATTAGTATCCAAAAAGACTGTCAATCCTTCATAAGGATCATGGGAGAAAAAAGGCCTGGACACAAAATTCGGCTGTATGTTCAGATGAAAATTGGAGTTCTGGGGCACATAATTTGCACTAAAGACCATAATTAAAAATTTCCATTGATTTAAAATTGGGAATTTAACCCCTGGGACAATCTTCTTTCAGTATACAGAAAAACCTGCCCTCTTTCGTCAAGGGGTCATGGTTTTCCTCACACTGAATGAAGATTGTACCTCATAGTGATTTGACCGGATTTCAGATCTCAGGGGATGTGACCTGGCATTCTGAAAAGGGGCCTGAGGGGGGACAATTTATAATATTATTTCAGAAAATACAGAGTAAATTCAGCATTGCTAACATAGCTGATCAGTTGCATGCACTACAAGGAAGGATTGCAGCATTGCTCAAAGAGAAACATTACTACCCTTTAAACCAATTATACCATAGGAGACAAATACAAATACCCCAAATTCCCACAGATTGAAATGGGTCTTTTAACCTACTGTAGGGTAGACAGATCTCCAATGCATTGCTTTTCTTTGTTGCTCTTTTCAATCAATGATTTGGGCTTTTTTAGTAACCCTATGGCAATGTTAATTTGCCCCAGAATGATTTGAGTTTTCTTCTGAACATCTGGCAATAAAGATGCTATGTTCAAAAGGGATTCAAATTTGTAAAACGATGTTAAAAAAGGAATTAAAAGTGTTAATCGAGAAAACTGAAATCAAAACAAATCAAATTCCAAAAAACAAGATATTATGCCAAAAATGACCACCAAATAAATTTCTGGTGTCTGTCTGAGTACTATTGTTCCATGTAAATATCCTCCAAATGAATGTGTGTTTCCACATTTCTGACAAAAGGTTATAAAAATGTTTTTGAAAAACCAACATTAGGCTTTTGAACATTACAGTTTTAAAAAAGTTGAGGCTAAAACTGACTTTACATTTATACCAGAGATTTCAAACATTGAGCTCTGTAGTCTGTATTGTAAGTCCCCCAGGCTTGCAACAGGTCTGTTTTTTCCTAAGAGTGTCATGTTTGCTTTGTTCTTGTGCCTGTATAAAAGACTACACTTCAGTTTACTCACAAGTCTGTGGCACCTTAGCTGCCACTGTTGATTATAAAATGTGTCTATGCACTGTAGGACAAATGTTTCAGTCTACAAATAACAGTTTCATGTGGCTCTTCTCTCTGCAGGTGCCCAAACCTCAGTCTTGGTGCCAACCTACTGAACCCCACACAAAATGGAGTAAACGCTGAGGCACTATTTGAAATGAAAGTCTACAAGTTTACAGATTTTAACAGTCTCTGCCTCTTTGCAGATGTTAGTTTGTAATAACACTTCCCCTCTGGTAAGATCTTACCCGGTTACTGATTGAGGTTCTGTCTTCAAGCTATCTATAGAAGTGCCTATTTAGTTTTGCCCCATCCATACAGCATATATAAAAAGATAAAGATAGTAAATTTAATAACGGGCACTCTTGCACAGACAAATATAATATCCAGTAAATTGCAAAAAACAGAAACGTATTATCACACATATAAATACATAACCTCCACTGGCAAGACCCCAATCCCACCCTCCTGAACAGTCCTACCTAGATGTCCCTAATACATATACACTTCAAATAAAAACACACACACACAAAGGTACTAACCACATAAATACCCAATAGTTCTCTCTATATCATAAGTATCACCAATAAAATAAGGGGATCATAATATAGTATCAAAACTTCAGAGACTAAATATTTATTCACTTGAAACACAGTCACTGGAGATGAAAAGAATCCTATATATTAATTCGCTAAAATGTGTGTAACGCCACAATCATGCACAGTAGAGACTGCTGCACGTGCTGCAGTCATGCAAAGTAGAGACTGCCCGCGCCGCAGCTGATAGAGTGGGGCTCTCCGAAGGAGCGTCCCACCATGTATCAGTCGCGGAGCGGTCAGTCTCTACTGAGCATGACTGCACCGAGACCGGTTGCCAGTGGCACTGTGGCCCGTGTCACGGGCTCTTCAACTAGTATAAAAATAATCATGTAAATTGAAGGATGAATGTAATGGTATATGAATTTCCAATTAGGACAATGCTTAGATGAAAACAGTCAAATTCCGTTGTTAGTGCTTAGCTCTGTTACAAATCCTATATAATAATTCGCTAAATCGTGTGTAACGCCCGACATGCACAGTAGACACTGCTGCGCGTGCGGCAGTCACGTGCAGTAGAGACTGCCCATGCCGCGGCTGATACAGAGCTGGGCGCTCTGAAGAAGCGTCCAGCTCTGTATCAGCAGTGGCGCGGGCAGTCTCTACTGCACGTGACTGCCCAGCGACCAGCTGCCAGAGGCACTGTGGCCTGTGTAACGGGCTGTTCAACTAGTGAATGAATATTTAGTCTCGGAGTATATATGAGATGAAACTGCAGTTTTGATACTATATTATGAGACCCTTATTTTATTGGTGTTACCTATAATATAGAGGGAACTATTGGGTATTTATGCTTTTAGTACCTTTGTGTGTGTGTTTTTATTTGAAGTGTATATGTATTAGTTAGGGACATCTAGGTAGGAGGGTGGGATTGGGGTCTTGCCAGCAGAGGTTATGTATTTATATGTGTGATAATAAATTTATATTTTTTTACAATTTGCTAGGTATTAGTCTGTGCAAGAGAGTGCACATTATTAAATCCACTATCTTTATCTTTTTATATATATATATATATATATATATATATATATATATATATATATATATATCTCTATATATATAAAAGAATAAGCCTCATTGCATAATTTATGGTACCCCACACACAGAACATAATTTATGTCTCCTCAGAAAAGAAACTCGCATTGAACAGAATGTCTAATTACATCATTTATGTCTCATTAGGAGACACAACTCCTATTGGGTGATTGAATGGGGACTTTACTGCTCTCATTGGGTGATTCAGTGGGGGCGTGTTTATCATACAGGGAGTTGGCCCACCCACCAGTATCCAACTGACAAAAAAAATATATATATAACTGCCACTCGCTCCTGAGGTAGGGATATCAGTAACTTCTCCCGGTCCACTCACACTCTCACTCAGGATCATGACCCCACAAACACACTGTTTCACCTCCCACATATAACTGTAACCCTCCATACACTCTGTTTCAGTATGAGGGTGTAATGTTCCCATAAAATACAAACTTAATAGCAACTCTTATTTAACTCATCATCTCTTCAGTCACCTCACTGTCTCAACTGTCACTCCTCCACTTCCTTCTTCCTGATTCCCACCCTTTCTCCTTAAAGGGAGAGAGATGCTTTGCTGTATGTTACAGAGGGCAAGCCTCAAACACCACTTTCTATTTGATCCCTCAGCATATTGCTACATTGCCTCAACTGAAGAGCCACCGTGTGTTATATTGCTATGTTAGCTCAACTTAACCCTTTGAGTGCCAGAGGGGTAAGCAACGTATTGCAAAGCACACATCACGCACTCTCAGTCTCACAGTCGCGCACACTCTCAGTCGCGCGCGCGCTCTCTCTCTCGCTCTCTCTCTCTCGCACTCTCTCTCTCGCACTCTCTCCCTCGCACTCTCTCTCTCACACTCTCTCTCTCACACTCTCTCTCTCACACTCTGTCTCTCACACTCTGTCTCACACACTCTGTCTCACACACTCTGTCTCACATACTCTCTGTCTCACACACTCTCCGTCTCACTCTCACAGTCTCACTCTCACAGTCTCGCTCTCACAGTCTCACAGTCTCTCACTCTCACACAGTCTCACTCTCACACAGTCTCACTCAGTCTCACTCTCACACACTCACATACGCTCAGTCTCGCGCTCTCTGTCTCACACAGTCACACACAGTCTCACACACAGTCCCTCTCTCACACAGTCCCTCTCTCACACAGTGCCTCTCTCACACAGTCTCTCTCTCACACAGTCTCTCTCTCACACAGTCTCTCACATTCACACACTCGCACTCACAGTCTCGCACACTCACAGTCTCGCACACTCACAGTCTCACATTCACTCTCACAGTCTCACACTCACTCTCACAGTCTCACACACTCTCTCACACTCACATTCTCACACTATCAGTCTCACACAGTCTCTCTCATTCTCTCAGTCTCACACCCAATCACTCACACACTCAATCACTCTCAATCACACTCACACACTCTCACTCAATCACACTCACACACTCTCACTCAATCACACTCTCACACTCTCACTCAATCACACTCTCACAGTCTCACTCAATCACACTCTCACAGTCTCACTCAATCATGCTCTCAGTCTCACACAGTCTCACACAGTCTCTCTCACAGTCTCACTCTCACAGTCTCACTCTCACAGTCTCACTCTCACAGTCTCACACTCACAGTCTCACACTATCAGTCTCACACTATCAGTCTCACACAGTCTCTCTCATTCTCTCAGTCTCACACCCAATCACTCACACACTCAATCACTCTCAATCACACTCACACACTCTCACTCAATCACACTCACACACTCTCACTCAATCACACTCTCACACTCTCACTCAATCACACTCTCACAGTCTCACTCAATCACACTCACACAGTCTCACTCTCACAGTCTCACACTATCAGTCTCACACTATCAGTCTCACACAGTCTCTCTCATTCTCTCAGTCTCACACCCAATCACTCACACACTCAATCACTCTCACAGTCTCACTCTCACACAGTCTCACTCTCACACAGTCTCACTCTCACACTCACAGTCTCACACAGTCTCACTCTCACAGTCTCACTCTCTCACAGTCTCACTCTCTCACAGTCTCTCACACTCACAGTCTCTCACACTCACAGTCTCACACTCACAGTCTCACTCTCACACTGTCTCACTCATTCACACTCTGTCTCGCACGCTCTCACTCTGTCTCGCACGCTCTAACTCTCTGTCTCGCACGCTCTCACTCTCTGTCTCGCACGCTCACTCTCTGTCTCACACTCTCTGTCTCACACTCTCTGTCTCACACTCTCACACTCTCACACACTCACAGTCTCACACTCACAGTCTCACACTCACAGTCTCACACTCACAGTCTCACACTCTCACTCACAGTCTCACTCATTCACACTCTGTCTCGCACTCACAGTCTCGCACTCACAGTCTCGCACTCTCACAGTCTCGCACTCTCACAGTCTCGCACTCTCACAGTCTCGCAGTCTCACAGTCTCTCTCGCAGTCTCGCAGTCTCTCTCGCAGTCTCGCAGTCTCTCTCGCAGTCTCGCAGTCTCACACACTCTTAGTCTCACACACTCTCAGTCTCACACACTGTCTCACACTCTCACAGTCTCTCTCGCAGTCTCACAAAGTCTCTCTCGCAGTCTCACACAGTCTCTCTCGCAGTCTCATAGTCTCTCTCGCAGTCTCTCATAGTCTCTCTCACAGTCTCACACTTTCACACAGTCTCACACTTTCACACACACTTTCACACACACTTTCACGCACACTTTCACGCACAGTCTCACGCACAGTCTCTCGCACACTCACAGTCTCGCACACTCACAGTCTCGCACACTCTCAGTCTCACACACTCTCAGTCTCACACACTCTCTCACACTCACATTCTCACACTCTCAGTCTCACACAGTCTCTCTCACTCTCTCAGTCTCACACCCAATCACTCACACACTCAATCACACTCACACAGTCTCACTCAATCACACTCTCACAGTCTCACTCAATCACACACTCTCACTCTCAATCACACTCTCACAGTCTCACTCAATCACACTCACACTCTCACACAGTCTCACTCTCACACTCAATCACACTCTCACAGTCTCACGCTCTCACAGTCTCGCACTCAATCACACTCTCACACTTAGTCTCGCAGTCACACTCAATCACAATCACACTCTCACACTCAATCACACTCACACTCTCAATCACACTCACACTCTCAATCACACTCACACTCTCAATCACTCACACCCTCTCACTATCATACACACTCTCACTCACACATTCTCACTCAATAACACACACTCACTAACACACTCACTCAATCACTCACACGCAATCACTCAATCTCACACTCAAACGCAATCACTCACACGTAATCACACCCCGGGAGCCAGCACGATCCACCTTCCACCATAGTCTCACTGTCACTCACACCCCGGGAGCCAGCACGATCCACCTTTCACCATAGTATGTGCAATTACCACACGCATTTCAATTACATGAATGAATGCCAGTCACTCACATCTCGAGAGCCAGCACGATCCACCTTCCACCATAGTATGTGCAATTACCACATGCATTTCAACTATATGAATGAATGCCACAGTGGAGGCATAAGTACAAACACAAACTCATTACAATGACACATAAGTCAACCCCTTATGACTCACTTCTGTGTGTGTGTATCTCTGTGTGTGCCTGTGTGTTTCTCACTGTGTGTGTTGCATGTCTGTATCACACTCTATGTGTCTGCATGTATGTGTGTATGACTGTCGCTCTTTAAGCATCTCAGTGCATGCGTGTGCATTTGCGTGTGTGTCTCTGTGTTTGTCTCGCATCCGTGTGCATTAATTCCCTATATATCCTGACGGGCAACGCCGTCCCACATTGCTAGTATATATATATATATATATATATATAATTTATAAACAGTAAAGGAAGAGCTTACATCTCAGTAAGCTAAATAAAAATGTATTAATAATCAAACACTTCAATAAAGCTACCCCAAAGTGTAAAAAAGTATATAATAGTGCTATATATATCAGATAAATCAATACACAAGGGTAGATAAACAATATAAAAATTTAAACAATATCTATGCAATAAAATATAGATCTGTGGGAGGAACACAACTGAGCAATAATAGTCTATGTTAGATAGTTATAAGGATGATTGATCTTGCATATTTCTATTAGTTGGAACCAGAGTTGGTGCAATATGACTTGTAATACACATCTCTCCCCTGTATATGAGGGTGTAGCAGAGGAGTAAAACAGCACTGAGGAATGAAACTCGTCTTTCAGGCTATTCAATATATCAGTCAATCACAATAACATAAGTAAAGTCTTACTTGCTCCGTGCGGGCAGAGTTCAAATCTTTGAAATAGTAACAAAATAGTTGTTTTGCGTCTCCCCCATCTCTAAAGATGATGAGAATGTTTCACTAGTGGGCAGAGATCTCCTTGCTCCATTGAGGGCAAAAGTCAATCTTTCAGGTGTGTGGTGACTGACTGTTCAGAGTCTGCCCTGTCTGTATCAGTGGTGAGGATATTACACCTTGCGGGTGAAGATCAGCCCTTCAAACAGATACAAAGTCTCCAATAATCACACTTCTTTCCTGTCTAGATGTTTAGTGGAGCTATTCAGGTGTGGCTTGCAGCCTGTAAGTTCTGCTATAGATGCAGGCAAATGTAACTAGCGCGGTGAACGTTATCACCAAGAGCACCTTCATTTCTTACATATTAGTGCAATGATGAGTATACATGAATAAAACAATTACAAAACTTATTTTTTCACTTAATTTCTTATAATTTTATTTTCATATTTATTTATATTTTTATCCTTATTATTTTTATCCTTTCTTTTATAGTCCATCACACACTTTTTTCATATATCTATCACCCACTAGATGGGATGTTAATGTGTTTGATCCACTTCATTATTCATTGGCAGTCTTAAGAGATCAAATTACTATCGGTGCTATTGACAGATCGGTGCAGTATTTTTTACTGCTCCTATCATAGTCACGTTTTTAACTCATAGATTTATTATTTAGTATTCAGTGACACAGGCCCATATATCTATTATATTAGGTCATAGGGTTGATTCTTTATATTATATATTTCGGCAGTTTTTCCATTTTCATGTTTTTCATTTACTTGCCTTATCCATAAGAATGGTTATCCCCCATAGGGTTAATTATCTGGTCTAGGTGTGATGATGTCATCGCACCTGGTCCACCTAGTTACCTGTTACACTATATACAACATAGTTTCTATACCTGTGTTGGTTACACATATCTTTAAGGTGCTTAGCCGTACCGTTACTCGTTCCATACCAGTAAAAAACAACACATACACGATTCTTTTTTGGCAGAACTGAAGTCTTTTTTATTTTCCTCATTTTACAGACTAAACCAATCTGTGCAGCACAGAACCCAAATGCCGCATTCCCCTCCCCAGCCAAGGGCCGATGGCAAAGCCACGCCTGCACTTGACCACCGCCGCAGCCAGATCTCACCTGCGCCTGACTGCCCTCACTGGTGGAGCTCTATGCTCCACCCCAACCGTTCATACCTGGGGAGGGCAGGCTGGACCTCTAAAACTTCCACCCTTCCCCCACTGCTAACAGCTGAGCCACCCCCAAACCCAGCTGCTATCGCGAGGGAGTCCAAGGGGCATCTTCTTATCATTACTTCACAGCCCACTGGCCTCACCGCTGCTGGCCCTGACCACTGCCTGCCCTTTTCCCCCACAGGGCCCCCCACTCTCCCTGCTACAGGCCCCATCACCCCATTACTCTGCAAATCCATGTCCTTCCACCCTAAAATCAATGTTTTGCTAGCCGCCTCCTTCCAGTTTGCCCATTTTCCTACTGTAAAATCTCAAGACTTTTATGGTCCTTGGTCTTCTCCCCTCCTTGCACCACATGTAATCCTCATTGTATCCCCACAGTATCACATTCTCTCCTCATCATCTCCCCACAGCTTCACCTTCTCCTCCATCGTACCACCTTTTCTATTCATAACACCACATTTTCCCCCTTATCATCCCCCCTCATAGCACCACTTTTTTCCCCACCATGTTCTCCTCCATACAGCCCACATTCTTCTCTTATCCTCTATCACCATAGCACTAGCTTCTCCCTTCACTAACTTCTCCCCCCACAGCACCATAGAAAAATAGAATTTGATGGCAGATAAGAACCATTCGGCCCATCTAGTCTGCCCTTCTTCCTACTGTACATACCTCAAAACATAATTGTTCCTTGGTCTTGTCTTATGTTCAGGACAGCTTTATGTCTATCCTATGCATGCTTATATTCTGTCACTGTATTAACTTTAACCACTTCTGCTGGTAGACTATTCCACTTATCTACTACCCTCTCCGTGAAGTAAAAATGTCTTACATTACGTCTAAACCTGTGTCCCTATAGTTTTAGACTATGGCCTCTTGTCCTATCATTTCTACTCACTTGAAATATACTTCCCTCCTGCATTTTGTTGAATCCCTTCATGTATTTGAATGTTTCTATCATATCCCCTCTCTCTTCTCCTCCAAGCTATAGATGTTCAGATACTATCACGGTGCCCGTGCTCCCTTGTTTTGTTCTTCCTGTCACTTATCCTGTGTAGTGCTCCCATTGGCTTTCCTGTGTTGATCCCGCCCAGTATGGCCTTTATATACTGGGCTCCTGCACCCACATGGTGCTCTTTCGTGGTGTTCCTGTACCAGTGCTAGCTTACTGCTCAGTGTTTCCCAGTGTACAGATTTGGCCTGCCTGACTACTCTTCAGTTTCCAGCTCCTGTGTACCGACCCAGATTGCCTGACTTCTCTTCAGTGCCTGCTCCTGTGTAACAACCCGGCCTGGCTGACGTTCCTGCTCCTGTGTACCGACCTGGCTTGGCTGATGTTCCTGCTCCCGTGTACTGACCCGACCTGGCTGACATTCCTGTTCCCGTGTACCGACCCGGCTTGATTGACGTTCCTGCTTCTTCAGCTGGTGTCGCCTCGGCGACATTCCTACTCTGCAGGCGATCCGGTTGCACTTGCTTACTACACTTGTACCAGTTCCGCCACTGCTCCTGCAGGTTGCTAGTGTGTGCCTCCGTGATTGCTCCGGTAATCACCATTGGCTTGTCCTCCGCTACTGCTCCTGCAGGTTGCTAGTGTGTGCCTCCATTACTGCTCCAGCAGTATGCCTTTGGCCTAGTCCTGCGTTGCCACTCATACCGGTTGCAAGTGTCTGTCTCCGTTATTGCTCCAGTAGTCGCCATTGTCATGTCCTCCGTCACTGCTCCTGCAGGTTGCCTGTGTCTGCCTCCTTTACTGCTCCGGCAGTGTGCCTTGGGCTTAGTCCTCCGTTACTGCTCATACCGGTTGCAAGAGTGTGCCTCCGTTATTGTTCCAGAAGTGTGCCATTGGCTTGTCCTCCGTTTACTGCTCCTGCCGCTTGCAAGTGTCTGCCTCCGTTACTGCTCCGGCATTACTCACTACACTATATCTGTTGTACTCTGGTAGTTCACGTTGTTCTGCTAGCCTTGGGCGACCTTAAGCTCTCTTTAAAGTGCTATCTCAGTACCTTCACACTTGGGACTGTTTACACTCATTGATGAACTTTAACTCCTGCAGTACCAGAGTCCTGGGAAACTACTCCTCTTGCCTGACCTGTGTCAGTATATACTGCTTGTACCTTTACTTTGTACTGGACCTGTGTGGGCAATTGTATGATTAACCTGTCGTGTGTCTGTATTATACTGCCTGTATACTACAGGACCTGTGAGGGTTCTTATTGTATTGTGAATTCAATAAAACTGTTTTTATCCTAAATCATTGTGTCTGAGTCGAACAAACCATTACAGATACACTAGTCTATCTTACTATTTCTTTTTCTGTAAACCAGGCCCCATTTTAGTAGCCCTTCTCTGAATTTTCGGTAGATTATCTATATCCTTATGGAGATGGTCTCTAGTACTGTAACTGCAACTTCTTAAGAATCATTGTCTAAGGAATCAGACGCATCCGCCACCTCAGAGGATGAGTCCCATTCCTCAATACACACTTGAACATATACAATGGGCGTTTACTCACCAGTCTTGACAGGTTCCACATCCAGCTGCTGACTGCTTCCATCTTGCTCCTTCTCTGCTATTTCCCTATTTGTTCTCAGCTCTGCACCTTCTGATGTTCCCCCTTTTCTGCGCCGGTGCACTATCAGGATTACGAGACACAAAATTGCCATGATACTGCCTGCGACCTAGAACCCACATGCTGCCTGTCCTACTACCAGACATCCCAACACCATGAACCCCCAAAGCTCCAACCTAAACCACCTCCCCAAGGACAAGGAGTGTTCCAACCCCCATCCCAGCTGCCTGAGTCAACCCTTGCCACTGCCCTGGATTGCCACCATAACACATAGACGCTGCTGAGGGACCCACCTGCATACCACTTTCCCCCTTCCCTCCCCCGCCATACCAGGAAATTCTCCTATAACATTTAGGATGCAAAATGTCCTCCCTACTAATCCTCTTCCCCCCCAGTACCACTACTGCATTGCAGGGAATGCATACCAAGTCTGCCAGGCCCCGTGCCACCCAAGCCTCCGCTACCCCAGGGCCAAAACCAATGGGGACATAGGGTGACTAGACGGGATGTAGGCATACCTGGAAACTCTCCGGTTTTGAGTTGAAGTATGACCGCACCAAAAGAAAACACAACTCAGAGGGTTAATAAACACCAATTCGTACCTTTATTGTTTTGTAGTTAAAACCACGATGAGGTCAATGACGGGCTGTATGGCAAAACTATACACTGGTGTATCTAACAGAGAGAGGTGCCCCAACGTTCCGATCAACGCGTTTCATGTGTAAAACGCTTAATCCTGATCTCTATCTCACGTTTACGACTTCCGTCTATTTGAAACCACAACAATCAGTCAGAGGAGTTATCACCTATTCACATGATTCAGACTGTCAGAGCCAATGAGGGGAGTTCCCCGTTATAACTCTAATTCAAAGACCAATACTTTAACTAAAGGTAACTCTCCTTAAAGGCAATGCAGGCCCAAAACACGTGTATATATGCCCTCCATTACCATATTTAGTTCAAAAAAGGTACTAAACTACACTCTGATCTCATTCAATATATACTTCGATTGTTATCTCAAAAGGGCGGAAGTCGTTAACCAGCCCTAAAGTTCTTTATACACATATTATACACATCACACAATACATAATAAAATCATGATGACACAAAAGCAAGAGACAAATCATCCCTCACCAAACCAAACTATTAAGTATCTCTGCACTTTTAATATCCCAATATCTCATA
Source organism: Rhinophrynus dorsalis (assembly GCA_037306005.1). Classification (NCBI taxonomy): domain Eukaryota; kingdom Metazoa; phylum Chordata; class Amphibia; order Anura; family Rhinophrynidae; genus Rhinophrynus; species Rhinophrynus dorsalis. Next base: position 239,426,897 of record CM074719.1, read on the forward strand.
TAAAGAACTCCTGATAATATTTTAATAATAACCCCATATGTTATTAATCTAAATATCACTCAACATTATACCCGAAAAATGCTTCTATCAACATCAATTGGAGAAAACTTCTAAACATAGCAGGAAACATCATAGCTCTTATTAAAACCCCCCCGGGGACCTGGTACCCAAGGTGAATATCCAGTATGCTTCTCGACGTAACAACTTAGCATCCAGATCACCACCTCATTTTCCAAGTATCACTCTCTCAATCCCCTGTATACTTACTGAGTCTGTACTTCCAACATGAATCTCTTTAAAAGGATTAGCTACCGAGGATTTAAAACCTGGGTTCCTAATCTCACTCAAATGTTCATTTAATTGTTCTCGTAACGCTCATATTGGAGTCTACAAGTGTTATAAGACAACAGATATACTACGCCTTTTGTGGCGCAGTTAATGTACATACACATATTGTTTGCCATTAGTTTCAGAACAAAATTCTTTTGTTATATTCATAAAATTACAACAATTACATCTGTTGCTTCCACACCTGTAATTTCCAGTCGTGGACAACCAAGTCCCTGAGCTCTGTTTCCTATCACCTATGTACATGCTTGGTGATAAAAGGTTCCCCAGGGTTAGTCCTCTCCTTGCAACAAATTTAAAACCTTCCAAAGCCACTTTCTGTAACTCTAGATCTGCACTCAAAACAGGTATATGGTTTTTTTTTAATATTCTTAATTTTGTTAAATTCCAAACTATATTGAGTGGAAAATACAACCGATGATCTATTGACATCACATCTTATTTTTGGTTTATATCTTAATTCCTTTCTTTCTTTCTGATCAACTATTTGCTTGGCCCTATCCAACATCCACCTGGGATACCCTCTTTGTAAAAATCTTCTATAGAGTGCAACTGATTGCTTCTCAAATAATTACTCAGAAGAACAATTATGTTTTAAATGCATAAATTGTCCATCTGGAATACCTCTGATGGTATGGACAGGATGACCACTATCAGCCCTGAGTAAACTATTCCCAGGAGGAAATGCTGAACAATTAGCCACCAAATACCTGAAAGATTGACTTTTGCCCTCAACGGTGCAAGACGATCTCTGCCCGCTAGATGAAACGTTCTCATCATCTTTAGAGACGGGGGAGATGCAAAACAACTATTTTGTTACTATTTCAAAGATTTGAACTCTGCCCGCAAGTAAGACTTTACTTATGTTATTGTGATTGACTGATATATTGAACAGCCTGAAAGACGAATTTCATTCCTCAGTGCTGTTTTACTCCTTCTCTGCTACACCCTCATATACAGGGGAAAAACATGTATTACAAGTCATATTGCACCAACTCCAGTTCCAACTAATAGAAATATGCAAGAGCAATCATCCTTATAACTATCTAATATTGACTATTATTGCTCAGTTGTGTTCCTCCCACAGATCTATATTTTATTGTATAGGTATTGTTTAAATTATTGAAGTGTTTGATTATTAATAATTTTTTATTTAGCTTATTGAGATGTACGCTCTCCCTTTATTGTTTTTTTAGGTTTCCTCTTTTTTTCTGCCCACTATCAGATATTAAGGGATAGTAGCGTATTTCTCTTTGTTCTATATAATTTATTTTAGTCACGGTCTGGTCTTCGGCTCCATTATCCAGTCTATGTGTTAGAATATATATATATATATATATATATATATATATATATATATATATATAATATATATATATATATATATATATATGTTATATGTATATATATATATATATATATATATATATATATATGTATAATATATATATATATATATAATATATATATATATATATATATATATATATATACTTTGTTTGTGGCACCCCATATGTGATACACAGAGTTTTGTCGTTTTTATAATATATTTAACAGTGTGCTTCAGTCCATTTATATATATTTTTCAATAAAGTTTTTATGTAAGTATAGATAAATAATGCACCAATGGATATTTTCAGGCAACTGGCAAAATATGTTGTAATAAATACATTACAGTTATCTTTATCTGTTGTGCATGAAATTAATTAGTGTGTGTGTGCGCGTACCTTTGAACAAACCTGCTGCTAAATTGCCAGATTGTATTTAGTCCTATAGCTCCCTTGATTCTACTTAATTTAAAATGCACCCTTATTCGTTAATAAAATAAAAATGCATCTCCTTATGATTTGATATTTATTTAACCCTTATGTTCTAAGGGTATTTTCTACATTTGTGACCAGTGAAATGTTCACTTTTAAACAGGTTTCACCTTTTTATTATTTAGTTTTCCCATGAAAATTATTTATACTTTTCCAGGACAAATCATGTTTTATTTTGGTACCATGTTTAAATATATGTATATAATATATGTACTCAACCCAAGATTGTCCATGGACCAAGGAGACAGCACACGTAGAGTATAGTGAGCAATACGTGATTTAATCAATCCATATTCCAAAAGTAATCCAGCTGATATAATATGGAATATGGATTGATTAAATCACGTATTGTTCACTATACTCTACACGTGCTGTCTCCTTGGTCCATGGACAATCCTGGGTTGAGTACATTTATATATTTCCTATCTTATTTATGGGACATGCACAAACTGCTACTTAAATCATATTCTGTGTGCCACTATGATGTTGATTTCTCTCTCTCTCTCTCTCTCTCTCTCTCTCTATTATATATATATATATATATTTATATTTATATATATATATATATATATATATATATATATATATTAGTATGTGATATGTAAATATAATTAACCATGATTAATTAATTGAATAAATCAAAATGTATTCAATTAGCTCTCCTGATCATGAAAATAATTTCCCAACATTTCAGTGCTGGACTGTCTGTGAGTAGGGTCAGACTGAAATGAATATGGAAATTTCTTCTCTGTAATGGCACGAGTAACAACAACTTGATGGATCACCATCCTCAAGAATAATGAACTACATTTTATTTCTTCCCTTGTTTGATTGTCACACCTCTTTTGTTTGTTTTTGTAATCCTTTAGGGATCAATGTGTTGCACACTCCTTTTATCCTTGAAGCGTTAAGTAAAAATTTGTTAACCAGCAAAACCATTTCTTAGTACAGCAATTTCCCATTGTACAGTTCCCCTTAGTCCACAAGCAAAATTAGCAGCTACAAACATAGGGACCTAATTCACACAGTATAATATTACAAATGCAGCACGAGTGGTGGGAAATATACCTCTTCATGACAGAGCCCTACTGACCATATGCACTAAGAATTATGTATTCATGGAGAACTACATGTCTCATTAGCATATGTTTAGCAAAATTTCACTAATGTCTTTAATGAAGTTTAGTTTTGTTTTTCTGAAAATACAATACCTCACATCAAGACTCAGAGCATAATATTGCTTCAGGTCATAAATTCTGTGTTTATCATTATACCTCCCTTTATAAGTTAATGTTACTTCTGTAAGACCGGATTAGACATTTCTGTTTCTGCTCTGTCTAAATGTCTCACCACCCTTTGTGAAGACTGTGTCTAATATCAGGTGTGGGTAAAGCATGTTACCATGTTAGTGCTAGAAAATGCAAGACTAGTAGAGTAAAAATGATACTTTTATTTGGCTGAGTTAGATGTTAAAATTATATGCATGAGTTTTAAAGATATGTACTGTGCATTCAGCCATCATTCTTATGCCTAAAGAAGAGACCAAGTTGTCTTGAAAGTTTGCGTCCAAAGCCACTCAACCAATAAAGGTATAATTTTTATTCTTCTAGTCTCCTGCAAATAGTGGGTGAGTTCAGCCCTCTATAGTTTCTTGCAGATGCCTTAAATGGATAGTAATACTTCAAAATTACTATCCATTATATTGAAGTCCTTGTAAAGTTTAAAAGCGGCTATCTCACAAACCATAAAGGTTTGAGAGATGCCACTGGTGGCATTTTATTCAGTTTTACAAGGGCTTCAATATAAGGGATAATAATTTTGAAGTATTACTATCCCTTTAAGTTCCTTGAAGACAGAAGTAAGCACTAGCCAACATATTAGAATGACCTGTACTATTAGAACATTTATTATTTATCTTATCAAAAGCAGGTCAGTATTAGACATTTTTACATCAGGATTCTGGATATCTGGATATCTGCACCTTGCCTTTTTCAGGATTGTTCATTTAGATTAGGAGAAACTCTCATACAGGTGAGTAAAGCAACTGTCAGTGTGCACCTAGATGCTGGTAAGTGACAATTGAAATTAAAATCTGACACTTTTGTTCAAGTTATTATAGAAAAAACACAACATGGTAAGGTGGAGCCCAAGGTACATCCAAAGTGCTGCAGCACCCTGGTTCACAACTACTGTTCTAACTTCTGCAAAATAGATATGAGCAGGAAGGAAACATAATTGTCTATGGCAACTGTTATGCACAATATGCTCTTGTGTGTCATTCTTATTTTGACACCAAAAATAAGCTAAATATTTATGTATTTTCCCTTTCATTACAGCCTTAATAAATGGGTTAGAGAATTTTAGGGGATGCCTTGAAAATTCCATCTTGAATTTTAAGGATCCTGGAGTAGGTGATAGGTATGCAGTGAACAGAGGTTTGTCCCACTGAGTCTTCCCTTTTACTAACTGTAAAACCTCCAAACCAATTATAAGTCTTACCATTCCAAGTACTTTAACCCTCCCCCCAAATGATTATAATAGCCTCTGCTGCAATTAATCCACTAGGTAATCATAAAGTTGCAGCTGCATAGACATGGCTATATACAAACGAGCCTGCAGCTTCTTGGCCTCTGACTATGATGTGCTGCATTTGGTGCAGTGCTGTCTAGTGGAGGCACATCAGCCTTGCCCTATGTCTATGTATTTATATTTTTAACAGTACCCTGGAGTGATTAAATTTATTTACTCCCTTAAAGTGTCACATATGACACCCAAGGGGATTGTGGGGATGGAAGCCCAGATTAATTGCTGCATTATCTACTCCTGTCTACTGTATATGGTTTAGAGCAGAGTAATATCCTTAGCCCCACTCCCTGGATATCTTAAAAAACAAAAGTGTCTGTAAACTGCCTATTCATGTTTAAACATCTCATCCCACTCTTGATAATACAGGGAAGATCCAGTTGGCAGTTTATCCCTCTGTGGGGTAATGAGGTTTATTTTAACCTCTTCAGTTCCACCCTTTCCATCTATATGACTGGGAACCTCAGTAGACTATTTTGTAGTATTTTACAGGCCACTGTGACAATGTAAGGTTAATAATAAACAGTGAAGGAGAACTTCTAAAGCGTTATAAACTCTCCAATTCCTGCATTATTCTTTGGAGTCTGTACACTAAGATCTCTAATGTTGGAGAAATTCTAGTGCAAAGGCTCCATAGAATAACATAGGAAATGGAGAACTGATCTCACCGGAAAAGTGATCGCCACTTTATCACCTCTTTGTCACCCCATAGTGAAACTCCCCCAAAATCCAGGTTTCTGAATCAAAATGAACCAATCTAAATAACTACGCCTCTTGGCCTATGACCCACCAAATATGGCAAATGTGGGAGGATAAACCATGCATGTATTCCTACACCTCAGAAGGAAGAAAGCTGAATATTTGGATCTTTCACATGGAGTAATGGGGTTGATTGACTAAACTGGTTTTATAAATATCTCTTACCCACATTATTCCTACCTATGGAAAATACATCCTCCTCCTCTAGCGTAACTGGAGATTTGGAGCCTAGACGATTTAAATAAGCTTCCCAATGTGTCAGTAGTAGAAATGAAGATAACAGGGTGCCTATGTAAGACAAATTTAACCTCTTAAGGGGTTCATGAGGTGGCATCCTTAATTTTTACACATATTGCTCAATCCAACGCTAATAAGGTTAAGACATGCAGTGCAAGCACTTTTCATGTCTTAGCCCTACATTACTTTCCCAACTCATTGACATACCAGCCATTTAGCATTAGGTAAGCTGAGCAATGTATTCCTGATCAGTGTGGGTGAGTGAGTACTGTAAGTGTTAGACAGGAACTGCCTGCAAATCATGCATTTAATTAGCATAGTCCATAAATCTTAACAGTGAAAAAATGTTTCTAATTAATAAAAGTTAACGCAACATCTAGTTGATTTTGAAAGCACTTTCAAAATCCCCAAAGTTGTTTATATGTTATAGAATCCCTTTACGATTTGTTAAACTAGAACACGTATTCACTCAGGCAATGTTCTCACCTAAAACCTGACACAAGCTGTTTTTTTTTCTACAGAAAACAAAGTTGAATCAGCTGATTCTGGTACTTCTCACTGTGAGTCAAATAAATAAATAAATATAACATCTTTTGAGGTAGAAAGGGCTAATAGTCTATCTGTATATCATCGCTCAGTTTTCCATCCCCTCTCTGAATATTTCCCCCTCTCAAACACTTCTTCCCCTGGACATTTTGATTTCATCTCCAAGTGTCCACTTTTTCCCATCAGCCCCTTCTGTCTCGCCAGTCTCCCTCCTTCTCTCTTTACCCCAATATCCCACTCTCTCTCTCTCTTTCTCTCTCTACAATATTAATCATTCAGTGCCTTCCCTCTCCCCATGTTATCCTTTTTCTCACTCCTGGAGGGAAAATATGCTGGGCCCCCTACACTCTGTACCTCCTCCAGCACAAAGCTTTATATTAGTGCTCTCTCAAGGTCCCCAAATACAATGATGTCATATCCTGAAGCTCTGCATCATCTAATCGTCAAAAGATCAGGTGGCAGCTGTGAAATAGAGATCCATGTTGGAGGAGGCACAGACCTCAGTGGGCTGGTTAGAGAAAATCTTCAGATTTTTCTAATGATTTTATGGACCTATGACCCACCTCAGATGTTAAGGACAATCTAGGACCCTGGGCTCAGGCACCCTCTGTACCACCTGTAGTTACATCACTGCATCAGACCCAAAACTAATAGCCTACCTATGACTGGGTACAGAATTAAACGATAAAGAAGCAGTAAACTTATTTAAAAAAAAAACCTGATATAGCTGATGTGTAAAACAAGCCCAATCCCACTGCTAGATTTTTTTATTCAAAATATATTACAACTCAAGCTTGTCTTTTTATACTCAAAACTTAATTTTTCTGTTGTGGCCACCAGCGAGTACTGCTGCCATCATTTACTCTTGAGAATCATATTCTGTAACGGAAACTTTTCCATAGAGTGCAAAACAAAACTTAGCTTTTAACAGGAGCGGCTGCTAAGATTTTGATTTAAAAAAGTTTGAGATGTAATAAATTTTGTACATAACATTGTCCAGCAGTGAGAGTACCCATATTTTACTCAGCAGGGGTAAGCCCTATAATGTACAGTTTTTCACTGTAAAAAGTCTACTTAGCTTTCAAAGTTCTAAACATTCCTCATTGTCAATATGTGCAAAATTATTTTGTATACCTTGATACATACAGTATATTGCATATTTCTAATACATCCTAATAAAGTCATTGTTTTTATATGTCTTTTATTCCAGATATCTATGTGCCATGGACTTTGACCTCACTGTTTAGAAGAGACAGAACTAATAGAAAAGGTGGAGGTGTGTGCTTATATTTGAAAACAGAGCTAAATCCAGTTTTGCAAGGTGATATTAGTGAGGAAACTGGCCAAACTGTGGAGTCCATGTGGGTAGAAATCGAGACTAAATGTGGTGTGAAAGGTAAAAAAAAGTTGTTGGTGGGCATATGCTACAAACCACCAAATATCGATGACAATGATGAGGCCCAACTGCTATTGCAAATGAGGAAAGCTGCCCAGTTTGGGCATACTATAATTATGGGAGATTTTAATTATCCAGATATCAACTGGAAAAATGAGACCTGTCAGAGTGCTAAGGGTAGCAGGTTTTTGAACACACTTCGTGAAAGCTACATGTCACAAATGGTGGAAGCGCTGACAAGAAATAACAATGTATTGGACCTAGTGATCACTAATAACACAGAAATGGTATCCAATATTAAGGTAAGAGAACATTTGGGAAACAGTGATCACAACATGGTTACATTTGAGATCAGTCTGGCAAAGCAAAAATGTATAGGTTCAACCAAAACTCTTAATTTTAAAAAAGCAAACTTCAAATTGTTAAGGGCCTCAATGCAACACATAGACTGGGATATTTTATTTAAAGGCAAAAATACTGAGGAAAAATGGTCAGAATTCAAATTTAGGTTGCAGAAATGTACCCAACAGTATATACCAATGGGGAACAAGTGCAAAAGAAGTAAGTCACAGCCAATGTGGTTAACTGCACATGTAAAGTAGGAAATGTCAAGAAAAAAAAACACATTCAAATTATTTAAGTCAGAAGGAACTGAACAATCTTTCTTAAAATACAGGGAGTGCAACAAAGATTGCAAAAAGGCATTTAGGGTAGCAAAAATAGATAATGAAACTCGAATTGCAAGGGAAAGCAAGACTAATCCAAAAAAGTTTTTTTAAATATATAAATAGCAAAAAACTTAAGAGGGAGTGCATTGGACCATTCAAAAATGAGATGGGTGAGCTGGTTAGTGAGAATAAGGAAAAGGCCAATGTTTTAAACACTTTCTTTGCATCAGTATATACAAGGGAGCAAGGAATGGTAGAAGAGCCTCCGCAAGTAACAAATAAAACAATACAATTAATAGATATTGGGTTAACTCAAGGAGCTGTCATGGGAAGACTGAACAAAATTAAGACCGACAAAGCACCGGGTCCTGATGGTATACATCCAAGGGTTCTTCAGGAACTCAGTGCAGTGTTGGCAAAAGCCCTATATTTACTCTTTAAAGATTCTATTACCACAGGCTCAGTGCCACAGGATTGGTGAAGAGCTAACACAGTGCCTCTATTTAAGAAGGGAACTAAAACAGAACCTGGGAATTATAGACCAGTGAGTTTGACCTCTGTAGTGGGAAAACTATTAGAAGGGATAATAAGGGACTATATTCAGGATTACAACACAAAAAATAAGATTAGCACGAATCAACATGGTTTTATGAAGAATAGATCATGCCAAACTAATCTTTTCAGCTTCTATGAGGAGGTAAACAGCAACCTTGACGATGGCAAGGCAGTAGATGTAGTATATCTAGACTTTGCAAAGGCATTTGATACAGTACCACACAGAAGGCTGGTGTATAAAATAAGGAAATTGGGGCTAGGAGATAACCTTTGCAGTTGGATACAAAACTGGCTGAAGGATAGGGAACAGTGTGTGGTTGTAAATGGAAAATTCTCCAGTACAGTTAAAGTGGAGAGTGGAGTACCTCAGGGTTCAGTATTGGGTCCGCTGCTTTTTAACATGTTTATAAATGACCTGGAAATAGATATAGAAAGCAAAATATCAATATTTGCAGATGATACTAAATTGGGAGGAAACAATCCCAAGGCTACTTATAAACTTAATGGAATAATTTTAGGTGACTCGTTGCTAGAAAAAGACCTGGGTATCCTTGTCAACTACAAACTTGGAAACAGTGACCAGTGTCAAACAGCAGTAGCAAAGGAAAACAAAGTCCTGTCTTGCATAAAAAGAGGTATTGAAGCAAGAGTGGATAACATTATTTTGCCATTATACAAATCATTGGTAAGACCTCACCTTGAGTATGCAGTGCAATTTTGGGCACCGGTTCTGAAAAAGGATATACTAGAACTAGAGAGGGTACAGCGGAGACCAACAAAATTAATTAAGGGAATGGAGGACTTGACATATGAGGAACGACTAAACAAACTTTGTTTATTTACTCTAGAGAAAAGACGACTAAGAGGTGACCTTATCACATTGTACAAGTATATGAGAGGTCAATACAAGGATCTCTGCGGTGAGCTATTTATTCCAAGGCCTGATCAGGTGACCAGGGGACACCCCTTGAGATTAGAGGAAAGGAGGTTTAAACTTCAGCAGAGGAAGGGTTTTTTTACGGTAAGGTCTGTCAAATTGTGGAATTCATTGCCCAGGGAGATAGTTATGGCAGATACAACGGATACATTTAAGAGAAGATTAGATACATTTCTTTCAAAAGAGAACATACAGAGTTATACTGTTTATCAGTAGGCTGATCAGGAAGGTCTGATAAAGACTAATTTAATTGGTAGCAGGAAAGCTATAGAATTCTCAGTTACTGAGGTATGAGGCGAAGGTTGAACTTGATGGACTTGTGTCTTTTTTCAACCTAATTTACTATGTTACTATGTTACTTATCATATGTCTGCTCTTTATACATTTGGAAATAGCATGGACAATACATCTTTAAGGACGTGGCAGAATGGGCATCTGCTTGAACACAATGCCCCAGAGTATAGTGATTCAGCGATAATTTGATTGACATTTTGGAGTCAGGAAAGATTTTGTTTTTACTAGTGATGAGCGAGCGTGCTCGGCCGATGCTCGGATCGGCTCGAGCATCGCTCTGCTCGGCACATGGCGGTACTCGTCGAGTACCGCCATGTGCTCGCCCGACATGTTCGGGTGGCGGGGATCTGTGCCGGAAGAGGCACAGATCCGAAGAAGCTCCGCTGGACCACCAGGGACTGGAGGTACGGGGGCATTGCGGAGATGAAGGGGGCATTGCGGAGATGAAGGGGGACATTGTGGAAGAGGGGCATAGACTCTATGCCCCTCTTCCACAATGTCCCCCTTCATCTCCGCTATGCCCCTCTTCCACAATGTGCCCCTTCATCTCCGCTATGCCCCTCTTCCACAATGTCCCCCTTCATCTCCTCTATGGCATATATTTATTGAACATGTGATTTAGTTTAGGAATGCTTTGTATAGCTGTACAACACAAAGTATGACTTTCTAAGGAATTTTATTCTATATTATTTTTAGTCTATTTTACGCAGATGTGTCATTTATATTTAACACATTTAAAAGTTATATAATGTAATTTTGTGATTCAAATTTATCACCCTAATGGATTCTCAAGAAAATTTGCATTTTGAATCCTAAAATATTTTATTTGTGAAAAGTAGTGCATCCAGGGATGAGAAAATGATTCAGTAACTAAAGTATTTGTAAGAAGCAAACTGTTTTGAAAAATCAAAATCAAGTTTTTCAAAACAGGTGATTTGTCTATACATTCAATTATCATGATACCCTGAAAAATAAACGTCAGGCTCCAATACCCTCATAATCATTCCATATAGGTTTGCGTCCAGGTCACTACTCATCTGCATAAGGTAGGAGAATTCTTCAGTAAACAATATAAGACTGCTGGAAGTCTCATATTCTCTATCTTTCTCTCAAACTCCCTACATGTCACTTCATAGATTCATTCTGATTCAGTTCAGATAGTCAGAATTGTTCCAGTATTTACTGGATTGATCCGTGAAATGAATTGCTCAACCACAACAGCATAATATAAGAAGTAAAGTCTATTTACTGTTTGGGCATGCTGCTTCCTGAGCTATAAAGCACTTTTTATGCCTGTGGTAATGAATAAAACAAAAATGATGCCCCTTTCCAGGGTCATTAATCCCCACCCTACATGACATGTGTCAAGTGCTTTGCAAATCACTGTGTGCTCCTCATATATAGGAGAGATTAATACACATAATACATGTAAAAAAAAGTGAATTTTAATTGATGCTAACAGAGCTTTGTGAAGCTGCTCTAATAATGGAGGTGAGAGGCACTGCCTACTCACTAGATGGGTACTATGTCGAGTGATATTAAAGGGACACTAACACCTTCTAACAAAGGTGTCCCTATTACATTAACATAACTAGAGACGCATGCTGGAGCTATCTAATGTCTTCTGGGGGCTCCACTCCCTGGAACCTGTAGACACTGTTTTCCTGGTAGATGAGTTAGCTATTTAAGCAACCTCCTCTCTCATTTCTTAAAAAAAAAATATATATAATATATATATATATATATATATATATATATATATATATATATATATCCTCACTGGAATGTACAGCTTATTCCAAAGAGATGCATTGCATAGATCACACAGAAGCTAGCTATACATCATCATGAAGAAAAGAAAGATTGATAGCCTGTCAAAGAGCAGCAGCAGTAGGGACCCAGAAGGGAGCTCTGTCTGATACACTGAGCCCCCAGAAAACTTAGCTTAGGGATGCATTTCTTCATGGTTTTAAGGTGATAGGGACACTATTTGTTAGAAGCCGGTATTTTTGTGTCCATTTAAGTAATTGCCACCCCCTAGACAATGGGATGAGGTTATACATACAGGATTGTTTTGTAACTCCAGTGAATAAAGATGGGAAGTCCCTATTGTGTTATATTCTTCCAGAAAAAAAAACACAATTTGCTGCATTTTCTGCAGAAACACCTGTGCATAGAAAATACATAACATTACCCCCTGTTTTGCTACTGCCTTTGAATTTCTCAAAAGATCTTTGCTATTTTCTGCCTGTGTCTTCTATGGCCTCAAGATTTCACACCGCAATACTGGAGGTCAGACTTGGTATATGTGGTTCTAAAGCTGCCAGTGCAATGGCAAAAAATTTAGAGGCCAGGATGTGTTGTTCTATGGCTACAAAATGGGACAAGCCTGGGAGGGCAGTATATGTGGTTCTATGACTACCAGAGGGACAAAATTAGTGAGTCAGTATGTGTAGTTCTCTGGCTACTAGTGCAGGGGAACAGGTCTGGGAGTACAGTATAATATTACTATAGCTACCAGTGCAGGAAAACAAGACTGGGGGTCAGTAAGTGCAGTCCTATAGCTACCAGGAAGAAAAAGCTGTGAGGTCAGTTTATGTAGTTCTGTGATTACTAGCTGGACAAGGCTGAGGTTTCTGTGCTTTCGACAGCTTCCTCTGTCTCTTCAAGCTCAGAGAGACAATGCTATAAACTAACTGACTTTCCCTTTTATAATAAGTTAGTATGTGGGAATACATTGATGAATCGCTACATTTGGCAGGGAATTACATTATTATTATTATAGATTTCAATGTGCAGAAAAACACTTTTGAGTGGAACACCCGGTCAAGTCAAATGGTGCAGTTTTTCACATGGTTTGCTTTTGTGGCAAAAATTCATCCTTTTCCAGCAGTGTCCATACATCTTGTCAAAGGCAAGAACCAGAATGTAAGCAAATTTCTTATAAAGCTAATCAGAGGTCCATTCATTTTATGACAACTACCTGTTTTTAATGAGGAATATCCTTAAATCATGGCCTATATATGACTTTTGAAGACAGCTTTGGACACCCCCTGATTTAGACTAGACTGTCTGAACCCCTAGAGCAGTGATTCTCAAGTTTAGTCATCAGAACACACTAACAGGTTAGGGTTTGAAATATGCCTACTTGATCACAGGTGGGTAATCATTGGATCAGTAATTTTGAATGCTCTACCTGGCTTAAGTAGGAATGTTCTGAGGATGGGGGTTGAGAATCACTGATATAAGGTAGATCACTCCACACACTATCATCATTATGTCCAGCAAATCATCTCCATCATCATAAACACCAATACAGCTTCCAAGTCCAACCCCCCCCCCACTCAGTCACACTCACTATTACTGACTAAGCTACCAGACAGGTCCACATCAGCAATCCTAGCAATGAGTGTTTCTGCTGCTAGTACTATCTAGCCTTAGTAGTATTAGTAGCCCTACAGGCATCTCTTAGTCTATAAAATGTACTGTATGGAAATGCTTGACTACTGATCCAAAAGCTAAACATGTCGTGATCTGTTGTCTTTATAAAATATGTGAGCAAGGAGAAAGAAAAATCACTTGAAGAACAACCACAGGTCTGACTGGGAGACATGTCAGCAGCATGTCAGAGGTACAATAACTAGCAGAAATAGAAGCACTCCAAAAAGTGCACATGGGCACATAAGAGTAGTTTGGGGGAGTGGGACAGCATTTTTCTCAATAACAACTCATGCTTTCTATTGCTACTGTTGTGCAAAATCAAATTAAAGAGGAATGTGACTCTGGGTTTGTTGGTTCCCCACACCCAGAACCAGTCTTGCCATTAATACTACCACACTACCACTATTTATGTTGTTAAAACAATTAAGTTACACAGATTTCTTCCATGTGCTACCAACCCACTCTTACAGAGCTCTTACAAAAAGTCAAAAATGTAAAAAAATAATCCAAGTACACATGTGGAATAGTAAATTTGCCAAAATGTTGGAGGTTGATATGCTGCCCAATGTCTATTCTTTTTAAAGAACTGTTGTCATGTGTTGGGCCCCATTGGCATACTCTGCACCAGAGTTGTCCAAGAATGTGGGTAATGTCGAGGACACAGGGCATGGGACAGCCTGCTAACAATTTATGTGAGAATTTTTCTGCTGCTAGCAACTTTTACTTTCAGCTGTGGATTTCTCAGTTTCATCTGCCATCAGCAATAGTACTGCTGTGGTAATTCTTTTGACAATAGAAAGCACTGGAGGAAAAAGGGAAAGTAGTTGCAGGAAATTCCTTGCAAGTAGTAAAAAAGCAGACATTTTATCTACATTCAATTCATGAGAATTTCTGTAGGAAAAAGTGGGAAATTATGCTTTTTCCATGAAAATTCCTGTGAAAATGAAATTGGAATTTTTTGCCAATTTTTATCAGTGAGCATCTCACATACTTTGACTTGGTATTTATAGTTTATTTTAAATTTAACTGGAGCATGAAGCACTAATACACAAGTGTTTCTACATGAATTCTTATATTCTGTTTGCAATTTTGACAGTCTTGTAATTTCTAAATTGTTTATCAACTCTTAATTTGCTTATTAACTGGAGTATCAACCCCTAACACCAAGATTTGTTTAGCAGCATTCCCATGTATCATTACCTTTTGCTGCTCCCACAATCAATCAACATGGATACTTCACAAATAATTGTATCAGTCCAGGCTCCACTATCAGTTACTGGTGGTCATCATTGCCATCAAGCAAAAAAAATCTTTGTGTTTCTCTTCTGCCATGAATATTGGATTTATTACTGCTACAAGTAGTAACAATACATGAAATGAGGGTTTAGATCAGTTTTTCAATCTTTTTTTTGCTCAAAACACCACTAACATGAAGTCTAGAATTTTAGCCCCAACATTATATATGCCATTTGTCAAGTAGTAATAAAGGATACAAATACATAACTTTATACTGATTTTAGGTCTCACGATCAGAATAACAAAATCAAACATCTTTTTATAAATATACATTTGAAACTCATAATTGTGAATAGAAAAGAAGGGACACCCTCAGTGGAGGTTCACCTGGTTGACTACCACTGGTTTAAATCAAATTCAGCAGCATAAGCATCCTGAATTCCACTCCACAGTTCTTTAATCCAAATCTCTGTTAGATAGTTTTGATCCCCAAATAATATGGTGCAGCCAAAAATGAAAGGTTAATTATCTTGATAGGGGTAATACTCAAGAACTGAAAGTCTAGATGACGAAATATTCAGATGAATTCATACATTAATCTTTCAGTTCCAAGTAATGACAATAAAATAAAGACAATGTTTATGATGATGATGGTCTCTCATCTATTAAATAAGATATATATCCCATTATACTTTTTTTTTCTATCATGCTATTCCATTCTGGGTCTGATACTTTATATTAAATTAAGCCTTGTCGTTGATGCTTCTTTTTTTTAACAAATATAACAAATATTGTCACATTGCATACAAAAGCATATTTTTTTTTCTTTTTCAAGGAAAAGTACTATAGGTGATAATAACACTGCATCCATAAAAAGTTAAAATGCTTTCCCTGTCTTTCCCCAATCAAGTGAAGGTCTACCATATACTTTAAAGTAACCATTATGTAACGGTTTTCAAGACACTCAGACCAGCAGGTAAGAATAAAACACAGTTTTATTAAACAAAAATAATAAAGATCGCCCTCTATAGGCAACACAGAATAACAGCAAGATAATGTTTATAGGTGCCCAGTATACTGATGGATGAACTTTACATATACTGTCACAGGACAGGCTCAAATAGACAGAGTACACAAGGGTTAAACACAAGTAATCATTCAGTCTCTGTTGTGGTGTTTGGCACGCCCAAGGTGGTAATGAGGCAGTGAGTGGTGTTAGATGATGCAACACCTTAAGTCCATAAGACAGAGATAACTGCTTACAGCAGAACGGGAACTGTGACCAGAATCCTGCAGAGAAGCTAGAGCCAATAGCCCCCACGGGCGTATTACCGAAGGCAACTGTATTGCAAAAGCTTGAGCCAATAGCCCCCACAGGCATAGTAACGGAGACCACTAATTGTAAGAGCTTGAGTCAATAGCCCCCACAGGCGTAGTAACGGAAGCAACTGGATGGCAAGAGCTTGAGCCAATATCCCCCACGGGCGTAGTAACAGAAGCAACTGGATTGCAAGAGCTTGAGCCAATAGCCCCCACGGGCGTGGTACTGGAGGCAACTGTAAAGCAAGAGCGTGAGCCAATAGGCCCCACAGGCGTAGTAACGGAGACACTTAGCACTGCAAGAGCTTAAGCCAATAGCCCCACCGGGTGTAGCATGGAGAATAACACTGAACGGGCTAGAGCCAATGGCGCCTCCCGCTGGCGCGGTAACGGAGACCGACTATACTGCAAGATGTCAGAGTGAGCCGCCATCTAAACAAGGCTCAGCAGTAATAGCGGCTAAACGGAAACGGCTCTGCAAGTGTTAATAGAAGCTATAGCTCTGCACAAGTGAATGGAGGCTCAGTAATGGAAGCACAGCTCTGCACGGGTTAACGGAGGCTCAGCAACAGGAACACAGCTCTGCACGGATTAACGGAGGCTCAGCAATAGGAGTACAGCTCTGCACGGGTTAATGGAGGCTCGGCAACTAGGAGCACAGCTCTGCACGGGTTAACGAAGGCTCACGATCAGCCCTGCCACAACCACAAGCGATAGTCAGAATGTCACCTCAGCGACAGCAGGCAGCAGGAAGCTGGAACACTGGCGGGGTCAGTAGCAAGCCGGTACAGGTCATGGAGCAGGAAGTCAGCCAGGCCGGGTTGCATCACGGAGCAGGATTCTCAGACAAGCCAGATCAGGTCACAAGCAGGAACGTCAGCCAGGCCAGGTCAGATCACGGAGCAGGGTTCTCAGACAAGCCAGATCGAGTCACAAGCAGGAACGTCAGCCAGGCCGGGTCGGATCACGGAGCAGGAACACAGGAGTGTAGTCAGAACAGGCCTAGTCGGTACACAGGAGTCAGGAACACTGGAATATGCATTACCTGTCATAAAAAGAAAAAATGTACAATGGCAATTCCAAACTGTTGAAAATAGTTATTTTCAACTATACAGTGCAGTCCATAAGTGTTTAGACAGTGACACAAGTTTTGTTTTTTTAACTATGTAGTCCGGCATACCGGATTTGAAATGAAACAATGACTAAGGATAAAGTACAGACTGTCAGCTTTAATTTCAGGACTTACATGCATAAAACAGGAATACTGTCAGAATTATAGACCTTTTTAAAGGTCCCCTTCTGATGTCAGTACCACTATATAATGAGCGATCTTCCCGGAACCAGCGCACAATTATTCTGTAGTTCCGTGACTATTTGCTATTGCCATTCTGACCTATTACCTGATATTGTTACCTGATATTCAACTTTGGCTTACTCTCTTTCACTGCACTACATTCAGCCTGCCCTGACTTTTGCCTGTATTAGACTACGTTCAACTCAACCTGCCTTTTTTTGCCTGCCTTGGACCACTCCCTACTCAACTTGCCACGACCTTCTGACTGCTACGTCCATGAGCTTCTTGGTTCTCACCGACCACTTGTCATCCTGTTTGGCCTGTCAGACCTGAGGATCCAGAAATTCTTCTCCTGGTATTGTGTTCTATTTTTTTTTTTTATTTAATATATATATGGGGTTTATGTGTCTCGCATATATATATATATATATATATTTATATATATATTTATATATATATTTAGTGCTTGTCTCTTCATATATAAAAAAATATATATAAATATATATATAGTTTTGTAGTTCAAGGACCACACTCACAGGACTTCCAGATGCTTCAAAATTGTGCAAAGTTTATTATCAACGTTTCGGCCCTGCCTTGGGCCTTTGTCAAGATAGGTTACAGAAAGAGTGTGAAAAGTACCCTTAAATACCCTAAGATGGCCTCTGAATGACATCATAGATCATGTGACAAATATTATACAAAGAAACAAGCTTATATTCATACAAAAGAATAAAGTTTAAACAGAAAAAATAAAAAGGAAAAAAGAAGGAAAAGGAAAACCAATGTATTAAGAAAAAAATTAAAAAAAACAGGTGTTTAAAAAAACAACCCTAGGTAAAGGGTAGAGGTCAGAGGGCAATGTGGATAAACAAACAGCAAAGAAAAACATACACAAATCATTTCAACATTAAATAAATGAATTAAGTCAGTATCCATGTATACAAATGATACTAAAATATATAGAGTATAGATAGAAATTGTATAGCAATATTGCATATTGAGTTGATTATAAACTTAATGCAATTCCCAGATATTAACCCCCTGAGTGCCAGAGTGGCACAGAACGCACCGCAAAGCAATGCACTCCGTACCACTCCGGCACCCAAAGGGTCAAACCTATGGAAAAGTCCTGTCAATATGTGGACATAATAAAAACATTATTACTGCAAAGTTATGTTGGTTATTTAAAGGGCTATACACGCTTGAACTTGGACCATATGGAGAGTGCATATAAAAGCTGTATTTAAAGAATAATCACTGTGATGTCACAATCTCCTCATTGTACCTACAACACAGCACTACATAAAATCATAACACTCACTCTTGGTACATGTTCAATCAGGACCTTACTGTCTATAATGCTAAAATCAAGGCTATAGATGTTAGTCCATAAAGCACTTTAATATAACTGAAAAGGTCAACTCTAAGACAAGGTATTTAAGGGTACTTTTCACACTCTTTCTGTAACCTATCTTGACAAAGGCCCAAGGCAGGGCCGAAACGTTGATAATAAACTTTGCACAATTTTGAAGCATCTGGAAGTCCTGTGAGTGCGGTCCTTGAACTACAAAACTGTATGTATCTTTGATGGAACCAGGCACCCAGGCCATTGATTTTTATTGTAAGAGTGCTAGGACTTATATGTTTGGTGTATATATATATATATTTCTCAGTTTAGGCTGTTTTGTTAGTTAGGGCTCCCTGTTGTCCTGCCCCTTAGGTGCTCTTTATCTCTTTTCTAGCTAGCTTAGGCAGCTGTCAGTATAACTGAGCCTACTATGAAACATGCAGGGTTCATGGATGCTCTATCCGACCTGAGCACCCAAATATCCTCCTTGGCCACATCAGTGCAGAAACTACAGAACAACCAAGCCATTCTGTAATGCCGGATTCCTGAGATTCAGCCACCCACTCCTTCTCTGAGTTATTCCTCTTCATTCACTGTTCCTGATGTGGGGGGTTGCTACAGCTCCTGAACCTAGTGTACTCCTTCCCAATAAATGATATGGCAACAGAAAACTATAGAAATCATTTATGTCAGCCTGCGAGCTACTCTTCTCCATCAATCACAGAACATATGCATCAGACTTCATTAAAGTATGCACGGCCACCACGCTTCTGTCTGATGAGCCCAAGGCTTGGGCTACCCATCACCTGAAAAAAACAACCCCACCATGTTGTCCTTGTCTGCTTTCCACCCTGCTATGGATATACTCTATGAAGTCCCTTTATGTTCTGCTTCTGCTCAGTCAGCAATCATAACCTTATCACAGGGATGGCATCCTGTATGTGGCAGAATTCCCCGTTTATCCATCGAAACACGGTGGAATGAACCTGCCCTCCTGGATGAATTCAAGTTGGGGTTTTCAGAGACACTTAAGGATGAATTAGCCAGGGTTGGATTTGGAGACCTTAGTCTCTAGACTATAAGCTCTCACGAGCAGGGCCTTCTGATCCTTCTGTTCTCCACATTTTATTGTATCTAATACCTCTATATGTCTATTCCCAATTGTACAGCACTGGGGAATTAGTTGGCGCTATATAAATAAAGTATAATAATAATCCACTTGGTCATGCAAATCGACAGCTGATTGAGGGAAAGGCGTAGAGAATGATCTACAGTACAAGCCTTTCCATTTCCTCCTGTCTCTGGACCCCTAAAATCCACTACACCCCATCTTTCCAACTCAGAAGAACCCATGCTGATAGGAGTGGTACATGGACCCCTGTCTACTACAGAAAAAGATCAGAGAAGATGCCTAAATCTCTGCCTTTAAAGTGGTCACCTCCTTCGAGCCTGCACAAGAAGGCCTCAGGGACCTAGGGGTAAGATCACTTCAGCTATAGGTAAGTTAGGATCTTCCTTGATAGCCTCCCCTCATTTATCTCTTTTGGACTGTTTACAGTGGTCACTCCATTCCTGCCATCATCGAATCTGCGGCCAGTGGATGCTTCATAGACGAAGAAACAGCAGCTAAGTTGGGATACCCATCCAACCCAAAAAACATTTCTTTACATCTGCAAATCAGTGTGGTCCTGTTTCTTCTGAAACCCTGCTTCTCCACTTGTTTATTGAACCATCTCATCATGAAATGACCCAGTCTGATGTTATTGCTTCAACTTTGTACCCATTGATCATGGGTCTTCCTTGGCTTAGAAAGAACAAAATGTCATCTCATTCCCTTGCTCCTTGACCCCTGATCATCAGATCATGATGTCATCTTCTTCCATGTCTGCTGTCTTACTCCCTGAGGAAAGCCATAGGTACCTTGATGTCTTCCACAAGAAGCGAGTGGACCATCTGCCTCCCCATCATCGTCCAAACTGCACCACAGAGCTACACGCAGGAGCTCCTATTCCATACAGTCGTACCTTCCCCCTCTCGTGACCAGAACTTGAACACCTGAAAACCTGTCTCTCAGAGGACTTATGGAAGGGTTTAATTCGCCCATCCATATCTCCGTCTGGAGACGGCATCTTATTTCTCTAGAAGACAGACGGGACTTTAGACCGTATGTAGATTATCAAGAATTTGGGCTATGCAACACCCCTTCCACCTTCCAACAATTTGTTAATGACGTCTTCTCAGACTTAGTTGATCAATACTCATCTTTTCAGCATCTCTGTTTGAGCACCATAACCATGTTTGTACTGTCTTGTACTATCTGCTACAACACAGTCTATACGCTTAACTTGAAAAATGCCACTTCAAAGTCAACAAGATTGAATTCCAGGGATTTCTTATCTCACCAAACATCATACAGATGGATCCTCGTAAAGTTACCTTCGTTCAGAATTGGCCCACTCCTGCCACTAAGAAGGACATTCAAAGGTTCATAGGGTTTGCGAACTTTTACAGGAGATTCATCAGGGACCTCTTCAAAGTAATTTTACCTTGACTAAACAATATGTGCCTTTCTTCTGGTCTCCAGCTACTTATCAAGCTTTCACTCAATTAAAAAACCCTATTCATGCAGGCACCTATATTGGCTCAACCTGACACCCGCAAAGCTTTCATCTTAGAGACTGATGCGTCAAATGTAGCCACTGTGGCCATTTTCTCTCAGCCTACAGTCTTTTTTAAGACTCTCTCTCTGGCTGAACGGAATTATATAGTAGGTGATAAAGAACTCCTGGCTATAAAAAGGCTTTGGAAGAATGGTGTCATCTACTGGAGGGAGCATAATACCCTATTATGATGCTCACAGATCACAGAAACCTGGAGTATCTCAGGGGGGCCCAATGTTTGTGTTCTTGTCAGGCCATGTGGACTTTGTACTTTTCTCACTTTAATCTACACATTACTTACAGGGCTGGATCAAAAAATATAAAAGCATATGCCTTGTCTCGATTGTATCCTCCTGGACAACAACCAGAAGGTTATTCAGATATCATCCTACAACTCAATCAGTTCTTGCTACTCACTAACTCTTTGCTGGACAGAATCAAACAGCATCCTGATCAAAACTCAGCTTTTCTCCACCTGTACCCCCTTCTACCTAAAGAAGGTCTTTTGTATAATCTGAATCGCATATTTGTCCCTTTTCCGTCAAGAACCCCAAACCCCGGAACTAGCTCAATTATATTTTTGGTGGCCTGAGATGGGACAGGACATACAGGCATAAGTATTCATCTGCAATACTTGCATACAAGCAAAAAACAGGCATGCCAAGCCAACAGGCCTTCAACATACATTACCCATACCTTCCTTGCCTTGGAGAGAGATCACCATGGATTTCATCACCAACTTACTACCATCCAACATTAACACCACGATTCTTGTGGTAGAAGATCAGTTCTCCAAGATCGCTCATTTCGTTGCTACCTCTGGACTTCCTTCAGCATCCCACACTGCCATGTTGTTTGTCCAAGAAATCTTCCATCTTCATGGATTTTCATGATTCATCACCCCGACCCTGGATCTCAGTTTACCTCACGGTTCTGGGGAACCCTTTGCAATGCCTTATGTATTCAGTGTAACTTGTCGCCTGGATACTACCCTCACACAAATGGACAGATCAAATGGGTCAATCAAACTCTTGAACAGTATCTACGGTGTTATTCTACCTATGCACAGTCTACATATAAAAACCATCTCCACTGATCCTCTCATTCTACTCCGTTATTCCTTACTTATAGTTACCACCCACAAATGATTCCAATATTGCCTAGTCATAAGTCCGTTCCTCAAGCCTTTCTATGTGTCAGGCAGCTAAGACAATGTCATTGTCTTCTCCACCTTATCTTGGCTAGGACTTAGCACAACAATAAAATGCAAGCAGATAAACACCACTCACTTGAACCCTCCTATAAGGTAGGTGACAAGGTCTAGCTGTCTACAGCTCAGATCAAACTGACCTGTCCTACCAGGAAGCTAGGCTCCCGTTACTTGGGGCCTTTCAAGATCACGTGCAAAATCAATGTAGTAGCCTTCCGGCTGGCATTGCCACACTCCTTCCAGATTCATCCCACCTTCCATGTCTCCCAGTTTAGGCCATGACCACCTCACCCTTTCCCGATCTTGACCCTGTTCATACTCCTCCATTGTTACTCGATGGGTCTGAGGAATATGAGGCCCATGCCATCCAGGAGAGGAAGACTGGAATATCTGATACACTGGAAGGAGTATGGTCCTGTAGACTCTTCTAGTGTCTTTCTGCCTCAGTAACAGCTCAAATCAGGCTTTTTGTCCCCTATCAGTCCAACTATTTTGAATTTGTTTTTAATATATTTTTTATCAAGTGATCCTATGAGTGTAAACCCCCCCACCAAAACTCCCTGTGCAACTGTTTCTTCTCTCCAGACTCCTCTAACACAGAGAACAGCCAGCACTTGGATTGCAGGCGTCTGTGTCTTCTCATTCACACAAAATGTTTGGGCATTTGGGGTAAATCTCCTTTGCTCTCTTCACACACACCCAGACTCCCCCTAACAAAGAAAGCAGCCAGCAGATAGAAACTTGGATCACAGCTGTCTGTCTCTTCTCAGTCACATAAGATTTTGAGGTATTTGGGATAAAACTCCTTTGCTCCCTTCAGACTCCCCTAACACAGGGAGATCAGGAAGGAACTTGGTTCACATCTGCCTGTCTCATTCAACCAAGATTTTGGCATATTTTGGGTAAACCGCCTTTCTCCCTTTACACTACCCTGCCCAAAATGCCCCAAGACTCCCCAAAGAGAAAAAAAAAGTCCTGCCTACAAAACTCCCTAAAATACACTCCAATATTGCTTTATTTACCTTTTCCTAACTTTCTCAATATATTCTGCGTTTTCTCTCTCACAAACGCAGAACAACATGCTGCAGGAAACTGACACCACTTTTATACTATATCCGCAAGAAAAGAAGAGAAACTTGCTACTTGGGGAGAAATTCAGTCTTGACATTGATTTCATTGCAACGAGCTAGGCATGAAAAGGTGGAAAATCTGCACTTTTCACAAAAAACTTCCCACTCGGTAGGAATTGCCATTTCTCTATGAAGATGGATTGTAAATTATAGGAGAGGGCTCCTTTCTATATAAATATATATTTAATACCAATATAGAACAGTTAACACAAATCTATTTTTATATAAAAGAATAAGCCTCATTGCATAATTTATGGTACCCCACACACAGAACATAATTTATGTCTCCTCAAAAAACAAACACACATTGAACAGAATGCCTCATTACATAATGTATGTTTCTTTAGGAGACACAACTCCTATTGGGTGATTGAATGGGGACTTTACTGCTCCCATTGGGTGATTGAATGGGGGCATGTTTATCATACAGGGAGTTGGCCCGCCCCCTCCAGCCTGCCCACCACTATCCAACTGACAAAAAAAATTTAACTGCCACTCGCTCCTGAAGTAGGGGATATCATTAACTTCTCCCAGTCCACACACACACTCCCACTCAGGATCATAACCCCACAAACACACTGTGTCACCTCCCACAGATAATTGTAACCCTCCATACACTCTGTTTCAGTACGAGGGTATAATGTTCCCATAAAATACAAACTCAGGGATAAACTTAATAGCAACTCTTTTATTTAACTCTTCATCTCTTCAGTCACCTCGCTAACTGTCTCAACTGTCACTCCTCCACTTCCTGCTTCCTGATTCTCGCCCTTTCTCCTTAAAGGGAGAGAGATGCTTTGCTGTATGTTACAGAGGGCAAGCCTCAAACACCACTATCTATTTGTTCCCTCAGCATATTGCTATGCTGCCTCAACTGAAGAGCCACCGTGTTATATTGCTATGTTACCTCAACTTAACCCTTTGAGTGCCATAGGGGTACACCAGGGGCGTTTCTAGGTTCCAAAACGATCTGGGTCTAGAGCCCACAGCAAAATTCAACAGAGTGCCTGCCACCAGTGGTAGTGATGATAACGCTATCGTGTGGAGTGAGTTATCCTTACACAACATATATGTTTATTTTACTAATCCTATATAATAATTCGCCAAGTTGTGTGTAACGCCAGACATGCGCAGTAGACACTGCTGCGCGCGTGGCACTCATGAGCAGTACAGACTGCCCGCGCCGCGACTGATACATAGCTGGGCGCTCCGAAGGAGCGTCCAGCTCTGTATCAGCCGAGGCGCGGCCAGTCTCCACCGCGTGTGACTGCCCCGCGACCAGCTGCCAGAGGCTCTGTATCAGCCGAGGCGCGGGCAGTCTCCACTGCGTGTGACTGCCCCGCGACCGGCTGCCAGAGGCACCGTGGCCCGTGTAACGGGCTGTTCAACTAGTCTATATATAATGCAATGCAAAGAGTTAAGAAGTAAGCCATTTTATGTTCAACTCTTGCCATTGTTTTTTGTTCTAACTAACTGAAGTTATTGTGGTGTAAACCAACTGTACCACAGGGAACAAATCAAAATTCCTGTCAAATTAAATAGGGGTTTTAACTCCTTGAATGCTAGAGCGGTCTTCAATACATTGCAAAGCAATGCATTGGAGACCTCTCTAGCATTCAAGAGGTTAAAAACTCTATTCAAGTGCAGTGGATTTTAAGAACTTTTATTTGTCCCCTGTTGTGCAGTTGGTTTACTCCAGAATAAAACCAGGTTGCTTTAATACATATGAGCCATTGATGTAACTGAATAAATTATCAAGAGCAACACCAAAGTATTTTATTTACACAGATAATGTATAAACAAATATAATGATGTTTAAACAAACATTAATGTGAGTTTTATTGCTATGGAGCAATGTGATACACTTATATACCCACCACACAGTCTGATGTCCTAAAAAGAGGGACACCAGGCTGTGAAAGAAGGACAGAGGGATTTGGGGCTCGAAGACAGACACTTGGGAGGTATGCTTATACCCAGCATTGTTCCATTGCCCACTGGTAGCCATAGAACCCCTCATACACTGCCTGATAACCTTGTGCTTCTAGCCCCTATTAGCCACACATCCACTGTCTGATACCCCAGTGGTCTGCCACCGGTAGCACCAGGCCCACACATGAACTGATATCTCAGTCTTCTTCTACTGGCAACTGGTATCCATAGAACCATACATACACTGTGTGATACCCCATCATTGTTCCACTGGTTACCTGTAGCCAATCATACACTGTCTGATTGCTGGCATTTTTCCATTGGCCGCTGGTAGCCACAGATCAACGCACATAAACTTTGACACCACATCCTTGTTCCACAGGCCACTGGTAGCCACAGCCATGTTTCTCTGCCCAGATTCCCCAAATACACTGTGTTACCCCACCAGCCTTCTACAACTGCCTACTGGTCGCCACATATTCCCCTCATACATTGTGCATCCCCACCAGCCTTGTTCTCCTGCCCACTGGAAGCCACAGATTCCCCAAATACACTGCTTGTGCCGCCCCTGCCCTCTGGTATCCACAGATTCCTCACATATACTATGTGATTCCCAACTGCATTTTACCCCTGCCCACTGATAGCCACAGATTCCATACATACATTATGTGACCCCCCCAACAACCTTATTCCCCTAATCACTGGTAGCCACAGATTCTCTACATACACTATATAACCCCCCTAGCCTTGCTCTCCTGCCCACTGGTAGCCACAGATTCCTTACATACACTATGTGACCTCCCCCAGCCTTATTACCCTGTCCACTGGTAGCCACTGATTCCCCACATACACTCTGGACCCCACCAGCCTTATTATCCTGCCCACTGAAAGCCACAGATTCTACACATACACTATATGACCACCACCATCCTTATTCCAATACCCACTGGTAGCCACTGATTCCCTACATAAACTGTGTGACCCCACCAGCCTTGTACCCCTGCCCTCTGGTAGCCAGCCCACAAATTCTCCACATATACAATGTGATACCCACCAGCCTTGTTTACCTGCCACTGGTAGCCATATATTTCCCCCATCTATACTGTCCCTCATACCTTCTCTTCTGCTCTGCCCCATTCTGCTTTCTGTTTCAGTGTAGAGCCATGGGCTCCACACTGCCTCCTCTGGTACTTCAGGTGCATGTTGATGACCTCATCGCAAAGCACCAGGAAGTGCTAGAAGAGCCAGTGTGGAGCGGATGGCTGTGGGCTGAAGCTGAGAACAGAGTAAGGCAGCAGTCTGCTGTTCCAAGCTGTATATGTCCACAAGTTGCTGGGCAGCAGCCAGCCTCAGGATAAACAGCAGGAGGAGTGAGTCTGCTGATTGTCTGACATTCGAGGCTGCCCACTGACACACTCGGGGCTTCAGTGTCCTTAGCCCACCCCTAGCGACGCCCCTGGGGTACAAAACGCATTGCAAAGCAATGCGTTGCGTACCCCTCTGGCACTCAAAGGGTTAAGTAAGGAGGAGTTACTGCTCCCATTGGGTGATTCAATGGGAGAGTGATTTAAATCATGCAGGGAGTTGGCCTGCCCCCACTATCCAGCCCGCCCACCACTATCTAAGTAACTGAAAAAACAAAATGGCTGCCACTCGCTCCTACACCACAGACACAAACACATCAGAGAAAAAACACACACACACACTCAATCACACACTCACACTCTCACTCACACACACTTTCACACACACTCAGTCATACACACTCAATCACACACACTCAATCATACACACAATAATTCACACACTCACATTCCCACACTCAATACCACACATTCAATCCCACACACTCAATCCCACACACTCACACTCTCACACACTCACACTTGCACTCTCTCACTCACACTCGCACTCAATCACACTCACTTACACACTCTCTCACTCACACTCTCACACTCATACACCCTCACACTCATACACCCTCACTCAATCACACACACTCACTCACTCTCGTACTCACACCCCGGGAGCCAGCACGATCCAACATACTCTCACTCACACCCCGGGAGCCAGCACATTCTCACACTGAATCACACACTCAATCACACACTCAATCCCACACACTCAATCCCACACACTCAATCCCTCACACTCGCACTCTCTCACTCACACTCGCACTCTCTCACTCACACTCGCACTCAATCACACACACACTCTCACTCAATCACACTCACTTACACACTCTCTCACTCATACACTCTCTCACTCATACACCCTCACACTCATACACCCTCACACTCACTCACTCAATCACACACACTCACTCACTCTTGTACTCACACCCCGGGAGCCAGCACGATCCACCTTCCACCATACTCTCACTCACACCCCGGGAGCCAGCACGATCCACCTTCTACCATAGTATTTGCAATTCCCACATGCATTTCAACTACATGAATGAATGCCACTCACTCACACACACTCACTCACACCCCGGGAGCCAGTATGATCCACCTTCCACCATAGTATGTGCAATTACCACATGCATTTCAACTATATGAATGAATGTCACAGTGGAGGCATAAATACAAACACAAACTCATAACAATGACACATAAGTCACCCCTTATGACTCACTTCTGTGTGTGCATGTGTGTCTCTGTGTGTGCCTGTGTGTTCCTCACTGTGCGTGTTGCATGTCTGTATCACACTCTGTGTCTGCATGTTGTGCATTGCATGTATGTATGTATTTATGACTGTGTCGATCTTTATGCATCTCAGTGAATGCGTGTGCATTTGCGTGTGTGTCTCTGTGTGTGTTTGTCTTGCATCCGTGTGTGTGCATTAATTCCCTATATATCCTGATGGGCAACGCCATCCCACATTGCTAGTATGAATATATAAGAAAACTTAAATAACATGGCACAAATAAAATAGAATCGTCCAACATAAAAAGGCTTAGGAAAATATAAATGACAGTCTGAGAAATGAAAATGCAGTGCATTGACATGAACTGTCTATGATTTCTGGGCAATTCTGAACCCAAAAATCATTGCATCTTCCTGTGCATTGGCATATGCATTATAGTAGGTAACAACACTCTTGTTCTCCGTTAAAGGTAATGGCTTTCTCTCCGTTGCTTTTGAGGGTCTTTAATGGAATAACAAAGGAGTGTTCATTTCCTGAGGAGATGTGTGCATCAATATGTCCCATCCCGGAGATGTGATACATCCAGATCAAACAGGATTTATAATGGGGAGGACAGGGGAAGATAATACCCAAAGAGCGTTACATCTAATTTCAGAGATTACTCGAACATCATCCCCCTCGGTCTTCCTGGTGTTGGATGCTGAGAAGGCCTTTGACAGGGTTAGCTGGGGATTTCTGTTAGAGACCCTTGGAGCTTTTGGGATTCATGGCTTTTTTAAAAAATAGGATTATGGCTCTTTATACAGTTCCTCAGGCAAAGGTTATTGGTCCATTGCTTAACTCAGGTTATTTACAGATTAATAATGGGACCCGACAGGGGTGCCCATTGGCTCTGATGTTATACGCTCTGTCGATAGAACCATTGGCAGTCTTGATTAGATGGAGTGAAGGGTATATTAATAGGCTCGTAGACACATAAAATAATGTTGTATGCTGACGATACTTTACTTACATTGACTTCCCCAGATACGTCTATACCAGTGGTACTCTCATTAATAGAACAGTATAGTTTACTTTCAAATTATAAACTCAGCTTGGCTAAGTCGCAGTTTAAATCCTTTTTTCTACCACGAGCACAATTAGATAGTTTAGAGAGAGTATATAATTTTGACATAAGAAATCAGGTTATTGAATATTTGGGGATTAAGCTGACCTCAGACATCAGATCTTCTCTAGAGCTAAATTATTCTAACCTGGTAAAGGATTTGAGTTTACAGGTGGTTAAGTGGAGGGGGTTGGAAGTTTCCTGGTTAGGAAGAGTAAATATCATTAACGCTTATTTTCTCCCTAAAATTTTATATTTATTTCGAACTATCCCACTAAAGGTACCTAGAGGGACTCTTAATTGGATTGGCCTGGCATACCAGATTAAGGGTATAGAATAATGATCATAGCCCCGGGAACATTTTTTAATTTTTTTTATTTTTTTCTATATACGTCAAAAGAGGTATGAATCTGTGAATGGATGGATGTAGGCGATAATTTTATAATATGCTGATACATGTTTTAGAAGGAATATATGATCTTTGTATTTGTATACGCATATGTGACATGTCTGTAAAACAATAAAGAAAAAAAAAAAAGGTAATGGCTTTATTCATCAAGCTAAAGAAATGTACACCATTCCCAATAATTTAAACCAGAGTGGTGGAATTTAAATGGTTAAATAGGGGTTTTAATGTTTTGAATTCTAGAAAGGTTTCCTATGCATTGCTAAGGATTGCATTGGAGACCGTCTAGAATTCAAAAGAGTTAAGATCCCCATTTAAATCACTGGGGATTTTTATGTCTACCCTATAGTTCCTCTGGATTTCTCCACAATTTCTCATCTTTACCTTATTGAACATCATCATAAGTCAACACAAGCACCTCCCTGCATCCTCTGCCCATGAGCAATGGCATTACATTTGTCACTTAGCAAATGTGCTAAATTACAGTTATAGCAACTAGCTCACATACTTTGGATAACACATTCATTTGCCTAGGTAGATGTTCTTCATACTGCAGACAGATATATCTTTCTACATATTTTTGCATTGTGTCTGCAGATTCCTGTATGCAGTGATTTTTGACGTTTGCCTCTAAGTCACACCTCCTCACAACAAACAGGAGGCTTCAATAGACCTGAATGGATCATACCTTGTAAACTAAAACAATAAGCAATGCACTACAATAGAAACATAGAGACTTAAATTTTGATGGCAGATACAAAACAACTTGCCAATTCAATCTACCAATTTTCTTATATAATTGTAATACACTAGCAAATAGAGAACGGCATTGCCCATGTAGTCACTCACACTTCCTAAGAACATATACACAAAACATACCACCTCAACACACACCTCCTCAAAATAAACACACATGGCAGAAAGATGGAGTTTGTTGGCTTGAACTGCATTGTTGCCACTGCAGGCATACCGTAAGAATATGAAAGACATAGTACTGCACATTGCTAGCTCTACCACCCCTCTCATTGTGATACTACTAACATGTTATTGCCACCTTATACTATTGTCCGGTCCACAGTGTGTATGTTTTTTTTGTTGTACTTTTTTTTGTACCTTTGTTACCTTAAATGGATAGTATTGTCACATTTGTAGAAACATTAATCTTGTAGGCATTAAAAAATAAAACTAAATGCACCCAGTCACATCTCTCAAACCTTTATGCTTTGCAAACCAAGCACACTTTGTATACCATTCCAGTGAAGGATTTATTTCTCAATAAAACGATCTCGGCTGTGTTGAAGAGCCTCCGACGGTCCAGGGCCAGGATTCCCCTGCAGTCAGCTAGAGCGCTGACGTTAGGGAAAGGGGAGGGAGGGGGGAACCTTGGTCTCGAATATCTCTCAAGCCATGAAGGTTTGAGAGATGGGACAGGGGGCATTTAGTTTTATTTTTTAATGCCTACAAGATTAATGTTTCTACAAATGTGACAATACTATCACTTTAAGCTTTTGAGTGTCAGAAAGTTATCCAGTGCTTTGTTTTACAATGCTTTGGATACCTATCTGACACCTTTGGATACCTATCTGACATTCATAAGCGTATGGAGACTTTTACTGACTGTATCATCCAAAGAGAGTTGGTAATGTTTTTTTCTGTGAAGAGGAGAAAAGTGAGGCTGGGCCAACTCCTGTTGTATGACCACTTCTTTTATTAATATTTAGATAATCTTACATACATTTCATAATAGACATCACTATACCAGGCATTAATTTTAATTCCCTTACCTTATTAGTATCTATCACTTATGTTCCATAAGTCTATCACCCTTTCTGAAATTCAGAATATCCCCCCATTACCTTTAGCTCATGGCCATTGGTTACAGTATTCTTTTTCTTAAAACATTCTTCCCTCCTTAACTATATGACATATCTTAATATATATTTAGAGGTTTTTTATCATATCTACATTATAAGTTCAGCTTCTGAACCTTGTGATCACCACTGGCATCCATTGACCTGATACCCTAGAGTGTGGTGGTGTGGCTATTTTGTTCCTAAGCGCAATTGTTTGTGGTTATGTGACTTTGTGGTTGGCACCTTTAACCTTGGCCAGAGGTTGCGGCAAGGTACCTCTTACTACTGCACTGCTCACTAGCTACACTTCCTAGCTTCACACCAGAGATGAGTCAGGTAGCATCTGGTCCCATTGTGTGCTTTATGGGCTTATCACAGGTGTGAGTTCTAGGGGACACAGTTAAAGACACACTCGCTCTGTACAGAGCACTTAGCATTCTGTATACTGTGAATATTGGATGGCTATAGGGAAGGAGATCCCTAAGGCCCTTCTTTGGAAACAGGGATAGTAGTACATTTTACTACTATCCCTGCTTTTCTGGTTGTAACCAGGCCCTCCTTTAAGAGATTGCTTGATAGTGTGGTTAACGTAGGCAAAAATGGTATAAAAATGGTAAATAATAAAAAAATAAGTAATTTTACTAGTAGAATAAAGCCATATTTTAATTTTTCTATCACTTTACATAGAATTTTTTTTATTTAGATATCAAACATAATATTTATTAGCTTTGTGCAAACTTCTTGATATAGCTGATCCATCCACACAGTTGATCCATCCACAATAATGTGTTGGTCGATTGATGAACATAGATTTTTTCTTTTTCTCATACATAACATTTCTTTTTATGCTGTTTAACCTAGAATATAAAGAACAGTGGTTTAAACAGTAAAATACAGATCAAATTTCAGTGTTGTCTTAACCTATACATACTGGATGCATTTACTAAGCTTCAAAAAAAACATCATACCAGTAAACTACTGGTAATCTCCTTTTCTCCCAGAGTGATTTATTGAGAAAACATTATAGTGTAGACCAAATAAAGCAATTAGTATAAATAAGACATTCTACTTGGAAAGTCCTACTCATTCCATATGTAATTTCCATGTGCATATGTTTGCTCTCACTAGTGAACATTGTACATGGCAGAGGCACTGTGTATCCTTAAAGGGACAGTATCACTTATTATGAAAAAAAAAAAAAAATTATATATATATATATATATATATATATATATATATATATATACACACATACATATTATAAATCCTCCTGAGGAGAACAAGGGTACTCCCACTACTGAGAGGTGTTTTATTCAACAGTTATTGCAGCTTAAACTTGAATGTTTTATGTGCCATATCTCAATTGTGTGAAAATGTACAGTGGTACTGATCTTGACCATCCTATGGATAGCTGGGTGTAGCAACAGTGCCACTGTAAAATGTCAGGTCATTGAAATATGACAGCTAAAAGATTTAAAGGGATAATAATGTTTAATTATTGAAGTAAAATCAAGTCTTCTTTATTCTTTTTTATAATGATGTGTATCAAGAAAACGTTATTAAACGCTGACGTTTTTCATTTATAGTCTAATAAAGTTTCCCACTCCCACCCCTTCTACTTACTTCCGCAGCTTCCCCTCAGATCTGGAATCCGGTCCACGGACCGGACAGGCTGCATCGAGGGACAATCTTTCCACTTTCAGTATAAGGGGAATCCTGCCCCCTTGACGAAGGAGGGCAAGTTTTTCCTTATGCTGGAAGAAGCAGCTGAGGCTGCTGAGGTAAGTGGAAGGGGCGGGAGGGGGAAACTTTATTGGACTATAAATGAAAAACCACAGCGTTTAATAATGTTTTCTTGATACACATCATTATAAAAAAGAATAAAGAAGACTCGATTTTACTTCATTAATTAAACATTACTATCCCTTTTTAGTATAAGCTGCAATAACATTTGAATAACACACCTCTCAGTAGTGGGAGTACCATTTTTTTTACTCAGGAGGATAAACTATACAATATATTTTTTTTTACATAATAAGTAATACTATCCCTTTAAAGTTATTCATTGAAAGATTATCTCAAAGGTTTTGATGGCAGAAAACATTTATTTGAACGTAAATCTGTACTTAGCCTTAAAAATCTAAATCTTTAACCACATGAATACTAGCGAGGTTTCCAGTACATGGCTTTTCCATGCATTTGTGACCTCTCTAGCATTCAAGGGGTTAACAGCATATCAAGATTAAATTTATTAAAATGTATTGGTGCCAGTAATGTGAGACAACAGCTGTTATATTAAAGAAGCTGTAGATGAGCAATTCTGGAGCAAACCAACTGCACCATAGGACAAAGGAAAATTCATATTGATATAAATGAGGCTCTGAATGCTAGAGAGGTTACCAGGATATGGGAAAGCAATGGGGGGTATGCGCCATTTTATTACCTCTTTATCATGCCTCAGTGCATAACACCCAATATGTTGGAGGCCTGTCTACCATTAAAGGGGCAAAATACCCATTTAAATAAATGGGAATTTTTAGGAGTTTTATTTGTCACCTATGGTGCAGTTGGCAGTTGCTCGTCTTAAGCTTCCTGATGTTTTCCTAAATTCTAAGTGTAAAATGTACTGAATAATCAAGTAATTGTATCCGATTGTATTATTTTTCTATAAGGGGCAAGGTTATAGACAGTGCTTATATTGGACATTGCTAGATGCTGGTTTAGCTGAGTGGCAGATGGCAGGTCATGAAAAAAGTCCTAGTCCTTGTTGCCACCTTAGGCAGTGTATTAATGTATTCAGGCTGCTCCCCTAATAATGCAATACGATGGTACAGGACCAAGGCATTTTCGAAACAGATACCTTCTCTGATGCTTATCACATGGTGCATATGACTGCACATTATGGTCTATGCATGCTGATGTGCTCGCTTACAGTACTGGTATTCATGTGTAGACTCGTGCTGCTGTGAGGTGCAAGTGGGCATCCCATTCAGCACTATGATACTTATGTTCTCAGTCTTTCTATGTAGTATTTTGCATGATCATGTTCAGGCCATGGGCATGTACTCTGTTGGATTCTCGTGGTAGCAAGAATACTCCTATCATGTTACTGTTTAGCGTATGCTTGCTATTTGCTGCATGAAGGCAGAACTTGCACACAATATGCTGTGCCAGGCTGTGTGCTGCAGTACACCTGTGTACATACTCTTTGGGAGCACTGTAGTGCTCTTGTGCTGCAGTTCCCACATATATACTTTTGGATACATTGGGGTATGCCCATGTCTATATGTGCTGATTTGCCAAGATGCTCTTCTGTGTATGCTTTTGCCACTTGGTGCATCTCCTGTGTGGATTGTTTTATATGCTGTGTCCACTTAGCTTTATTGGGCATGTATATGCTTTTTGTCTTTTGTGGTGATACTTGTGTATATGTTTTTGGAACGGTGTGGTGTGCCTGTTGGCACTTCTTTTGTTGCTATGTCTTGAGCCTGTACTGTCAGTCTCCCAGTGGTGCTCCTGCAGTGCTTCTACACTTTAGCATAACCATTCTATTGCTGCATGATAAGTGCGCTTGTCTATGCATTTTTTGATGTTCTGTGGTGTACTGTTATTTACTTGCTCATAGGAGTGGTGTAGTTATGCATTTAGTCTCTTTCAGAGGTTATGATTTCTGTTTTCTTTTGACCCAGTTTGGGGGTTTATGCAGCCTAGTAGGAGATGTTCCTTTGGCAGCCCTTCTAGGCTTAGTGTTCTTGGTATCTGCTTCCCTTTAAGCGAACCAGGATTTATTATGGAGTCTTCTTCTGCTTCAAACAAAATGGCAAACAGCAGTAGGTAAGCTGAATTTTTATTTTAAAAGAGTGACTGGATACAGAAAATGACAATGGTCAGTACTCATGTTTCTCGGATGAGTCTCAGAATAGAGAAGCCTTATGAGAGGATTGCCTACAGAGTATGGCAACATAGCCAAAGATGTTGCTCCCTTATTGGGATTCTCTGCCTTATGTCTTCCAGAACTTCTGTCTTCAAGATATATGAAGACATTCCAATTTCCAGACTTGATCAGCAGTTGAGAGAAACATTTCTATACTGAATAACATTGCCATCCAGAGGAATACAATCTTCACTGGAAGAATGTGATGTCATCTGATTATAATTCCTCATGTTGCTGAATGATGCCGTATACTGATCAGTCCTTTATCTGGTGAAGCCAGGCTGATAACCATACTATACATCTACAGAGGAGTGATGGTGGTGGAAGCTCTTCTTATGGTAAGCGATGATGGATCACCTCTTCTAGAGATCACTTTCTAGGAATAAATGTATTTTCTCAGTGCAGTGCCAAGCCTTTAATTGGTAGGGAACTGATCATTGGTACTCTGTTTTATTTCCTATCCTCTGAGAAATAATTTCTTGATACATGTTTTGGTCCCTCCCTTTCTCATTACCTGGTACTCACCCATCTGGTGAATGCTGCCATGGATGTCCAGGAAAATGGAGAATTATATCATACTTGCCTAAATTCTCTTTTCCGGGACATAACCATGGAAGCATTAATCAGTTTAACATCCCATGTTTAGCTTATACCTTTGAGACAAAGACAACTGGTGAAGGGGGGAGGGGATCTCATACTATATGGATTTGTTTGACTTTTTCCTCTGTCCTATCAACTGCAAGGGGAGGAGCTAATCCATCTGTTCAATGCTGCCATGGTTATGTCCAGGAACAGAGAATGTCATTAAGTATGGTATAATTCTCCATTTTCTCACTTATCTCTTCTTCACCCCTTCCTCTTTACACATTATCACATTTGGCTGCCACTGCTTTATTTCCCCTCTTCATTTTGGTTTATTGAACAGAGACTCTTCTGCATGCCCTGCATTCACTATCATTATCAGTTCAAGTCTGACTATATGTGTCCATTACAACTGCAACCAACACAAGAATATATTCATTTTTATTATATGTGGTCCTTTATACAACACTGCAAGTGTAAAATAATGTTAAAGGGATAGTAATGTTTCACAAAAACAGCAGCTCCAATTAATAATCATAGTATTTGAGCCATAGAGAGTGTTGTTTCAATACTGTTAGAGTTGTGGTTCAAGAGTAATTGAATGATAAAGTTTCCCCCTCCCACCCCTTTTACCCAGTGTAACACATCTCTTCTCAGATGTGGGATCTGGTTGCTAGACCAGACAGATAGCAGCAGGGGACAATCCTCTTCCTATGAGAACAATGAAAGCCCTCCCCTCCTTGACAAGTTTTTCAGGATTTTCCCTTATCTTAATTCGAGATTGTCCCTCTCTGCAATCTACCTGGGCACCTCCCTTCTGCTCTGGCTGAGAGGTGTTACATCCGTAAAAGGGAGGGGGATAGTTTATCATTCAATTACCCTTGAAAGGGATAGTAATACTTCGTTTTAACGTTATTTTATTTTGTAGGCACTAAAAAAACATGAAGAATGATATAAGTCTTATCTCTCAAACCTTTATGGTTTATGAGATATTCACAAGCAAAGTTTCCCCCTCCTGCCCCTTTTACCTACTGTAAACAATCTCTTCTCAGATGTGGAATGCAGTCCATAGACTGACAGATAACAGAAGGGGACACTCTTATTCCTATGAAAACAATGATAGCCCTTCCCCCCTTGACAAGCTTTTCAGGTTTTTCCCTTATCTTAACTGAAGATTGTCCCTCTCTGCAGTCTACCTGGGCAGCTTCCTTCTGCCCTGGCTGAGAAGTGTTACATCAGTAAAAGGGGCGGGAGGGGGACATTTTGCTTGTGAATATCTCTTAAACCATAAAGGTTTGAGAGATAAGACTTATATCATTCTTCATGTTTTTTTAATGCCTACAAAATAAAATAAAGTTAAAATGAAGTATCACTATCCCTTGAACTACAACTCTGACAGAATTGAAATAACACTCTCCAAGGTCCAAATGCTATGATGATTAATTAGAGCTGCTTTTATTATGAAACATTATTAAGAATGCAAAGAAAACATAGGCCTAATTGGAGTGACCTGTGATGTCTGCTATATTCCTTTATTCAGTATATTCAGGCCTTTGGAGTTTACTACCTTCATTTCAAGGCAAACATTTAGGGCTTTATTCATAAATCAATGGAGTTGCAATTCAGGAGCAGAATTGCTCCATCTTTCTTTTTTGAATAAGGTCCATAGTGTTAAATATATAAACATTTTTCTTCTTTGTGAAAAAGCATCAAGTGAATACCTACCTTGTAAATACATAAACAAAATGAGTGGCACTAGTTCATCCAAACTAGTCACCCGCACTTCCCCATGTGTGTTAAGGCCAAACATACACTCTCCACACTTTCAGCGAAGGATAGTTTGGCACTTCTCTGAAAAATGGAGCTTTATTATTGCAGAGTCTAAAATACACAGAAACCAAGACAGACAGTTTCATGTGGTTGCCATTTACACATATGGACTATTTTTCTATGGTCTATGATTAAGCTTGGGTAGTTACTACATGAAACATGTTAGATCTACTGCTTATTTTGGGGGGCAATGCACTAGAAAGTGTTATGGGGCCAGGATGACAATATGGTGCCGATTGTGTGTGCGTATAGCAAATTGATTGTATGCCTGAGATGTCTTTGCCATCATATCCCTGTGAATCCAACACCAATATGCTACAATGTATTGACTTTGCCATGAATCAGCTATGCCTTCAAAAGGTTTACAATTTTGCTATTATTTCATAATGACTCATTTGTATATGGAAATGCAGGTTAATGAGCCATTGTCGTATTCATTTGGGTGTGTTTATATGTTAAATAGTTGAACAGCCCGTTATACGCCCTGCTCTGTATCAGCCACGGCGCGGGCAGTCTCTACTGCGCATGACTGCAGCACGCGCAGCAGTGTCTACTGCGCATGTCGCGGCGTTACACACGATTTAGCGAATTATTATATAGGATGTGGCTGTTCGCTTCATGCACTAGCAGCCTTTGCGGTTGGAGTTCACAGTACCAGCATCACCAACATGAGGTTGGTGATCTTGGAATCCTTCTACAGCTCACTATGGAGGCACAAGGCAGTTTGTTATCTTTGCTAAAGAGAAGAGACAGCAGCTGCCCTCCCTTAACCCTTTCAGTGCCATAGCAATGTGAAATGAACACCCCTTGTGACACTGAAATGGTCCCAAATTGAGAGAATGGCAGGGAAGCTATATATATCACAGCTTCTCTGCCCTTCTGTAAAGACTGAACCAGCTGATTAGGCTATCTGCTGATCAGTTGATTCAGGTAAACACAGTAATCGCAAGGCAAATAAGGGAGGACATCCCTGAAAACTGGTAGAGAAAGGGTGCTACAACACTCCAAACATTTAATGCAGCAGCAACAATATATGACATGTTCAAGGGACTCACCACTGTAATAAGCAATCCGGGTGCTCGATCCTCACAGGATCTCCATTTCTGAATACTAGACATACTGAAAGATCGATAGCACTCCAAGACAAGTAAAGATAAAACTTACAGCTGTATTGAAGCTCTTTAAAAATAGATGACACTTTACAAACAGAGGTGGACATTCAGTGCATACAGCTTGGCACTGGTCTAACAAATTTCACGCAATCCTAGAGCTTAGTCATAAACATACAAAACTTAGTTGCCATTGTTCAATATAAACCCTTTAAAATCAATCAGGAACCTGACAAGTTTATTTCCGAGTCAAAACTCCCAATCAGAAAACAAAAGTATTCAAAGGGAGGTTGATTTAACCCCGTGAGTGACCACAGACATCTTGTTACATCAGGACTGACAAAAAGAGAAAGAGACAGGTACACAGCAGGGAACCTCCCCCACACAGAAAAAAGAGCGGGAAAAACAAACAAACATCCCTTACACATCAAAAGTAGTTTGACAACCCTGCATGCTAATGATTGGACTAAACCTAAACCATTTATTGCAAATTGTCATGTGTGTCTCCATCAGAATGGTAATGTGCAAGCCAGACGTTTATCACCATAGCATCTCTTGGTGCATCTCCCAGGTGTTTGTGTATGTTGGAAACTTTTACCATAAAGCTTAGGTAAGCTTTTACCATGAAATGCCAAACCTTCCTTCACTGATATTGTGGCAGTGCTGTTTGTTAGCTACCTTGTAAATGTAGTCAATATATTCTCTATCAAGCACAGAATTAGACTGTTCTTCTAAGGCAGGACATGGTTTGTGTGTAGGTGGAAGTTCAATTCTGTAACACAAAAAAAAAAAAAAGATTGTCAGTTTCTTAAACAATATAACTGAATTTTTCTGCATCAGCATACAACAATGTAACTTCATTGTATATTTCCATTATATATAATTGTATTTTTAACATTAGGCACTAATTTAGGAATCAGCCAGTGTCACAGTCTTGAAGAACACTCAGACAAGACTTTTAAGGTTAAAAGTACTTATTGAAAATAAAGTACAATCAGCAAATACTTTCCCAACGCACACAGGCCCAGAAGGAGACAGTACAGGTACTTCCCACAACGTACACAGGTCAGGTAGGAACAGTATATCAAATAACATACAGACTGATAGCAGGTGCCCTAGAGCGCTAGGGTAAGGTGGAGGCAGCAACTTACTGGTAGCATCACTGGAGCCCTAGAATGCTAGGGTAGAATGGAGGACCAAGACTCACAGCTATCGGCAGCAAGGACCCTAGAACACTAGGGGTGAATGGAGGCCCAAGACCCACGGATACTGGCAACAGGGACCCTAGAACACTAGGGTTGTAGGGAGACACACGGACCACGGATACTGGCAGCAAGGACCCTAGAATGCTAGGGTAGTAAGGAGGCCCAAGACTCATGGACACTGGCAGCAAGGACCCTAGAACTCTAGGGTTGTCAGGAGGCACAAGACTAACGGATACTGGCAGCAAGGACCCTAGAACATTAGGGTAGTGTGGAGGTCCAAGACTCACAGCTACTGACAGCAAGGACCCTAGAACTCTAAGGGTGAGACTGAGGCAACAGACCACGGAAGGCAACGGGTGTCCGGTAGTACGTAAGTGTACAGGAGACGGACCACCAAACTACAGCTGGCTCTTGAGCCCTAAGGCCACAGAGGTATGGTAGGCAGGGCAAGATAGTGAACTGGACCTAGAACTCTAGGGTGATAGCGAGGTTCAACAATGGTGTTATAACGCCCAGAGGATTGCCTATAACTCCCCACCAGTAGTGAGCACAGCTAGTGACAGTGGTAACAACGGACACGTCAGTAAGGAAATGAGTAACTCAGCCCGACTGTTGACAGCACGGAAACCGGTACTCCATATTTGCACACAGCCAGAGGCGGTTGATGCCAGTAAGCACGGCTACAGCAGCGGGTGCTCAGCCAAAAGTCGGCAACGTAAGCAGGTTCTCAGCCAATCCAGTCAGCAACGTAGCAGGTACTCAGCCAGTCCGGTCAGCAATGGATGCAGGTTCTCAGCCAGTCCAGTAAGCAACGTAGCGGGTTCTCAGCCAGTCCGGTCAGCAACGGATGCGGGTTCTCAGCCAGTCCAGTAGGCAAAGTAGCGGGTTCTCAGTCAGTCAGGTCAGCAACAGATGCGGCAGAAGTTCAAGATACACAGGAACGTCGTCAGGCAGGCCAGGTCATACACGAACAGAGAAACAGCAGTAACTAGCGCTAGGTTCAGGTACACCACGAAAGGGCACCCGAATACTGACATGACAGGGTATAAAAGGGCTAGCCCTGGGTAGAGTCTGGTCCATGGACCAATAAGAATCCAGCATAATAAACAAGGAAGCAGGAATGTTGCCACGCAGCAGACAGGATCAGGTGCACCGTGATAGTCAGCTGATATAACCAAATATACATAAGTATTTTAAGCAGTATGGACAATTAACGTAATTGTTACCATATTCATTACAGTCAAATATAACTTAATTGTACTAGAGTTACTTAACTTCATAAGGTCAAACACAATGGGGGAGATGCACTAAGGCTAGAGAAAGAGGTGATAAAAGCACAAACAACAGAAAATGGGGGTGCTTACTAGAATCACAAATATGTAACAGCTTTGGATGAATTTAGATCAAAAAGACTCTCACATAAGGCAGTATGCCAGCTTTGTAGTCCATACAGCAGGCTGATAGAATGCAGGAACACAGCCCATCCTGATAGGGAAACTCCCGAAAGTCTGGAGGCACCTCCATTCTCAGTAACCAGCCAGGATTCTGAATGGACTGTTCTTTTGCTGTGTGGCTTAGAGATCACGTGCACTGCTATAGTGATCAGAGGACAAACTCATATAGCTAAGGATTTGAGTGTTTGTCCTCTGATCACTATAGCAAAAGAACAATCCATTCAGAAACCTATTTGAATTTTAACAGGATTTATGGGGCAATTAATTGAGTATGTTGGCATTATCATTCTACTTAACTCTGACATCTGTGCCTTGTTTAAACTAGGCACAGATATCAGGATTATGTTTGTGTCACATCATGTAATTCTACTAACAATGGACACATTTTTGGAGTGTTTTGGATGTATTGGTATGGGCCTATGACTTTTGCTAGTTTAGTTCCTGCTGTGTTGTCTGAGCATCAAGGGCTAGATTCTATTGCAGGTGCTAATTTTATCTCTGCTTTTATCTACAGTTTTCGCCATTGACTTAAATAGGAAAATATTTGATAAAACGGGAGGTAACATTTATCTCCTGCAATAGAATCTGGCCCCAAATGTCACAGGAACAGGTTTACTTTGGTGTAGGCTCAGAATGCTAACAATTTTTTAATGCTGAGGCCTATGGAATGTAAGCTGATTTTGTACATTTGCCCACTGACAAAGAAATGATCAGTCTATAATTTTAATAGTAGGTTTATTTGAACAACGCAAAAAATCCTGAAAAACGCATTTCAAAAATGTTATAAATTGATTTGCATTTTACTGAGTGAAATAAGTATTTGACCCTTTTGCAAAACATGACTTAGTACTTGGTGGCAAAATCCTTGTTGGCAATCACAGAGGTCAGACGTTTCTTGTAGTTGGTCACCAGGTTTGATGCAAGAGGATGATGCATTAAGAGAGGAAACTCTTGTGAAGTCCTATCAACACAAAGTTCCAGGAAGCAATCACTATTACAGGTAGCATTCCAGAGAACTGATAAGAATTTTTTGTACTTCCTTAAAGGAACCCTTTTACAATTCTGTATTGAAATCTCTTCTCT
This sequence comes from Rhinophrynus dorsalis, assembly GCA_037306005.1. Lineage (NCBI taxonomy): Eukaryota > Metazoa > Chordata > Amphibia > Anura > Rhinophrynidae > Rhinophrynus > Rhinophrynus dorsalis. The sequence goes on from CM074719.1 coordinate 239,469,821, forward strand.
AACATACTGTCCTCAAGCCTCTGTGTGCGAAGTGTAGTGATCCAACATAATGTACATCTTCCCACCATTTTTATAATGCACAATTTGTCTACAATGATAGTAGATATTATTCTGAAAGCAAATAATTTTTACTACTTCTGATGACTGAAATTTAAAGTACTTTGTTTCAGGGTCCAGCACAACAAATTATGATGGCTTCAGCTCATCTGTTATAAATTACGGTTTTGAGAGTGACCCTGCCATGTTAAAATCAACCATGTTGATTGCCACCTGTCTTTGCCCACTGCCTTGATAAACTGACCACTCTGCCTACAAATGCTACTTTGATAAAATTACCACTCTGACTGCCACTTACTCACTACCTCAAATCCAGACCTGTGATTATTCTATCAGTCATCATCCCCAGAATTCAGCAAAAGCTAATCTACTAGCCACACTTCACCTAAGTTCCTTGCACTTGTACTTTTGCTTATAAAGTGATCACTTCTCTCATGCTTCTTCCCTGCTTCTTCACAGCTCCTGTAACTTTGTTATTGAATCTATCAACAGAAACACTCTGGACCAAAGTTTCTTGACTTCTGGACAGGTCCACCATACGTGAAACATGTTCACATCCCCTAAAAACGAATTGGCTCATTCGGGGGTAGATTTGATGAAGTATAGATTGGCCAAGAAACTGTATAAATATTACTCTCTGTCAATCCCTACACTGGCTCCCATTAGCATACAGAATGAAATTCAAAATTCTGGTGCTTACTTATAGAGCCCTCACTAACACCGCTCCACTCTGCATCTCATCTCCAAATACACTCCCTCTCGCCATCTTCACTCTGCACATGACCTTCTCCTCTCCACAGCTCTTATCACATCCTCCCACTCCCGCCTACAGGACTTATCCCATGCTACACCTCAGCTCTGAAATTCCCTCACCCGCCCAATCAGAATCTCCCCCAGACTTCAGATCTTCAGACGCTCCCTGAAAACTCACCTCTTCAGGGAAGCCTATCAACTGCCTCCATAAACAATATCACTAAGAATCACCCCTTGCCTTGACCACTGCACTCAACAGCACTTCTCACTCCCACCCACTGACTGGCAGGTCAGGTGGCAGGAGGCACTTACACCCAATAGCACTTACTTCTTCTGTGTCATACCTACCTTGCTCTAGACTGTAAGCTCTCACGAGCAGGGTCCTCTGATCCTTCTGTTCTCCACATTTGATTGTACTATTTAATACCTCTGTATGTCTACTCCCTACTGTAAAGCGCTGCGGAATTTGTTGGCGCTATATAAATAAAGATTAATAATTAATTAATAATAATACCCTTCATTAAAATTCAGGCAGATTAACAATGAGTGATTTCACACTTAGTAGTGTTAAATAGACTGATCTCCAAACTGTTTCATTTAGAAGAAAGGAATGTCCATAACTGTATTTTTATGGGAACTTTTAAGAATTAAGAACTGGGTATGTAATGTGCCTACCGTCAGACCCTGTGAAAAAAAAAATTAGCCATGGTTATACTACTGCTATCAAGCCAGGCTTGGGGAGCTTACTGTTAAAGACAAGAATGTGCAATAAAGTGCAGTAAATTTGCAGCTGATTGATCAGTTTTTTATCTTACATTGGCAATCCATATGCATTCCCCATTGTGTAGTTGGTTTGCCTCACAATTGATTGACTTGCCTCACTGTTCCTATGCTCCACTGGCGTCAGAAGGAGACATCGACTGAATACCCAGGATTTTTTTTTACTGACCTTATTTTACTCTAGATTATATGAAAAATAAGTATGGTCAGTCCATTATACAATACATTTATCAACAAATATGTTATATCCAGAAGAAATAGAAGAAAAGTAAAACCAACTGAGCCAGCCTAGCCTACCAATGTTTCAGGACACTAAATTAAATTCTTTAGTAACTGTACTTAAAATTAGAAAGGAAATAAGTGTTCAGTATTAAATGTGTAACTTTTGCATTAAAATAATGAAGGCAGCCTGTTTTCACCACCAGCATTTTAAAATCTGAAGTGTTTCCTATTTTGGGGTGGCTGATTTGGCCTTTCAATCAAGGCAGCACACATGTTGTCATACAGCTATTACTGCAAAGCCTTAAATTCTTAGATTGATCATTACATTCCAAAAAGAGTGCCACATGCTCATTTTGTTTGGGGTTCTCCCATCTCACAGACCCTTTGGGGGATCCGTATTATATTCTATTCTAATGTCCTGTACTCTTTATTTGGTACTTAACCCTTTCACAATGCATTGTGTACCCCTCTGGCACTCAAAGGGTTAAAAACCATGTTTGCAAATTAATTTGGTCAAAAAATTGATTGAAAATCCCATCAGCAAAATGTTTTATGCCACCAAAGTACAGAGTCCAATTACAATGACAGCTTCATCAGGGAAAATTGTTTTTTACATTCCAAATAAAGAGTAAAGGGTGATGGTTATTATAAGGACCCCATAAGGGTCTGTGCAATAGAAGAAAAACAAACTAAATGGGGCTATAGTACTCTTTTTGTAAAGTATTGCTGGACCTATGATTTGATTGCTTTGCAGACAAAAACTTTACGTAATGTCTGTATAGAAAGTAGAATGCCTTTAGTTTAATTGATTTAATCTATACTATGACAACTCGTATGCTGCCTTTATTGGAAGCCCAAATCATAGTAACATAGTAAATTAGGTTGAATAAAGACACAGGTCCATCAAGTTCAAACTTCGCCTCCTACCCCAGTGACTGAGCTTACTGGCTACCAGATAAGTTAGTCTTTATCAGGCCTTCCTGATCGGCCTACTAAAAACAGTATATGTTCCCTTTTGAAAGAAATGTATATAATCTCTTAAATGTATCCAGGTGCCTTAAAATAGGAAGCATTTGTGTTTTTAAATTGCTGGTGGAGAAAATAGACTGCTTTCAATTTAATTTTTTAAAGAAAAAGTTGCACAATGCACATTACACACTTATTGCCTTTCTAATTTTTAAGTACATTTGACAAAGTAAATAGGCCCCAGTGGACTCCTACAAATTTCTTGGTATGTGGCTTGACCCCAACCTCACTTTTGGTCTTCATATTGATAAATTAACCTCCAAACTTTATCCCAAAATAAATACTCTTTTCAGAAACAAATCATGTTTAAGTACCCTGGTTAAAAAACGCATTGTGCAACAGATGTTGCTGCCAGTCATAGACTATGGTGATGTAGTATATGCTCCAGCGCCAGAAATCCATCTTAGTAAACATGACACTGTATAATTCATTATGCCGCTTTAGCCTCCAATGTAATTACACTACCCATCACTGTGATATGCTTAAAGGGATAGTAATGTTTCAAAATAAAAGCAGCTCCAATTAATATTCATAGTATTTGGGCCATGGAGAGTGTTATTTCAATACTGTCAGAATTGTAGTTCAAGAGTAAATGAATGATAAAGTATCCCCTTCCTGTCCCTTTTACTGATGTAACACTGCTCACCTCAGAACAGAGGGGTATTGTCCAGATGGCTTACAGAGAAGGGAAAAACCTGAAAAACCTGCCAGTGGGGGCAGGGTTTTCATTGTTCTCACAGTAAGAAGATTGTACCTTGCTGTGACCTGTCTGGTCTTAAAACCAGATTACACATCTGAGAAGAGGTGACTTACACTGGGTAAAAGGGGTGGGAGGGGGATATTTTATCTTTCAATTACTCTTGAACTCCAACTCTGACAGTATTGAATTAACACTCTACATGGTCCAAATGCTATGAAGCTTAATCGGAGCTGCTTTTATTTTGAAACATTATTATCCCTTTAAAGAACTAAATTGGTTAACACTCAAATCTAGAAGTGCCCTTCACCTTTCTTGCTTAGTACACAATCACTTATCTGGTATACTACCGGACTACCTGAGCAGTATGCTTGCTCCTGCTCTCCATACTAACTATAACCTCCACTCCACTGCTAACAACTCTCTGCATATACCACAATACAAGAAAGAAGCAGGAAGATCTGCCTTCTCCTTCAGAGCGCCAAAGACCTGGAACAATCTGCCTGAAATAATCAAATCTGCTCCCAGTCTAAAATCCTGAAAAGTAAATGCTTCTTTATATCTAAAAACAGTGTGTAACTGTATATAATTGTAATATTTTATATGTGTGTATATTTATATGTGTATGTATATATAATAATACTAGTATGAAAGCCCGTATACGCGGGCTAAAGGTGGTGAGGCACCCGGAGCTCCCCGCTCCGGATCAGCGTGTTCGGCGAGTCTCTACTGAGCATGACTCGCCGAATGTGCTGGTCCTTAGCGGGGAGCTCCAGATGGCTCACAGCGACGCCCCCTGTGTGCAAAACCACACATGCACAGTAGAGACTGCTGGAACAGCAGTCTCTACTGAGCATGTACGGTTACGCTCACAGGGAGCAACGCATTCTACCACTTTGTTATAGGATGTAATATCTAATGTTTCTCAGTTTGTATAAATATGTAACCCTTTACTGAAAAATATCCAGGACATACTTGAAAACCAGAGAAATCTCAATGTATTCTTCCTGGTAAAACATTTTCTAAAATAAATAAATAAAGTGTATATATTTTATGTACTTGACCTTTTATCTTCTGACTCACTCCGAAGTGCTTTACAGTTCTATCTTCTTTTTCTTCTGGGTATGTATTATACATAGACTTGCAATACTAATTTTCTTTTCACTTCTTGTTTTTTCTGTTTGATAACAAATACTTACACTGTATCAAAGTTTGAATCCCAATTTTTCTTCGGGTTTATAATCACTGTAATAGAAACCGTTGTAAGAAAAAAAGCAAGAACTACTCCAATGACTGCTCCAGCTCCTGCCAAGGAAGATGTGTCCTTTATCTCAGAATCTGAAATATAACATAGTTAAACTAGGTCATTTGTATGTATCTATATAAGTTATTTAATTTCATTACCCAAAACCATTGAAATCTGTTTATAAAGGGGTTGTAAATCTTTGGCCCTCCAGTTGTTGGTGACTACATCTTCCATCACTGGCTAGTTATGAATGATGGGAGTTGTAACCCCCAACAGCTGGAAGACCAAAAGACTGACTACCCAGTGTTTCACTACTGGGATGGTAGAGATAGATAAACAAACATTCTCAATCAAATTAGAAATAAATAACATGATTTTCAAAGTTGCAATAAAATGTTATATATATATATATATATATATATATATATAAACAAAGTAGAATGTTGAAGGCACTCACAGGAACATTTTTCAGTGATGAAAGGTGGTTTATTAATCGACGTTTCGGCCAACACTCGTGGCCTTTATCAAGATGTCACCACAGTGCAAGTACAAAGACTTTATACCCTCACAGTAAACCAACGTTAAAAATTGGCGCCAAAAGAGCACTGCCGACGCAAACTCTGACGAGTTTGCGTCGGCAGTGCTCTTTTGGCGCCAATTTTTAACGTTGGTTTACTGTGAGGGTATAAAGTCTTTGTACTTGCACTGTGGTGACATCTTGATAAAGGCCACGAGTGTTGGCCGAAACGTCGATTAATAAACCACCTTTCATCACTGAAAAATGTTCCTGTGAGTGCCTTCAACATTCTACTTTGTTTATAAATATCGTTTCTTTTGGATGAGCACCCGGGTCAGTTGACTATCGTCGGAACAGTGAGTGCATCCCACCTACAATGTGTATATATATATATATATATATATATATATATATATATATATATATATATAGATAGATATATATATAGATATATACTAGCAATGTGGAACGGCCCTGCCCACCAGGATATATAGGGAATTAATGCACACACATGGATGCAATACAAACACACACAGAGACACACATGCAAATGCACACACATGCAGTTAGATGCATAAAGAGCGACACAGTCATACACACATACATGCAATGCACAACATGCAGACACATAGAGTGTGATACAAACATGCAACACACACAGTGAGGAACACACAGGTACACACAGACACACACACACACACACACACACACAGAAATGAGTCATAAGGGGGTGACTTATGTGTCATTGTAATGAGTTTGTGTTTGTACTTATGCCTCCACTGTGGCATTCATTCATATAGTTGAAATGCATGTGGTAACTGCACATACTATGGTGGAAGCTGGATCGTGCTGGCTCCCGGGGTGTGAGGGAGTGTGTGTGAGTGTGAATGAGTGGCATTCATTCATGTAGGTGAAATGCATGTGGTAATTGCACATACTATGGTAGAAGGTGGATCGTGCTGGCTCCCGGAGTGTGAGTGAGAGTGAGACTATGGTGGAAGGTGGATCGTGCTGGCTCCCGGGCTGTGCGTGTGTGAGTGCGTGTGAGTGATTACATGTGAGTGATTGCGTGAGTGTGTGTGATTGAGTGAGAATGTGTGGGTGTGAGTGTGTAAGAGGGTGTATGGGAGTGAGTGAGAGTGTGAGTGAGAGAGTGTGAGTGTGTGATTGAGAGTGTGTGATTGAGTGTGAGTAAGGGTATGTGTGATTGAGAGAGTGAGACAGTGTGATTGAGAGAGTGTGAGTGATTGAGTGTGTGTGTGAGAGAATGTGAGTGTGTGAATTATTGTGAGTGTGTATGATTGAGTGTGTGTGAGAGTGTGTGTGTGTGTTTGATGTATTTGTGTCTGTGGTGTAGGAGTGAGTGGCAGCCATTTTGTTTTTTCAGTTACTTGGATAGTGGTGGGTGGGCTGGATAGTGGGGGCAGGCCAACTCCCTGCTTGATTTAAATAACTCCCCCATTGAATCACCCAATGGGAGCAGTAACTCCTCATTACTTAAGTTGAGGTAACATAGCAATATAACACACGGTGGCTCTTCAGTTGAGGCAGAATAGCAATATGTTGAGGGAACAAATAGAAAGTGCTGTTTGAGGCTTGCCCTCTGTATCATACAGCAAAGCATCTCTCTCCCTTTAAGAAGAAAGGGTGGGAATCGGGAATCAGGAATCAGGAAGTAGAGGAGTGACAGTTGAAAACAGACAGTTAGTGAGGTTGACTGAAGAGATGAAGAGTTAAATAAAAGAGTTGTTATTAAGTTTATCCCTGAGTTTGTATTTTATGGGAACATTACACCCTCGTACTGACACAGAGTGTATGGAGGGTTACAATTATCTGTGGGAGGTGAAACAGTGTGTTTGTGTGGTCATGATCCTGAGTGAGAGTGTGTGTGGACCGGGAGAAGTTATTGATATCCCTACTTTAGGAGCGAGTGGCAGCTATATTTTTTTTGTTTTTGTCAGTTGGATAGTGGTGGGCGGGCTGGAGGGGGTGGGCCAACTTCTGTATGATAAACATGCCCCCATTGAATCACCCAGTAGGAGTTGTGTCTCCTAATGAGACATAAATTATGTAATGAGGCATTCTGTTCAATGTGTGTTTGTTTTCTGAGGAGACATAAATTATGTTCTGTGTGTGAGGTACCATAAATTATGCAACGAGGCTTATTCTTTTATATATATATATATATATATATATATATATATATATATATATATAGATAGATAGATATAGATAGATAGATATGAATAAACCTCCACCCACATCCAGGGGTGTCAGTAAGGAGGAGATATTCAAATCTCCTCCATACTGCCTGTCCTCAAGATACAGGGAGGGAGTGACTTTGACAGGAGTGGGCAGAGGCCGAAGGCCCTGGCCACTCCTGTCGAAATCTCTGCAAGGAGTTCGACCTCCCTTAACATTCGACTTAACAGAGAAGAAAACATGATCAATACACACATACATGGACACACACACACAAACAAACACACACATACATACACACTCACTCACTCACTCTGGTTTCATCCAGACCTCTACTATGCCCCCCAGTTCCATTTTGTAATACAGGTACTCGGTTCACGGACTGGGGGGGTATAAACGTGCATATTCTGCCTTGCTCAGGAATATAGGACTTGTAGATGGAGAACACTGACTCATCAGCTCCTACATTAAGCTACTGGGTGTCAGAGGGGAACACAATGTATTGCTCAGCAATGTGTTCCTTACCCCTCTTGCACTCAAGGGGTTAATAAACAGAGGGATTTTGCAATTTCATTCTGAAGTGAATGTATCACACAGGACATGGCGTTAGCAACAGCACGGGGAGGGGGTGCTGCTTTCTCCTAACTTTGACACATACACTTCCATATCGTGAATAGAGAACAGACTTTAGCGCTGATGGCAGCAGCAAGGGATGGGACGCTTAGAAGGAGTTGTGACACCATACACTTCCATAACCTGGACAAAGAACACACTGCAGCTTACAAGGGCTCCATCAGTGCTGCAGTTCGTTCCGTGTCCAGGATATGGAAGTGTTTGGTGTCACAGCTTCAACTAAGCATCTCCCACTACTGCCATCAGCTCTGAAGTCTGTTCTTTATCCATAATATGGAAGTGTAATTGCTTACAAAACAACCAAACCAAGCCAATGACATTACAACCCAGGACAGTAGGAAAATATGTTCACACTCTCCCATGTGAATGATGTTAAAGGGGAACTATACCACCAAATAAAGACTCTCCCCCCCCACCGTAATCAGCCATCTAGTGATAAGCTTAACAATAGTATTGTTACCACTTTACTCAGAAATCCTACTTGTGCCGAGACTGAAGGCCAGGCAACAGAGCAGACATCTTTGCTTACAGACATCTTCATGTCTGCGCTGTCAGGCTCAACTCCATTCTCCTCTAGGAGGCATTTATTAGTACCTTTAGGCACCAGAAGGGACTGATGGCACAGGTGCGCAGATGCCTCTAAAGCACTGTTGCCTGGCCGTCAGTTGCCTGGCGATTTACCTTGTGCTATACAAGTGACAATGGGGCCATGAGAGAAGTACAGTTTGTGAAGCCAACACTGATCATGTGTGGGGCTGTGCTGCTTGCTGGGCACTTCTCTGTTTAAAGAGCACTCAAAGCTGTGTGGCAATCCCATACTACTAGGGTGTATTTGCAAAACGTACTTCCCACGTGTCTTTTTCAGTTGACTTAGCCGTTTCAGTGGCAGAGGGATATGCTATGCGTTGCCTGACCCTCTGGCATTGAAAGGGTTAAATATTTAAGCAACATGGAGGCCGTTAATAGTGGTATACAACCATGCTCTGTGGCATACAAGGCTATATAGGTGGAAGGGGAATGGAATGATCTGGGGGACAAAGAAGGGACAAACACAAACATGATGGGAGGGGGAGACACATGAAAGGTCACCTAATGCCTTCATTTTCCTTGCCCTTTATGTTTACGAAGGTCCTGTGCCGTATGCTCTGAGATGATAAGGCTGCCTCCAGTGTGTTAACCGTATGACTTACAGATGTTTTTTCATGATATTATGTAGCAATGCACTAATCACCTGTCTGGCACCCAAGGTAATTATAAACACGGTCCCACATTGCTAGTGTTTTTATATGAGAAGAATATGGAAGTTGAATAATTTTATCCATATTTTGATATCTGCTTAATTGAGAGCATATATTAAAGGGGAAGTAATACCGCCTAAAAATAATCCCTACTTACCTTAGTATGTCCAGAAAATCCTAATGGCCCCTATGTTTTTTTTTGCCTTGCTTGTTGGTTCAAGAGATAACATGTGCAATCAATCTTGGATGTTTTTTCCATGGCAGTTTCTAGCAGGACCACAAGACCCAAACTCAGCCCACTACACATGGCAACCTACATAACACAATGCATACTACTCTTGTCCTTAATGGGGTAAGTAGGTTCATGAAATAGCTGCCAGGTACTGTCATGTCTGCCTCCATGGACATGACATTCAGGAATGACTGAATATGTTATCTTTTTGAAAATGGCACAATGGCAACATTTATAGGGGTCATTAGAATTTTCTGGCCATAGGAGGTATTACTTCTCCTTTAACCCTTTGAGTGATAACGTGATAATTTTCACAGGGGTGGCAAAGTGGACCCGCACAGCCAACATTGTGAAAATTACAAGGTTGAACTTAGAAGTTTCTCCCTCTACTCCTGATGCAGGGAGGAGTTTCCCTACACTGTAGGGCAAGATTGAACACTTAAAAGAATGCAATATAGCTGTTATGAGCATGGGAGCGATCATATATACAAAATGCACATAGTGCATGTCCTCTTGATTCCCCACTATGTTCAGTTCAAAAACAGGTAGGGGGTCATCAGAATCCCTCCTGATTCCCCCTGGCATTGACCACCTATCTGGTAAACTAGAAAATCAATGCAGCAACCAGGAAGGAGATTGCCACCTTCCATCTGCCTCCTCCTCCTCCTCAACTTGGTGTTCTATGAACATCTGGGCTGAGTAGGAAGAACTTCAAGGCCTCATACTCAACCCAGTCATTCATAGAACATTGGGTAGAGGAGATGGAGGTAAATGGAAAGCAGCTATTGCCTTTCTGGTTGCAGCATTGATTGTCTCTCCTTCCAGATAGGTGATCACTACCAGGGAGGCATCAGGGAGGTCTCTATGCCCTCAATGAATTCAGACGTTAACTCACTGACCCCCAGCCATTTTCTCCTGCCCATTTGTAGCCACAGATCCCCACATACACCGACCCACCTCAGCCTTGATCCCCTGCCCACTGGTAGCTACAGGTTCCCCACATACAGTGTTTGAATTCCCGAGCCTTGTTCCCTGGCATACTGGTAGCCACAGAATGACATCATCTCCTAGCGCTCTGCATTACTGAAGAGAAGACTGTGCAGGAGCTCCAGCAGCTACAGGTTTTTGCCAAAGGAGGCAAAGACCTCTCCTGCTACGCTGCTTGACCACCACGGAGGTAGGAAACGGACACGGGAGGGGGCAATATAGAGCTGATGGGGGCAATGTGAGGATAATATGGAGATGATGGGGGCAATGTGGAGATGATGGGGCAATGTAAGGGCAATATGGAACTGATGGGGGACAATGTGAGGGCAATATGGAAATGATGAGGACAATGTGGAGATGATGGGGGCAATGTGAGGGCAATATGGAAATGATGAGGACAATGTGGAGATGATGGGGGCAATGTGAGGGCAATATGGAGATGATAGGGGCAATATGGAGCTTATGAGGGCAATGTGAGGGCAATATGGAGATTTTGGAGGCAATATAGAGCTGATGGGGGCGATGTGAGGGCAATATGGAGCTGATGGGGGGCGATGTGAGGGCAATATGGAGATGATGGGGCAATGTGGAGATGATGGGACAATGTAAGGGCAATATGGAGCTGATGGAGGGCTAGTTGGAGCTGATGGGGGAAATATGGAGCTGATGGGGCAATATACAACTGATGGGGGCGATGTGAGGGCAATATAGAGCTGAAGGGGGCAATGTGAGGGCAATATGGAGATGAAGGGAGGCAATGTGGAGATTAGGAGCATTGTGGAGGTGTCCAGTGGAGATGGCCAATGGGGGGTCTTCAGATTTCTGTGTCTACAGGCTCCTGAGATGTAAATCTGGCCCTGCTCCCCTTCCTGGTTCCACAGGTAGGCACAAGGCCCCACATACATTGTCTTATCCCCCAGCCTGGTTCCGCTGACCCTGGTAGCCACAGATCCTACATATACACTTTCTGCTCCCCAGCCAAATTCCATTGGTAGCCACAGAACCATACTTTACTCTGTATGGAAGTCTTGTTCCATTGATAGCCAAAGAATCACACACACAAACACACTGTCTGTTTCCCCAGCCTTGTCCCACTTGTAGCCATGCTCCTTGCAGGCACTACTGTACGTCAACCCATACCACTGGGTTACAATTTTTTAGGCTGGTCCTAGGTACTGTATACTCTAGGAAATTCCATGGGGTGGAAATACTCTAGTATCTTTAAAGTGATTAATGTATAAAAACTCAAGTGTTTTTCTTATTGCACCACTTTCTGGAAATAGTTGTGCAAAAGAGCCTAGGGGAAAACATGTAGTGACCACACGTGTGTTTCAGGTCACTGTCTACTTTCCAAAAGGCCATACAGTATGTCAACCCATACAAATGGGGTACCATTTTTCTCAAGCTGTAGCAGGTACTGAATACAGTAGGAAATTTTGATAACTTTGAAATGGTGGAAATAATGCCAAATTATTGAACTATTTGAGCACACCACCCTAGAGGTATAAAGGCATAACACCTTCATGTGGATGGATGTCTACTTTCCAAAATGGTATACCTTGCATACCTTTCTTTCATATCTCTAATAGTTATGACCATTTCAGTGCAAGCTGGCCATTTAAAAAATGAAAATAGATAGGTTTGTGCTTCTGGCACCACATGTGGTATATTAATCCAATGGGGTACCATTTTTTATATACGAGTAGTAGATAATGAATACATAGGACATTCCATAGTTTTCAAAGACTTAAGTACATCTGACGAGGTGGAAATTTGTGCATATCAGGCTAGAGGCAGAAAGGCAAGTTACCCCCCCCCCCATTTTATGCCTTGGGTTGTCTTCTTTCTAAAATGGTGTGGTTTGCCTACCTTTGCTTCATTTCTATAGTTTCTACAAGCATTTTAGCACAGGCAAGTCACATTTTAAAACAAATTCTGTACTTCTGTCACCTCATACAGTAGTTTAGCGCCTACCAATGGGGCACTGTTTTTCTAAGAAGAGCGATAACTAATGAATACAGTAGTAAATCCCATCATTTTCAAAATGTCAGCACCTTTAGTGCCACCTTCTGAAAACATCTGTACACATCAGGCTTCAGGGAGAAAGTCAGGAAATCCTTCATTTAATGCAATTCGACATCTATTATCAGGAAATGGATGCTTTTTGTGGGTTATTTTGATTTTATGGGATATTTATGCCTTCAAACTACACACAGTGCATTCTGGTTATCTGTATGAAATTATCAGTAGGAATTCTGTTTTGAGCTATTACCAATTTAGGGCCTTGGGAATGGACATACATTTGAACATCTATGCTAGGTATCAGTGTACTCAGAATAACTGAATCTTTCACATTTCACACTTTTGTATTTGTTACTCTCAGCTTGCTTGAGATTTACAATAATTTTGAATTTAGTGTAACTTTTGAAACCATCCTGAAAAACCCTATTTTTAACAAAATTTCCTAGCTTCATCATTTTGTGTGGGAAGAAACTTCAATCATTTTTGATTACTATGATAGCATACTTTTAGGGAATATATTATATATATATATATATATATATATATATATATATATATATATAAAACATACAAGAAAAGGCAATGGCACACACCAATAACAAAAGAAATAATTATAACAAGTATAGGTGCACGTCCCATAGACATAGGTAAATAGAAAGTACTCAGCCTAGGACTCCCAGGGTGAAGACAGAGACAGCACACTACAGAATTTCTTCAATATAAATTCCCTGTTTATTTCATGTTTTACAGCCTGCCAAACATTTTCGGTCCTGCTATGGACCTTCCTCAGGGCAAACAGTGCTCAAGTACCAGTTTATATATATATACCGTAAATGAGGTTTAACTCATCGCTCCCCGCCGAATCCACCGCTGGAACGCATAATCATAGCGTTCCCCGGCGTACTACGGGGAGCGGTGATGTTACAAGGGCAACAAACGATCGGTTGCTAACCAACCGAATGTATACATCGTGTGTAAGCAACGCTGCCGACTGGAGGCAGCGCACATACATTGCACCATTATCACTTAGCAGAAGGCTGAGGCAGAAAAAAGAACATAGAAAATTAAGAAAAATAAAGAATAAAAATAAATAAATGAAAATGAAAATAAATAACATGTCAAAGAATCAAACTCATCCTGTATAGCAGACAAAAGCGATCTATCAGGGAATGCCTTATTATTAAACCATAAATCTAATGAATCAATACAAATATATGTCGCAAAATTAGTACAACTCAAATTATATGAATAACTCCATGCCTAACCCCTAGGAGTCACCAGTCGTATTACTTTGAAAAATCTCTGATATATCAGTAGTCTTGGAGGATTCTATATATATCCAATGGATTGGCAGATATAAGTCCACCTGAAGATAATGACTAGTATGTAACCCTATCTTATGGGTTATTTTTGACATACACTCAGTTCATGTCCCTTTCATATTAGGAATCTTCATATGCTTCCATTTACAAGGAATACGCTACTCCATGCTCTGATCTCACATGAACAAATATTACACTGTTCATACTTCCAAATTCTAGAAAAGGCTCTCTCTACATATTGTAGAGTATAGTAATCCAGCCTATGGTTTGCAGGCATGAATCATCTTCAGGGCCCATTCCTGTATGCTACATACAAGGAGTGCCCACATTAGATGAATGTGTTGGCATCTAGGTGCCTAACACCACTCAGTGATGTTTGCAATTTTGATGCCACCATAATATATTCACAGCTCTATTGTCACGCCCTCATCTCCGTCCCTGAGTTCCTCCTATTTAAGTGTGGAAGTCCTTACCTGTGTTGCCCAATTATTCAGGTCTGCTGTCTGCTCTGCTTCCGGATCCAGTCCTCTTCCGGTTTTCTGGCTCTCAGCGTATCTCCCTACTGCTGGCGGCTTGCCGCCTGCAGGTACCTTGCTCCGGCTCTGTTTTGTGGTGGGCGTCCGCCTTCTTGTATTTTCCCCCTCCTGTCAGTGGTATCTGCGGGCCCAGAGGCGTTTCAGGTCCCTGCTGCCTGACTGCCCACTGCGTCCACCTAAGGGTCTTGTCCTCAGTCCCGCCAGCATTGCGGCTCTGACTGACGGGTTGGCCGTCAGTTCCGGTGGCCAGGTGGTGCGTTCCCTAGGCGTCCTCTGGTAGGCTCTTGGCCTGAGGTCTGTTCCTTCTGGTGGTCCGGCGGCGCCACCCGGGATCGGCAGTCCTTCCTCTCCCTGCTATAGGGTTGGACCGTGCCTTTCCCAGACTGTCTCTACTGGTCCCTGGGTGGGGCTTTGGGCTTGGGGCCTTGCGGCCAGGTCTGGAGTTCCCTTGTCTCCAGGGCCTTTCCTAACCAATTGTTCCTGGGAATCATCTTGTCTGCAGTTCCTGGCTCCTGTTTCAAGGGACCCGTTGGGTAAGTGATTCACGTACTGAGTTTCTTTTCCTGTTCTTCCCTGGTAGGCGGGTGGTCTATTTTGGGGTAGGCCTTGGGCTCTTCTCAGTCCTCCAGCCACAGTTCTCTGTAGGGAGAGGGGAGAGAGGGGTGGGAGTACCTCTGGCCGTGCCGTTAGCCCTTCTGCTTGGGGGACAGGGGTTTTGCTCCTTGTCAGTCTTTTGCCTGTCTCGGTGGGGGTCCTGGGTGGAGGGTTCTCTGCAGTCTTCCAGCCGGGTCCCTGTTTGGGGGTCTCGGTGGTGGTGAGGTGTGGTCTTGCGTCCTCCCTGTATCCTCTCCCTCCCTTAGAGGGGGCTTCTAGGAATTCCACTGTGTTGTGGTCTTCCACTTGCTCCCCCCTCAATAGACCAAGGTGGGCCTCCCGCTCCTCTGTGGCTTCTTCACTGCCTTCCCATCCACGGAATCCATCTTCCTTTGGCGGTTGTCGTTGGTTGACTGGCACATCCCTTCCTGTAGTCGTTGCCTGCTTCTGCCTCCTCTGCAATCTGGGGTCCAGGCACTGTAATCTTTCGTGACCTCACCTGTCATCCAGTTACCTGCGTACCTGACATCTATAGAAAGCATGATAATGACAACTCATGATTCAAGCCATTAGGTACAAGTGTATTAAAATCATATATAAATTTCGACTCTTGTTGTAAAAGCAATTTATGCCGATCTCCTCCTCTTCACAACAGCACAAACTATTGGATTTTCGATTCATGCCTTTATATATGGTACCCAAGTCATCAAAAGGAGGAGATCGGCATAAATTGCTTTTACAACAAGAGTCGAAATTTATATATGATTTTGATACACTTGTACCTAATGGCTTGAATCATGAGTTGTCATTATCATGCTTTCTATAGAGCTGTGAATATATTATGGTGGCATCAAAATTGCAAACATCACTGAGTGGTGTATGGATTCAGCGGGGAGCAGTGAGTTAAACCCCATTTACGGTATATATATATATATATATATATATATATATATATATATATATATATATATATAAACTGGTACTTGTTCTTGAGCTTTGTTTGCCCTGAGGAAGGTCCATAGCAGGACCGAAAACATTTGGCAGGCTGTAAAACATGAAATAAACAGGGAATTTATATTGAAGAAATTCTACAGTGTGCTGTCTCTGTCTTCACTCTGGGAGTCCTAGGCTGAGTACATTCTATTTATATATATATATATATATATATATATATATATATATATATATATATCGTTATAATAAAAATTATTCCCATTGCAAATCAGGTTTATGGTCAAAATTTACAGACTTTCAACTGTTTGCAATGAACAAATCAAACAAAAGCAATTGAAATAGCTTAACACAACAAATTCTTCAAGTGGTTTCCCCAAATTCAACTGAAAATGCAACTTATAATGACTTCTCCAGTCTCAAAATGATTCAGCCCTCTGAATAGAATACCTCATAACAGCACAAATATGCAAAACAGATGTTGTCTCAAGCATACCTGATGCAACTAATCAAGGGCTTCATTAGTTGCACCAGGTGTGCTTCAGCTGTAACACATGAAATACCTGAATTGACTAGGGATTTGTTGAGTGTCACATTTGACTGAATGCTACAAATATGGCTAAGTCAAAAGAACAGTCCAAAAAGTTAATAGAAATGATCATCTCCCTTCACAAACAAGGAACAGGATGCAAAAAGGTAGCAAAGGCACTGAATGTCCCTAGAGACACAGTTGGAAGAATAGTTTGCAAGTTCAAAGTTAAAGGAACAATGGTTACACTACCGAAACGGGGCAGAAAAAGTAAGCTATCAATAGCTGCAATCAGATTTCTGAGAAGGCAGGTTGAGAAAAACCCTTGAGTGACTGCAAAACACCTGCAGCAAGACTTGGTGGCAACAGGCACTGAGGTTTCATCGAGCACAGTAAGGCACGTACTAAACGCAGAAGTTTTCCATGACAGAACTCCAAGACGTACACCACTACTGACCCAAAAGTATATTGACTTCAAAATGCTCAAAATCATATAAATAAGCCACAGGAGTTTTGGGATTGTGTTCTGTTGAGCTCCAAAACAAAACTGGAACTTTCCAGACCCGATGGATCAGCAATATGTCTGGAGGAAGAATAATGAAGCATATACTGAAAAGAACATTCTGCCTACAGTTAAGCATGGTGGTGGCTCAGTGATGCTCTGGGGCTGATTTGCACTGGAATCCTGCAGCATGTGGAAGGCAAAATAGATTAATTGAGATATCAGGAAATCCTAGGAGAAAACGTCATGCAGTCTATGAGGAAGCTGAAGCTTGGTGTCATTGGACCTTCCAACAGGACAATGATCCCAAGCGTTCCTCAAATTCCACCAAGGCTTGGTTGCAGAAGAAGTACTGGAAGATTCTACAATGGCTATCACAGTCACCTGACTTGAACCCCATAGAAAATCTCCAGTGGGATTTGAAGAAGGCAGTTGCAGCACGCAAACCCAAGAATTACTGTACTGTACTGTAGGCCATTGCTCATGAGGAATGGGCTAAGATTCCTCATGAACGCTGCCAAAAGCTGTTGTCTGGCTAAGCATCTCATTTACAGCAGGTCATAACAGCAAAAGGGTGCTCTACTAAGTAATAAAGATGCTTGCCATGAAGGGGTTGAATAATTTGGAGACTGGAGAAGTCGTTGCATTTTCAGTTGAATTTGGGGAAATCACTTGAAGCATTCCTTGTGTTGAGCTATTTCAATTGCTTTTGTCTGATTTGTTCATTGCAAGCAGCTGAAAGTCTATAAATGTTGACAATAAACCTGATTTGCAATGTTGGTTGAATAATTTTGATTACAACTGTATATATATATACTTTTATATAGTAACTGAATTGTAAAAGGGCAGTTTTACCATGTAACCAATGAAATGTGCATTTTTCAACACAGAAACATCTTTATGATATTTTGCTAATTGCATCTTTGAAATACTGAAATTGAATGGGAAATACATCTCCTTCCCTTCTACAGTGGTGCATGTTAGTGCTACTAAACATAACCCATGCAGAATGGGTACATTCATTACAGGACTTAAAAATTAAAGGAATGTCTTTCTGGAATATCAAGGAACGTTTTACTAATTCATTACCTTCCCCACAGGCAATGAAGTATGGAAAGGCATTTGAACAAACGTCTTGGGCTTTGAGTAAAAAATCTGTGAAGCAAGATTCAACTTCCCCCCTTCAATGTTCACTTTTAAATTTTTCTTCTTCAATTTAAATCTCCTAATTTTAATTTTATGCCTCATTGTTTCTGATGGTGATCGGGGATCTGAAAAGTGACCTGCTCCCCAGTGCTCCATCACTGACCCTACAATTGGCTCTGACCTTGGGCTTTTATCCTATGGATAGCTTATTTATTATACTTTTATGTGCTGCTTTAATTGTGGTTACTCGTTTACCTTTTTCCATCATTAAAATTGCAGAATACAAAGCTTTTAACACATCACATGCCCATATTACATTCATGGTGTAGACCAGTGGTTCTCAAACATTTTTCACAAACATTGGATCCCTTTAGTTTCACATGAAATCTCCATGGAATCCTAATAAGTAAACTTGCCCCTTGGAAGCTAGAAAGGTATACAGTATATAAATACAAAATGATTACCTCTGAATTTCTTTTCATAGATTTTGCTTACAGTTTAAAAGGGGTTAATTAGTAGTTTAATACATTTTATAATATACATTTAAAAAATTAAACCCCTACTCAAGAAGGCTACCATCGACCCTTCCTGTCTTTCTATCGACCTGTATTGCTTCTACCTCTTACTTCAAAAATCTTAGAATGCCTTGGGTGTGATTCATTAAGCGGTGATAAAGAGGTGATAAAGTGCAGATGACTTCTCCAGTGATACCACTTCTCCAATTCCTTTGTTATTCTATGGAGCCTATGCACTTAGATTTCTTCAACTTTGGAGATCTTAGTGAATAGGCTCCATAGAATAATATAGGAACTGTAGAAGCGATAAACTGGAGAAGTCATCTCTACTTTATCACCGCTTAGTGAATCTACCCCAAGGTCTTCTTGACTGTAACAATCTTTTGCACCCTTTGCAGTCTGTTGTCACTCATTTCAGACAGTTCTCTGTTGATTGGCTATTGATCTCCAGACTGCAAAATCCAAAGGCCAGTTCACTATAATTATACTACTCAACTTACCCTCTAACTTTGATACAGTTAACCATTCTCTTCTTTCTCTGATTCTCCACAATCTTGGTTTCTGCAATCAAGCTCCTTCATGGCTCCCCTTATATCTCCCTAAACTTATGTATCTTATAGCAATAGCACCTACTCTACAGTCACTCTGTCTGTGGGGGTGCCTCAAGGCTCTGTTCTGGGTCCTCTACTTTTCTCCCTGTACACCCTTTCATTGGATAAACTTATTAATTAATTTGGCTTCAAGTATCATCTATATGCTGATGATACCAGAATCTACATGTTCACTTCTGATCTTTCACCTCAAATCCAGTTACAAATTTCAGACTGACTCTCGGCCATATCCTCCTGGATGACCCATTATCGCCTGAAGATAAACATGTCCAAAAACCGAACTTCTCATTTTCCCTCCAAGATCTTGCACAACACCCAGCTTCACCATTACAGATGATGGAATTGACATTGATCTAGCCAGCTCAGCACACTGCCTTGGGATCATATTTGATCCCTTTCCTTCTCTCTCCACATTAACTCAGTGCTAGAAGATGTTGCTTCTTTCTCCACAACATTGCTAAAATCCCCCAGTTACTCTATCAAAAAACTACTAAAACTCTTGTGAATGCACTTATTCTGTCCCACTTAGACTATTGCAATGTCCTACTGTCAGGGAAGCCTACATGCCTTGGGCTCCTGGAGGAGCCAGCCTCCTCCTTACAGACTATGGGACCCATTCATGGGGAAGCTCCTTTGTCAGCTTCCCCATCCCCTCTTGTGTCTAAGTCACCCTGTTCCTATTGGTGGCACAGGGTGACTAGGAAAGCCAGCCTGGTTGACCCAATCCAGACCTCTATAAACTAACCAGCCATGAGGGCTTCATGTGCCTTAGCGGGACAAACCTAGAAACTCTGTGGAACTGCCGAACAGATAAGAACTTGGTTACTGCCCGTATGTGTCCCTTGGTTCTGGTTACATCACCAAGAAAGACTATTGTCACTGCCCTCTGTCCTGATGTCTATTTCTCATGTTGAGGATAAGTGCCCCGTCCCAGCAACCCTTACCCAGCCTGCTGGAGGAGTTATGATTATGGAACACCGCCAGCACTACCTCCGCCTGTCTGGAGGACAGCAGGATTTCCTTGGAGCTCTCAGGCAGATCGCAAATCTGTTGCTGTCACTGTCAATGGAATGGGTCTGCATGAAACTCATTTGTTTTTCATTTACCCCTTCTTGAAAGAGCATATCACTAGCCCTGTATGGCCCTTGGATTTACCCAGGATTATGCCAGATTCCTTATACCGGTTTTTGGGGGTTGAGTGTCTCCATTCCCTGATTGTCCTGGAAAGGTCAGGGTATTGTATTTGGTAATCAGATTATGCCCTGTTGTAAGGTATAATACCATCACACAGGGTATTTTGGTTGTTAATTAGATTATGCTCTATCGTAAATTGTAATATTGTCACACAGGGTATTGCGGTTGTTAATTAGATTATGTTCTATTGTAAGTTATGATTTAATTATATTTGTTAATCTGATGTTGTACAGTATATAAACACGTGTTGTAGTTCAATAAAGTGTGTTCCTGTTTTACTCCAACATCGCTGTTGTCTGGTGATTGGGGTAAACTGCTGTACCTGCTTATACCCTACATGGAGTCTTGCCTAGAGACTGGGGTAATGGAACTATGATCATACTAATCTGGCCATGGGCGTTCCTGAGGGTTGTCCCGGGCTAAGGGAGCACATTTGGCAGAGCTATTCAGTCTGAGTACAGGTAACTGTTACATCTACTAACTGGCTTCCCCGCTTCCCATATTTCCCCTATGCAATCTGTCTTACTCTCAGGTACACTCTCCCCAAAAAAACTGAACCAGCTTACATTATTCTTAGACATCTGACAGGGCTCCCTATTTGGTAACATATCACTTACAAAGGTCTTCTTCTTACCTTTAATGCTCTCCACACTGCTGATCCCCACCCCTTTGCATCTCTTCCCTCATCTCTTCTTATGTTCCCTGCCACCTCATTTGCTCAGCACACAATGCCCTTCTTCTTTCCCTACTGATAGAACTCCATACCTCTCTCCCTACATCTTTAAGTCTACCCTGAAATCTTATCTTCTGGAGCACTAGGACCATGTACTACCTGTGACAAACTCAGCACTTTAACTCACGGCACTTGATACCTTCATACCCTGTTGTCTGTCTCCTGTTAACCATTTAGACTGTAAGCTCCTTGGGGCAGGAACCTCTCTACTGTTGTTTTTATGATTCTGACACTTATTTTATGCCCATTTATATATTGTACCATACTAGTATTGTAAGGCGATTCATGCACTCTGTGGCACTAATATATATATATATATGTACAAAAACAGAAAAAAAGAAGCACTAACTCAACATAAAATATCTAATATATGTGGGGAGCCCAAACTATACTTCTTAGAGTACATTCATGTTTATAGATTATACGTTTCAACATTTTGAACACTTCAGATACATGTTTATTTCATTTTAGATTAATTACAGTCCATACGACGGTCTGATCCACTCATATGTTCATGTAGATCTGACCATGATTGTGTAAATTCCATCACAAGTCTAAATTAACACACTGTGTAGCACACTCATAATCATGGTATTAGGTCTTGACTACATCTCATTCTAATCTCTACACTTGTCTTGCATTCCATGGAACATAGTCACAATCCTAGGGTTTATAGAATTCTTAGACATTCTCTTTCTTCCTTTCTTAAAAAAAAAAAATCTCCATCGGCTCAGGATTATCTCCTCACAGATTACTGAAATCTCCTTCCAGTTAAGGATTCATTATAATGCTGGGTATAAATTATAGGCATTACTTTTTTATTCAATTGCTCCGCCAGGTTTATGTGGTATGCTATAGTTTATGGACCAATTAAAAAAAATAATAATAATATTATATTAAATATGGTTCTGTTGTATTTTCAGTCTCTGTCATCAAGTACCATAGGGTACGATTCCTTCGTTGTTTCATTCCAGAAATACATATAAGGTAATTTTACATTCACACACCTTAACCCCTCGTGGGGGACGAAGGTCACTCATACCTTACCTCCTTACGGGGGCCGAAGGTCTCTCACACCTTACCTCCTTACGGGGGCCTAAGGTCTCTCACACCTTACCTCCTAGCGGGGGCCGAAGGTCACTCACACCTTACCTCCTCAAGGGGGCCGAAGGTCACTCACACCTTACCTCCTCAAGGGGGCCGAAGGTCTTCCACCTTACCTCCTTGAGGAGGCCGAAGGTCACTCACACCTTACCTCCTAGCGGAGGCCGAAGGTCACTCACACCTTACCTCCTAGCGGAGGCCGAAGGTCACTCACACCTTACCTTCCAACGGAGGCCGAAGGTCCCTCATCTTACCTCCTAGCGAGGGCCGAAGGTCACTCACTATCATTTCATAGCCCTAGGTCTCACTCCTTACCTCCAAGTGGAGGTTGCAGGTCACCTCATCTAGATGTAGTTTGAAGGTCATCCTCCCCTTATTTTTGGGGGAAGCATGTCACCCCCCCCCATTTTTCTCACCATGAATTCACATGTCTCTCTCACTCGCTCCCATCTTGTCGTAAAGAGGGGGAAGGTAGTTCGCCCTATGTTGTGGCGAGGTGCAGGGGTTACTTGTTCATCCTCGGCTTCCTACTTCTTTGGCGTACAGAGGTTTCCCTTCCCCCACCCCCACCCCTTGGCTTCTCCACTTTTTCATGCGAAGACTACATTCGGGGCATACTTATTCCACGCTAGCCACTTATCCCCCCTCCCCCCCTCCTATCACAGCTACCAGCACTCCAACTTAGCTCCTCATGATTTAGTAGGCTCTTCTTTTCCCCTTCAGGTATCCGTCTCTCAGATCTGCTTCTGGCTTCTTCTCTTCCGTGGGTTTCAGGCTCTGGCTCCCAGTCTTGCGAAGTTGGTGGCTCTTACTCTTGGGCAGTATTGGGGCCTTCCTTCCCCTCAAGATGAAGAAAAAAAAAAAGTTCTGGGGTTCATGGGCTCTGTGCATTCCACTGTCGTACGAATGTTCAGGTTTGCGACCTCTATCGAGGGGACAGACTTGAATCAGACGAGGAGTGTGTAACCAGTCACCTCTGGCTTATTCCCCAAAGTTCCTGACGAGTTTCATATCACCGGCGTCACAGTGCTATATATGTATGTATATATTATATACATGCTATATATTTATCACGGTGCCCGTGATTGCTGCCTTTCTTTGTCAGTTACCAGTAGGGGGATCTCCATTGGCTGCCGGCCTTCAGCCTGCCCTGTATTGCCTATTTAAACTGATCTTGGGCACCCTTTGGTTGCCCTTTCGTGTTGTCTCCATGCTGCATGTCCCTGTATTGGGTTCCTGTACTTCCTGGGCTGTTTCTCTGTTCCTGCTCATCTGTTTTGCCTGAGTTCCAGTCTGCCAGCTTTCCAGGTTCCAGCATCCGTTCCTGATCCGGTTGAGGTTGCTGTCCCTTCTGCTGTTTCCTGCTGCCGTTCCTGATCCGGTTGACTGCCTGAAGACCTGTTTCCTGTTCTTCACCGGCTGGGTTCCTGCTCCTGGACCGTCTGCAGTGTGTCTCTCTCCTCCAGTCGCCCTGGCAACATTTTCACTCATTTGTGCATTACCTCCCAGTACGCAGGTACTGGTTCGTTCCATGTGTAACTGGCTGCTCATTGCACCAGTAGAGGTTTTGTCACTCCAGTATGCGGGTACTGGTTTGCTCCATGTGTAACCGGTTGCCCATTACACCGGTAGAGGTTTTGACTCTCCAGTACGCAGGTACTGGTTCGCTCCATGTATAACCGGCTGCTCATTGCACCGGTAACGATTCTGTCACTCCAGTACGCGGGTACAGGTTCGCTCCACATATATACCAATTGCTCTTTGCACCAATAACGATTCTGTCACTCCAGTATGCGGGTACTGGTTCGCTCCATGTATCACGGGCTGCTCATTGCACCGGTAATGATTCTGTCACTCCAGTACACGGGTACTGGTTCGCACCACGTATAACGCATTGCCCATTGCACTGGTACGATTCTATCACTCCAGTTCACTCCACGTATATACCTATTGCTCTTTGCACCGATAACTATTCTGTTACTCCAGTACGCGGGTACTGGTTCGCTCCATTTATAACCGGCTGCTCATTGCACCGGTAACGATTCTGTCACTCCAGTACGTGGGTACTGGTTCGCTCCACGAATAACCTATTGCTCATTGCACCGGTAAGATTCTGTCCATCCAGTACGCGGGTACTGGTTTGCTCCACCTATAACCGGTTGCTCATTACACTGGTAGAGTTGTTATTCCTCCAGTACGCGGGTACTGGTTCGCTCCAGGTATACGGCTGTTCAATGCACCGGTAGAGAGTTTGTCTCTCCAGTACGCAGGTACTGGTTCGCTTCATGTATAACTGGCTGCTCATTACACCGGCAGAGGTCCTATCACTCCAGTATGCTGGTACTGGTTTGCTCCATGTATAACCTATTGCTATTGCAACGGTAGTGTTTGTTTACTCCAGTACGCGGGTACTGGTTTGCTCCTGTGTTATAGGGGCCTATATCATCTTGGCGGTTCAGAGGGCCTCAGTCTGTCCAACTTATGTGACTGATCTATTACACCTTAAACCAGTCACTGAGGTCACCATCGCTACTATCCAGTACTTGCAGCCAAGGCTGCCTTGCCCGGTATTGGTAAGGCCGGTAGAGCCTTCACTATTCATTGTACCAGTCTCCAGTATGTCCTTGCCCGGTATATTGGTAGGACCGGTAGAGCCTCTACTATTCGTTTTACCAGTCTCCAGACTGCCCTGCCCGGTATATTGGCGGGGCCGGTAGAGCCTTCATTATTCGTGGTACCAGTCTTCAGGCTGTCCTGCCCGGTATATTGGCAGGACCGGTAGAGCCTTTGCCTCTCATTATACCAGTCTCCTGGCTGCCTTGCCCGGTATATTGGCAGGGCCGGTAGAGCCTTTACTATCCGTTGTACCAGTCTCCAGGCTGCCCTGCCCGGTATATTGGTAAGGCCGGTAGAACCTTTTTCTCCTTGTGCCACCTAAGGTTGCCTTACCCGTTATTGGCAGGGCCGGTAGAGCCTGTTCTACATGTTGTATTTCTCTACTCAAACTTCTATGCATTATTGCTATATGTTCTATGTGTATGCTACCCATAAGGGTTTCCTTTAATCTTTTCAATAAAGTTGTGTTTTTATCTTACTCTGTGTCTGAGAGTCATAACAAACCATGACAATATTACATTGGAAATTCTCCCATCTGTAACAACTTTAATTCAAAAGGGTGCTTCTACAGTGCCTGTAAGATGCTTCACCATAGATTAATCATTGATCTATCTGCTCCCCATGGTTCCAACCAACCCAGTATTAATTCCCTTATTCCCTCGACAGAAATGTCATTGGAATACACCAGAGTGGATGACTCCATCCTACACATACTTCAATATGGACAGGGATGCTGGTTATCTAAAAATGACTACCGGAAAGGTCAGAGTTCGTGCTCAATGGAGGCCCTACCGAAATCACCGAAGCTCCGTGAGCACGCACTACCTGACAGGGTTAATGAGCTTTGGTATATATGGATAGCCACAGGAAGCACCCTACTCGACAGCGGAATACCAAGCCCAAACAATACTGCCCAATGTAACCCAATGGTAGTAATAACGAGGCCCTTCCCCTGAAGGGGTTAATGCGCTGTGGTCTGTACAATGGAATGCACCAGAGACGCCCTTGTGAACCAACACAGACCAAGCGAGTGCAACACGGAATGGAAGCAACGAGACTCTGACAACGGAGGAGAGTGTGCAGCCAACGGGCTCAGCGCTAGACCAGACACAGGATTGGTGCCCCAACTGGGAGGCTGGCAAAAGCAACACAAATCGCCAACTGGAACAGCAGAACAGGAACCTCGCCCGATTGGGCGATAGATCAGGAATGTCAGCCAGGCCAAGTCGCACACGGAGCAGGATCCTCAGATGCGCCGGTTCGGTACACAGAGCAGGGTCGTCAATCACGCCAGGTCGGTACACAGAGCAGGAACGTCAGCCAGGCCGGGTCAGAACAGGAAGCAGGAACGTCAGCCAATGCGAATCTGTGCACAGCAACAGCAGGAACGAGACTAGAGAGTGGTCAGACAGTCCAGGGTCATACACTGGATCAGAACAACGATACTAGCGCCAGGCATCAGGTACACCACGGAAGGGCATAAAAGGGCTGTCACTAGGAGGAGCAATAGAGGCAGCCAATAGGAGAATAGAATCAGCCATGATGGACAGAATGTCGCCCAGATCACGGGCGCCATGATAGTACCCTCCTCTCAAAGGCCAGGCTTCTGAGGGTACTTGGTATGGAATGTGCGCTGTAACCTGGGAGCATGAAGGTCCTTGGAATCAACCCATGAACGTTCCTCTGGGCCATAACCTTTCCAATGGACCAAATACTGCAACTTGCCTCTGAATCTGCGAGAGTCAATAATATTTTGCACCTCATATTCCTCCTGACCTTGGATTTGAATAGGCCCCAGTGCCACGGGGGTAGTGGTATAACGATTACAGACCAGAGGTTTAAGCAGTGATACGTGGAACACATTATGGATACGCATGGATGGTGGGAGGTCCAGCGCATAAGACACAGGATTAATTTTGCGCAAAATTTTGAATGGACCAATGAACCGGGGAGCCAACTTATTGCAAGGAGTCTGAAGGTTGAAATTCTTAGAGGAGAGCCAGACCCTGTCCCCAGCCTAGAAAGAGACCGCTGGCTGCCGCCTGCGATTAGCTTGGCGCTGATACCGCTGGAACGAGACATTCAGGGTCCTTTGTACCTGTGCCCAAGTGGAACGGAGTTGCTCCAAATGCTCATCCAGAGCTGGAATTTGTTGTGCCTGAAACGAGTCTGGAAGCAAGCAGGGTTGAAACCCGTAATTGATAAGAAATGGAGAGCTTCCAGACGAGGAATTGACCGCACAATTACTGGCAAACTCCGTCTAAGGCAACAGGTCGACCCAGTTATCATGATGGTCAGACACAAAACTGCGTAGGAATTGTTCCAAGCCCTGGTTGGCACGCTCAGCGGCTCCATTGGTCTGGGGATGATAAGCAGAGGAAAATGATAACTGAATGGACATCTGAGCACAGAAGGCCTTCCAGAATCTCGATACAAACTGGCTCCCACGACCAGACACCAATACTCTGGGTACGCCATGTAAATGAAATACTTCCCTGGCAAATACCCTTGCCAACTCCTGGGCGGAGGGAAGACCGGACAGTGTGCCATCTTCGAAAATCGATCCACAATCATCAGAATAAATGAATGTCCCCTAGACACAGGTAACTCGCCGAGAAAATCAATGGAAACATGAGACCAAGGACATTCACCATTAGGTATTGTTTGCAGCAAGCCCAGAGGCAGGTGTCTAGGGGACTTGGCACAGGCACAGGTAGAGCAGGCTGTGGTAAAAGCCACGCAATCAGCACGCAGGGAAGGCCACCAGAACAGCTGCGAGAGTGACCAAATTAATTGATTTCTGCCGACATGCCCAGCGGCCTTGGAAGCATGATAAGTTTCAAGGAGGCTGGTACGGAGAGGCTCAGCAACAAAACATTTGCCCACTGGGGTCTCTGGAGGTGCATCAGACTGATTAGCGAGAATTTCAGACCCCAGAGGTGAAGTGATGCTGGTATGTAATGTAGCCAAAATGCGATCTGGCTGGATAATTGGTACCGGAACCTCCTCCCTCTCTGTGTCAGGGTTAAACTGCCTGGACAACGCATCTGCCCTGACATTCTTGGAACCAGGCAGATAAGACACAATGAAGTTAAATCGTGATAAAAATAAGACCCACCTGGCCTGACGTGAGGACAACTGCTTAGCCTCAAAGAGATAAATAAGATTTTTGTGATCAGTCAGGATTAGGACAGGGGTACGGGTGCCCTCTAGCAGATGCCACCATTTCTTGAGAGCCAAGATGAAAGCCAACAACTCTCTGTCCCAAATTTCATAATGGCTTTGAGCAGTAGATAATTTCTTAGAAAAAAACCCACAGGGCCTTAGCACACTCCCAGGTTCCAGGCATTGAGATAGTACTGCCCCTACCCCAGATTCTGAGGCATCAACCTCCAAAGTGAACGGTGGGATAGTACCAGAGCAGAAGCAAATGCAGATTTCAGAGACATAAAGGCTTGTTCAGCCTCTCGAGACCACTGAGATGGATCAGCACCCTTGTGAGTTAGGTCAGACAGAGGTTTGACTATGGTCGAGAAATTCTTAATAAACTTCCTATAATAATTGGCAAAACGGAGAAAGCGTTGGATGGCCTTGAGCCCCTTGGGACATGGCCACTGGAGGACTGCTGCCAGCTTGTCCCTGTCCATAGCGATGCCATCCTTAGAGATGATAAAACCCAGGAAAGGTACCATGGGCTTATGTAATTTGCATTTCTCAGTTCTGCCATATAGTTTATTCTAACGGAGTCTGCGCAACACAGCTGTGACATCCTTAATGTGTTGTGACAAGTTGGTAGAATGGATAAGAATGTCTTCAAGATAAACAACCACACAGGACTGTAACACGTCACAAAGAATGTCGTTAATAAATTCTTGGAATACAGCAGGTGCATTACACAGTCCGAATGGCATTACCAGGTATTCGTAGTGCCCCGACCTGGTATTGAATGCCGTTTTCCACTCATCACCAGCTCTTATCCTGACCAAATTATAAGCGGCACGTAGGTCAAGTTTAGTAAAGATGGAGATTAATTCAAAAAAGCAATTTGGTATGGGTTCCACCAAAACACTGAATTTTAAAAAGGCCAACTTTAGCAGATTTAATGCATCCCTTGGTCTCGTTGACTGGGATAAAATATTTTCCGGAAAAAACACAGAAGGTAAGTGGAATGCATTCAAAATAACATTGCAAAAATACACATATAAATTTATCCCTGTTGGAAACAAATACAAAAGAAGCAAATTAAAGCCAATGTGGCTAACCAGTAAAGTAATTCAGGAAATAAATAACAAGAAAGCGGCATTTAAACATTACAAAGCTGAGGGATCAGCAGAGGCATTTGCAGAATACAAAAATGTCAACAAAAACTGTAAAAAGGCTATTAAATTAGCTACACTGGAGAATGAAAAAAATATTGCTAAGGAGAGCAAAAGCAACCCAAAAAAATTCTTTAAATACATTAATGGCAAAAAATTAAAGTCTGATAATGTTGGGTCCTTGTTATCTGAAACGGGTGAGATGGTCAAAGGGGACAGAGAGAAGGCAGATATTTTAAATAATTTCTTTTCTTCTGTTTTTACCAAGGAAGACCCAATGGACAAGAATCTGCAAGCTACTTTTACAGAACAGTCACAGCAAGCATGGGACTGGCTAACACAAGAAAAGGTGTTAAAACAATTGAATAGTGTTAAGGTAGACAAAGCTCCGGGGCCAGATGGTATACACCCACAGGTACTTAAAGAGCTAAGCCAGACCCTGGCCAGACCGTTATATTTGATTTTCAGGCATTCTTTTATTTCAGGTATGGTGCCCATGGATTGGCGTAAAGCAGATGTGGTGCCCATATTTAAAAAGGGATCAAAGTCACAGCCAGGAAATTACAGACCTGTAAGCTTGACATCTGTGGTAGGGAAGCTGTTTGAAAGGTTGCTAATGGAATATATTCAAGAATTCTGCTGGAACAGGAATATCATTAGCAATAGCCAACATGGCTTTGTGAAAGACAGGTCTTGTCAAACGAACTTGATCGCATTTTATGAAAAAGTGAGTAATAATATAGATGAGGGAGCGGCAGTTGATGTGATCTATTTAGACTTTGCCAAGGCATTTGATACAGTTCCGCACAAGAGGTTACTGTACAAATTGAATGAAATAGGCCTAGGGGAAAATGTTTGTGTGTGGATTGGAAATTGGCTGAAAGATAGAATGCAAAGAGTGGTAGTAAATGGCAAGTTCTCCAGTTGGATAAAAGTGATAAGTGGAGTACCTCAGGGATCTGTCCTGGGTCCTCTTCTTTTTAATTTGTTTATTAATGACCTCCCAGAGGGCATAGGGAGCCATGTATCAGTGTTTGCCGATGACACAAAATTAAGTAGGATAATAAAGTCTGAACTGGATGTGTCTTCACTACAAGAGGATTTGGACAAATTGAGTAACTGGGCAGGCAAATGGCAAATGAGATTCAATATAGACACGTGTAAAGTTATGCATTTTGGGTATAATAATAAAAATGCAACATATAGTTTAAATGGTGTTTCTCTGGGGAAATCTACTAATGAAAAGGATTTGGGAGTAATGGTAGACAATAGACTTAGCTGTAGCATGCAGTGCCAGTTGGCAGCTGCAAAGGCCAATAAGATATTGGCATGTATTAAAAGGGGTATTGACTCAAGGGAGGAAGATATAATTATGCCTCTTTACAGGTCCATGGTAAGACCCCCACCTAGACTATGCTGTGCAATTCTGGGCGCCCTTTCTGAAAAAGGACATTATGGAACTAGAGAGAGTGCAGAGGAGGGCTACAAAACTAGTAAGGGGAATGGAAAGTTTTAGTTATGAAGAGAGGCTAGAAAAATTAAACTTGTACACACTAGAGAAACGGCGTCTTAGAGGGGATATGATAACACTATAGAAGTATGTTCAAGGCCCATATAAAGGGTTTGCCAAAGACCTGTTCATTAACAGAACAGTACACAGAACAAGGGGCCATCCGCTTAGACTTGAGGAAAGGAGATTTAATCTACAACAGCGGAAGGGTTTCTTTACAGTAAGGACAATAAAGGTATGGAATTCACTTCCTGAGGAGGTGGTACTATCAAATACATTAGATGCCTTTAAAAGGGGCCTGGATACTTATTTAAAAGAGCTTAACATAGAGGGCTATGTACGTTAGTATTGGGATTAATATTTATTTAGGGCTTGTTGATCCAGGGAGAAATCTCTTCTTTTGGATCAACGATGGTAAACGGGAATAGGAAAAGGGTTGAACTAGATGGACGCAAGTCTTTTTTCAACCTAAATTACTATGTTACTATGTTACTATGAGGAGCCCTTAAGGCGATCAAATAGCTCGGTGATGAGTGGTATGGGGTAAGCATTTTTTGGCATGAGTGTATTCAAACCCCTGTAATCAATACAGGACGCAGCTCCCCATTTATCTTTTTCACAAAGAAGAATCCTGCCCCCGCGGGTGAGGAAGACTTCCTAATAATGCCCCTTGCAGGGCATCTGCAATATAATCTTCCATTGCCTGATTCTCCTTGCAAGACAACGGGTACGCATGACCCGAGGAGGAACGACACCCGGAGGCAGATCAATCACACAATCACATGCCCTATGAGGCAGCAAGGAGCTTGCCTCCCCTTTACTAAATACGCCTCTAAATTGCTCATATTCAGCTGGCACAGAAAGGGAGGCACACATAATCCTCGTAGGGTGGGAAATGCAGTTCTTATCGCAAAACTCAGACCATGCCGTAATCTCACAAGTCTACCAGTTAAACCTAGGGTTGTGCATATGCAGCCACAGAAACCCCAAAATGAGAGCATGGTTCGGATAACGGATGATCTGGAAATGTTGAACTTCGGAATGTAGAGCCCCAAAGCACAGCCTCAGGGGAACCGTTTCCATGGTAATCTGGGCAGGTACCAACGGCCTCCCATCGATGGCTTCAATGGTTAATGGAGTTTCTTTTGCCACCAAAGGAACATTGTGAGAGCGAGCAAAAGATTCATCCATGAAATACCCGGCCGAGCCGGAGTCAACAAGTGCTAGGGTCACCACCTCTAAGTCTGCCCAGGAAACTACCACCTGTATGGTAGGCTTCTGACTGGTTGGGTCCAGGGACTGCTGAACACCACCTAGGGCCTGTCCCCCAAGGTACCCTAGGTGCGTTTGTTTCCCGGCCAGGTCGGGCAAGTAGGCAACAAATGGCCCACCTGGCCACAATACAAACATAACCCTTGTTTGCGGCAGTACGCCCTCTCCTCCTTAGAGAGCCTAGTGAACCCCAGTTGCATAGGTTCACAACTTTCGCCAGCAGGGGTTGGAGGTAAGGGAGGTGAGGGTGGGAAATTTGATCTCACAGCCCCTATTTCTTTCGCCCTTTGCTTGCAGTCTTTAGTTGCCATCCGCTCCCTGATACAGGAATCCATTAGTATAGTGAAATCGATAAGCTCATCAAGGTCAGTTGGTAATTCTCTAGCGGCTGTCTCGTCATTTAATCGATCACAGAGACCCTGAGCAAATGCCACTACCAACGCCTCATTGTTCCAGCCCACCTCTGCTGCAAGGATACTAAATTCTATCGCATAATCCGCCACAGTGTGGGACCCTTGTTGGATTTCCCTCAATCTTTTAGCAGCAGAGGCGGCTTTATTGGGAACCTCAAATACACTTCGAAACGCCCTTACGAACTCAGAGAAGTTCTGAGTACATGGTTTAGCGGACTCACAGAGCAGATTTGTCCAAGCCAGGGCTCTCCCTGTGAGCAAGGAGATCATAAACCCCACTTTACTGCGGTCAGGGGAAACGCATGAGGGGATAATTCCAGGAAAATCTCCAATTGGTTAATAAACCCCCTACACAGGTTAGGTTCGCCATCGTACCTGAGTGGTAATGGAGTGGTAGCTGTCAGCCCTTTAGTAACGTTAGTGAGAGTACTCGACTGAGCCTCCGGTGTCAAAACGGGGGGGTGACCACCGGGGCTGGTACTGGTTTGTTCAAGTGTGCAGTGCGCTCAAGGACCATTTGTACAGCCAGTGCCAACTGATCAAAACGTTGTTCTTGGAGGTCCATTATCCAATGGATATTCTGCGCATCACCTTTACCATTACTGTCTGATGTCACAAGACAGGTTACAAATGGTTAACCCACACGGGTCCAGTATAGTGAAAACACAATACTGACACAGGTCAGGTATGAAATGGATAAAATGTATGATGCCCACTTAACTAGTGAAGTGCTGGTCGCACACTCTACAGGCTAAATGTCTCCTGGAATACAGGAGGCCACAGGAACGGACTGCCAACTCAGGCTCTGGACGCCTGTGAATGGGACCAATGATGGACGCCCACCAGCGACTAACGGAAAGGTCAGAACTCGTGCTTAATGGAGGCCCTACTGAAATCACCCAAGCTCTGTGTGCACGCATTACCTGACAGGGTTAATGGGCTTTGGTATATATGGATAGCCACAGGACGCGCCCTACTCGACAGCGGAATACCAAGCCCAAACAATACTGCCCAACGGAACCCAATGGTAGTAATAACGAGGCCCTTCCCCCGAAGGGGTTAATTCGCTGTGGTCTGTACAACGGAATGTACCGGAGAAGCCCTTGTGAACCAACACAGACCAAGCGAGTGCAACATGGAGTGGAAGCAACGAGACTCTGACAATGGAGGAGAGTGTGCAGCCAACAGGCTCAGCACTAGACCAGACACAGGATTGGTGCCCCAACTGGGAGGCTGGCAACAGCAACACAAATCGCCAACTGGAACAGCAGAACAGGAACCT
This sequence comes from Rhinophrynus dorsalis, assembly GCA_037306005.1. NCBI lineage: Eukaryota > Metazoa > Chordata > Amphibia > Anura > Rhinophrynidae > Rhinophrynus > Rhinophrynus dorsalis. Next base: position 239,503,579 of record CM074719.1, read on the forward strand.
CGCATGGATGGGCAATAGAGAGATCAGGAACATCAGCCAGGCCAAGTCACACACGGAGCAGGATCCTCAGACGCGCCGGTTTGGTATACAGAGCAGGGTCGTCAATCACGCCAGGTCGGTACATGGAGCAGGAACGTCAGCCGGGCCACGTCAGAACAGGAAGCAGGAACATCAGCCAATCCGAATTGATGCACAGCAACAGCAGGAACGAGACTAGAGAGTGGTCAGACAGTCCGGGGTCATACACTGGATCAGAACAACGATACTTGCGCCAGGCATCAGGTACACCACGAAAGGGCACTCGCAGAGTGACAGCCAGGGGTATAAAAAGGCTGTCACTAGGAGGAGCAATAGAGGCAGCCAATAGGAGAATAGAATCAGCCATGATGGGCAGAATGTCGCCCAGATCACGGGCACCATGATACTTATATTTAAATTATATTTATTATATGGATATTTTATGATGAGTTAGCATTGCAAGCTTCTTTTTTTCTGTTTTTGTACACATAACTCCCTCAGCTCACTATAGCAGCTTCTCATTTTATCCAATTCAATCACTAAAAAAACACATTATTACTTTACCTAATTTCACCATTCCTTTCCTTTTCTATCCCACTTGGCCTTTAAGAACATGGCTTTTTGGCCTGTTCCAGTGTGTATACCCCCTGTCTGTTTGTTATCAACCATTCCTCACATGACTTGTGAGGAAGGATATAAATGGAATATGGTTCTCTATGTAATCACTTCATTAATGCAGGCCCACATGGGCCCTGCACCAGGTAAGTCATCTACACCTTTTTTATTTTATTGTACTTCTGTTGTTTTTAATTGCACTACACTGGGACCCACAAATAATAATAAAAACATCAAAATATAATTTAAAGGGTCCCCTCCGATGCGTTTCAAAATAAAATCTTTATTCAGGGATTTTTAATTTGGATAGCATTTGTAGGTGTAATAGAGTAGTAATTACCATAAAGTGAGATACCTTGGCGTGTTTGGTAAGCTTACACATGGATTGGCCAATTTGTGGGACGAAATTCTCACTTATTTCACTTAGATTTACTAAGGATTATTATATATGCCCATTACAGGGTACATATTATTCACAGCATATAGAGGAGCGCAGATCTGTTTTGTTTGTATATATATGTACAATCTTACATACATACATAATATAATTATGATAATATTATAATAAAATATATTTAATATATTTATAATATGTAGGTTTTTTATTGTTTAGTAGGGTTTTTTAATATGTTTTCCTCTGTATGATACTGATATTTATCAATTAGTGCTACAGAAATATATTTTGTAAAATGGTTTATTTGCATTATATACTTCAGTTTTTGGAGGGGTTTAGACATTTCTGGAACTATATGGACATTAACATATACATTATTGTATATTTGCTAATAAAATTTGTGCTGATGGGGCGGTCTGAATTAGAGACATCGGGGGGAGATTCACTAAGCAGTGATAAAGCGATGATAAAGTGGAGATAACTTCTGCAGTTTATCACTTCTCCAATTCCTATGTTATTCTATGGAGCCTATTCACTAAGATTTCTTCAACTTTGGAGATCTTAGTGAATAGGCTCCATAGAATAACATAGGAACTGAAGAAGTGATAAAATGGAGAAGTTATCTCCACTTTATCACCTCTTTATCACCTGTTAGGTTATATAGCGACTAGGTGGATTTCTTTATTAATTTTTTTTTAACCCTATTTGGCCAAAAATTAATGTTTAAAGAGTGCAGTTCCAGACAGACTGTGTTTACCTGCTCTGTACCACAGTCTGTCACTCTTCCTCTGCTCCCCTGCTCCCCTCCCTCTATGCAGCCTCCTCCAATGACAGAGGCTTTCTGTCTGTAAGCTGGAGTATCTCATTGGCAGAGAGCGATATCTAGCCAATGAGATCACTCCAGCTTACAGACAGAAAGCCTCTGTCATCGGAGGAGGCTGCATAGAGGGAGGGGAGCAGAGGAAGAGTGACAGACTGTGGTACAGAGCAGGTAACCACAGTCTGTCCGGAAGTGCACTCTTTAAACATTAATTTTTGGCCAAATAGGGTTAAAAAAAATTAATAAAGAAATCCACCCAATCACTATATAATCTAATATTAAACACACACTTGTATAGGGGTGATAGATCCCCTTTAACCCCTAGAGCGTCAGCTACTTACAGCATACGAGCTTGGACAGTTGCACCTGCTGTGCCAAGCTCGTACGCTGTACAGCTTAAATGCGGTCACTGCATAAGCCAATATAACCAGCATGCAGTGGCCGCATTTAAAAAAAAAAATGCCTGCCACTTCTGGGGGACATGAGGATCACTCCTCATGCCAATCCAGTTATTGATCTCCCAGCCGATCTCGCACGAAGGAGAAGCAGAGCTTCTCCTTTCCCCTCTCTCCTACCCGAACTGCCGGGTAGGAGTGGGCGGGACCGGGGGAAGCCTCCCAATATCATCGGTGACATGGTCACCAATGATGTTAGGAAAGTTTCCCCGGTCCCATTTACTCCTACCGGAGGTAGGAGAGAAGGGCAGGAGAGTTTTTGCTCTCCTGCGGTCGTCATATTGATCTCCCAGCACAATCGGCTGGGAGATCAATAACTGGGGGGGACATCAGAATGTGTCCTTATGTCCCCCCATGAGGTCTGAATATATAAATAAAAATAAATAAATAAAAAAAGTGCCAAAACATAACCCTATGAGGACCACCAAAAATGGATCATGTTAACTTTCTGCTCCCGACATCTCCAGCATAAATCAGACGTGCCAGGAAAATTCCCCACTAGTCTGACCAGGGTGAGATACCATCTAGTTAAGACTTTATAGTTAATTTCCCTAAGGAATACACTGGTAAGTGAAGTCATGTCCCGCGCAAAGGTTTTTTTCCAGAACTCCTCCATGAGCCCCTGAACGAGGTCCGTCTCCCAAGCAGACTGGAAGGCCCATCTGCGACCCACTGGGCCTTTGATCAACAAACGGTAAAAGCGAGAGGTAGACTTAGTGTCAAAGCTCCCCTTGTCAAGCAATTTTTCGAAATGGGTACGAGTATCTTTAGACGGGGGACAAGAGTAGTGAGAGCTTAAGCAGTGGCGAATTTGTCGGTATCTCCAACATTCAGAAGCTGGAATAGAATACTCCTGTTGGAGTTGCTGAAAAGACTTTAAGCCAGTATCCGTGAGAAGTGAAGAAACAGTACGAAGACCGACTAAATCCCAACAGGAGAAGGCAACCACCTGTAAGCCAGGAGGAAAGCTCGGGTTCCCACTGAAGGAGAAACAAGGAGAGGGAAAAGGGGCCCAGGCATATTTCAGGTTCAAAGAATACTAGAGTGATAGCAAGTGACCTAAGATAGGGTGGGCTAGGCACTCTTTAGGAGCAGCGATCTTGTTGCACCACATAAGCTGCCATACATCGCAATTTGGATTTTGGAAACAACGTTTTCAAAACTGAAATCCAGCCCCTGTCTCCAGGGTCCCGACTGGACCTAGCGAGTAGGATGGATCGATGACATGCTCTGTAGTAGAACTGGATGCAAGGGACACCCATACCTCCTTGAGATGGACAGCAGCAGAGTAACTTACGAGGCAAATGCGGGAGCTTGTTATACCATATAAAAGCTAGTATTAACTTTTGAATGTCCTGAACGAGAAAAGAAGGTAAGGCTAGGGGAATGGTCTAGAACAGGAACAACATTTTTGGGAGAGCTTTCATCTTTACCAGCTGGACATGGCCCAGCCAAGAAACATATAGCTGGGACCATCTAAAAAAATCAGATTTTAGGTACGATATAAGGTGAGCATAATTGAGTTGGATCACATAGGATAATGAAGAAGACAATAGAATGCCTAAATACTTGAGTTTCTGAGGATCCCAGCAGAATGGAAAGAGGTTTTCCAAACGGTGCTGATCAGCATCTGAAATATGGATACCAATTAATTCAGGTTTAGAAAGGTTGACTTTAGATCCTGAGAATTCAGAGAATTGGGAGAGAAAACGTAACAAAGCTGGCAATGAAAGGGTCAGTGAGAGATAATAAGACATCGTCTGCGAAGGCAGCTAGGCAAAAATCTTAATCGCCAATTAAAATGGCTGTAATCAAATCTGAACCCCATATCATAGCTAACAAAGGTTCCAGAGTCAAGACAAAAATAAGAGGGGAAAGTGGCCAACCTTGTCGTGTTCCATTTGTGATACCAAAATGATCAGATAGAGACCCATTAGCCTTAATCCTAGCAGTAGGGGTTGAATAGAATGACAGAATTGATGCATGAAAACAAGGTCCTAGGCCTATCCATTTTAAAACCGCTTCCATATAGGGCCATTGCACTCTATCAAAGGCCTTTTCGGCATCCAATGATAGAAAGATAGTAGGTGAAGCATGAGTTTTAGCATGATGTAGAAGAGAGAGAGCTTTCACAGTATTATTCCTAACCAGTCTCCCCATAACAAAGCTGTCCTGATCCGGAAGAATCAATGAGGAAAGAAAGTGTTGCAAACGGACTGCCAGGAGCTTAGCAAACAGCTTCAGGTCAACATTCAATAAAGAAATAGGCCTATAACTGCCACATTGCTGAAGGTTCTTGCCTGGTTTGGGAAGGATCGAGATACGGGATTCCAACAATTGGGATGGCCATGTACCACCCAATAGTATCGCATTGTACGTGTCTAACATGAGTGAAATCAAGTCGCGCCGAAAGGATTTGTAATAAGCTATAGGAAATCCATCAGGTTTCCAATTCCTGCACATTAAAAGGTTGCTCTAGGGATAAAGCGTCAGATTCAGAAAGCTTTGGTATATTTGCTTTAGCAAGGAAGGCAGAGATAGATGAATGGAAAGACGGAGGGGGTAACGGGAGGGTCACCAACCAAATTATATAATGACGAGCAGAAGGTGCGGAAAGCTCCAAGTATGTCAGTGGATTTAGTCATCATGCCGCAAACAGGGTCATGGATCTGTGGAATAAACATCTGGACTCTCTTCAGTTTAACCATTTTAGCAAGAACTTTCCCAGATTTATTGCCACAAATATAATTTTGGTATTTATACCATATATGCGTTTTAAGGCATTGAGATTGTAGAAGCAAATTAAGTTCCATACATGCATCTGAAAAATCCCGAAAGACTGAGTCTGAAGCGCCAATCTTATGACGCACTTCTAAATCCGTAATAGAGAGAAAAAACTGTTGCACCCCATAGGACCTCTCCTTCTTTCTGCGAGAACCTTCCTTAATGAAGAACCCCCTAATTACGCATTTATGGGACTCCCATACAACCGGTATGGGCACATCGGGCGTCAGATTCTCCGTAAGAAAGTGGGAGAGGGCAGTAGAGATGCGCTGGGTCACCTGGGAGTCACTCATGAGAGACTTGCTAAGTCTCCAAGAGACAGAGGATATTGGGCAAGTGGAAAATGCAAGAGAAAGAGAAACTGGGGCATGATCAGATAATGTTTGTAAACCAATAGAAGTATGCACCAATAGGTCAATATGGAAACTATCAATAAACAAATAGTCAATCCTAGAGAAGGAGAGTAGAACAAGAAGTCCCTATCAGAAGAGTGCAGGACACGCCAGGAGTCGATTAAGTGTCAAGATGAGAGAAGGGAATTGATGGCCTTAAGAATAGAGTATTGGAGAGAGGATTGTTTAGTGGAACAATCAAAGCTGGGGTTGAGGGGAACATTGAAATTACCCCCAAGGACCAGAGTACCATACTGAAAAGAATCTAGGCGGTTCAGGGTCTCACGGAGGAAAGGAAACTGGCCTGAATTCGGGCTGTACACATTAGCCAGTGTGTAAGGCCGATGATCAAAGTATCCCTTAATGAAAATATAACGCCCATCAGGGTCAGCCAAGAGATCGATATGGGTCCAAGGAATAGACTTGTGAATTAAAATTGCAACCCCCCTAGTTTTGTCAAGTGCTGATGGCAGCCAAACCTGTCTAAAGAATTTTGTGGCTAGCTGGGGATGTTGATCATGAGCCAGATGCGTTTCTTGCAGAAAGAAAACATGAGCTCTCAGATTGATCAGCTCCCTAAATAGCATAGATCGCTTAGTAGGACTATTCAAACCCTTGACGTTGTATTACAACACATTAAGATGCACCATGACCATTTAAGTATGAGTCAGAGAGAATAACAGGAGCCCAGGAGGAGGGAGGGAAGAAGGGGAAAGGGAGGGAAAGAGAGTGCAGAAAATAACCCAAAGATATTCAGAAGGACCAGAAAAACATAGTCCCAAATGCAAAAGTCGCGCCCTGGAAGGTCCAACCAACCAATGGGATTGGACGCCCCAGGAGGGCAGAGTGACAAGGGCCCGGGGGCCTGGGGTGGTGGGATAGACCCAGAAGGGTCCTATACAATGAACGAACATCAGAGTAATTAAGAAAAGAAAACAAAAAATACACATCCAACCGATCTCATCAGGTAAATGTATTGAGCATCATAATGATACATACATATAGGCCATTCCCCTGTAGTACTGGGGAAAAAAAAGGAGAAGAAGCCCACCCAGGGAATAGAGGAATCCCAGGAGGCAAGCAGAGAAAAGGCCAACTGAAGATATGGCAATCGTTACACAATATAGCATAGGAATGTTCGGCCAGAAATGCAGCTGAGTGGTGCCGAATGGAATCCCAGGAGGCAAGCAGAGAAAAGGCCAACTCAAGATATGGCAATCGTTACACAATATAGTATAGGAATGTTCGGCCAGAAATGCAGCTGAGCGGTGCCTAATGGAATCCCAGAAGGCAAGCAGAGAAAAGGCCAACTCAATATATGGCAATCGTTACACAATATAGTATAGGAATGTTCGGCCAGAAATGCAGCTGAGTGGTGCCGAATGGAATCCCAGGAGGCAAGCAGAGAAAAGGCCAACTCAACACAGATGAGAAAGACCCCCAGGGTGAGGACAAGGGTCTTTGCCCATGCAGGAAGAGGACAAATTGCATTGAGAGCGTAACCAATCTATGTGAATGAGATTCCCTCAGCAGCAAGTTATTAGGCTAAACCCCTAGGGAGAAGAAAGCAAGAGCAGGAAACATAAAAAGAGGAGAAATAAAATAAAATAAAATATACCCCATGTGGATTAATGGAAGGGGCATCCCTAAATGCTAAACACTATTCGAGCATAATAGATGGGGTCTGAAGTATAGTATGTATAGAAAAGGCAAACCTCATATGAAGAGTGAGACATCAGGAGAACAGTGTGCAACTACCTCAGCAATTAAAGTTTCTAACTTGGGGAAAGAGGAAAATATTGGCTCTCAGCCTACAAAATAAATTTAGTGAGTCAAAAGACACGGGAAATTACATGAACCAGTAGCTAAGGGATACAAAAGGCATCACCCATCTGAGCAAACGATTATGAGACAGTTATAACCCTATAAACTAAAATAAAGCATAGCAAAGAACATATAAAAACAGGGCATCATAACGTAACACATTGCACTATCCCTATGATACACAAGCACGACTTATCTGGCCTCAGCATCCATGAGTGCATCAAGCAGGAACAGAGTCCATAGATTCCGTTGGGCTGTCTGGGGATTGTTTGTCTCTGCGTCTCTTTGGAGAAGGCTCACCGACAAGGTGCCAGCGGAGGTGCTGATTAGGCTCCAGAGAAACGTTGAATCCTTTCCTCAGTTCAGCAGGAGCAGGAGGTAGAGCAATGCCTAAAGAGGTATAGAACGTACCAATTTACTCGGGATGCCAGAGGGAGAGAACATGGCCGTCATGTTGAACCTGGAGGTTGAAGGGGAACCCCCACTTGTAGCGGATCTGCAAACCTCGTAGATCATCTGCAAGGGGCTTCAGGGCCCGACATTGCTGCAGGGTAAAGGGAGTCACATCCTGATAGAACTGAAGATCACATCCCGCATAAGATATCTTATCCAGTCCACGTGCTTTAGCCATAATCTTCTCTTTACCCATAAAATAGTGTAGCCTGCATACCACATCCAATGGTGGATTAGTAGGGAAACCACACGGCTTCAGGGCCCTGTGAGCTCTATCAATCACGAAGGTAGTATCATCAGGTACCCCCAAAACATGCTAAAACAGTTTCTGTAAAAAGGGCAGTAGATCCATAGGCTGCGTGGATTCAGGTACATTACGGATCCTAATATTGTTCCTCCTACCCCAGTTTTCAAGATCATCCAGCTTATATTGCCTGGAGAGTGAATCACGTTGTTCCGCCACAACTTGTTCCAAATCATGTAGTTAGGAGTATAATCCTTCTACCGAGTACTCCACCAGATGAATCCGATGACCCATAGAGCAAAGCTCTTGTTCCAGCTCCGCAATGTCAGCTTTAAGAGCATTTTTAATATCTGCTGCCAGGGAGAGTACGTATGCTTTGGTATGCAGAGAAGATAAATCCGATTGTGCAGCAGGTTCCATGGTCAGAGTTGGAGAGTATGCGCTCCGGTGTAATGAAGTGGAGACTTCAAAGGAATGGCAAGAAAACGTGTCCTCTTCCACAGAATTCACCACGGGTCCAGTCGAAGTGTTGCTATTACGCAGCAAAGAGACAATATCTGCCACGCTGAAGGGTAAGGCCGTCGCTGATTTTGGCAATCGGTGCGATCTACCTTGCCGTTTAGGCTTGTGATTCGGCATCAGTACCCGCTGGGAATGCTATACCATCAAGTAGTCGCCAAATAGAAGGCAGAAAAGGTGAATAAGCCAGGTTAGAAAAGAGAGATGCTCAGAAGCAAGCTCAACACGCGTCCATCTTACAGGCGCGCAAGCTCCCAACCCCTCACTTATGCAATGAGAACGCATCACATCATTTATGGATGGGGATATCCTTTTTCCCTCATTGTCACACATGACGTCCACAACTTTACCATAAGACAAGCAGCTGAAGTTAACTCTCTTTGCAAAATACTACATTTTTACAATTTAGAATTGAGAAATCTTGATATTTGTGTAAGAGGTGATCTGACAGGTGTAGAGGGTAAATCTTCATGATGGACTCCTGTTCGCTCCAAAAAAGTGACAGAGGTCTGAACAGTGGCTTGCCAAAAGGCCCTGTGAACCCATTTCATTGGGTTTCCATTACCTACCTGTTGTTTGTATTTTTTCTCTCATATCACTGCAAACTGAAATTAGCTGATGGGGTAGCTATGGAATGACAACTCATTTTTGTGGCCCGCTGTCCAAATTGCTTCTGTAACAACCTATAATATAAAAGTGATTATCTCTTGTTCTTTGGGTACTGGTTGTCAGACATTTAGTTAGGAATAATCAGACAGTAAGATACTCAACCCCCTTTGTTGTCTTTCTTGGCCACCCTACATTTGGGAGGGAGGGAGACTTGAGGAAAATCTACCAATGGTTATGTTTTATAAATCTTGATATTATTAACTGGAGTTCAATGATATGTGTTGTTTAACATATAAATGTTATCCTTTTGTCATCCTTGCCTGCCCTTTAGGCTTTCCATTTGCTTTTAGTTTGACTTATTGTTCCAGAAACAGCTATCTAGAATATAACTTTTTCTTTCTCATATAATTACTCGTATCAATGCAAATTGAAATTAGTTGATGAGGTGGCTACAGGATGGAAACTCATTTATGCAGCCCATTAATCTAGCATAACAATCTTTCTTTTCTCTCTTGGCCATCCTACATTTGGTGGGTGGGGGGTGGTATTTGACATGAGAAAAATCTACTAGTGATTGTGATTTATGAATATTATTATTTGTAGTTCAATGATATGCGTTGTTTACTCTATAGTTGATATCCGTTTGCCCTTCCTGCTCACTCATTTGCCATTAATCTGATTTAATGTTTCTGAAAACGCTAACTAGTTTTTTTCTCACATATTACTGTTGATTGAGAAAGTCTGAGGGGTGGTCAAAAGATACCAAAGTACCAATTCAGCGGTCTGTAGCCTATATTATCATACATTCTTATATTAAAGGGATAGTAATGCTTAAAATGTAAAAAAATATGTTGTAGGGGTTATCCCTCTGAGTAAAACAAGAGTACTCCCACTGCTGAAAGGTGTTTTATTCAAAAGTTACTACTGCTCAGTTGATTTTTTTAGGCGCAATATCACAGTGGCCTGAAATGTACAGTGGTGCTGTTGCTACACCATTCTATGGAGATTTATGGTCCCGGGACCAGAGCTGTCCACAGAATGGTGTAGCAACAGCGTCACTGTACAATTTCAGGCCACTGTGATATTGCACCTAAAAAATTCAACTTTGAGCTGTAATAACTTTTGAATAAAATATCTTTCAGCAGTGGTAGTACCCTTGTTTTACTCAGGGTATAAACCATACAACATATATTTTTTTTACATTTTAAGTATAATTATCCCTTTAATGATTATTTCCTAATTACTGGGGATAACTGGATATTAAAATATTTAACCCTTTAGGATCTCTTAACAACTTTACATTCAGGGGTGGGGGAGATGGGGAGTGAACCTACGATTTATTATACCACATTATTTATAATTTCCAGAGATAAATGATTTTTGTTGTTGAATACTCAGTTGGTATTCTCTGTCATCTTTGACCGCCCTTTAAATTTTTCAGTTACCTTCAATTTGCCTTAATGCCCATGAAGGTGATACAATTATTTTTTTTCTCACATATTATGCTTGTACACCTATAATTATAAGCCTCACATTTATAGAACAAATGTGTGAATTGTCGTTCAGGAGGTGGGTTCTATTGTTCATTTACTGTTAATTCTGTTTTTCTCCCCCACGGTTTCCTCCTTATTAATTGCTTGATAGTCATTTATATACACTTTTTCACTATTTGAATTCCCAAGGTGGTGTATTTAACAACCCTTGCAATTTTCTTCCACCATGATTTTTCTATGATACAAGGGATTATATTTCTATACCTTTTTCTATCTTTGTATTTCTCTTTCTTCTACTATAAATATTTTTTCTTTCTTTTACTTTCCAGACATCTGGCGCACATAGTATTGTCCCACTCCATGTGCAGGTCTTTAGGAGTTATATACATATTTACTTATTTGTTAATGGCTGCATTTTAACCATAAAGTGATCTAGATTAACCTAAAAGGTCTAAACTTCCCTCAAAAAGGCATTATTATATAGAGAATATAGGAGAGGTGTGGTAATATTACTTCATAGAAATATACCCTTTGATTGAATAGATACAATAACAGACCCAGAGGGAAGATATGTTTTGATTTAAGGGACTATTGGAGAAAGAAAAACAGCCATTTCTAAAATCTATGCCACAAAATTCCAAGCAGCCCATTCTCTATCCTAAACATGGGCGTCCATAGAATTTTTTCCAGGGGGGGCATAATTTTAATGACATCCATGCTCTGTCCCTTTTTGACAATGTCTTGAAGGGGAGGGGCATAGTCATTATCACATAAATAGCAGCCATATGAAAAAGGGGAGGGGGAGGAGTTTAAATGCTATGAACAGAAAAACTATAAAAATTTGAGACCTGGGAAGTCGCTTATTTTAATTATATTATTAATATTTGCATTTTTAGAGATTTTTTTAAGCATACCCCTTTAATTTATCACCATTTATAAACTCTGTGAATGACTGCTGCTGCAATATTGTATTTTATATACACACACATATATATATAAATATATATATATATATATATATTTTTTATTTTTTTTATTTATTTTTTTTTTTGTGCAGCCTTATCTATCTGTTTTATTATATTTCTTTTGTTGGGGGCATCTGTTTCCCATCAGACTGACCACAGAGACAAACTAGAGAGACAAGCAGACGCAGCAAATGCTCCCACTCCACGTATCACCTGCCGTACCCGCCTGAGTCATCGCCTGAGAGGCTCCCAGCTTTCTCGTTCATCTCGCCCACCCTCCTACTCCAAACCTCACAGTACACCCTTATCTTTACCCTTTTTGCCTTGTCAGATGCTGTGCTGCCTTGAAAAACACAATTTGCAATTGACTCTGTGAGCTAGATCAGAAATTTAGGAGCCAGACTCACAGTATCACAGAGGAGAAGCTCTCACTGGGGCCTATTCCGTGTTTGTGGGCAGGATCAACTCATGTACACCTGCTGACATTGCTAACATTCAATGGGTTAAAATGACCATTTAAATAAAAGGGAATTTATATTTTATCCCCTGTGGTACAATTGGTTTGCTTGATTTGCTCCTCTATCACTTGTTGAATATGATTTTAAAAGCTTATAATATTGGTGGAACTACATCAAGTGATATGCAATTGGGTATTGTGGTGGTGATATTCTTGAGGGTGCTGATGAGTTGGCAGTTAACCCTTTAAGGATCAGATGTGTGTGTAATGCATTGCACAACCCTCTGGTCTTTAAAAAATTAAAAGAGAGTGTGCTCCTAGCCAGGGCTGGATTTACATCTCAGGAGCCTGTAGGCACAGAAATCTGAATGCCCCCCCCCCCCTTGGCCATCTCCACTGGACACAATGCTCCTAATCTCCACACTGCCCCCACCATCTCCATATTGCCCTCACATTGCCCCCATCATCTCCACATTGTCCCACCATCTCCATGTTGCCCTCACATTGCCCCCATCATCTCCACATTGCCCCATTTCCATATTGCTCTCACATTGCCCCCCATCAGTTCCACATTGACCCCATCCTCTCCATATTCCCTCACACTGCCCCCATAATCTCCACTTTGCCCTCACACTGCCCCCCATCAGCTCCATATTACCCTCACATTGCGCTCACCCCCATTTCCTACCTCCTCCCTGGTGGTCCATCTGCGTGGCAGGACAGGTCTGCTCCTCCTCCTACACAGACCTATAGCTGCTGGAGCTCCTGCGTGGTCTTCTCTTCAGTAATGCAGAGCGCTGGGAGATGATGTCATCTCCCAGCGCTCTGCATTACTAAAGAGCCGGGAAGTTCATCAGCTACGGGTCTGCGCCGACGGAGGTGCAGATGGTAGACCTGACAAGGTGGGGGGTTAGTGCCTGCACTGCCCACGGCAAGGATAATTAAAAACATAAATAAATTAAAAAAAAAAAAAACGGGTCCCAATGACAGGCGCCCCTCTGTGGGGTGCGCCTGTAAGCAGATGCCTATTCTGACTTATGAGAAATCCGGCCCTGCTCCTAGCCACCAGCTAAGATAGGAAAACACCCTGATTTGCAGGTCTCAGGATAGTGCACTCCCCTCCCCACAGCCAATTGTGTATACCACGGGCCTCCCCCACACACACACACACAGCTAGTTACCTACTTGATCACCTAATGTGTCTCTCCCTATCTAGATCTCACCACCTCTAATCACTCCATACTTCTTCCCTGCATGGTTCTCTTTCTCCTTCCAGCCAGGGGCCTGTCTATTCCCCACACTCCAAATATGTGCCTGTCTCTTCACAGCCTCTCTCAGGTCTCTTCCTTATCGTCATCTACCCATTCCCAGCACCCCATCTGTCTCCATTCTGACAGGATCTGACTCTCACCACAGCTGGTTGTCTAGTACCCATTGCAGATTTGTAAATGTCTCTTTTTCCCATCCAAATTCCCTCAGACCAAGCAGTTTTATAATCTTTATCATCTTTTCCACACTTCTTAATGTTTATTATTCTCACCCACCTTCCTACCTCAGACCTTAGCATTACCCTTCTTGCCTTGTCAGATTCCTTGCTCTGCGCTTCCTTGAAAAAAAACAATTTGCAGACCAGGCAGCCTCCTCCTCAGCGGGGTCTGTAGCGCCTCACACTCGCCATTGATCCTCCTGCCCATCATGTATAGTTGGCAGCCAATGAGAGAGGAGTATCTGGTAACTCTCCTCTCTCATTGGCTGCAGCGTGGTTCTCCTGTTGTAGAAATAACGCAAGCTCACCAGCAAGCCACATTTTTAAAGGGCAACTGGGCAAGAGTAAAAGATGAAAATTCGGGGTGGGGGCAAGAGAGGAAAATCCAGGGGGTGGGCAAGTGCCCCCCCTTGCCCCCCCCCATGGATGCCCATGATCCTAAACCATAGACAGACATTTTTACACCATTTCAAGAAGGATTACTTATACTTGAAGGAGACTTTAACTCACCAAATAACCCTCTATTTGACTGCTCCTCTAATCAATCCTAGCTTTCCCAATATCATTTCAACAGACTTCATAAACCTTTAAAAGACCACAAAAATGATACATGGAGATTACTCAACCCCAATCACTGAGTTTATACTTACCATTCTTCCCTACAACACAATCTACAATAGAATTGATCATGTATTTGTTAACTGATCCTTTAATCTTAATATAAAACTATTCTTTACCCACTCAATCACTTATTCGGACCATGCACCTAGAGAATCTAACTTATCCTTCCTATGTTACTTAATAAACCCTACTTATGGAAATTAAATCCTACCATACTTCAAAAAGATGAGGTCATTCAACAAATAGAAAATTCTATAGATAATTTCTTACTAGACACTAACACTTCTACTTTGACCAAATGGGAAACTTTGAAATATGTTGTAAGGAGGATACTTATCAAAATTGCCTCCTACAAAATGAAAAAGACTAAAAATGAACTAGAAGATATCTTATCTGCTATATGATCCTTAGAATTTAAAGGGATAGTAACCCCCCCGAACAACTTGACGCCAAAATACAGCAATCATACAAACATACTGAATGCACTTAGTCCCATCTCTCAAACCTTTATGGTTTGAGAGATGTAAGGCAAGACAGTCCTCCGGTCCCTCCCACTTCCGCCTGACGAGCTGTAAAGCTGTCAGACTCAGAATCCGGTCGGCCGACTTTCGGCGGTGCTGCAGGAGCTCTGACATCTAGATATCTCCGTATAATTACTTCATAGGAATGGTCTACAACATGTGCTTGCAAGGCAGGCACACGTTTTAGACCATACCGATGAAGTAATAATATGGAGATATCTAGATGACAGCGCTCCTGCAGAGCCGCCGTCTGGTGCTGGAAGCAGGATCTCATGACATCCGCTATACAGCGGACATATGTGAAGGGGGAGGGAGCGGAGGTCTGTCTTGCGTTACATCTCTCAAACCATAAAGGTTTGAGAGATGGGACTAAGTGCGTTCAGTATGTTTGTATGATTGCTGTATTTTGGCGTCAAGTTGTTCAGGGGGGTTACTATCCCTTTAATCATAAATCCTCTCAGGATCCCTATTTACTCAAATAACTTACTAATCTGAGATGAAAAATGTATTACTCTCAAATATTGAAGAATTGTTTATTAGATCTAAAAGTAACATAGTGTCATCCGATTACCTGGTTGATCCTGCCGATCGCTCCCTTGTGCTGTTCTTCCTGCTCTCTGCTGCCCGCCCACAGCTCAGCCTCGCCGCGGCCTTGCACTTCCGGGTTTCGCCGGTCCGTGCGGATGACGTCACGGCGTGGCGGGGTATTTGAATCCAGCAGCCATTCACATCGGGTGCACTGTCACAGTGTTCCCTGGGGCACTCTAGCCGGTCCTCAGCATTGGAGCCGCTTCAGCTCAAGCCAGCCGTTAGGACTTGGTCCTCAGTTCCAGTGTCTAGCCTGTTTCTGTCTATTCCTCCATTACTTGGGTTCTCTGTTCCCAGTCTGTCTGCACGTCCAGTCAGTCTCTCACAAGACTACTTAACCCTGTAAATGATTCTAGGCTTTCCTTTTTGCTATCCCTCCAGTTGATCCAGTGTATGACCCAGGCTATCCACAGACTGTCCCACCAGCTGATCCAGTATATGACCACGGCGATATTCCTGTACATCCGACCCGATTTCTCACACAGTTCGTCGCTCCGGTGCTTCTTCAGGAGAGTTTCGCCAACGCTCCCCAGCCGCGCACCCTAGTCGCCGCTCCCCAGCCTTCACTCTCCCCTGCAGGGGAGCTTACGCTGTTCGTAGGAGGACTGACCAGGAACCTCTCTCATCACCTACCTACTGGCAGCCAACGAAACCGAGCAACGCCCGCAAGCGTCGCTCCCCAGCACTCCCTTCCCTGCAGGCCTCCGCCTGCATTTGATGACACAGTGCCATAACCGTACCATGGAACCAAAGGGATTGTCCGAAGCCGTGGTCCAGCAAGGGGCCTTGTTGGAGCAACACTCCTCACATATTGCATCTCTGGATCAGAAATTGGATTCGATCACATCTATGCTACAGCACATGCAACAGCAGCTGGAGACGCGAAATCCCACGCCGACTGTGTCAGGGATTCCGGCATTCAGTCCTGGACCCTCCACTAGTGAACACTCCACCGGGACTCCACGTCTTCAGCTTCCGGATCGGTATGATGGGGATCCAAAGCTTCTCCGCGGATTTTTGAATCACTGCTTCTTGCATTTCCGCAACCAGCCCGACGTCTACTCCTCTCACCAGTCCAGAGTCACCTTTATTATCTCTCTGCTCAGAGGCCAGGCTTTGTCTTGGGTGTCTCCACTCCTGGATAGAGAATCACCTCTTCTGGACAACTGTGATACGTTTCTACAGGCCTTTCGGGCAGTCTTTGACATACCGGGTCGTCAGGTCAAGGCAGAGAACGCACTCCTGGAACTACAACAGGGCTCACAGTCATTCGCAGAATATGCCATAGCCTTCCGTACTTTGGCCTATGACACGGACTGGGGAACCAGCTCCCTGAAAGCAGCCTTCCGCCGTGGATTGTCCGAGAGACTCAAGGATGAGCTCACGACTCGGCCCATTCCCGAAAGTTTGGAGGGCCTAATCACTCTGTGTACCTCGCTTGATTCCCGGATCCAAGAGAGGAGGTTGGAGAGGGATCGAGATAGATCCCGACGTCCTGCGGTTCGCCCTCCCGTGCGTCTGGCCCCTAGGTTCATGGCTCCTACTGCACCAGTTGAGGCAATACCAGAACCCATGGAAATTGGTCGACTCTCCCACCTCTCGGCCGAAGAAAAAACCCGGAGACGCAACCAGGGACTGTGTCTATACTGCGGTCTTGCAGGCCATTACGCCCGTACCTGTCCCAATAAACCGGGAAACGCCCGGACTTAGCAGAAACAGAGGGGCATCTGCTAAGTCACACCCAGGTTCCCTCACAACTGATGCAGCGTTTGACCATCCGGGTACGTATAGCATTGTCTGCCTCTATGGTCGAGGCCACAGCTTTGGTGGATTCTGGAGCGGCCGGGGTCTTTATAGATCAATCCTTTGCTCAGGACCATAGAGTACCTCTTGTGCCCAAGGAAAAGCCGGTCACCATAGTGGTGATTGATGGTTCCCCTCTCGGTAGCGGCCGTATCACCTTCCAGACCAAACCGTTGGTCATGCACATCGGTTCACACCATCAGGAGAACGTCGTCTTTGACGTTATCACGGCACCCCAGACGCCGGTGGTCCTAGGATTTCCCTGGTTGGTGAAACACAACCCTCTCATCGACTGGGCTACTAGATCTCTCACACTTTCTCCCGGTACTCCCCTTTCAGCAGCTGTGGTAGGAGTACAGGAGCCGACAGGGGTCTTGCTACCGCCTGCCTATCGGTCCTTTTCCGATGTATTCTCGAAGACCAAGTCTGAGATTCTTCCCCCTCATCGGGATTATGATTGCACCATCGATCTCCTGCCCGGTGCTACCCCACCCAGAGGGAAGACCTACTCTCTGTCCCTACCCGAAACCAAGGCTCTGGAGACCTATATTCAGGAAAGCCTGGCCCGCGGGTTTATTCGTTCTTCCACCTCTCCGGCAGGTGCTGGTTTCTTTTTTGTAAAGAAAAAAGATGGTTCCCTTCGTCCGTGTATAGATTACAGGGGCCTCAATTCTATCACTCGCAAGAACAGCTATCCTCTCCCTCTGATTCCGGAACTCTTAGAGAGGCTTCGCGGGTCGACCATATTCACCAAACTAGACCTAAGGGGGGCCTATAATCTTGTCCGAATGAGGAGCGGAGAAGAGTGGAAGACAGCATTTAATACTCGATTCGGACACTATGAGTACTGCGTAATGCCCTTCGGCCTCCGTAATGCTCCGGCCGTCTTCCAGGCATTTGTCAACGATGTATTCCGCGATCTCCTGTTGTCATTTGTGATCGTATATCTTGATGATATCTTGATCTTTTCCAGGAATCTACAGGAACATCGTACTCATGTCCGGACCGTCCTGCAACGGCTTCGGGAAAACAACTTATACGCAAAATTAGAGAAGTGTACTTTCGAAGAACCATCCTTACCCTTTTTGGGGTATATCATCTCTGCGGCAGGTCTGGCCATGGATCCCGGAAAGCTCAAAGCTATTCATGACTGGCCGGTTCCTCTCACCGTGAAAGCAGTTCAGAGATTCATTGGTTTTGCGAATTACTATCGCAGATTCATAAAGAACTTCTCTAAAGTAATCCACCCGATTGTGCTCCTGACCTGTAAAGGGGCTGATCCTAGCATTTGGCCCAAAGAGGCCTTACAGGCATTTTCCTCACTTAAGACGGCTTTTACCACAGCACCACTTCTGGCTTATCCTGATCCAAACCTGCCTTTCACCCTGGAGGTAGATGCCTCCGAAATAGCAGCCGGTGCAGTGTTATCCCAACGGTCCTCCTTGACCGGTGTCCTACATCCCTGTTCCTTCTTCTCTCGTCGGTTTTCCAAGGCAGAGAGAAATTACGACACCGGAAATCGGGAACTGCTCACCATCAAACTAGCTCTGGAGGAATGGCGTTACCTCCTAGAGGGAGCCGTTCATCCCATAAATATTCTTACAGACCACCGAAACCTGTCTTATCTGGCATCAGCCAAGCGTTTGACTCCTCGACAAGCGAGATGGTCTCTCTTTTTCTCACGGTTTGATTTCACTATCTCATACATTCCAGGAACCAAGAACGTTAAGGCCGATGCCTTGTCCAGACGTTACGAGGAGTCCGCTCCCTTGGTGTGTCAAGAACCGGTTCTTCCAACCACGGTTTTCCTAGACGTTCTGTCCACCTCTACGATGAGAAGCATCCGAGACGCTCAGCCGCATACTCTGCCGGCCTCATGTCCGTCCTCTTGTCTTCTGGTTCCCGAGGAGCACAGAGAAAGAATACTGGCATGGGCTCATCAGTCTCAGGTGGCTGGCCATTCCGGAGTTGATCGCACACTTGATCTCCTAAACCGGTACTTTTGGTGGCCTTCCTGCCGGAAGGACGTGTCTAGCTGGGTTTCCTCTTGCTCAGTCTGCGCTCGAGTCAAAGTCCCCCGGGTTAAACCCTTGGGATTACTCAGTCCACTGCCGGTTCCCGAGCTTCCATGGACTCACCTATCCATGGATTTCGTTGTTGACCTCCCCGTGTCGGCTGGTATGAATACCATTCTGGTAGTCATCGACCGCTTCTCCAAACAGGGACATTTTGTTCCTCTGCCAGGACTGCCAACCGCGGAACGATTGGCGGAAATCTTCATCTCCGAGGTTGTGCGGTTACACGGCTTTCCCCTCCATATAACGTCGGACCGAGGGACTCAGTTTGTGTCAAGGTTTTGGAAGGCCTTCTGTGCTCGGTCAGGTGTATCTCTGCACTTCTCCATCGCCTATCACCCACAGACCAACGGGCAGACTGAAAGGCTCAATCAAAGCCTGGAACAGTACCTACGGTCCTATATCAATCAACGACACGACAACTGGGTTCAGCTTCTCCCCTGGGCCGAGTTTTCCTATAATTCTCTTCGCCATACCTCGCTCGGCTGCTCTCCCTTTTTTGCAGCCTTGGGTTATAATCCCCGTGTCCTTCTGTTGGCACCAGGGGTCCCCTTGGTGCCTGCTGCCGAAGCCAGGCTTCAGTCTCTTACCTCCCATTGGCGAGCCATCAGAACTACTCTGTTAAATACCCAGATCCGCCAGAAAAGAGCAGCAGACCAGTACAGGTCTCCAGCTCCTCTCTTTCAGGTTGGCCAACAGGTATGGTTGTCGACTAAACATCTCCGGCTTTCCCAACCATCCAGTAAATTTGGACCTCGTTATGTGGGACCTTTTCGCGTCCTTCGACGGTTGTCTCCGGTCACCTATAAACTCGCCTTAACTCGGAGTATGCGGATACACCCCGTATTCCATGTTTCCCTACTCAAACCCTTTTTACCAGCTGCCTTTCCTTCTTCCATTCGACCAAGACCTCTCCTGCCGGTCACTATTGACGGCCAGGAGGAATATGTCGTAGACGGAATCTTGGATTCCCGTTTTTCGCGCGGCCGTTTGCAATACCTGGTAAACTGGAAAGGGTACGGCCCCGAGGAACGGTCATGGGTAACACCGTCTGATCTACATGCGCCTGCTTTGGTCCGCGACTTCCATCGGCGCTTTCCCTCCAAACCAGCCCCTTAGGCTCCGGAGGCGCCTCCTGGTGGGGGGACGGTGTCATCCGATTACCTGGTTGATCCTGCCGATCGCTCCTTGTGCTGTTCTTCCTGCTCTCTGCCGCCCGCCCACAGCTCAGCCTCGCCGCGGCCTTGCACTTCCGGGTTTCGCCGGTCCGTGCGGATGACGTCACGGCGTGGCGGGGTATTTGAATCCAGCAGCCATTCACATCGGGTGCACTGTCACAGTGTTCCCTGGGGCACTCTAGCCGGTCCTCAGCATTGGAGCCGCTTCAGCTCAAGCCAGCCGTTAGGACTTGGTCCTCAGTTCCAGTGTCTAGCCTGTTTCTGTCTATTCCTCCATTACTTGGGTTCTCTGTTCCCAGTCTGTCTGCACGTCCAGTCAGTCTCTCACAAGACTACTTAACCCTGTAAATGATTCTAGGCTTTCCTTTTTGCTATCCCTCCAGTTGATCCAGTGTATGACCCAGGCTATCCACAGACTGTCCCACCAGCTGATCCAGTATATGACCACGGCGATATTACTGTACATCCGACCCGATTTCTCACACAGTTCGTCGCTCCGGTGCTTCTTCAGGAGAGTTTCGCCAACGCTCCCCAGCCGCGCACCCTAGTCGCCTCTCCCCAGCCTTCACTCTCCCCTGCAGGGGAGCTTACGCTGTTCGTAGGAGGACTGACCAGGAACCTCTCTCATCACCTACCTACTGGCAGCCAACGAAACCGAGCAACGCCCGCAAGCGTCGCTCCCCAGCACTCCCTTCCCTGCAGGCCTCCGCCTGCATTTGATGACACATAGCAATAAACTTAGTAAGATGTTGGCTCATTTGAATTCTCTCCTATCTACCACACACTGGCATGGGATACAACAAACCTCATCTGGTCTTTTTCCGATATCACTGATACCTTTAGGGGACTTTTATGAGAAATGGATAAATGTATTCTACTCCATCCTCAGATGGCATCAATTCATATACACAAAACAAATGTCTTCTAAAATCATCACACCTCAAGGCCCAAGATTTAGAAAGCATACTCAAGCAATAAACCAAATGTCCCCAAATAAAAAACCTGGGCCAGGTAGTTTTCCCCTGATTTTCTACAAAACATTCTTTGACAAAATTACACTTTAAAAGAAAATTCCAAAAAAATGAATCAGCATCCCTATTTAACAGAGCCTTTATCCATCATCTCTAAGCCTGGTAAAGATCCAAAATTGTGTTGGCGCTATCACTCTATTTCCCTTCTAAATATCAACATAAAAATGTATGCCGATATCTTAGCTAACAGATTAAAACCCTCTTATACCTCATATCATGAGGTATAGAAGCCAGAAACATTACCTTAAGGGATATCTTTTTGACTACTTTCAAAAATCAAAAATGTAAACAGTTATATTAGCAATCAATGCTGAAAAAGCATTTGATAGAATTAACCGTTACGTCTTAAAGGAAACCTTACATTATATTGATGTTGGCTTTAAATTTTAATCCTATAAAATGTCATTATATACCAATCTATCAGCAAAAATGTAAGTGAACAGCTCTCTCATCTACCTTTAATTTAAAAATGGAATAGGCAGTGCTGTTTGCTTACCCATTGATATTTATTATGGTAATAGGGATCTTAGCTAATAGAATAAGGTCCATCGGAGGTATTCCTGATATTCCTCATCAATGTAAATTTACAATGTATACACATGATTTATTATTCACCATTACCTCCCTGAGAACATCTGTTTGATATGTACTAGAGGAAGTGAGGATTTTTAGTGATCTCTCTAATTTTAATATCAATGTCAACAAAACTGTGATACTTAATATTAACATTGCAGATACTGAAATTAAACAAGTCAAAAGTATTGCACCCATCTCCTGGTCCTCCTCTTATATTAAATATCTTGGAGTGTTTCCAACCCCGAAAGTTACACAATACCACTTTAAGATAACTTACGGAAGGAACTCTCTTGTTGGGCCAAATTATCTCTTTCTTGGTTTAGGAGGAGGAACTTAATAAAAATTATGATTGTTCCAAAAATTAACATACTTATTCCAAACATTGCCTAGAGCATTATCCATTTCCTATTTAAAATAATTGTAGAACATCGACTCATTCATTTGGTTCTACAGACCTCCTAGTCTACAATATGATTATCTCACCACCCATAAAAATATTTGTGGTTTGGGACATCCTGATATAATAAAACACTATCATTCTATCCAACTTACAAATATTTAGCTTCATTCTGTTGATAAGAAGAGTTGGGCTACTGTAAATCAAAATCTCTATTCCCTGTTTAAGAGAGACAGTATTAATAGACAGGGGAAAGTGTGTGCTTATATTTGAAAACAGATTTAAATCCAACTTTAAGGGTTGATATTTGTGAGGAAATTGGCCATAAAATGGAGTCATTATGGGTAGAAATTGAGGCTGTGTTGTAAAAGGTAAAAAAAAAGGTGTTGGTGGTTATATGCTACAATCCACCAAATCTTCAGCTGAGGCCCAACTATTATAGCAAATGAGGAAAGCTGCATATCTTGGGCATACTATAATTATGGAAGATTTTAACTATCCAGACACCAACTGGAAACATGAGACATGTCAGAGTGTTAAGGGAAGCAGGTTTGTGAGCATACTTAGGTATAGCTATAAGTCACAAATGGTGGAAGTACCAACAAGAAATAACAATGTATTTGACCTAGTGATAACAAATAACATAGACATGGTTTCCAGTATTAAAGTAGGTGAACACCTGGTACACAGTAATCACAACATGGCTATATTTGAGATCAGTTTGGTAAATCAAAACTGCATAGGTTCAACTAAAATTCTTAGTTTAAAAAAAGGTATCTTCAAAATGTTAAGACCGTCAATGCAACAAATAAACTTGGATAAATTAATTTAAAGAAAAAATACTGAGGAAAAATGGTTAGAATTTAAATTTAGGTTACAGAAATGTTTTCAACAGTATACACCAGTGGGGAACAAAAGAAGTAGATCACAGTCAATGTTGTTAAATGAAAATGTAAAGAAAGAAATTGAAAGAAAGAAAGGCATTTAAACAATTTTAGTCTAAAGGAACAGAATATTCTTTCTTGAAATACAGGGAGTGTAACAAAGATTTCAAAAAGAAAATTAGGTTAGCAAAAATAGATAATGAAACTCGAATTGCAAAGGAGAGCAAGACTAATAAAAAAAAGTTTTTCAGATACATAGCCACACTGCAATAACCATATCCTTGGATGAGGAATTTCATAATTTAACAGACCTTACTATAAAAGAACCCTTCCTCTGTTGAAGTCTAAACCTCCTTTCCACTAATCTCAAGGAGTGTCCCCTGGTCATTTGATCAGGCCTTGGAATGAATAGCTTACCACAAATATCCTTGTATTGACCTCTCATATACTTGTACAATGTGATAAGATCTCCTCTTAGTCATCTTTTCTCTAGAGTAAATAAACCAAGTTTGTCTACTTGTTCCTCATAAGTCAAGTCCTCTATTCCATTAATTAATTTTGTCATCCTTTGCTGTACCCTCTCCAGTTCTACAGTATCCTTTTTCAGAACTGGTGCCCAAAACTGCACTTCATGTTTGAGGTATTATTTCTGGGCTATGCGGCAAAGGTTGATGGACCTGTGCCTTATTTCAACCTAATTTCCTATTTTACTTATGAATCATGAAAAACTTTTTATCCTATGCTAATTAAACTTGGCATATTTTGATCCATGAAAATGTAAATATTTCTACACCATTTTCTCCACTTCTCCTTGATTAATAATAAATATTTACCACCTGAGCTTTCTGGCTTTGACTTCTTAATTTGCACTTATTGGACTAAAAAACTGGGTGTCAGGTCCTCCTTTCGGTCACGCGGGCGGGTGCGGCGGGCTCTGCTGTCTACCTTTCTTTTCCGGGTTTCGTCTGCACGTCACCACGTTAGCGTGGTGACGTCATCCTCTACCCACACTTCCGGGTCTGGGTCTTTTATAGCCGTGTGCCACACAGAAGCAATTATAGCGTTCCCTAGTGCCAGCCTAGTAGCTCTGTGCCTTGCCAGACCGGGTCCTGTTCTGCGGTATCCTAGGTCTGCCTGCTCCTGCAGTGTCTCCCTGCCTCTCCTGGCCTTGCTGTCCAGCTTGCCTTCCAGCATCTTTTGTCCAGCTTGCCTTCCAGCATCTTTTGTCCAGCTTGCCTTCCAGCATCACTTGGCTGGATTGCCTTCCTGCTCTCTGCTGCCCTGATCCTGCTTCACGACCACCTTAAAGATGACCTAGCTACCCGGCTGATTCCTGACACGTTGGAGGGTTTGGTGGCGCTCTGTTCTTCTTTGGAACACCGGTTGTCTGAGAGACGGAGCGAGAGAGATCGGCTGCCCGGTTCCAGCATCCGCCCACCGCCTCCGACACCGATCCAGAACCCATGGAGATTGGCCGTGTCTACCACTTGTCAGATGAAGAAAAGGCCAGACGCCGTGCATTTGGATTATGCCTGTACTGCGGAGCCCCTGGCCATTTAGCACGCGAATGTCGCAACAAACAGGGAAACACCAGGACTTAGGCGGTGGGGGAGCCTCCCTAAGTCCGGCTACCATCCCCAACAGCCTGAACCGATGCCTTAGTGTTCAGGTCATCCTCTCTTGGAATGGCCGCACCCTAGACACACAGGCCTTCATCGACTCCGGTGCTTCTCGTCTCTTCATTGATGCTACTTTTGCCGCACAGCACAGAGTTCCTCTGCGACCCAAGTTTCCAACTCTACGCGTGCTGGTTATTGATGGTAAGCCAGTGGGGAAAGGGTTGATCACCCATTCTACCCAGCCGTTAACACTGCATGTGAGCAGCAACCTCACCGAATCCACTGTGCTGGATGTCATTACCTCACCTAAGACCGCGGTCATCCTGGGGTATCCTTGGTTGTGCCCTAACATCAAGTGGGCAACCGGGTCTCTTGAGTTTTCTAGCACTCCTCCCACGAACGTGGCTGGTTCTGCCACTCTGTTCTCTACTCTTATTTCCGGTTCTTCCTCACTGATTCCTGAACCTTACAGAGATCTCACTGAGGCCTTCAGCAAACAACGGGCTGAGACCCTTCTGCCGCATCGCCCATATGACTGCCCTGTGGATCTTCTTCCTGGCACCATGCCTCCTAGGGGTAGGACGTATCAGCTGTCCATTCCTGAAACCGCTGCCATGGAGGCCTACATGAAGGACAATCTTGCTCGGGGCTTTATTCGCCCGTCCTCCTCTCCCGCTGGAGCAGGTTTCTTTTTCGTGGCCAAGAAGGACGGTACCCTTTGTCCCTGTATTGACTACAGAGGTCTGAATAACATCACCCGCCGTAATTGCTACCCCTTTAAGCTCATCTCGGAGCTCCTGGACCGTCTCCGTGGAGCCAACATCTTCACCAAATTGGACCTACGTGGGGCGTACAATCTAGTCCGGATGCGCGGATCTGTTGTCCTCTTTTGTTGTCGTATATCTGGATGACATTTTGGTGTATTCCACCTCCCTTTCCGAGCACCGTGTCCATGTACGACAGGTCCTAGAGCGGTTGCGGGCCAACCACCTTTATGCCAAATTGGAAAAATGCCTCTTTGACCAGACCAGTCTTTCCTTCCTGGGTTACGTCGTTTCACCTAGAGGTCTGGCCATCGACCCTGTTAAGGTCTCTGCCTTTCTAGACTGGCCTCTTCCTCAAAATCTCAAAGTGGTTCAATGCTTTTTTGGATTCGCCAATTACTATCGGCGTTTTATCAAGGGCTTCTCCAAGGTCATACAGCCCATTGTAGCCCTTACTCACAAAGGTGGCAACCCTTCCTGTTGGTCCCCAGAGGCCGTGTCAGCCTTCATCGCCTTGAAGCAGGCGTTTTGTACTGCGCCCATCCTGTCCTATCCGGACCCTCTTCAGCCTTTCATCGTAGAGGCTGATACATCCGAATCGGCTGCAAGAGCGGTTCTTTCTCAGCGGTCCCCCTCTACTGGAGTTCTTCATCCGTGCTCCTTCTTTTCCCGGAGCTTCTCTGCACCTGAAAGGAACTATGACACCGGCAATCGCAAGCTTCTGGCTATTAAATTGGCGTTAGCTGAATGGCGCTATCTCCTTGAGGGTTCTCCCCACTGGATAACCATATACACTGATCACCAGAACCTGGCATATCTGGCTACAGCCAAGAGTTTGAATGCCCGACAGGCCCGGTGGTCGTTATTCTTCTCACGCTTCGATTTCTTCATTGCCTATGTTCCGGGTGCTAAGAATACCAAGGCTGATGCCTTGTCGCATCTCCAAAATCCGTCTGTTGTTTCTGCTGTGCCAGACACTATACTGCCCTCTTCTTGTTTCTTAGCCTTCTTGGCTACCAGGACCTTGCAACGTATCCAGGATGCTCAGTCTTCAGACCCTGCTGGAACTCCTCACTTGGCCGGGGCACTATTTGTTCCCTCACAATACCGGCCAGAGGTCCTTCGTTGGGCCCATCACTCTTCTGTTGGTGGACATGCTGGCGTGTCTAGGACTTTTGAACTGTTGTCTTGTCATTTCTGGTGGCCATCTGTTCGAGCCAAGGTGGCTTCATTTGTTTCCTCCTGCACAATCTGTGCCCACATGAAGATGCCCCGCTGCAGACCACCAGGGCTTCTTTACCTCTTGCCTGTTCCTGCTCTTCCCTGGTCCCAACTCATGATGGATTTCATTGTTGACCTTCTGGTCTCTTCTGGCATGATGGTTATATGGGTGGTCATCGCCCACTTTTCTAAGCAGTGCCATTTGGTCCCACTACCCAAACTGCCCACTGCCTCGGATCTTGCTGACCTTTTCATTTCTGAGATAGTCTGTATCCACGGTATTCCCCTTCATATAACATCCGACCGGGGTCCTCAGTTTATCTCAGCCTTCTGGAGGTCCTTTTGTGCTCGCCAGGGTGTCACTCTGCAGTTCTCGTCTGGCTACCATACCCAAATGAATGGTCAAACGGAGAGAGTGAACCAGTCCTTGGAGCACTTCTTGCGCAGTTACTGCAACCACCAACAGGACGATTGGTGTTGCCTTCTTCCCCTGGCTGAGTTATCCTTGAACTCTCACTACCATTCCTCTTTGGGCTGTTCGCCCTTTTTTGCTGCTCTGGGTTACAACCCCAGAGTCTTGCTTGTCTCTCCGGGTACTGCTTTGGTGCCCGCTGCCGAGGGTAGTGTGCAGTCCTTGGTGGACCCTTGGCAGCGTATTCGTTCCTCTTTCTTGGGATCTCAAGTACGTCACAAAGTCCAGGCGGATCGTCGTTGCTCTTTGGCCCCCAGATTTGCTGTCGGTGACAGAGTCTGGCTTTCCGCAAGGAATGTTTACCTGCGTCAACCATCTGCCAAACTCGGTCCCTGTTTTCTAGGCCCGTTCCGGGTGTTCCGTTGGCTCTCCCCAGTGGTATATCACCTGGCTCTCCCTTCTTCTTTGCATATGCATCCGGTGTTCCACGTCTCTCTGTTGAAACCATGGTCTCCAATGCACCCTTCACATCCCAGGACCCAGATTCCCAGGCCCGTGGTTCGTGAGGGCCAGGAGGAGTTCGTCATCGATGACATCCTTGATTCCCACCTGGTTCATCGCCGTCTCCAGTATCTTGTTAACTGGCGCGGGTACGGTCCTGAGGAGCACTAATGGGTTCCATCTTCGGATGTTCATGTGCCTGCCCTCCTTCAGCATTTTCATGCGCGCTTTCCCCATAGGCCCCATCCTGGCCTCTGGGGGCGGCCCTAGGAGGGTGGGGAGTGTCAGGTCCTCCTTCCTGTCGCTTGTGCGGCAGGCTCTGCCGTCTACCCTTCTTTTCTTGGTTTCGTCTGCACGTCCCCACGTTAGCGTGGTGACGTCATCCTCTACCCACACTTCTGGGTCTGGGTCTTTTATAGCTGCGCGCCGCAAAGAAGCAATTATAGTGTTCCCTAGTGCCAGCCTAGTAGCTCTGTGCCTTTCCATACCCAGTCCTGTTCTGCGGTATCCTAGGTCTGCCTGCTCCTGCCGCGTCTCCCTGCCTCTCCTGGCCTTGTTGTCCAACTTGCCTTCCAGCATCTGTAGTCCAGCTTGCCTTCCAGCATCTGTAGTCCAGCTTGCCTTCCAGCATCTTTTGTCCAACTTGCCTTCCAGCATCTCTTGGCTGGATTGCCTTCCTGCCATCTGCTGTTCTCTGCTGCCCTGTTCCTGCTTCTGCCAGTCTTCACTTGTGGCTTCCCTGCCTCTGCTTCCCTGGGACCTGCTCCCAGTTCCCTGGCTTCCTGCTCAGGAAATCCTGCCTCTGCCTTTACCCAACCTGCTCTCTGTCCTACCAACCTCTGGACTTTACATTAGCATAAGAGGTCCCTGCCCTGTAGAGCTTACAATCTAAGTATAGGATGGGTGACATACAGATACAAGCCGGTAGAGGAGGAAGTGCAGTGTTTGGCTTATGATGATAATGTTTGATAATATTTCCATATTACACTGTTGCTAGAGATAAAAGGTGCTCTTTTAGCTTTGATTTAAAGTTGTTGCAGGTTGAGGCTTGGCGAATACTGGGTATTAGGGAGCTCCAGAGGTAGGGGGCAGCAAGTGAGAAAGCTTTCAATCGTGAAACAGAGATAGTGGTTAAAGGTGCAAATTAAAACTGGAGTTTTGTGTACTTAAAAAAATATAGCATTGAAGGTTTCCATGATTCGTTCCTGCCAATTCTGGGCAGATTTGCTTTGCATAACAGAGCATATAGTCTCCATTAAAAGCAATGAGAAATACATTGTTGGCATGAGCCCCAGAACTCTGAGGAATCAGATTATTTGAAAGTACATAGAAAATCTTTATAATCATGTGGCAGATTTCATTGTGTATGACGAGATAGACAGAAATATAGGGGCAAAAGTAATAGAAAGCATAGCAAAAAGGAAGTATTCAAAAGCATTAAACCCTCAGGAACAGTCTGTAGAACACATTTACAGAAACTAATTAATGTGTTTCAGTGGCAGCTGTTTAACATTTGTGGTGGTGGTGGCACTGGCACATCTCTATGAGACTTTATCACAGAATATGGGTTAGTAACTGATGCACATGAACACTGTCTATCTTCAAGTAGTGGCCTCTCTGCATGTGAGACGCTTACAGCATACTTGCAGGATCATTATGTCCTAGACTGAAAACTGGGTAATAACATATTTTGCTTCAGCCTAAACAGGCAGCATAAAGATTACCATTCAGTATTTATAAAAGTGCATACACACAATTGTATTTGTTTATCCTCTTTATTTCCATTTTACAACGACACCCTCAAGAGTAATATTGTTATATATTTTAATTCAGAGATAGCATGATAAAACAGTTATTCACACTCATGTGACACACACAGAAGATATGTTTTTCCAAAAATATTAACAGGCCTAATAGAGAAGTAAGTTACTTGGGCAAACCTTTGTTAAAAGGCATTTTTTTTAACAAGCTTTGTCAGCAACTGGGTTGCCCCATTATAATAAAAAAATCAGAAAGGATTTCAAAGGTTTGTTAGCCATAATCATGAGCCCTTTCAAAAAAAATTCTTACAGATGATTTACAGCAAAGTGACAAGTAACAGTTAAACATTGGCAAGGTTAGATGGCATGACAAAAATAATTATAATTAAAGGTAAAACATTTAGAAAAATATTAGCATAGCCTACTAAGGCAAGTCTTGAAAACATTTTGCAGAAGGCCTATGGTAAGGTAAAACTTGAAAAAAAAAATGATTAGGCAAGTCTACTGTAAGGTAAGCCTTGACAAATTATCAAGCCTACCCATAAGGTAAGCCTTGAAAAAAACACTGATAGCAGGCCTAGTTACAGTGCAGGTAAGCCACCAGCAACATTATGCCAAAAGTGACATTATAGTGATTGCTAATATAATTCTTGTTGAGTCACCTGATCAGAAGACCACTGTACGGGAGTGCTCTCGGGACCACCACAGCAAAAAATCCACTTCCAATATTTAAAAACACTTACAATTTTATTGGAATAAGCATATAAAAATCGTCAAACATGCTTCCAATCCCCTCATGGGGAAAATGGGATGCTACACACACCGCCTGTGTGTGTAGCATCCCATTTTCCCCATGAGGGGATTGGAAGCATGTTTGACGATTTTTATATGCTTATTCCAATAAAATTGTAAGTGTTTTTAAATATTGGAAGTGGATTTTTTGCTGTGGTGGTCCCGAGAGCACTCCCGTACAGTGGTCTTCTAGTTTGTTGAAATCGTTATTGCTGCGATTGACGGGAGGAGCACCGGGTCCACCGACCCTCAACGATAAGGGTGAGTTTATTCCAGTCACTGTTATACGATTAAGGAGTAGAAGATAGTGCTGTAGCGGTCACTTTTTTGGATGTTTGAGTCACCTGATCATCAACTTTTAGGATCAGGTTGATGTTTCTACCATGGCCATGAGTATTAGTGGTGGTAGCGGGAATGGGGTCATCATCCCACAGAGAGTGGTGGTCGAACCAGCACCAGCAGTGATATAAGACGGTGGTGGTAGTTCCTACATTTATCAGCAACTACAATGTGCACAGTGTGTGAAAAGGTTATGAAGAGGATTGGTATCACATACCTTGACACATCTGCTGTAATTAAGCATATTGACAATGTTCAACAGTCTCCCCAGAAATAAGGGTGTGATAGTCACCGTGCCACCAAGTGACTGGTGGTGATGAGTGTGTGTGCGCTGAGGATGACTGGCACTTCCCATCAGCCATTATAGATTAATAAAAATAATTGAAACTACTTGATATGAGCTTGACATAATCTGCAGGGTGGGCAGTTTGCAGATGCTCTCTTATCCCCTGTGCTCTATTGGTATCCACAACAGAACCCAGCATAAGACAATTAATTTCGCTATTGATGTTCCGGGCTGCTTGAACATTGCTTCATGCACTTTTCTGTGGCATTTTATTGTGGACAATGTTGTCGTTGTTGAGAAGGACAGAAAAGGTGCATAGAGACAGTAGTACCTAAACCTTTTCATGGGAGATGGTTCCACATTTTCATGATGAATCTCAGGGCGGTTATGCTACATGTCCTTTATTAGGGCAAAGGTGTCAAGATGTGACCTCTCCTTCCACCTCTTCACAACTATATCACACAGCATGCACTTCTCAGTGATGTACAATTGCACAGTTCCTGTCCCTAGTGAAAATTATTCTCACACCCATGATTTTGGGAGGAGGTAGTGAAGGATGTTGACTGCATACCTTCTCCACCGTTGTACCTGAAGTGGCTAGTGATACTGTGGTTTCCTTAACTCCTTAAGGACTGGGAAAATCTGAGGTCGAATTCACTTAAGGACCGGAGCAATTCTGATCTTTTTGCCTCTTTGTTCAACAGTGTTTTCCATCTTTATTTTATCCATGAAAATTATATACCGTTTTTTTACGCACAAATAGGGCTCTCTTTTGATTCCATACTTGGATATAGATAGCCCACCATTTATTTTAGTAGAATTAAAGAAAATGGTAAAAAAAAAATGTAAAAAAAAGCCATTCCTCTTGGGATCATTTGGGCACAATGGGTTACATTTTTATGGACACTGCATGAAAGGTATGACCGGTCAGTCATACCTACAAAATGGGCATATTTAAGTGGTCACTGTCCCCCCTGGGTGAAAAACCCCATGTCCCTTTTTCCCACCCTGTTTTCACACTTTTTTATTGATGACATTTGGCGGTGTGTATAAATGTATTTCAAGGCTCCACAACAATCACACGTCCTATTTTGGTTATTAACATGTTTTTTTATTTAAATAAAATTTTTGTTAAAAAAAAAAGTGTTCTTTAAAAAAAAAAACAAAAAAAAAAACACAAAAGTTAATTTCAGCAAGTTCAAAAATGGACCTGCATTTAGCCAGCCTCCAGCACAGCAGTGAATGGGTTAATACCCCCAACTGCTGCTTTTTATTTGTCCACTAGGTGTCTCCTCTCTGCTTCTCTGTCCCTTACTTTGATAGCAAGGGACAGATGGCTGAGAAGAGACACTAGAGGCAGTGTAGAACACTGCCTCATTCATTGTTTCACAATGCCGGTACATGGGATCGCGTTCAGTCTCAGCAGGGAATTAATGACAGCAACGTGCACAGAGGCATGCTGCTATCATTTAACCCATGACGGTCCTTAAGGCAAAACAACCCATGATGATCCTGGACTGTCATGGGTCATTAAGGAGATAAATTAACACAAGAACAAGTCCACCACCACGTGTCCCATATCAATTCTGGTACTTCAACCACCACAATCTGTGGTGAGATGATGACACCACTCCCACCACTACAATCAATATTCAGGAGCAGGGTGGTTCACACATTAGCCTTATCCTCCTATGACATTTGATGATGTTGGGACTGGGAGTCAGAGAATTCAACATCTCCAAACAACATAATGTCACATGTGGAACCCATTCACACACCCCTCTCTCTCTCTCTCTCTCGCTCTTGGTTGGACTGAGCTAGGAATGTTTTCATGTCTAAATCATATTCACCACTACCCACATCAGCAGCAACAGCAGCACACCACCACTAGATTCTTCCTCCTCTATTGCTTGTAGTGTGCTTTTGAGGAGTAGGACATAGTTTTAAGTCATGGATTATAGAGTTACTGTGGGAATTCGTGTGGCTATAGAGAGCATAGGTGGAAAAAGGCAAAGTTTTTGCGAAAAAGACAAAAATGTAATGTATTTTCTGTTATTAGAAAAACGCAATTATTCCCGATGGAAAAATATGTGTCTTTTACCCCATCTCTACTAATGTCTATAGTTACTTTTTGCAGGCTGTTTTCATATTAAAATAGGATAAACTATCTGCCTCATAAGTAATCTGCAACAATGGGGTTAAACAGTTTCTGCCCACATATTTCACTTGTAAGATAGACATTGTTTTTAAAACTATTTTCTCCTTTGACAATATTGCTTGCATCACACACATTATTTGTAATACTGCTTTGTATATTCTTGGTGAGTACACTTCAAGAACAGTAATTTATGGCAATCCTAATGGAGTACATCATAAATAATCTAAGCGGTATGAAGAATGCAGAACATTATTGAGGATGGCAAGGCTTTTAGAATATATATATGTGCAATAACTTCCCCACTGCAGTTGATGAAGTACCTCTGCCACCATGAGGCCTCTTCACCAGAGCACATCTCATTTAGGTATAAACAATACACACTTGAATAGTGATATTAGTCAATTAAATATGGCTTTAACAAGGTTACTTAAATATAATGCTGTATGATTCAATAGCATTTATTTTTAAATCCAATATATACCTCCAGCATATATTAAAATCAGTGGGACACAAAGACCTGGTAGCAGCATTGCAACAGATCTTTAGGAACCCATAGCAGAAACCACTGTAATGTACACAAATTGTGTTTTCATTGCCACTTATAGTTTATTGTTTTTGATTTATTTAACTGTTTCCCTTCTCCACTTCCAAAATCTTAATCAAAATAAATAGGGTTGCACCGATACCGATACTGGTATCGGTGCCGATACCAGCATTTGCACGAGTACTTGTACTCGCGCAAATGCGGCCGATGCCAGCACCGATACCCTGTGTCAGGGTCGGTGCTGCAGTGAGGGAGCCCAGGGAGCTGCTCACAATACTCCCCGGTCACGCCTCTCCCTCCTGTAGAGTCGGAGCGTTGCCGCGGGTTACCATGGTAACTCTTCAACGACTTCTACCGGGGCTCGCGAGAGAACAGCGAGCACCCAGCAGAGGAGGGTAAGAGAGGCAAGATGGGACATTGAGCGGGTGGTGAAAGAAGCAGAGAGGGGGGCCAAGAGGGAGAAAGAGGCAAAAGGGACTAAGAAAAAAAAAAAAAAGAGGCAAAAGGAGGAATGATCATGAGACAAAAGGAGGGGGACCAAGAAGAGGCAAAAAGGAGGGGGGATCAGGAGAGAGCGAGAGAGGCAAAAGAGTGGGCTCAAAGATGGGGACAAAGGGGGATCAAAAGGGAGAGAAAAAGCTATGGCAAAAGGAGGGAGCTCAAGAGGGGGAGAATGAAGTAAAAGGTGGGAATCAAGAGGGGGAGAAAGAGGCAAAAGGGGACAGTCAAGAGGTGGTGTGTGTATGTATGTATTTATCTATGTGTGTGTATATATTTCAAGTACTCACCAATACTTTTTTTGAGGTCATTTGCCAGTTTTCCAAGTACCTAAAGCATATATATACTGCAAAAAAAGTATCGGTAATTGGTATCGGTGAGTACTTGAAAAAAGTATCGGTACTCGTACTCGGTCTTAAAAAAAGTGGTATCGGTGCATCTCTAAAATTAAAGAACAAAAATACTCTTTTCTTGAAAAAGTGCCTCACCCACACAAAAGGTCTGACCTTCTCGCTTAAGAGAAACTTAATAAAAGACGTTATTCAAACTCAATTTTAAGTTATGATCATAAAAGAAACCACTAACATATAAAAGAAGCCAAAATATATTTAAATAATAGGGAGCACATATATACAATAAATACTATAATAGGTCATATCCTCATGAAATACATGTGGGGTGCCAAGAATCTATTAATCATAATCAATCTTAAGATAAGGAAAATAATATAAGGAAAAGGAAAAACAGTTATCACGGTGCCCGTGATTCCCTGTCAGTCACACTGATGATAACTGTGCATTGGTGCAGATGGTTTGGCCTGCCCAGGATGTTCCTTTTTATACTGGGCCTGTGACAGCTGTCTGATGCCCTTTCGTGGATTCCTGCGCTGTATGACTTCCTGCTCCGTTACCGACCTGGCTGTGGCTGACGTTCCTGCTCCGTTACCGACCTGGTTGTGGCTGACGTTCCTGCTCCATTATCGACCTGGCTGTGGCTGACGTTCCTGCTCCGTTATCGTCCTGGCTGTGGCTGACGTTCCTGCTCCGTTACCGACCTGGCTGTGGCTGACGTTCCTACTCCGTTACCGACCTGGCCGTGGCTGACGTTCCTGATCGAGGGATCCCTGGTTCCGGTCATCGCTGCCGGTTGCTCATCAGTTCCTGAGTTCCTGTGTTCCAGATTGCCCGACGGCGACATTCTGAACTGTAGTAGTGGGGCTCCGTTCATTCACTCTCATTGGCGCTGCACCGTGGCCTTCGTTTACCGAGCTGTTGTATGCTAGCTGAGCTGCTCCTCTGTGGCTGTACAGGCCCGATCCAGTTACTGTGTGTGTTGCCTACATTGCAGAGTCGAATACACTTGCCAAGCTTTATTATACGATCAGAGCCGCTTACACTGTCCGAGCTGCGCTTTGTACCTAGTCTGTCCGTGGCTTTAGCAGAGCAGTTTAGTTCCGGTACGTGGGTTACCGTGCATGCACCTCCCAGAGACTTATTGGTTCAGCTGGACGTTGTCAGCCTACCATCATTGTGACTGATCAGTGGGTTATTCCTTAACCCTTGTCTATCCTGCTATACAGTATTATTCCATATTTTGTTTATTACTGCTTTATACCAGTCTGTATATGCCTGACCTGGCCCCCAGGGGCGCTATTCCTGATTTTCAGTTCAAATAAACTGTGTTTTTACTTATACCTTGTCTGAGTGTCAGAAAACCGTAACAACAGTAGATACTTATAGGCACTCAGACCTAAATGTATATAATTACCAGGCAAAAATTGCTGAAATACGAAATAAATATCAAAAAAATAATTTATTAAATGTACATGTCGTTAAAGGCATAGTGCAAACACTCCCCATCCCCCTGTACCAATAGGACAAAAGGTACACATCATAAAAAAACAATAAAAACAAAACCAAAACCAAATCTACTAGATGTCAAAACATATCAAGGAGTTTCAATGCACCCAATCATGCAAATCGCACAAAGCGATAATCGAATATGCATGATTACGTACACCAAACCGACACACCTAATGAAAAATATACAAATATGCAAATATATTAATATCATCCCCTAGAGTATATGGAATATAAAGTACTCCAACCATGCATGGTGAAAAAATATAGATGGATAAAGAAAAAAACAGTCTCAAAATAGGTGACGTCACCAAAGAAATGTTTCACTGATGTTCTCAAGTAAGCAGTCACTTGATTAGAAAAGCCAGGGTTAATAGCAAGCATAGATGTATAAATAACTAAATCAATCATTCAGTCGGTCATCTCTTCAAAGTATACAGTCAGATAGTGCATACCCTGGACGTGCTAGACATATAGCCAAAAGAGTCAAGCATAAAGGAGTTAGGAAGCGGAGGGTCAATAGTGGTTACTTAACAAAACAACTGTGTCCGATTAAAGTATCAATTCTTCATAAAAACCACACAGTAGTATCGGCTGGTACATCTCACCAATCCTGGCATTATAGTACTCCCGGTAGGAATCCAGCTTAGAACTCTTCGTGGTTATAACTACTTCTCACCAGTTGTGAACCATTCTTCAGACCGCTCCTGCAGGAAGAACTCCTCACGCTTCCACACAATTCCATCGATCATCTTAACATCCGTCCCGGTATCTGCTCCTCATGTACTCCTAAATACATTCAGCACATCACAACAGCGCCAACGCGTTTCGTCCCACTAAACAGGACTTTATCAAGGCAGTTACATCTCAAACGAGTGAACGCACATTTAAATACTCTAACTGCGGAAATAACGTCATCCACGTTCTTCTCATTGGTTCAGACATAATTCAGTTAGTAATCCCATACTCCATTAATTAACCCCATCAGATAAAATAAAAAAAGCATCTAAACAAATAGTATATATTAATTAATAGCCATTCAGCAAAGATTATACATATATATCCCATATAGAGAGCAGCATTTGTGGATATATATATATAAAGTACAATCAACTATACTATTTTAATCTCTCTTAACATTTTATAGGAACATATTAAATTTCAATTCCTCATTTAACCCTTGAGGAGAAACAGTTCCCAATTTGTATATCCATATCGCTTCACATTGTAACAGGGACCTGTCATAATCACCCCTTCTTATAGTCCTGGCTATATGGCACATTCCTATGGCTTGTAGTCCATCAACTAGACCACCATGAAATTTCAAAAAGTGTCTCGCTAATGGACTCTCCATATTTTGTTTTTCAATGTCCCTCTTATGTTCCAATATACGTTTTCGAAATTGTCTAAAAGTTTTACCAGCATATGCCATATCGCAAGGACATCGTAATTGGTATACAACACCTTCCGTTTTACAATTAATAAAATTTTGGATATCATAACATTGTGTCCCATTATAATTACTAAAAGTTTTAGTCTGACAAACAAACTTACAGGCACTACATGTACCACATTTAAACATCCCCTTTAAAGGTGTTTTTCCTAACCAGGTTTTTCCCATTTCAGATCCTTTAAAGTAACTCTTCACCAATTTGTCACGTAAATTAGGGGCTCTCATTGCCACCATTGCTGGGCTATCCCCAACAATTTCTCTCAATATATTATTCTGAGTAAGTAAATGCCAATGTTTCATCATGATCTTTCTCAGTGTATCCCAATGAGTCCCAAACTCCATAACAAACCGTATCTTATTATCAGGTACTTTTTTCTCCCTTTGATCAAAAAGAACCGACTCTCTATTAATACCCAAGGCTTTTTGATATCCTTTCTTCAAAAGACCTAAAGGGTACCCTCGTTGTTGTAACCTATTGGTTAAGTCATTTGCTAGGATTTTGAAGTCTAATATATCACTGCAATTGCGCCGTACTCGCAAATATTGTCCATACAGAATCCCTTTAATTTGTGAATAGGGATGAAAACTTGAAGCATGTAGGATAGTATTACATGATGTACTTTTACGATAAGTCCTTGTTTTTAAAGTACAATTATCCTTAAAGATTTTTAAATCCAAAAAATCAACCTCCTCTAAATGTACAGACTTTGTAAGATGAATATTTAAGTCATTTTGATTCAGATCTGATACAAACTCCTCCAGCTCCTCCACAGTACCATCCCACACCATAAAAATGTCATCTATATAGCGCAACCAGAGGGCGACATGCTCCCCGAAACCACGCGCATCCACCACCACATGCTGCTCCCACCAGCCTAAGTGGAGACATGCGTAGGTCGGGGCACAAGTCGCCCCCACGGTAAAGCCCCGACATTGTTTGTAAAATCTCTCTTTAAAACAAAAATAATTATTATTCAAAATAAAATCCAGTAGTTCCAAAACAAATTCATTCTGATGTGCAAAATCCACACGTCTCGTAGAGAGATAGTCCATACTTTCACGCTTACCCGCCTCGTGCGGTATGGATGTGTACAGAGACTCCACATCTAAAGTAACTAGATAAGAGTCCCTGCAGACATCCAGTCCCACAAGGCGACGTATAACATTCCTAGTATCTTCAACATAAGAAGGTAATAGTTTCAAAAATGGTTTCAATATTGTGTCAACATACCTACTCACAAACTCAGTGACACCCCCTATCCCTGAATCCACCGGATGTCCAGGTGGTTGTGTCAAAGATTTGTGAATTTTAGGCAATATATATATAGTGGGAACCTTCGGATGCTCTACCCACATAATATTAAATTCATTTTTAGAGATTAAATTCTCTTCGAGTGCCATTTCCAACTTAATTCTCAGTTTTTTCTGAATATCAAGAGTAGGGTCATCTTTCAATAATAAGTAACACTCTATCTCTTAGCTGTCTCATCATCTCTTTTAAATATTGATGTTCATGCATTAATACTATATTACCTCCCTTGTCTGCAGGTTTTATTATAATTTCAGAGTGTATCCGTAAATCTTTTAATGCCGCTTGTTCTTCTCTTGTTAAGTTATGATCCTGACTACTCTCAAATTTCATTTGTTGTATATTCCTCTGCACTGCCTGCGTAAAACTAGATATATGAGGATTGAGACTAAGGGGTGGCATACATTTACTCTTGGGCTTTAAATTAGTAAATCTCCTATTTACTTGATTTAATCCCGATTGCTCTAAATTTTCCTCACCTTCTTCAGTGAGACTTTCTAAGATTTTAATCATTTCTTGATCAGTATCCAATTTACCTTTTTCATAATACAATCTCTTTAACAAAATCTTTCTAGAGAATAAATATAAGTCCTTAATTATTTCAAATTCATCTATATGATTAGTTGGTGAAAATGATAAGCCTTTTTTCAGTAATGACCTATGTGACTCGGTTAACTGATAATCAGTCAGATTGACAATAACATTGTCATCTTTCTGATCCACAGATATCCCTTTTGTCACATCAGAATGAAATATTTTAATATCCCCAACTATTCTTTGTCCTTGGTTTTGTTTTTGTTCTTGTTTTTGGATTTTCTCCCCCTTCCTCTTCCTCCTCCCCCTTCTGGTTTTGAATCTCTTCCTCGTGCATCTAAAAAAGAATCAATCATATTTTGAGAATGATAAGCATTAGTATCTTTTGTCATCTCACCTTCAGAACTCGATTCTCCCCCACTATTACTGTCTGAAGAGTCAGAATATGATTGACCATATCTAATTCTAAAATTCCGAAATATAGAATATACTTTATTAGAGGCAAAGTCTTGACTGTCCCTTACATATTTTTTCTTTTTGTGTAATAATATTTCTCTTTGAACTTTTTCTATCTCCATCTTTACATTTTCATTTAATTCATTAAATTCAGATAAATCCTGAAATTCAGTTAAACCAATTACACTTGTTGTAAGTTCACTTTTTAACTCCTCTAATTGTTTTTTACTGTCATCCACAATTAACTCAATCAGTTCTAATGAACATTTAGTAAGAATAGCCTGCCATTTTTCTATAAATCCCACTGTTTTAAGATGTCTCCCTGGAATAATTCTAATTCTGAGACCCCTTGGCACAATTTTAGCTTTTAAATAGGCCTCTAAACTAGAGATATCACATTTCAAGTGCAATTGTTTAAGTAGTATCTGTTTGTGATCCTTAAATTTGGAAAACAGATCCGAACGCAAAGAATCAACTCTAATATTTAAGTTACCCACAAATGCTGCACCTATATCGGCATCCCATTGATCATCAAACTGAAAGGCCATCTTTAAATTCTATTACAACATAAATATGGAGAAATAAGTACCTATGTCCTTAATGAAATGCTTAGGGGGATTAGAGAGCATAAAATACCACTATACCATAGCAACCAACAATTTGTATAGATATAAATAGTGCCTCACCTAATATATAGAAAATTATGAGGTTTACATACCCTCATATATAGAAACAGATACCAAAATATATTTAAATAATAGGGAGCACATATATACAATAAATACTATAATAGGTCATATCCTCATGAAATACTTGTGGGGTGCCAAGAATCTATTAATCATAATCAATCTTAAGATAGGGAAAAGAATATAAGGAAAAGGAAAAACAGTAGATACTTACTCAGGCACTCAGACCTAAATGTATATAATTACCAGGCAAAATTGCTGAAATACGAAATAAATATCAAAAAAATAATAGTGTTGTATACCAATTACGGTGTCCTTGCGATATGGCATCTGATGGTAAAACTTTTAGACAATTTCGAAAACGTATATTGGAACATAAGAGGGACATTGAAAAACAAAATATGGAGAGTCCATTAGCGAGACACTTTTTGAAATTTCATGGTGGCCTAGTTGATGGACTACAAGCCATAGGAATGTGCCATATAGCCAGGACTATAAGAAGGGGTGATTATGACAGGTCCCTGTTACAATGTGAAGCGAAATGGATATACAAATTGGGAACTGTTTCTCCTCAAGGGTTAAATGAGGAATTGAAATTTAATATGTTCCTATAAAATGTTAAGAGAGATTAAAATAGTATAGTTGATTGTACTTTATATATATATATCCACAAATGCTGCTCTCTATATGGGATATATATGTATAATCTTTGCTGAATGGCTATTAATTAATATATACTATTTGTTTAGATGCTTTTTTTATTTTATCTGATGGGGTTAATTAACGGAGTATGGGATTACTAACTGAATTATGTCTGAACCAATGAGAAGAACGTGGATGACGTTATTTCCGCAGTTAGAGTATTTAAATGTGCGTTCACTCATTTGAGATGTAACTGCCTTGATAAAGTCCTATTTAGTGGGACGAAACGCGTTGGCGCTGTTGTAATGTGCTGAATGTATTTAGGAGTACATGAGGAGCAGATACCGGGACGGATGTTAAGATGATCGATGGAATTCTGTGGAAGCGTGAGGAGTTCTTCCTGCAGGAGCGGTCTGAAGAATAGTTCACAACTGGTGAGAAGTAGTTATAACCACAAAGAGTTCTAAGCTGGATTCCTACCGGGAGTACTATAATGCCAGGATTGGTGAGATGTACCAGCCGATACTACTGTGTGGTTTTTATGAAGAATTGATACTTTAATCGGACACAGTTGTTTTGTTAAGAGACCGCTATTGACCCTCCGCTTCCTAACTCCTTTATGCTTGACTCTCTTGGCTATATGTCTAGCACGTCCAGGGTATGCACTATATGACTGTATACTTTGAAGAGATGACCGACTGAATGATTGATTTAGTTATTTATACATCTATGCTTGCTATTAACCCTGGCTTTACTAATCAAGTGACTGCTTATTTGAGAACATCAGTGAAACATTTTTTTGGTGACGTCACCTATTTTGAGACTGTTTTTTCTTTATCCATCTATATTTTTTCACCATGCATGGTTGGAGTACTTTATATTCCATATACTCTAGGGGATGATATTAATATATTTGCATATTTGTATATTTTTCATTAGGTGTGTCGGTTTGGTGTACTTAATCATGCATATTCGATTATCGCTTTGTGCGATTTGCATGATTGGGTGCATTGAAACTCCTTGATACGTTTTGACATCTAGTAGATTTGGTTTGGGTTTTATTGTTTTTTTATGATGTGTACCTTTTGTCCTATTGGTACAGGGGAATGGGGAGTGTTTGCACTATGCCTTTAACGACATGTACATTTAATAAATAATTTTTTTGATATTTATTTCGTATTTCAGCAATTTTTGCCTGGTAATTATATACATTTAGGTCTGAGTGCCTATAAGTATCTACTGTTTTTCCTTATATTCTTTTCCCTATCTTAAGATTGATATAAAAGAAGCCAGCCTGTTT
Organism: Rhinophrynus dorsalis; assembly: GCA_037306005.1. Classification (NCBI taxonomy): domain Eukaryota; kingdom Metazoa; phylum Chordata; class Amphibia; order Anura; family Rhinophrynidae; genus Rhinophrynus; species Rhinophrynus dorsalis. The sequence continues at coordinate 239,545,914 of CM074719.1, forward strand.
CAAGGAGTTTTCACAGTTAGTGTTAGTGCAGTGCAGTGTTAGCAAAACCCCTATATTTACTCTTTAAAGATTCTATTACCACAGGCTCAGTGCCACAGGATTGGCGAAGAGCTAACATAGTGCCTCTATTTAAGAAGGGAACTAAAACAGAACCTGGGAATTATAGACCAGTGAGTTTGACCTCTGTAGTGGGAAAACTATTAGAAGGCATAATAAGGGACTATATTCAGGATTACAACACAAAAAATAAGATCATTAGCACGAATCAACATGGTTTTTTGAAGAATAGGTCATGCCAAACTAATCTTTTCAGCTTCTATGAGGAGGTAAGCAGCAACCTTGACAATGGCAAGGCAGTAGATGTAGTATATCTAGACTTTGCAAAGACATTTGATACAGTACCACACAGAAGGCTGGTGTATAAAATAAGGAAATTGGGGCTAGGAGATAACCTTTGCAATTGGATACAAAACTGGTTGAAGGATAGGGAACAGTGTGTGGTTGTAAATGGAAAATTCTCCAGTACAGTTAAAGTGGAGAGTGGAGTACCTCAGGGTTCAGTATTGGGTCCGCTGCTTTTTAACATGTTTATAAATGACCTGGAAATAGATATAGAAAGCAAAATATCAATATTTGCAGATGATACTAAATTATGCAAAGTCATTAATTCAGAACAGGATATTTTCTCTCTACAGAGGGACTTACATACAATGTCAGATTGGGCAAACATGTGGAATATGAAGTTTAATGTGGGGAAGTGTAAAGTCATGCATTTGGGAGGAAACAATCCCAAGGCTACTTATAAACTTAATGGAATAATTTTAGGTGACTCGTTGCTAGAAAAAGACCTGGGTATCCTTGTCAACTACAAACTTGGAAACAGTGACCAGTGTCAAACAGCAGTAGCAAAGGCAAACAAAGTCCTGTCTTGCATAAAAAGAGGTATTGAAGCAAGGGTGGATAACATTATTTTGCCATTATACAAATCATTGGTAAGACCTCACCTTGAGTATGCAGTGCAATTTTGGGCACCGGTTCTGAAAAAGGATATACTAGAACTAGAGAGGGTACAGCGGAGAGCAACAAAATTAATTAAGGGAATGGAGGACTTGACATATGAGGAACGACTAAACAAACTTGGTTTATTTACTCTAGAGAAAAGACGACTAAGAGGAGACCTTATCACATTGTACAAGTATATGAGAGGTCAATACAAGGATCTCTGCGGTGAGCTATTTATTCCAAGGCCTACTCAGGTGACCAGGGGACACCTCTTGAGATTAGAGGAAAGGAGGTTTAAACTTCAGCAGAGGAAGGGTTTTTTTACGGTAAGGTCTGTCAAATTGTGGAATTCATTGCCCAGGGAGGTAGTTATGGCAGATACAATGGACACATTTAAGAGAAGATTAGATACATTTCTTTCAAAAGGGAACATACAGAGTTATACTGTTTATCAGTAGGCAGATCAGGAAGGTCTGATAAAGACTAATTTAATTGGTAGCAGGAAAGCTATAAAATTCTTAGTTACTGAGGTATGAAGCGAAGGTTGAACTTGATGGACTTGTGTCTTTTTTCAACCTAATTTACTATGTTACTATATTAGTTTTCCAGTGTGTCCTTAGTCTAGAAAAGACCATTACTCTAGTTTGTTGGATCCAACACAAGATATTTAAATGTCATATTTCTCTATTAAGAATAAGCTGTTCTAATTGAAAAGGACCTCTGCCCCCTGTAGTACCCTCTAAGCAGAAAGAGTGGACTATCTCTGCCCGCAGTCCTTACATATTCCAGCAACGCTGCAGAGTTTGTACAGGAAACCTAAGACATGAGATGAGAGAACATACATTCCACTTCAGCTAACACACCTGCCGGGAGAGTGTCAGTAAGCAGGAGCATATCTCTGAACTAGGAGAAACCCACTACGTGCCATCTGAATACGCAGATTACTTACGGCTTCTACATCTCCCAGATATCAGGAGTTTAATTAGCACAAACTTTTAATAGATGTATTGACATTTATAGAACATCACTGCAGTATGTACACATGAATAAGATCTAATACACCATTACCAATTCATGTATTTTTGACTATTTTCTCTGGATCCATTACATATACTTTTTATTATATATTCCCTATACTAGCCATGCTTTTAGTATAGGGTTTTTTGTATGTCTATTTATGTCTATGTTTGGTGTATGTCATTTATTATAACATTATTTTTATTTGATCTATTTTATCAATATATTTTTGATTTAATATTGTGTCTCACTGGAGTTTATTTCTATATACATAGGTAGCTCTCTCCTATTCACTGTTTTTTCATATCATATTTTTGGTCTTGCACACTTCAGAATATCCAGGATAGCAGCTTGCTCCCATTGTGTATTTTACATAGTAAATCAGACAATGATGAGCTCAAAAACTCAAAACCAATAAACACTAAACCTGTTACTATAAAATTATCACAAAGTGAGAAACAATTTGTTCCTAAAAAGTACCATGAAATTATAGTCTGTACCAGACAGATAATATTTTAGCCAAAACAGTAGTCCCAAGTCTTAGGAAGGGCAACTGGAAAAGATGTTTATTCCAATTCAGAGTACCTTACACCTTGTGGGTAACGGGAAAAAAACACAATTTTTTTTGTACTTGCAAATGTAGATTGAAGTTACTATGATTGGTAGTGATCTATCTCATTAGGCGTAATTCCTGTGCGGAAAATCCAAACCGATGGTCTTGTACTTGTCCAACAATCGAAATCCAAGGGAAAAGGGGAGAATGATTACTTTCAGAAGGGAAGCCAATTCACAGGTCACCATATAATTTAAAAGATAGATGAAATAAACACAACTAAGTGTAATATGTTTAATAAATGGTCAAGAGCAAGAAAACAACAGTGCACTTACTAGAGCCCAAGAGGGTAAAAGCATCTTGGGGTCCTTATGCCCCCTGATAGTCTTGTTGCCGTTTTCTCCTGATGTTTGAAACCCTGATGTCCTTGTTCTTGTGGACCACTGTACGATGTCCTTATTTGCTGCTGGTATTAGCTCAATGAGCTTCATAAATCTCTTCATTAGATCATTATCCGCAAACTGGACTGCCAGGATTGCAGAAATGGCTGAAAGTTGGACCTTTTTTGGCTTTTTTGAGGGTTTACTAGCCAACCTAGACTTTGGAGATGAGATATGGCGTAGTGAGTGTGGGTCCTCGCCTGTTGTTCTGAATCTGATATAATTAGCAAATTGTCCAGATATGGTACTATGTTTATTCCTACTTTCCTCAAATGTTCCAGACTTGCCGCCAGAATCTTTGTAAATACTCGTGGGGCTGCCGACAGACCGAAAGGTAGAGTTGTGAACTGGAAATGCTCCTCTTTTACCGCGAATCTCAGGAACCTTCGATGGATTGGCTTTACTGGGATGTGATGGTAGGCATCCATCAGATCTATTGTTGTCAGAAAAGTCTTCATAGGAATTGCCTTCATTATAGATGCTACTGTTTCCATCTTGAAGGCTTTGTATTGTAGGAATGAATTTAGTTTCTTCAGGTCCAGGATGGGTCTGTATCCCCCTGAGGACTTTGGAACTATGAACAGTATTGAATATAGTCCTTTTCGTCTTTGAGAAACTGGGACTTCTTCTATAACTTGTCTTTCTTTCAGTGTCTGAATGATGTTTGCTAGGCCCAAAGCCTTTCTTGGATCTTTCGGAATGAATGATCTCTGGAACAAATTGATTTGAGGAATCTCTCTGAATTCTAGCGGGTACCCCGTCTCCAGAACCCGTAATACCCAGTGGTCCGACACCGACTCCTGCCATACTTGCAGGAATCCCTGAAGTCGACCACCCACAGGAACCAAAGACGGGGCCCGCCAACCTTCAAAGATACTCCTTCTTGAAACCACCCCTTCCTGAATATTCTTTTCTGAATGATCCTCTCTGGGATGGGGCAAAGGCAGTCTTCTTCTGTTCATATGGCTTATTTGGCTGGTATTTCCTAGCTTCTCGAAAATTATGCCTTCTTGCCTTGTAGGTTGAACTCCTTCCAGAGGCATTAGATGAGGATCTTCTCTCCTGAGGTAGGAAAGTGCTTTTTCCTCCTGTCATGTTCTTGATTAGTTCTTCTAAATGATGCCAAAACAGAAGATTACCTTTGAAGGGAAGAGTAACTAATTTATTCTTTGATGAAGGATCCGCTCCCCATGACTTCAGCCACAAGGCCCTTCTGGATATCACTGATAAGGCAGATGAATGGGATGTTAACTTGATTACATCTAATGAAGCATCGCAAGCAAAGCCTACAGCTTCTTTGATTACTGCAATTTCCTTCATCAGCCTATGTCTGGAAATGGCTGACTCCACCTTTTCCTCTAATTCTGTTAACCATATTCTAATGGTTCTTGCAATGCAGGCCATAGCAGTAGCTGCCTTTAAATTCTGTCCTAAAATAACAAACTGCTTCTTTAGTGCACCTTCCATTTTCCTTTCCATGTTGTCTTTTAATGAGGAACCATCTTCCATGGGTATAGTGGTACGCTTGGCTATCTGTGCAATGGCCGCATCTATCTTGGGTGGGTTAATCCAATCTTGAACCTCCTCCTCCTTAAAAGGATACATTTTCACGAATCTTTTGGTCATTGCTAACCTCTTATCACCTTTCCTCCATTCTGATTTAATTATGTCAGAGACTGAATGGTGAATAGGAAACACTGGACTTTCCTTTTTATTACCTAGAAAGGCAGTATCCAAGACATCTAATTGTTTAGGAGTATCCGTCAGTCCTAAAGACTTACGCATGGCTTTTTACAGAATTTCCATCTTATCAATATTGAATGATACTGATTCGTCCGTAATTTCACCTTCTTCTTCCGATGAATATTCAGAAGCGATCTCTTGAACGCTGGATTCTTCTATTTCATCATATCTGTGTGAGGTTCCCTCCCCTGGATCCTCCACTCTCTGCCTTTTTCTGCTGCTAGCTCCTTCTTGCATGGCAACAAAGGTGTCTTGCATTGATGTCCGCATCCAACTTAAGAAATCCTGAAACTGCGCAGGCATTTCTGGTCCAGCAATTTTCTTCAAACAAACTGAGCAAAGCTTGGCAGAATCAGAAGCCGGTAACTTTGCTTCACAACCTGAACAATCTTTAACTTTCTGGGCTTTGTCCTCTTTGTCCATAGTAGGCTTCTCTTTAGCTGGCGTCTGCTTGACTGGAGCAGACATATTTTCTAAAACTCCTAACTTTATTAGTTCAGTTAAAATTCAAATAATTCCTAGCCTGCCTGGAACCACATCTACTTCCTGTATATATAGTGTTCCCAGAGGACAAAGGTACACTGATGAAAATATATACATATCAAAACTGCTCAGATCCAAGAATGCACTAAACTTAGGAAACATCAGCTGTATAAAATACACTATTATAGTGTTACTTACATAAGTCCTGGCGGGCAGACTTGCTTCCCCCTTTGCTCCTTCAGAAGGCCTCGTTCAGCGTGCATTTCAGCCTGGAATGCATCCATAGGAAGCAACCTTCGTGACCCGCCTCCCTCCAGCCCTCTGCTGACACGGGGCGAAGAGGACTACTTTCAGTATAAAACTGACTCCTTCCCCACCGGCGCCAAGGTGCGAGAGCTTAGGACTCCGGATCTGTGACCCGGTTGGGCAGCACTCCGGTGGCCATACAACTCCGAATCCTCCGCTGGGCGCAACAACAAAACTCAGAGGTGAGCGAAATGCTTCCACTTCCATCCTCACAGCTGTGTAGAACCAAATGACTAGCGGGTATTATCGCGAGAGCCCTTTTAAAGTTTTTAATTGGTCCTACACAGCTGAGAGGAGGAGACAATACATACCGTACAATGCCGTGGACAGGGGACACAGAAGAAAGATCAATATTTAAAAAAGGCTAAAAACCCTACATGACCTTAGGTCAAACTAAATTACCAGGTCAAACCCTTACCAAAGCTCATTGACAACCACTTTTCAAAAGTGAATACTGCCATCTATTGACCAGGAACTTTTACTGTGAATAGGAAGCAATTAATTCCCTCATTCTCAATTGTTCTGTCCACTTGATTAGACAAGCCTGTAATAGAAGAATGGCCATGCTATTCACAGTGCGGGTTCACCGCTCCCATAGATGCAGCATAATACAGGTGTCACCAATGTTTAGGACTAAACAAATCAAAATCATAAAAATCATGAAAAGGCTTAAGGCAGAGCAAGACACTAAAATATTTGAATATAAAAATTGATTAATGAAAGCATATTATGAACATTTAAAAGGCTTACTATAAAAACATATAGCCAAATACACTTTCAAAATTAGATGAATGCTACCAGATGTGTGTCGATGTTTAGGCCATTAGGTTCCAATGTTTGCAGTTCATAGATTCAGTAAGTTTCTCACTGCCTAAAACAGAGTAACCTCTATGATTCGTCACCACGTTCTCAATTGCATGAATTGTAATTTCCTCTATCTTACTATCATGTGATTGAGCAAAGTGGTTGGATACTCTGTGGGTTTCTAAACCTATTCTAATATTTCTAAAATGTTCAGACATGTGTGTCTTTCACCTCCTTTTTGTCCGAATCCTTCCCAGGTACTTATAACCACATTTACGTGATAGTAAATTAACCACATAATTGGTATCACAACTAATGAATTCCTTGATATCACATTTTTACCTGTTTTAGTGCTTTGGATACTACTCTTATTTTCACTAGGGAGATAAGGGCATGTATTGCAGTCCTTTTTGCTACATTTGAAAATCCCAGGAATTGGCTGTAACCAATTCTTCTCCTTAGTTTTATCTATTCTTGAGCAATATCACTGGAAGCCAGGATAATTTTGTATATTTTTATTTTTGTTAAAAAGAATATTTAGGCCCTTATTCTTTTACCAAAACTGGGTCTTGCATTAAAATTGGCCAATGCTTGTGAAAAAATGTTTTGATTTGGGGGGCGGAACTTCTGTATGTTGTAACAAAAGCAGGAGGTCTGCTTTTCTGATCTTTACTTTTATCTCTGTACTTTAGCAGGGTACCTCTGTCAGTGGTTCTCGCCTTCTGTAGTGCCTCATCTACTAATTCTTCACTGTATTCTTTTTCTAAAAACGTGTCTTTCATAATTTGGGCCTCACTCTCAAAATCTGAGGTTTTTTAACCGTTCCGCCAAATTCTTTGTAACTAGCCATAAGGGATATTAGTGACCCAACGTTTATTATGGCTACTTTTGGTGTGTAGGTAACCATTAGAGTCAACCTTCTTTCTAAAGTTTTTGGTCAAAATCTGGTTATCAACTGTGCTTCGAATTAGGTCCAAGTACTTTATCTGGTGTTTGTTGAATGAACTGGTAGATTTAAGACCCATATCATTAATATACTTCATAAAATCGTGAAACACTTCTTGGCTTTCCAAATGAAAAACAGGTAATCTATATACCTCTTATATAAGATGACATTTTGATTGAAATGACTGGGACCATAAAGGAAAGTTTTCTCGCAAAACCCCTTATGGATATATTCGCAAACGAATCTGCAAAAGTAGACCCCCACTGCAACTCCCTGTTTCTGTTACATACTATACATGTGTATCATCCTGTGATATAGAGTGCCACTTTCAACAGTAATTTATTTGTTTTCATTAAAAAATGATTTCCCTTTCATGCGCTGTAAGTCATATATCTCCAGTCAATTTCAGGATAGTTGAAATCTCCCATTATGATTACAGTTCCTGAATGAGAAACCTTTTCCATTTGCAGAGTAACAGTCGGGCTTCTTCAAACTCCTCAATATTAGATGGCTTGTAGCAAATTGCCATTAGCATATTTTTATTATGTAAGTCCCCTTGTGTATTTCAACCCACAGTGGGTCACTGGACCCTTCATTAATCTCTTACAAAAAGTTCCCCCATCTTACCAGCCAAATTACAAGCATTTACATGCATACATTTTATTTTATTGCCATTCTTCAAAATTGCAATCTTTGGAATATGTATTTGCTTTTTATCAGGCTGTAAAATAGACACCCCCATAGTAGATGAACTAGCCCATCCCTCCTGTTCACCTCCATACCCCTTTGCTAACCCCATATCTGCATTTACACAGCCTACCCCATCCTGTATTGTATCACCCTCCACTATCCTAGGTTATATGTTTTGTTGATTTTCTTTGTTTAATAACGATTTATTGATTTTATGATTAAAGTTTTACAAGAGAAGAAGGACATATAAGACAACAAAGTGCAAAGATCAATTGCAGCAATACAAACACAAATTGCATCCATAATAGGAAATATATATTATAATGAAATTAAGTGCGAACTAAAAGGCAGACAGGTGACCCAATCCCCCGCCAATAGGGGGGACAAAGCCACCGAGCAAGCTTCCGAATCGAAACTGCCGGACCCACAACCCTCATCAATCAGGGAACCAGTCACCCGAGACCCCGCGGCAAAGGCACTAGACCATCGCCACGACACCCCAGAGACCGGTCCCCATCATATATCCCAGACCTAGGGATCGGGATCCGCCAGGAGATCAACCAGCATTGCACATAAATCACGAACATGAAGGAGCGTATTACATAGGGATAGACTTGAGTCTTTAGAAAAGAAAAGAGGGAAACAGGAGAAGCAGAGCAGGTGAGAAGAAGAAGAGTAGGACAGGATGGAAGTAGCAGAAAGAAAGAAAGAAGAAGAAAGGGAGGAGTAGAAGTCTCACTGCAGGAACCCGTGGAGAGGCCCGACTAGAAAAGCTACATGTTAACTATGCTGGGGCAATCTCCTATGGAAGGAATCTCCCCTCATAAATTCATCCCAATGGAACCACCGAAAAGCATGGATTAATCCCCTACCATCCGCAGTGTGTATCAGGTCTTCCGAGGACCGAATCTCCTCTATAGAGGCCACCCAGTCTCCAAAGGAGGGGGCACACGACTGCTTCCAAAATCTAGGAATTAAGACCTTAGCTACATTAATCAAGTGTATAGTGAGAGATCGAGCATAGGTGCGTATAGGGTGTGTAGTATGATGTAATAAGAGAACCAAAGGATCCAAAGGAATCGTAGGGTCCGACACCTCTCTGATCGTCTCAACTACCATTTGCCAGAAGGGTTGCAGAGCCGGGAAAGACCACCACACATGAATGAAATCGCCCCTATGGCGTTTACATCTCCAACATGTATCTGGGACAGTGGGATAAAGTCTGTGTAACAAGGCCGGAACCCTATAACATCGAGTTAATACTTTGTAAGCATTTTCCTGAATCCTGGAGGACACAGAGCACCGATGTGTCAGAAGGGAAATCTTGGACCACTGAGATTCCGTTAACACAATACCACAATCCAGTTCCCAGGAACGGATAAAATGAGGTTTAGAAGAATGTGTTAAGGTAAGTAAAAGACTATGAAGGGTGGATATTAGCTTACGGTGGGGTCCAGGAAGGAGACATATATCCTCAAAAACGTGTCGGACAGGAGAAGGAGACGGAACCGGATTCAAAGAACGCACAAAATGTATAAGTTGGGCATAAAAATATGGTGCGGAGGGATGGCCAACCCCTCCATCAAGCAGGGAGGACAGGGGCAAAAGTGCTCCCCCCCGTGTAACATCTCCCAATCTGGGGAACCGCGGACCCCCCGGGAGGAGTCGATTAAATATAGCACCAGATCTCCCTGGAGGGAAGGCCGAATTGCAAGTGAGAGATAAGAGAGGCGAGGGACTAGTCAGAAGACCCTCTGTTGGAGATATCCTACGCCATATCCGCAACGTATTCGGAACTGTGGGATGCGTTGAATCAAGTGATATCCCCCGGTCAGGCGACACCCACGCTGCAATCTTAGTAGGTACCGAAAGAAAACCCCGTTCCAACTGGACCCACACCTTGTCGGCCGGGATGGTCCACTCCACCACCCTTGCCAGCATGGTAGCTTGGTAATATGTCTCCAAGTCCAGGAAACCCATGCCTCCACTCTCTCTCCTCCGGATCAAATAGGTATAACCCAAACGACGAGACCCGGACAACCACACAAAGTTAGACAGCATACTCCTGACACTACGGAAGAATGAGTTAGGAAGGGAGATCAGGAGCGTCTGAATAAGGTACAAAAACCGCAGCAGAATATTCATTTTCACCACCGCCATCCGACCAAACCAAGATAAACGTCGTTTAGCCCACATCCGAATGTCAGACTGCACAGAAGACTGAAGAGGAATAAAATTACTCTCGAATAAAGAAGATGGAGTAGACGAATCTGTCAAAAAAGTCCCCAGATATTTAATCTTATGTGAGGCCCACTTAAATGGAAAAGAGGACCGCAAGGAATCACGTAAAGCCTCGGATAACGAGACATTCAAGGCCGACGACTTGTCCATATTAACTTTAAAATGGGAGAGGTGGCCATAAATCTCAAGTTCACGTAGCAGATTAGGTATTGAGATCAGAGGCTGAGTCAAGGAGAATAATAAATCATCCGCAAATGCCGCAATCTTGTAAGTATGAGAAGAGAGAGAGAGACCATGAATTGATGGGTTGGAGCGGACGGCATTAAGGAAAGGTTCCAACGTTAAAACAAATAGAAGTGGAGACAGAGGACAACCCTGTCTGGTGCCGTTCGACAGAGTGAGAGGTTTCGACAGGACACCATTAACCCGAACCCGAGCCACAGGAGAACGATATAAGGAGGCTATCCACTGAAACATCCGATCCCCCAAACCAATATGGCGGAGGACCCCTCTCAAAAAAGGCCAGCTCACTCTGTCAAACGCCTTTTCGGCGTCCGTAGAAAGTAACACTGTCGGGATATTCCGAGATCGAGCAAGATGAATTAAGTTATTGGCTTTAACAGTATTGTCTTGGGGTTCGCGGCTGGGGAGAAATCCCACCTGATCTGGGTGGATCAGGTCAGGAAGGAACAACCGTAAACGCATGCTCAGGACCTTAGCGAATAATTTGACGTAGACATTTAAGAGCGAGATGGGTCGGTAGCTGGAGCACAACTCCGGATCCTTACCCGGTTTTGGTATAACCGTAATGTGGGCATCCAATGAGTGAGTGGCTAGATGTTCCGTGGAGGACAGCGAGTTAAAGGCGAGAAGAAAACGTGGGAGAAGAATATCTCGGAAGGTTTTGTAGTAGGAGATTGTCAAACCGTCCGGACCCGGACTCTTGCCCGTCAGCGTACTCTTGATAGCCAAATCTACTTCTTCCAGTGTCAAAGGTCGGTCCAAAGAGGCTATTTCGTGTGTCGACAAGGTCCGTGACATATACTTATCCAAGTAAGTAGAAATCGCCGACATCATATCTGGCGGGGCCGGAGCTGCAGAAGGGTCGACTATATTATAGAGAGACTGGTAGTAAGCTCTGAACGATTCCGCAATATCGACAGTACGATGAGACAACTAAGATGTGGTAGATCTGATCTTAGGAACAAAAGATTGTGATTTTTTGGCTCTGAGAGCACGAGCTAGAAGTCTGCCAGGTTTGTTCCCATGCGCATAATACGAGCTGCGAACCAGTTGGCATGTCCTCTGCATGGAATCGTTACATATAGCTGCCAACTCCGATCGCAGCTGTACCAACTCCTGTTACGTCTCCGGAGATAAGGACGCTTTATGAGACTGTTCAAGGACAGATATCCTGTCCAGAAGAGTCACCATTCGAGCCGCCCACTGCCTTTTACGAAAGGTTCCCAGACTAATAAGATGTCCATGCACCTCCCAGACTAATAAGATGTCCATGCGCCTACCAGACCAATGGCGGGGAAGATCCCTCCAGAGCGTTCTCTTGGAAGTAAAGGGAAAGTGTTTTCCTCAGTTCAGCCAAGGCTCCAGGATCTTTCAAAAGAGATTCATTCAGTCGCCAACAAGAACTACGACCCGACAAGGAAGGGATCAAGAGCCGCAAGGACACAGGTGCATTGTCACTCCAGGTGATATTACCTATATCTGCGAATTTGGCCAGCGGTAAATGTCTATGTGTAATAAAGAGGTAATCAAGTCTAGAATACCGTGAGTGTGGGGCCGAGAAAAACGTGTAGTCTCTGGCCTCTGGGTGGCTAGCCCTCCACACATCCACAAGCTGGGCATGATGCAACGCTGCCCGCACCTTACGGATCCGGGAATGGCGTACCACGGACGTGCCAGTCGAAGAAACAAGTGACGGGTTCAAAGCCAAATAGAAATCCCCCCCAAGAACTACAAGACCCTCCGTAAAAGAGTCCAAGTCTTTCAAGATAGAGCAGATAAATAAATGTTGATCTTTATTTGGAGCATAAATGGTCGCTAACGTTACTTTCTCTGCCCCAAGGGTACCTTTCAAGAATAGGGCCCTGCCATCATTGTCAGACCAAGTATCTTGGATCACCAGTGGCAAAGTCTTAGAAAGAAAGATAGCAACCCCTTTAGTTTTGTGAAAGGGAGAATGGGAGTAATACCCATGTGGGAAAAGAGAATGAGAACAAACTGGAGGTCGATCTCTACGAAAATGAGTTTCCTGAACCATCCCAATATCAGCTCTACGAGCCCTCAACTCCCCAAATAATCTAGAACGCTTTCCCAGAGAGTTCAGACCCTTGGCATTGATGGAGACCACAGTAAAAGTGAAATCCTTAGTAGCCATGTTAGCCATAGTCGTTGAACCAATGCCCCCCACTCCAACGCAGGGGGACACCTATGAGGTTGGGGATAAGCCCCATGTCAAGTAGGGAATCCCACAGTGAGACCACAAGAGTAAAAGAAAACAGATCAGAGTAAGAAGAAAGGGAAGAAGAAATAGGAAAGAAGAATGAAGAAAGGGAAACAGAGAAGAACAATGACAACAAACACACAAAGAAGAAAAAAACAGCAATAACAATGCTAGGGTGAAAACCCAAACAATCCACAGGTCAGGAGGGCAGGAATCCGAGAGGGAGAAAGTTAAAGCCTCTCCGGACATGTCCCCCTAAATACAGCGACCCAACGGTAAAGTGAAGTCGCAGCGCAGAAGGCGCAGAATGAAGTTCTCAGAGAGAATAAAAAAAGAGGAATAGAGCACAAAGCCCTCTTCCCGCAAGTGCATAGAACTAATACAAGTACAGAAAAGTAAAGCAATAAAGGTAATTGGTCATAAGAGCAAAACACAATAAACATTTTAAGTAGAGCAGAGTCAGAACTAACACATAAACCATAACCCTGGAGAAACATGAAATACTAGTTGGGGGGTGAAGAGAGTAAGGGGGAAAAAAAAAAAAAGGGGGGGGAGGGAAACACCCCATCCATACACACATATCGGCATGGAAGGCGAGGGGATATGCCCTCAACCTCCATCAGACACCTCTAACAGATCAATAACCGGCAGTAACTGAGAGTCACCGGGAGGCCCATTATAATGGCCATATCGTGGGGCCAACCCTCCACCCCCGCGGCCCTGAGTTGAACCGCGAGAGGAGAGGGGACACCCCAGGGCCACCATCCATCCCCAGAAACCCCCGAACACACTCCCGGATCCTCCACACCTCTGCAACATGTCCCAGCTAAGCAAAAGTAAACATAAACAACAATAAGCAATAACCCCAACAGGATAAACCTCCCCCACTCCCCCCACACATCCCCAGGTAGGACACGCACTCTCCCCGAATAATAAAAAGAAATAAGAAATCAAGGAGACCTAAGTATAGGAGCCTCATCAATGAAAAGGAGGGATCGTGATAATCTCCCGACGGGTAATATTAAAATGGTCAGGATCACGAATAGTATTAGCCACGGAGTCAGGAATGGGGCCATGGGAAAGCGGGAGTACCCAAAGGGGAGTGGTGGAAAGAGCTACAGAAGTAAGAATCAAAAACCAGGGGATCTCCCCCCAGCCCAGCCACCAACTATGAAGAGGCATCTACCCCAAGGGGCGGACAAGTGGGCATATCAACAGGGGCCCAAGCGCTGGACTGGGGGGAAAGAAACATTAGAAATGCCCTCCCTCCCAATGGATAATAAGGGAATCCCTGGGCCCTGGGTATAACGTAATATAATAGAGGGGAAGCTCAAGGAGAATGCGTGTCCGACACAAATAAACCCCCCCCCCCGGGGGAAAGTGCGAAGCCCGAGCCCCGGCGGAGCAGCCCAGGTAACTGGCTAGTCCACCGCAGCCAGGACCCCCCCACATCCCCAAACCCAGCCCCAAAGTGACAGCCATCGGCCCCCAGGCCTAAGCACGGGCCGGAGGCCAACGGCCGCCACAAGATCAATGTCCCAAATATAAGAGGGTGACTCCGTCAAACCACGGAAGAAACGGTAAGTCATAAGAGAGAGTCCTCAGGCACGATTCCCTGCTCCATCAACAGCAGCGTCAGGCATCTCCATCTCTCTGGGCTGACGTCTCCGACGTCTACGCTGAGGCCGTCCCTGCCATGGAGAGTTCTGTAAGGCCAAAAATTGCAAGGGAGCGTCTCCGGACAAGAAGGTACGCCAACCAGTCAGGTCAGGAGTCTCCAAAGTCAGTGCATCACAGAGGGGTCCGGCATCGTCTGGTGCCCGGACATTGTAGGTGGTGGAGACCTTCCTTACATGTAGGGACAGCGGGTAGCCCCAGCGATAGGGAACCGAGGCCTTCTGCAAAAGATCAGTCAATGTTTTTAAGAGCTTGCGCATCTGTAACGTAGCCCAAGCAACATCAGGCAGAATGTGAACCGAGGATCCTCGAAATATAATGTCCCATTTCTTCCTTGCCACCAAGAGAATTTCCTCTTTAAGGGAGAAGGAATGTATACAGCAAACTATATCCCGCGGGACGGGATTGTTCAGGTCCTTTGGCTGGAGGGCCCTATGAGCTCGATCCAGCACCATTGTTGTGGATGGGTCTCGGTCCAGGACCTGATTAAAGATCTCCATCGCCAGTTGGCTAGTATCCTCCGCACCCTCCATCTCAGGTAGGCCTCAGATCCGGAGATTATTCCGGCGTCCCCTGTTGTCCAAGTCTATCACTTGTTGCGCAAGCTGCGACACCACCCGGCCCTGTGTGATCACCTTACGATCCAAAGCCTGTAGGGAGGCCTGCAGGGTGGCGTGGTCTTGTTCCAGGACCTGGATCCGGTTCCCATGCTGCCGGAGATCATCCCGAATCTCTGACAATTCGTCCCGAATTGTCTATCTGACCTGATCCAGGACAGACGCAAAGTCCTTTTTCAGTTGCATGGTGAAGGCCAGAAAGTCAGCCCTGGTCAGGATCTCAGGTCCGCTGAGGGTAGGGCTATCAGTAGGAGAGGGCTCCTCTTCCTCCACCTCCCGTCCGAGAAGCGAGGCGTACACTCATCCCTCGCCCTGCAGTCAGGGGAAATCCGTGGGTGTGATGGCGTCGTAGGCCTCAGCGGGATCAGGTAACAGCTCAGGGCCTGGGACGAGGAGGGTCTGGTCTCTTTCGGCAGCCCAGCAGGACGGGATGTCTTCTTAGAAGATTTGACCATGTTTTAAAAGTATAAGATAATAAAATTGCCTTAAATTAGCACTCGCGGGTCTGGAGCTGTAGAAAAGTGCGTCTGCTCACATCGCGCGTACGCCCCCGTTTTGTTGATTTTCTAAGTGAAAAGAAGTTAAAGGGTTAGTAATGTCTTATTTCAATAAAAAGTAATATTGTAGATATTCAAAAAATAAATTAACCCATGCAAGACCCATTTCTCAAACCTTTATATTTTGAGAATTTAGCTGTCTAGCTGACAGAAGGAAATTTGAGTAGTGCGACTTGATGGCGGCTCTTCAGCAGAGCCGAAATAGCTCTATCTAAAAATAAATACTTCATTGGAAAGGTCTACAAAGTGTACCTGGTTTGCAAGCACACTTTGTAGACTGTTCCAATGAAGTATTTCATTTTAGATAGTGCTATTTCAGCTATGATAAAGGGCCACCGGTCGGTCCCAGGATCTTCTTCTGTCAGCTAGAGGCTGACATCAGTGAAAGGGGAGGGGGGGTGGAACTTTATCATCGTATATCTCTCAGACTATAAAGGTTTGATAGAGGAGACTTGCATGAGTTAATTTATTTTTTGAATATCTACAATATTACTTTTTATTGAAAAAAGACATTACTAACCCTTTAAAACAACCTCTTCAGAGACCAAACTTAAACTTCACCTATCTCTGCCAATTGTAATTTGGTTACAATTTATTTGCTGAATTTAACAGAATGAAAAAAATAAAATGTAAAATGTGGCATAGGCAAACGTTTTGGCACCCTTCCAGTTTATTAACTAGTGTTATATTTTATGTGAGCTCTCAGACCTTATTTGACTCTTTAGGCCTTGATCTAAGTTAGGTGATAACAATTTCAGAGTTTAATATATTCTCTAACTCTTCAAAACTCTCAGGGTGTTGTTCTTACACTAAACAACAATGGGCTCCTCTAAACAGCTAACTGCGGATCAGTAAATACAGATAACTGACTCTTACAGAGCAGGGGAAGGCTATGAAAATTATATATATATATATATATATATATTATAAACAATTACTGCTGGCAATTGCCACTGGAAGTTAAATGGAACTGTTGAAGTCAAGACAAGATCTGGAAGACCAAGTAAAATCTCGGATAGAACTGATTGTAGACAGGTCAGGAGTTCAAAGCAAAACCCTCATATCACTGCAAAGGACCTGCTGGAAATGTTAGCTGGAATGGGAGTAGTGGTGCATGAGTACACTGGGCAACATTGCCAACACAAAGCTGATTTCCATGGAAGAATCATCAGAAGCAAACCTTATCACAAAAGTCAACGTCTGAAGTATGCAACACAACACAACACTAGGGGTATGTTGATACCAAGTTGTGTGTTCTGATGAACTTATAATTGAACTCATTGGTTGTGTGTCAGCCAATGGCTCAGGAAATGTTGCACGGGTAGAGGGAAAAATGTACTCTACAAAATATCAACAAATCTGGAACCTAATGTTCCATAGTCAGTGAAGAAACTGAAGCTGAAAAAAGTTGGTTATCACATCAAAACAATGAACTGAAACATACCTCAAAATCAACTATGAACTACTTAAGCTTTTGGAATGGTCTTCAAATTCCCCAAACTTGAATATAATTTAAAATCTGTGGGTAGATCTCAAACATGCAGTGCATGCAATATATCCTATGAATATCTGAACTAGAAGCATTCTGCAAGGAAGAGTGGGAAAAAATCCCAAATCAAGAATGGAAAGACAAATGTTTGGAAGCACTAACATCTGCCAAAAAGGGGTATTTCTAAGTAATGACTGATAGGGTGCCCAAATCTTTGCACGTCACATTTTCTGTTTTATTTTTTCACTCTGTAAAATTGTATCTGGACATTACAATTCGAAGAAAAGTCAACTTTAAGTTTGTTCACTGCAGACATTGTGTTAACTTTTTTCATTTGCAAAATTAACAAAACATGTAATTTGGGCAGGGGTACCCAAACTTTTATATACAAGTGTATACAGCAACCAGTAATGTTTTAAATTTACCATTTAGAAATCTTGTGAGTGTATAAATGCAAAATTCAACTGAAACGTAATGCATGAAACTTTTGGCACACAGCAGGAGCTGCACCAGTTATGTACAAATACAACTAGAACATACAATACACAACTACATCAGTGCATAAATGCAGTCTAAACAAACCCTTAACATTATCCCAGTAGTAGGCAGATAGTACATAGCATGTTGCAAGAGGCAGAAGTAAGGAGTACCCCCAATACACCCATATAGTTCCCTCCCAATCTAAGTTATTACAACAAATAGCTGTGAAAGAGGGGAGAGAGAGACAAACAGATAATCTAAGTGTAGCATTAATTTATCCAAAACACAAAAAGATAAAACTATACAATGGGCACTCTTAGTTACATGATGTTATTAGGCATCTCATGGTCCTACTCCCAAGCCCCCTTTGAAGTCTTATATATGTCCTGCAAGTGCTGTCTGTGTTTCATCTGTTGAATCCTTCGAAGTGCCTATGCAACAGATGTTTTCCTCCAACATGGCAGCTCTGATGACTCTGTCTCTTCCTTTCTTGACTGATGGGAATGTTTACTACAGCTGGGGGAGGAAACTCATGGGAGATGTAGGGTGGTATCAGCGCCTATCATAATGTGTTAACTAAAAGTCTTTCCTGTGTTTTAAATATTTCCAATGGACAGACAACCAAGCACGGATGTTTTATTCCTGGGGAAGGAGGAGATCGCCTCTTCCATTTCTAGAGTGATGGGGAAATTACGGAAGTCCCGGTTGTCTAGGGATAAGCTGGAACGTGTTTCAAGAGGATTTTAAACTTGAAATAACAGAGATATTTAATAATCTCTTTTGGGAACTTGACAGTAATCTTTAAGTGCCAAAGGGGTGTCCAAAGCATTACAGCATAAAACTCTGGACACCCCACGGGCACCCAATGGGTTAACCCCCCTCAACAACAGTGTTTGGATACAATTTCTTCATATTATGTAAAAGAAAACATCTGCCACTGCTAAAAAATTGCTATCCATTTCTAAACATAAGCAAACTACTCACCAAAGTCCGAAGGCAATTGCAGAACCGGACCACCCTGAAGACACCGGAAAAAAGTGTTCAACAAACTCGCTTGTTGCTGACAGCCAGAACATCACCCGTTGTCTTCATAAACTAATTAGTATTTATTGATATTCATTTAAAAACAAATGTATTGTACAGATACAAGTGGATTGCAGAGATACGATCCGCCTAACGTGCTTCATACTAATACTTAATTACAGGCTGAATATCTCTTAACCGTTTTAGATTTTAAACAGATCAAAGACTACAGATCAATTAGCCAATAAAACATACAAAGATTAGTAGCTAACAAGTTACATATGTAACAGTGCTAATTACCAATTACGTTAACTTCATGTATGTTCTGCATCTAAGAGAGCTACGGTAAGCGCCCTGTATCAAAAATGAGTAAGTCAAAAAAATGTTTTGTACTAACCTGAGTTAAAATAAAACTTCTATGTGGGCCAATCACATCATATACATCTCAGCAATTCTACTGTTAGCCATCCCATATATATATATATATATATATATATATATATATATATATATATATATACATATATGTATATACACATATATATGAAAAGAAATAATAGACCATATAATGATCTTCCATCACTCCATCTCACATCACTGAGAATAAAGCATGATGTGACATACAATATCCTTAAAAAATGCCATATGATCACATATTACTATATGCAAACTAGGGTGACCACATGTCCCTGATTGTCAGGGACAGTCCCTGATTTGAAATATGTGTCCCATGTCCCTGGCAGCCTCCTTCAGGGACAATACAAAGTCCCTGAATTTAGATTCCAGAGCACAGAGTTCTAATCACTAGGAGAACTACCCATTGCCTACTGTGACAGAAAGTGATACTTCTGCTGAGCTACAAGGAAATGGCTTCCAGACAGACCTCTAAGCACTAGAGAGAGAACTGAGCCTTGATCCTAACATCAAACAGGAGCTGCAGTGCAATTGTATTGCAGTGTAATGGCAGTCTAAGGCTTTGGGCCTGATGTAGCTTGCAACAGGCATCACTATTTTTCTTGTAGCCTGCAACAGGCATCACTTTCTGTCACAGCAGTTAATGGTCAGTTCTCCCTCTATTGCTTAGAGCTCTATGGGGTGCCTGAGAAACAGGGGTTTGCCCACTGATGTCCAGTGATGTATAATGAACCCTCCCACATAACTGCAAAACAGCCGAGGACACGTACTCTTCTGTTCTCATCTCTGCAGTGTCCCTGAATGGCAGAATGGAAATGTGGCCACCCTAATGCAAACTTCTTGGAATAATGTGTCATATATTGTTTGAGCATGATGTGGCTCCATACAGAAAATATACTTATTCCAAAAAATCATTAATTGTTCAAAAATTATGTATATAGAGAGACACATCATGCTCAGGGTTTAATCTACAGGGTTGCCTCGAACCATTAGTCAAAATCCATTTCACTTCTGCTTTTAATAATGCTATGACATTAGGGTTGCCACCCAGCTAGTATTTTACCGGCAGGCCGGTAAAAAATTGGCTTCTTAACAATGTTAAGTCTATGGAGGGAATGCCTTGGCTGATATTTTTTTGAAGAAAAGGTGGCAACCCTATATGACATCACCATCCCTCTCTGGGTGTATTATCCTTTCAACTCTGTGAAAGAAAAAAAGACAATAAATCAGTGCATTCCAAAAAATGGCACCTCACTGGTTTGGAGATGTCACCATTTTTAATGCTCAAAATGTGCTCTCATCCTGTCCTTTAACGGCCTAGATCAGCCAACATACTGCTTGAGACATTTTAAGCATGTAACCACATACAATACATGACTATTCCTACAATTTATGTATTGACATATTTTATGATCTCTACCTGTATGTGTACTATTCACTGTAGCACCTATTTTTACATAAGTGCACGCAATATACTTCTTAGCTCCGCATTTGAACATCCCTATCCTGGAAAGCCATGTAGGTATTAAATAGGATGACTTCTGAAAAGACTAGGTGAGAGCTTTTGGCCCAAATTCAGGTACCCTTCTCGCCACAAAACAATACTCGCTCATCTCCAGTTTTCTCAAATCTATATCTACTTTTAAAACCGGAATGTGTTGTTTCAAAATACTTCTTATTTGATTAAACTCTAGACTATAGTCTGTAATAAGCATTATCCTATCATTATCATTAGATTTCTTTGGTCATATGACCCCATGTATGAGTTCACTTCACTCATATGCTGAGTTAATAAGACCAGGAGGATAGACCCATTCCAAAAAACGCTGTCTTAAGTCTTCTGACTGTTTCTCAAACTCCTCATTAGTGGAGCAGTTTCTGCATATACGCAAGAACTGCCTCACCTGAAACTCCTCTGATCATATATTAAAGGTGGCAGCACAAGCCCTGAAGAAACATTGATTTGTAGGACTCAAGCTTGTTTGGCACAAGCCTGAAGGAAACATTGATTTGTAGGATTTAGGCTTCTTAGAAACAAACCCCCAAAAATGGTTTATTTTTTTGTCGGACTATGTTTTTTTTGTATTTTTTTTAAAGCACAAGCCCTGAGAAAAAAAATGCCCTACTGGCCTAGTGCCAGCAGGTAATATCCTGTTTGTCAAATGCCCTGATGCAGAATTTACCACTGCTGTTCTTGCTGCTGCTGAGTTGTTTAAGCAGCAGGATAATTAGGCAACTGAAAGGGAATGGGATCAACAATAGCAGTAACATGGTTGATGGAGGTTCCACTTGCCACGACTAGCTTCAGTCATTCGTCTGAGGCAGTAGCAGCATAATAAGTAACCCCAAGTATATGTGGAGAAAAGAAGAAGTTGGCCAATAATTCTTCTCCACCTGCCCCTCCTAAAAAATCATGTGTGTGTTATTAGAATAGAAATTTTCCCCTTGAGAGCAGGAACTGTGCCTCTCATCAGCAACTGCAATGTGCACAGTGTGTGTGTGGTAAATAACACCTGGGGGAACAACTGTATCCATACACCATGAAACCAGAAACCAAGTACTGCTGCTGTCACTATACCCTGTGTCCAGACCCCGCTAAGGACACATGACAACTTGCTGACAGTTTAATAGTAATGATGAACCCTCCCTGCCAGCATCTTAGCATATTCTGCCGGATGGAATCTCTTCAGATGCCACTTCATGCCCTGCTTGTAATTCTCCTCCACCACACTGGCATGTATGGCCAATGCAACACAGTGTGCAATGGGTGGAGAAGAACCGCCACATCCTAACATCAACAGAGTGGCTATCATTTGGCAGGGGAGGTAACGATGAATGAGGTGGATTGGCAAAAGATGTGGTTACCCTAGAGGGAGAAGTTGATGGCGAGCTGGTTGTTTCACTCATCATGGAACTTCCAGTCTCTGCCTGGGTTTCTCTATTCTTCCTCCTCTTTGATCTCTGCCTCACCTCTTGTTGCCTTTCTGAAGAGTTAGGGGGTACGGCAACAGTGGTGCTTGATTTCTGTCGTGTTTGTCTTTAACATGTTTGGCATAAATGCCATGGCGTCTGTTTTTCATGTGTCATATCAGGGTGGTTGTGCCAAGGCACGTTCCCTCCTTTCCCCTTCTTACTGACTTGTCACAAATTATGCACAGTACCGTTGGTGATGACTGCAGTGTGCCTGCCCCAAGAGAAAAACAGTCCCACACCCATGACTTCAGGGGATAGGGAACAGGTGGAGAAGAATTGCCTCTTTCTTCTTCTCCTCCACCTTCCCCTTCACTGTGTGAGGCAGCAGATGGTGTTGTTGCTACTGCCTCAGAATCCGCACTGCAACTAGGACCAAGAGTATTGCTTCTGCTGGTAAGTGTAACCTGTCCTAGTCCCACATCACATGTTGACCGCATTCCCACTGTGCCCACGGTGGTCTGTGGCACACTAGCTTGCTCGTCAGTATCCTGCTGGCCTTGCAACTCAGCAGCAGAAGGAATTAGGCCAGTTGCAAATTCCGCAAACTCCAAAAGTTCATTGCTAGTGGTGGTGATGTCCATCCTCA
The DNA here is from genome assembly GCA_037306005.1 of Rhinophrynus dorsalis. NCBI lineage: Eukaryota > Metazoa > Chordata > Amphibia > Anura > Rhinophrynidae > Rhinophrynus > Rhinophrynus dorsalis. The sequence continues at coordinate 239,568,416 of CM074719.1, forward strand.
CCCAGTTTCCCATTCCTTCTCAGTTTCTGCTAAAAAGGCCATCAATGTCTCTTCCACCCCAGCTTCTCCAATATCATTATCACCACCAACACCCCCACTAGTCCATACGTGCTGCTGCTCTATTAGATACATCTCATTGCTGATTGAAGGAGGTGATGAGTAATACGACAGAGGGCCCCCTAATGTCACACTTAGCGCTTCTTTTTGACCTGAAGAAGGCAGACTGGCAGCAGCAGCAGGTACAGGCAGCTGAACTGTGTTCCTGTTTGTAGTGGGTGGTATTAATTCTACGCCTGCTCTCCCCCAACTCCAGTTCTGGCCTCTTCAGGTTCATGTTCCACTTGGACACTGTAGTGAAGGGAAGCGGACCCCCAGGGCCAGAGGAATGGTGTGGGCTCCCTTGACCGCTAGTCTGGACGCTCTCAAATACTTCCTCTAACACCAGTCCCACCGGCTGCTTCACCATTACTGTTACTACTACTACTAACACCAACCTCATCAAGTTCAGCCCCAGTGTCTTCCTCCTCACAGTCACTATTAATATGAGGATATTGATTACTCCCTCTTTCACTCCTAATGCTAACAAGCTGCTGGACCTTAGTAGTAGTAGTACTAGCATTGGCAGCACTGCTTGGGGATGGCAAGTGTGACTTAGGGGTCACACTCGGCATCATCTTCTCCTCCCCTCCTGAGTATTACAAAACACGCTAGCAGCAGGTACAGCATTGGCGGCAGAAGGTTCAGCAACGGCAGCAGGCACAACACTGATTGCAGCAGGGGCAGAACGTCTGACAGCAGGCACAGTATTTGTGGAAGCAGGTTCAGCACTGGCAGCAGCTATAGCACTGGTGGAAGCAGGGGCAGCATGTCTGACAGCAGTCACAGTATTGGAGGCAGCAGGTTCAGCACTGGCAGCAGTCACCACACTGGTGGAAGCAGGGACAGCACGTCTGGCAGCAGGTGCAGGCAGATGACCTGTCCTGCTCTCACTAGTACTACCCTTTTCTCCCTCCCTCCCCATTAAATTCCCCAAGATCCCTAGGGGTGATTTAGGGTGACTGGATAGCACTGGTTCAGTTGTGCTCACTTCCTCCTTCTCCTTAGACTCAGTGGACACATAAGGGTCCTTCCAGTTCCCTCTCCTATTAGATTTAAACCTGTTCATAGTGATAGCATTCACTATGAGCCTCTCCTGCCTCATTTTTTCCAAAAGATCACAGCAGAACAGCATAGCAATTCTACCTCGCTCTGTAGCTGCTTCTGTTGTGTTTGACTTCCACAAATATGCCACATTTTTATGGCGAAAATCACGTAAATCAATGGGCGGAAACTTTTGAGCCATTGAAAAAAAGGTGAACAATTTTGTCCTATGCAGAAAAATGTGAATACTTTAATCGCTGGTTTAAAAGCCGATTGTCCCACGAAAAAGCAGACAACAACGTGGTTTTCACAGAATTTCTCAGAGGAACATGGTGAGAAATTTGGCCCACCCCTACTGAAGACAGGTAAAGAGTATAAGATTAAGGAATTTAACAATTGTCACACAACCTATGTGGTGTATTTGTTAACATGCAGCTGTGGTTAATAATATCTAGGCAACCAAAAAGGAAATTGAAAACTATGATCACTGAGCACTTTAGGAACATTATAATAGGTTTAGTAACACACAGTGTATCAAATCATTTTACACAGTTTCATAATATCTGGATTAATGATGTCAATATTAATGGCATTGAGCGGGTGGTCACCATAGAGGAGGGGATAGATTGTGAAAACTGAAACCTTTTGGATATATCAGTTGCAAACCATGGAGCCCAATGGCATGAATTTTGACATAGACGTGCCAGCTTTAACTATTTGTTTTATTACCTATTCACATTGTATCTTCTCAGGTATCTTTTATTTCGGGTGTGCTTTTTGATTCAGTTTTTTAGCGCTACTGATTTATTATTCTGGCCTCAACCTGGTGCGAATATGTTTTTATAAGTGAACACAATTCATTTGGTTTGGGCTTTTTATAAGGGGATAGTAATGTTTCACAATAAAAGAAGCTCAAACTAATCTTCATATTATTTGTGCCGTGGGGATTGTTATTTCAATACTGTCCAAGTTGTAGTTCAAGAGTAATTGAATGCTTTTACTTATGTAACACTTTTCACTTCAGAGCAGACTGTCCAGATAGATTGCAGAGAGGGACAATCTTCAGTGAGGATAAGGAAAAACCTGACAAAGGGGGCAGGGTTTTCCTTATGCTCACAGTATGAAGATTGTCTCTTGATATGATCTGTCTGGTCAAGGGACCAGATTCCATATCTTGGGTGAGGTGGCTTACACTAGGTAAAAGGGGCGGGAGGAGGATACTTTATCATTCAATCACTCTTGAACCAGAACTCTGACGGAATTGAAATAACACTCTCCATGGACCAAATACTTTAAGTTCAGGCCAAGTGGATGGAAATCTAAGAGCTAAATATATGAGTCTTGGAACGTATATGATGAGATACAAGGGCATTCATTGTAATGCTGCAAGATTTTCCATTGGTTCTTCAACAAGATAACTAGATGCTATTTGTATAATGAATTATTTCCCTTGCATCAGTGTATACTCTTGGTCAACAGATGGCAGTATTCATTCACAGCCAGGGTTAGGTTCTCAATGAAGTTGTAATATGCGCTTACTTTTTCACAATCCAGAGCAGCTGATATAGCCAGTTTACAAGCATCTCTGGTGACACTAGCATCCTCGATAGCTTCCATTCATGCCAGGCTGGATGCATTAAAATCATCCTTCATGAACCTTCAGGGCAGTAGTTACACCCTGCAGTGTCCTCTGGTAGTAGCCTTGCTATAGTCACACCCACACATTTCATTCCACCACACCTCAGGAAGGACATCTTGAAAGGTAAAGATGTGAACCAGATTTATTTGCTTATTTCCTCTCCTGATTGTGTGGGTTATAATTATTTTTCTTGTGACTAGGTTTGTGTGGGAACTTATGTTAGTCCCTAGTCTGTCAAAAAGTGTCTGTACCGGAGTTTGTCCTGGCTTCCAGCCTGTATAGGGATGTGATCAGGTTGGCTCATTCTCTGCTACCAGAGGAACAAGATCACTATCTTTAACATATAGTTGATTTGGGTTACAAATATAGTGTTTTTGCTTTATTTGTCATTTTTTCAAATGCCTCTGCTGCCCTGCCACAGTTCAGTTTTGTTACCAACTGAAGTCAGCTGGATACAGATTTTTTCTGCTACCATTTAGCAGGTCTGAGGACCCCCTCTTGCTTGGTATGCCATACCACTGAACACACTACTAACATCTGCCCTTCAGAGGTTAACATTCCAACCTCTAGTCTGAGTTCTGCACCTGCTCCCGTCATGCCTCTGCCAATCTATACTGTCAAATCTGTGGACAGGCTGGGTAGGCTGATTGCTTACCTTTGCAAGTCACAGATATGAAACAATTTTAATACCAAAGGCTGTGTTTTTAGCACCTGTCACTTGCTAAATGTCTCTGTTGTCTGCAGTAGAGTTCATCCTAAGCTCATGTGTTCACAGAGGCTTTTTCCTAAATCAGGACTATCTACCATTAATATGTCTCTAGGTTGACAGACTATTTGAGCTCACATCCCTCACCATTTTTAGTGGACTTTGTAATTGAGGGCCTTTCAGTATTTTTCCAGTCTGTTCTCATTTCTATGACCACTGTTACCTTTGAGTGTCCTAATCTGCAGTCAGTTGTTCTGGACCCTCCAATGGTAGAGTTATTGCTTTACATGGAACTAGCTAAAGGTTATGATATTGGACCATGTGTCATCCCTCTGTTTTCTGACCTACACCACAGTAAAGGTCAGTTTCAGCAAAGATCAGTATTAGAGGTTTGATAGCAGTAGCTAGGCAGGAAATCCAGATAGAAGACACATCACTAGTTAAAGATATACAAAAAAGAGGTGCTGTAGAATTTGGAAGTTAACACTTTGAGTGCCAGAGAGGTATCCAACGCATTACAATGAGTTGGATACACCTCTGGCACTCAAAGGGTTAAAGGGATAGTAAAGTATGATTGTATTAAGCTCTGATAGTGTACCTGTTACAATAATAAACTAAGCAATAAAAGTTCTCTCTCTCAGACCTTTATGGTTTGAGAGATATAGGAAGATAAAGATCTTTATCTTCCTATATCTCTCATACATAAAAGTTAAGAGATGGAACTTTTATTGCTTAGTTTATTATATCAATAGCTACTATATCAGAGTTTAATAAAATCGGACTTTACTATCCCTTTAAGTAGCAGCACAGCAGGGTAGAAACAATGATGTAAGCAAAGCAGATCTGCCAGAACAGGTGTTAATCTGTGAAGGGAGAAAACCAGACCACATAAGACGCAGGTCTGGACAGACATGGATAGATACAAAATCTAAAAAAGTAGACAGTGCTGCTTATGGGATCACAAACTCAGAACCAATGGAGACATAGGCATATGTATAAAGACCAAACTGCATCAACTCTGGGGCAAAAAATGATCCATATATGTAGTAAATATTGCTTTTGATTCAAATAAGAATTTTAACCCCATAGAACTGCCTTTTACAAATGGTGCCTGAAACAAATGTCACGGGAGGAAGCCAATTGAATTGGCTCCCTCTACTTTTGTTTCTAAGTTAACTCATTGTGATTTGATGGATCACAATTAGAAAGTGAATGGTAGGCAGTATACTCTTCTGCAAATGTGTAAGGGATCTCAGGCTTTCAGAACCACTTCTTCCTACGGAGAAACATTCATAGCTCTCAATAGTAAGAATTTAGCAATCGGCTGACCTAAATGTAGCAGACACAAGGTGCACATTGACAGGGTCAGGGAAATTATCCAAAGAGTGTCCCAGGGTGAGTGGGCAGGCTGTTGCAGGACATAAAGGAAAATAAGAATAAATTGATAGTATATTTAGAACATATATGGTACCCTTTATCTGCCACTGAAAACCTATGCATATAGGGTTTTTCCATAAAAGGTACAATAAGTAGTTTTTAATGACAAATGCATTAATTGCATGCAAATAGGGTTGAAAATATTTTATATAATGTATTGGTGTATTTATACCTGATTACATATTCATATCCAGTACCAAATGAAAGCTTAGTCTACCCCACCTCTCCAAAACATATATATTTAAGGTGTCCACATGTCCTGGATCACCTGGGACTGCCCCTTAATTGTGGTCTGTGTTCCGCATCCTGGGTCATCCCCCACTGGAACAATAAAGAGTCCCGGAATAAAGGAAATGAAGTCACCCAATGCTTTCACTAATCCCAGTCACAGCCTACTTACAGCAAGCAACACAGTAACACACACGCTGCAGGCACTACCACCAGCCAATGAAAGAGGAGAGTATTTGCACAATGGTCCTCTCCTCATTGGCCGGCTGGTGAGTGGCAGTGACGGACAGAATGGAATAGGGGGATTGGAACAGCAGCATAAGTAAACTCCGTCTCCAGGAAGTGAGGCGGACTCCTGTTCTGAACATGTGCCATCACGTGAGTACACTGCCACTTTAACAGTGTTCCGGAATGGAAGGAAATAAATGTCGTCACCCTATATATATTTTTGCGAAGTTTCACAAAAACTAATTTCACAAACATAAATCAAAAATTTGAACTGTGATGATGTCCTTTGGGGGGGGGGGTTGGGTGTCCATCAAAAGGGCTCATTTTATAAATATGATATAATAGTTTGGTCCTAAAATTGCGCCTCATTTGTCTTTACACATATGTCCCAGAATGGGGATTGCCAAAAGCATTTTCAGTAAAAGAGGAGTCAGACAGAAAGCAGTCAGAGCAAATGGTCGGAAGTTGATGGCCTCAAAACAAGCTCAGGAACATGAGCATTCATGGACATCATTTCCAAAGGATCAAAGATCTGAAGCAAAATACTACAGCAAATGACAGTACAGGAGGTGGATCTAAATTGGCCCAGTGGATGATCTAGGTGCAACAGTAATGTTAAAACTGAATCCAGGTTTTAAAAACCATATTCCCTGACAGACTCATCAGATATATTCTAGTCTTACAGCCCTTTGTTCAAAAGAAAAGTTGCACCATATTGGATAAAAGCAAATGCCAAAATTCCCATGAGACTTTTAGCCTCTTGAATATTTTGAGGAATCTCCAATGCATTGCAAAGCAATGCTTTGGGGACCTCTAGTTTTTAGGCATTATAAGTCCTATTTAAAACAATGGAAACTTTGGCATTTTCCCAATATGGTACAGATGTTTTGTTCTACAACCACTCCACTTTTGTTCAAAATAAAGCTGGTGCAAATACATTGCAAACCAACTGCACAATAGGAGACAATACAATTTGCCATTGATTGGCTTCTAATCCACTGAATGTTATTGGTCTCAGTGCATTACGATGAAATGTGTTGGAGACCTCTTTAGTATTTAAGGTGTTAATAGCCACATCAGGGCTTAAAATTTGAAGTCCTTTGCTACTAGCCAGACCTGAAAAGTTACTCGCCACTGCAAGCCATAACATACCCACCAGGGCTGAATTTCTACTCGCCAGGGCTAAATTTTCACTTGCCATTGGCTAGAGGTGAGTGGAAATTTTGAGCCCTGGCCACATTTAAAATCAGGGAGAATTTGTATTTATCTCCCATGGTATAGCTGGTATAGCCCAGACTTTCTCATTATGCTTCTGAAGATAGGACTTAATGTTAGTAGCTACTTGGAAACTAATGTGATGGGCAATTGGTTAGAAAACTATTCACATTTTCTAGGATATCCAGGTTTTTTTTTTTTTTTTAAATCCACCACGCATGACAATGTTCAAAAGACTAAAAACTCCTGCATAAATATAACATTCAAGTAATTCAATAAAAATTTATTTTACATGGGTCATATTAACAATCATTCTTGTTTTACAAAAAACATCTCTTAATTTCACGGCAAGCATCCACAGTTGAAGAATAACAAGTTATTTAGCATAAAAATCTAACATTCATTGCAGCTAATAATTAAAATAGATCAATTTGAATTGGAATACATAAACAAATTCTGAAATCAGAGTTACACGCTAACACTTACCAGAAGCGCATGTAAAAGATTACATATATAAAAAAGAAAACATTGTTATTAAACTTACCTATCCTTCAAATATATTATTGCAGAATAGAAATAAAGTGTTTCTGAAAATGTACTTAATAACTATATTATACTCTTGTCCAACTCATAACTCTAAATTTTGTATTTACAAAAGAATTTTTTCCCTCAGATTCAAAATGCACTATTCAATACAATCCTTGAAGCAGCAAGTAATGTTTATTAAATCCACACCAATATATTTACATACAAAAAAGACGCAAGACACAACAAAGTTATATAGTAGAGAAGGCTGAAGAGACACAAGCCCATCAAGATCAATCTTTGACAGATCTCCTTTGTTGGTCCAGAAGAAGTCAAATAAAACCCCATTGAAGACATTTCCAGTATTGCCTCAAGTGGACAAAACATTCCTTCTGAACTCCCAAAAAAGGCAAACCATAATTTTCTATGGATCCCCATGTAGCTGTAATTATTATTTCATATAAAGCATGTATAGCACAGAAATGTGATTTAATTATACTACTAACCATATTTTCTTAACCCGCCCCCACCAAAAAAAAAAATAGGCCTGCAATTTAGCTTGTAGATTACAAGCAAAGAAAGTCTGTATTTAATAATTTATTTAGAGCCAATTTCTGAACACAGCGTTTATAATGTAGTCCCTGGCTTAACTGTACCATTTTACACTTTTTCATAGCAATTGTACAAATGTTAATTTATTGGCGACAAGTTTACATTAAGGACTACTTGCAAACTATAGAAGTCTGATGAAAAGAAAATCGTAATTGATTATAAAATTATATATATATTACTTCTCTAAATCCAACCTTGCAGTCATTCTTATTCCATTAAGGCATATACTTACAGTACTGTTAATCTGAAAATATTTTTCAGTGATCTAAGAAGTATACCAATATTTAGAAGCGTCAGTGAAACGCTACAACATACAGTGACCATTTTCCTAATCCTTTGCATTAGAGACACTAATCAATATTTTCTACCTTTCTTTTCATCACAAGTATAAAAACTATTGTTTGTGTTAAAAATCCTACTTGAGTTAATACTTCAAACTGGTAGAAAAAGAATATAATGCCTAATCAACTCAAATTACAATTAGTTGCAACGTATAAGTTTCTAACTTGCCCCTTTAGAGAAACATACTGCAATTCTGTGGCATTGCTGTATATTTTTATTTAACAGCAACATAGTTTATAAACATATTTATTGTATGAGCCATCTTTGAGAAAAGAGGATTTTTGTGTACTCACCGATAATTCCTTTTTGGTCTTAGTCCATATGGAAGACAAAAACTATGAGGTAAAGTATGCCCTGGCCAGAAGGGCAGGGCATGTACCTTAAAAAGCTCACAGGAGATGGAGACTCTCCTTACACAACTTTACCCTGACCAGACACAATCAGTTTTAACAAATAACAAAGGCTGAAAAGATAATCAAGGCAGGAAAGGGGGTCACCTGATCCAGATAATCCAAAGGGCTCCCATCCCCACAGCTCAAAACTTGTTTTCTCTGGGAGGAATGCTCTGTGTTCCACATGGACTAAGAGAAAAGGATTTAGCGGTTATTACACAAAAATTCTAATTTCTATTTTGTACGATATGGAGCACAGAAACCAGGAGGATATACTAAAATTATTCCAACAAGATTCCAGGGAGTAAGACAAAAACCCCTGAAAACACAGACCAGTTCAAACAGAGACTAACTTCTGTCCAAAACTGGCTTCAACCAAAGCCAGAAAATTGACACTGTAGTGTTTGTTAGTGTTAGTGTGAAGGTTGACCAGGTTGCCAACTCTTTGCACAGATGCTCCACAGAGGCCTGGTTCTTGTAGGCCCAGGAAGTATCCAATGCTCTGGGCTAATGAGCTGTGATCTTAAATGGCACAGGTGCGTTTCTGAATACATAGGTCTAGTGAATGGTCACCTTAATTCAGAAATCCACAGTGACTTTAAAAGCAGCTTGGCCTGCAGGAGGGCACTTCAAAAAGGAATTTTGATTTTCACAAAGGCTTTTTGAGATTAATGCAGCATTTCAAGCAGCTATGTCAAAACAATGAAGCTTCTGCTGCAGTTATTTTTTAGATACAGCCTGACAAAGAAGAAAGAACAATTTCCTTGTTAATGTGAAACTTGGAATCCACCTTAGGAAGAAATTCTACAGGAGTTCTCAAAACCACACCATCAGAATAAAAGATCAGGAGGAAGTGTTTACAGGACAACCTACTGAACACAGACTATTGCCAGAAGGAAAACTGTCAAGGACCAAAGGGGATCAGAAGACAGAGGCCCAAAGGGAGCCTCCTGAAGCATTCCCAGGACCCAGTTCAAGTCACACTAAATAGAGGGATCCAGAAAGACTGGAAAGGCTGCAACCACCCCCTGCCCAAAGGTCTGAAAAAGTACAGACAGAGCAGAAAGCTGGACCTTAATAGACTAAAAGACTAAGACCTTTCTGAAGGTTAGCCTGAAAAAAGGCTAAGATAGCCAGAAGATGAAAAAATGCATGGCCGTAAACCATTGTCTTCATAGCACTTGCAGAACAAGAACTATAAAAAATCTAGTTTGCACAAAAAAGGAACAAAATACAGAGTATTAGAAGCAGCTTAAAGGCAATGGGGTTCCCAACTGAGTTCCCCAAAAGAAAAAAATATCTGATGAATAGAATGTCCAAGCACTAATTAAATCCAATAAAATATTTATTAAAAAGATTCAAAAATAGGTTGTATCATATTCATGTCTTGTGGTTTCAGCATTCTTGTAAACCACTGCCAATCACTCACTGATGAAACTGTTGCAACTTGGATAGTCCCAACCATATACTAACAGTATACTTTATACACATTGAGTGAAATATGCCTTTAAAGTGTGATACTCATCTCTTCCCTGATGTGCAACAGTTTCATCTGTGAGTGATCGGCTGTGTTTTACAAGAATGTGGAAGCCACAAGATGCCATTATCATCGATCGGTGTGTTTTGGAGGAGCTGGCAGATAGAGAGACAAATAGCTGCAGCAACAAAACACAGGCCACATAAATACAAGTAACAACTAAACATGTTGGCATATTAAGACAAGACCATTAGCCTATATGTATTGCTCTATAACTGTGATATTTGGAGTGATCTGTTGAGGATCTGTTGCCACTTAACTACAGTGTATTTTTAGGACTGCGCAATATCACACATATCTTGAGGTCACAATTTTTTACTACCAGAGAGCCAAGCCATCAAAATCAGCTTCTCCACCTCTGGGTGACACACAGGACCCAGAGCTAAGTAGCCCGGAAGGAGCAGAAGCTGAAATGGATAGTCTGAGAAGATGGATAGTTTGAGAAGATTTGAGAATTAGGCCTGGTGAGACCAGAAAAGGCGGTCAGAATTACGAGAGCCCCCTCTATCCTGACTTTCCTCAATACCCCAGAATAAGAGGTAATGGAGAAAACACATACTCCAGTGGAAACTACCATAGAATGATCATCACATCTACCTAAATACAAAAGAGGGCACCAGCATCTGGAGCAAAAAAGGGGAACTTTGTGGATCAACCAATCTAACCTCACAGATAGACTATGGAGTTGACGACCATCTGGTTGCGTTCCCATTTCCCAGGATCCGGACGTTGACTGCTGAGACTGTCTGTCACAAAGCTGCTGACCCCTGGAACAGGAAAGGCAGAGAGAGCTGGCACATGAGTTTCTGCCCCAAACAAGAATCAGCCAAACTTCTGGCCACATGGCTGCATTCCTGATCCCTCCATGGCAGTTCATGTAAGCCATCACCACTGCATTGTTGGACTGAAACCTCACCAGCAAACCCAGGAGGGACCGAGAACGATGCTGCAAAGCCAGACAAATCACCTAGAGGTCCATCTCGTTGATGGGCAGAAGATGCTCTCTCTTAGTACAAAGGCCCTGAGCCATCTGAGGCTACCTAACCTTTAAGGCTGGCATCTCTCATGTCTATTACCCACTTCAGAATGACCAGTGGCCATCCCAATGAAACATCTGAAGCCACTTCATCCAGTTGGAGAAAGAGTCATGACATGAGAGAGCTGACACTGCTGCCTGGACCAGTTCCCAACAATCTCCAGCTGCAATTTTTGAGTGTGAAATTTGGAAAAGGGGACAGCCTCCAAGGCAGAGACCAGCATACTCCATGGTTGCAGATGGATGAAGTGAGACCAAAAAAACCTGCTGAGACAACTGAATATTATCCTCCGCCAGAAAGACAAGTCCCTGAAGAGTGTTGATTTTCATGTCAAGTAAGAAAAGGACCCAGGAAGGAACCAGAAGGGATTTCTTGAAACCAAGTTCTCAACCATGATGTTCCACATTGTGATTAATAGTTGACAATATATTGTAGTTGTCTTTAATTGGTATTCAGCTTGCATCCTAAATCATGTACAATTTATATGTTAGCCATCTGAATGTGCGAGAGGTTTGAATTCTAGACAGATCTTTATTGAATGAAGGAAAAAAGATGTTTGTTTTTTTTTTTAGGCGTCCATGGGGATTTACTTGAAAAAATTAAAAGGATTAAATGTTTGAGAACGACCGATGTAGAAAGAGGCCACAGATTGGGATGTTTCTAATCAAACAGGAAACTAATATGCTGGGCATCAACATAAGTTCTAGGACTGTGGCACAAAACAAAAATGCTTCCTTTCTCAAAAACTATTTAGATAATGCATCATACAACACTGCTTAAATTATCCGCTTTAACAAAGATCTCTGCTGTACCTATACCTACAATATAATTTTATATTTTTTATATGACAGCCAACTTATTCAACATCGCCTATAAGAAAGCTTGCAATTCCCTGAAAATATTGGTTTCATTAATTCTAATAATATTTTATGCTCATCTATGCCCATCAAGTGATTTGTTAAACCTATGTCTATGCTAGAAAATGCACCATTAGTCTATAACTTCTTTAGACCCTCTACATGGAAAAAAGAAGCAAATCGGGATATGTCCTCTTTTTAATTAAAAAATAGGATTTTATTCTTACCTGTTAAATCCTTTTCTCTTAGTCCATACAGGGTACTGGTAACTTTGGGTAGGCGATCAGCCCCTTTAATAGGCAGGAACAATTGACTGCTGGGTGGAGCCTACCTCCTCTCCTTAGCTTGCAGCTAGCCAATCCCCAACCAGTAAGATTTGCAGACTAACTATTGACTAGGTAGTAAGAAGGTAAAGGAAGATTCCTGTGAGCATGATCCCGAAAGGACCCACATGTTCTGCCACAGGAGAGCCAAGCATGGTCCCTTGACAGGGTGGGAGACCAGTAACCTGTATGGACTAAGAGAAAAGGATTTAACAGGTAAGACTAAAATCCTATTTTCTCTGTCGTCCAATACAGGTTACTGGTAACTTTGAGATGTCCAACCATTAAGTTCCCCAGGGCGGGCAGAAAGGCAAGAACCAGGAGCAGGCCCCCCAAAGTCACCAGAGCACCAATGAACCTACAAATCATAAATAGCTCAACACTAACCACAAAGTGTCAATGGACACTGAACAGGGGTAAAACAAACCCTATGAACAGTTGCACAGCACACTGAACTAGAGAAAACAGGGCTCAAAAGTGAAAGAGTACTGAGAGACTAAGAGAGATCCTAAACAGGCAAGGGTGACTCCAGGATCTTTCTCCCAAAACTGGCATCAGCCAATGCCAGCACATCCACACGACAGTGTTTAGAAAAAGTATGCACAGATGACCAAGTGGCTGCCTTGCACAACTGATCAGCTGAGGCCTGGTTCTTGTAGGCCCAAGAAGCCTCAACGGACCTTGCAGAATGAGCCGTAACCCTGAAGGGGTCAGGCTTCTTTTGAAGTTTGTAAGCCTTACAAATCGTGGCCTTGATCCAAGAAGCAATGGTAACCTTGGAAGCAGGCTTCCCTGCACTAGGACCCTCAGGAATGACAAAAAAAAAAAAAAAAAAAAGAGAGTGTCCGACTGCCTCAAAGACTCAGTTCGATGCACATAGAACTTGAGACAGCGCACAACATCCAGCAGATGAAGATCCCTCTCTTTGTAAGAAGTAGGGTTAGGACAGAAGGAAGGAACCACAATCTCCTGATTGATGTGGAACTCAGGCACCGCCTTCGGGAAAAACTCTTGTGAGGTGTGAAGCACCGCCTTGTCCTTGTGAAAAAACAAAAAGGGTGGCCTACAAGACAGGGCATGCAGCTCTGCAACTCGGTGAACAGGAACAATCGCCAGGAGATAGGCCATCTTCTACGTCAGCATATGTAGAGGAATGGTAGCCAAGGACTCAAAAGGAGGATGCTGGAGTACCCCTAGAACCAGGTTAAGATCCCACTGAGGAGCAGGGGACTTAAACACTGGACAGGAATGAGCAACACCCTGGAAGAAAACCTTGAAATCAGGAATGATAGCAAACCGCCTCTGAAAAAAGACAGAGAGCGCAGAAGTTTGAACCTTAAGAGAACTCAGACTGAGACCCTTATCCACACCATCCTGGAGGAAGGAAAGAACTGTAGGAAGGTCAAAATCCTGAGACAGGTCTTTGGTATACCTTTCTGGCTTGGTGTGCTGACAAACTCGATGGTAGGCCTTAGAGGAAACAGGCTTACGGGCACTAAGCATAGTAGCCAAAACTCCAGAAGAAAAACCTTTCTTCTTCAAAATTGAGGATTCAATCTCCATGCCGTCAAAGCCAGATGATGAACGTCTTCCTTCCAGAAGTAACCCTGTAGAAGAAGGTCTGGACGGTGGTGGTGGTGGTGGGGAGTCGAAGAGGTTCCGCCACTAAGAGGTCCAGAAGCTCCGGAAACCAAGCTTGACGAGGCCAGTATGGAGCAATCAGAATGACTGGGTAGTGCTCCATTCTCACCTTCCGAAGAACAGGGCAGTAGGAGGGAAGATGTAAGCCAGAGGAAATGTCCACGGGATCAACAAGGCATCCACTGCCGAGCCATGGGATCCACCCAGCGAGAGCAGAATGTTGGAACCTTCCTGTTGTATCTGGTTGCCATCAGGTCGATTCATGGAAGACCCCACTGCTGGATGATGAGGTTGAACACCTCTGGATGCAGCTCCCACTCTCCGCTGTCCACTGTGTCGACTGAGGAAGTCTGAGAGAACATTGTCTATGCCAGGGATATGAACTGTGGAAATGGCAGGAACATGCTCCTCTGCCCAAGACAAAATAGCCTTGACCTCTAGCTAAGCTGCGAGACTTCTTGTGCTGCCTTGCTTGTTGATGTAGGCTACCGCTGTGGCGTTGTCCGACTGCACCCTGACCAGGCAATCCTCCAATTGTCATGTCCAATGATGGAGGACATGAAATACCGCCTGAAGCTCCAAGACATCGACTGGAAGGAGAGATTCCACCTGAGACTACTTGCCCTGAACACTCAAGTGCCCCAACACCGCTCCCCTACCAGAGAGGCTGGCATCCGTCATCACTAAGGTCAAGGGCACCAGGAAGGATCCACCTTTCAGGAGATTGTTCAGGTTGAGCTCCCAAGAGAGTCTCTGCTCCACTTGAAGAGGGAGACACAGGGATCTGTCCAGGAGATCTGGATGGCCCTTGCAGGCCAGGATCAGAAACCTCTGAAGTTCACTGGTGTGAGCCATGGCAAACGGAACTGCTTCTATGGTGGAAATTAACTTCCCTACCGAGGATGACAACTTCTTGGCTGGAACTGGATCCTGAGAAAAAGATAGCTTGGACCTTTAGAGCTATCTGATGAGCTACTTCGTCTGTCAGAAACACCATCCCCCTCTTAGTGTCGAAGAGGAGACCCAGAAAGACCATCTTCTGAGAAGGAACGAGGTCTGACTTGTCCGAATTGATGATCCACCCGTGATGGGAGAGAGAATGAATGCAGTCCTGCACCTGCAGGTGAAGGAGTTTTGGAGACGAGGCCTTCAGAAAAAGGTCATCCATATATGCAGTTACCATGATGCCGTTCTGATATAGGATAGTTATCAAAGCTCCTAGGACTCTGTTGAAGACTTGGGGAGCCGTGGTCAGGCCAAAGGGGGCAGAGAACTGGAAGTGCCCTTGATCACAGGTACCGCCTTGTCCAGAGGGGCCTGTATAGCTTCCTCGAAAAGGTGTCTCTTTTGTGCTCCCAAGGGAGAACAAGAAACAAAGGTCCTTGGAGGAGGAAGGGAGGTGAAGGGAATCCTGCATCCCGAGGCCACCACTTGTAAATTCCATGGGTCTGCCACAGAAACCTGTCAAGCTGAAAGGTAGTGGCATAAGCGGCCACCTACCTGCGGGTGGGGACCTGGGTTTGGTGAGTCATGCAGAAGAAGGTTTGGAAGTTTTGGGCTTCGTGGAGGACTTGGATCTCCATTGCTGCTTAGGCTTGGATGAGAAGCGCGGTGCCTGAGGGACCGTCTGGGTTGCTTGGCACAAGTCTGCCTGAAAGGAACAAAAATGCCGATTCCTTTTAACAGGTGCCTTCTTCCTCAGGACCACTGGCAGCAAAGGTAGGGCAAAGAGCAGAGCCCTCTGTCGCAAAAACAGACATGAGAGAATTCTCAAGTTTCTTGTTGGTCCAGTCTTTAAGAGCAGAGGCGTCAGCCACTGGCAAGGCAGTTGACTTAGAAAGCCTGGAAACTGAGGCATCCACTTTGGAGGGATGAACCCACTGAGTAAGGGCCATTTCAGAAAACGGATAAAGTTTAGGAAACTTTTTAGACACAGATGGTTTCTTGTCTGGAAATTTCCACTCCTCTGACACCAAGCGATCACGGGTGGGATGAGGTGGAAAGCAGGCATGGGACCTAACAGGCTCCTGGAAAACATTAGAGGGGTCAGAAGATGCCTCCTGCATCAAGGGAATATTCATGGTGGACAACACAGCCCTGATCAGGCCCTCAGCCTCAAGGGGTCCCCAAAAAAGTGAGATGAAGGAACAGCTGAACGGTCATCATCAGAGTCCACCAATAATTCCTCCTCAGAGGAATCAGACACATCAGGTACACCTGGCAGTTTAGGCAGGGAAGATCTGATAGGGGAGGAGGTCTGCAATGAGTTGAAGACCCCCTGTAGAGTGGATGGAAGGAGTTGTAAGGTGGAACGGAGGTCCCTGGTAGTAGCCTTAAACTCTTGCATCCATTTTGGCTCTAGTGCATGACTGGTGACCCCAGCAGGGGATTCAGGGGCAGCAGCAAATGCTGGGCAAACATGACCTGAGTATTCTCTAGTTAACCCTGATTGACATGAGGAGCAATGAGCAATGGGGGACTCAGACACCCCAGTATCCTTAGTTTTAGGTTTAGCCCCAAGGTCCATTCTCATAGAGTCAAAATGGTCAAAGTATCAAAACACCCACAATAAAGCGTGTATGATAATTAATGCACCCCAGAAATGCTAATTTAGACTTATCTTGTAGGCGAAGGGTTAAAATTGCTGAGGAGAGAAGGAGAGTCTAAGTCATGCACAGGATACTCGATCTGCGAATACACAAAATGGCCGCGAATCGGAAACGAGCTAGTGAAGCAGGCGCTCATGGGAAACGTAGTTTCGCTTGACAGAGCACCCCAACAGTGCCCACACCCTCCTAAAGCCCCCAATATCCCCAGAACGTTGACCGGATGACAGAGCAAGGGAAAACCAACAACATGAGTCATCTCTGACCACGCTAGGTGGAGAGGTTGCAGAGATATGTCCCAAACTGTAAAGTCCCATAGAAGTGAATGGAGCAATGACGTCTATGGCGTAAACGCGTGCCGGAAAAAAATGAACGAGGTGAATACCAAACGTAAAACCACTCAAAAGCCCACGGGAAAAAACAGTAGACCCAAGAAACACTGAACCTAATAGGGAAAGTGCCCAAAACTCCCCCAAAAGGTGCTAACAGCAGCAAAAGGGTTAAGTTACCACATAAATTTGCTCCAAACACCTCACAGACATACAGAATAAACCCAGTGAGTGCATGAGTATGTAATAGGAACTCCAAATGAGACCCCTGTGCAGAGGGGAAGCATGGGACATGTGGACCTCGGCACTCAAAGGGTGCTCACCTTTTTTAGCAGATCTTCTGTCTTCAGATTACCATATATCAAGAAGAAGCCTCAGTGGGCAACTCCTGGGGAAACAACTTGCAGCCAAGATTGTAATCCGCCTAATGATGGTATTCCATATCTAACAGGAAAATAATAAAAAAGCTAAAACTATAGCAGAACTGTTCTCTTGCTTGTGTCCTGACCAAGGAACAAATCTTACTGGTTGGGGATTAGCTAGCTGCAAGTTAAGGAGAGGAGGTAGGCTCCACCCAGCAGTCACTTCTCAGAATTGTTTCTGCCTATTAAAGGGGCTGATCGCCTACCCAAAGTTACCAGTAACCTGTATTGGATGACAGAGAATAAAAAGCATAAAATCTGCAAGATTAGTGTTTCTTTTCAAATAGTTTTAGTACTTTGAAATTTTAAGAATTATATTTTGCTCCACTACAAATACTACTAGACTATAGACTACTGCTAAACTGACAGCCGCTTTTGTTTTGCACGTAGAATTCCTCACAAGATGATATGTATTGATTATGCAAACACATGCAGCAAATTTAACTGCAGTATTGAAATTCTGCAGACCTTATCTAGTGTAAGACAGATCTGATCTAAAAGACAATGCAGAAAGCACATTAGCTACATAATTTGCATGTATCCCTTAAATATATTACATTTCGTGAATATAGGTATTTTTAAAAAGGGGGCCTAGCAGAGAAAGAATATGCTCATAATTAATCACAAAATACAGAGTAATAGGATTGATTCATAGTGCCAGCACCATGATACCTAATACACTAGATCAAAATGAGAAGTTCAATACTTTTTCTTAAAGGAACACTAACACCTAAAATGAAATAGGATTATACTATTTTAAATATTAAGCATTAACAATGCTTCTGTAAAAATGCGTTATTTTATGTCAGATCCATAGGCTATAATCCTCCGCTTGCATTTGAATGCATGCTCTGACTGTAATAAACAAACAATTGGTTGTTTTGGGTTCTTTTAATAGTTAATTATTTTGAGATTAGTATACATTGCTATCTTATCAGAGCTGATTTTTACAAATAACAAAAAAACCAGAGGATGAAAGAAATATGGAACAATTATGGGTCAAACTAAGTGCACTATAAGGAATCAAATTTACTAACATGGATATTTAACCTCTAGCATTTAACAGATTAAATGTCCCATTTACACCAATGGGATATTTTTTGTCACCTATGAGGCAGTTTGTTCCACAGTTACTCCATAAGCTCTTTGTATATCAGTTTAACTGTCACTTACCGAGACTGGTATGGTAATGGGAGCCTAGAATCCCTTGAAAAAGAAGGAATGGCTGGTCCCACAGAATATATGTAAAATTTGGTTATAGGTATTAGATACCAAACAAAGACATTGTACAGTTGTTAGGGAGCACAGGTGTATTTAAGAGTGTATAACGCCTGATTATTTTTGGGCGTTCATGTTCCTTTAATTTAATACTCAGTCTGGAACTCTCTGGAACCCAGTGGAACATTGCTTTTTTATGATCTTGTGAAGGTCAATATGACCTTAATTATTACAAACTCTACAAAATAAAAATAACTCTAGGGCAAAGTGAAACTTTTATACATTCATCAAGGTTTACATATCCATGAATAGACCTGAAGAGAGATACTGTAATTTATATAAAAAGTACAAACACTTTGGCATCATTACTTAATTTTGGTACCTTAATGTTTAAATATAAATACATATATTATCTAATAAAAATACAGAAAGTCTACAGTGAGAACTTTTTTCTTCATACACAATATTCATCAGCTATAAATAAAAACATTTATAACAAAGCCAAGAATGCATTCATCCCTTGAGAGCTAGAGAGATATCCTCTTTAGCTTATAAGGTTAACATAATCAGTTTACAAAAATCAATAGTTGGAGGGAACCTGGAAACCCAATTATTGCAGCTCTTAAGGGTAGCTGAATATTTTGATAAAGGAGGTTTTACCCTTTGAGTGCCAGACACCCTCTGGCACAAAAGGGTTAAACATTGAAAGTGGAACTGTCCCTTTGTAACAAACAGGTGGTTTTGAATATGCTTTCAAAATCACAAATTTATGGTATACCTTTTAGATTTCAAACAGTTTGAGATATTTATATTTGTAATATTATGAAAATGAGCAGGTAACGGCAAGCAGTGTGGAATGTAATTATCTGGCTGGCATGTTTGTCAGTAGTTTCTAATTTGTATCAACTAAGAAATAACGCTCCATATAATTGTAAATAAATAGAAAGGGCTAACAAATCTAGGCAATTTTAAAATCTAGTTCAAAATCACCCTTTTTGTTACGAAGTGACAGTTCAATTTTAAAGAGGGGTATGCATAGCACTATTTTCACAATGCAGCTTGCACCCCTCTTATTCTAATCCTTAAAAAGGTAAATAAAATGATTAACCTTTTGAGTGCCAGAGGGGTATGCAACACATTGCAGAGCAATGCGTTGCGTACCCCTCTGGCACTCAAAGAGTTAACACACCACAGCTCTGAAATGGAACGGTCTGCCCACAAATGTAACTGCCAGAAAGAGTTACATCAGTTACATTGGATCAGTTTTAGAGGCTCTACCCTAGTGTGTCCAAAACGGGCTACCAGCTACAAGCTGTAAAACAAAACAAAAACAAAATAGACAAACATAATGAAATAATATGTTCATAATCTTTAGTTAAAATGGAGTCCATGCAGTAATGGATGTCAGTGTACCAGTTCAGTAAAATGATAGGTTTAATATCAAAAGTCACATTTAAATAATATTACTTATATGCACAACTTACAAAATTTAATGTATACATTTCTTACATAGTACTTGACCTTTACATCCAACTAGTTGCTAGTTTGTCTCATTGATGATACTCTTAAAGACAGTAGTCATAGCAGACTGCTCTCTATTTGGATTATGACTCACTCACTTTCCTAAAATGCCTTCTCAAACTATTTATGATGACTACTGCAAACATAGCCCCCAAGTGTCCCTCTTTAGGAGGGACAGTCCCTCTTTGAGATCCAAATCCCTCTGTCCCTCTTTCCCACCCTGGTGTCCCTCTTTTCAGGCGATCAGACTGTGTGGGTGTATATTAGTGTATCGCATTGTTCCACAGCAATAAAACTCACATTAACCCCTTAAGGACCAAATATGTACATGTACGTCATGGTGAGAAAGTGCGTAAAGGATCCATGACGTACACATACTTCATGGAATTCAGCGGTTCCACGACCTCTGATTCCAGTAAAAAAAAAAAAAAAAAAAAAAATGCTCTGCGGTCATTAAGTGTGGCTGGTCCTTAATCCCTTAAGGACTCGTGACAGTCCTGGACCGTCATGAGTTGTTATTCCTTTAAGGACCCATGACGGTCCTGGATTGTCATGGAATTCCGGGCTCCCTGCGCTGTTGCACGCCATTCGGGGAGTCCGAAATCGAATCGCATCAAAAACAAAAATGCTCCGTGGTTCTTAAGTGACCGCCTCGTGCTTGCGCGGCTGGTCCTTAAGGGGTTAATGTTTGTTTAAACTTCACTATGAGTTTATAAAATAGTCTATATAATAAAAGATTTTGTTCTTGTTCTAAATCATTTATTCAGTTATACAAAACACTGTCAATAGGTCATGAAATAACCTAAAAATTATTGGTAATGCCCTGCCCATCAGCCACGCCCCTAACAACAGAACCTAAATAGGAATAGGATCTGTAGAAATGAAATAACTGGAGAAGCCATCTCTACTTTGCCACCTCCTTATCATGCCTTTATACCCTCTAAACTAAAACAATTCCTCAATTAAAAATATAACACAACAAACTATATCAACATTCTCAAATATGCCTGCTGGTTTAATGTATTAAGATATAACATCCAGAATGTTTCTCTAGTAATCAGGATCCTGTTAAAATTGCCCCTGCTAGGTGTTACAAGGATCTGTCCAAAACAATAAACAGTTGGAGCTGTTGAGGACAGCTTGAAGAAAAAAATAAATATGAGCGGTAATAACTTTTGGATGGAGGAAAAAAAAAAAATAATTGGTCAGCAGTGAGCAGCCTTATTTTACTCAGCAGGAAAAGTTTATTGATCCTTACAGAATTACAAGGAATTCCACTAAACAACTCTAAGGAAGGAAAGACATGGGAACAATGCTGGGGATGGCTGACTGTGTATATGCAGTTCTTCGACTACTGAGGACATGCAGGAATAATGCAGTTCTTCTTGCAATACTCACTATAATCTAACTACCTTTAAGAATAAAGTTAACACATACAAATTAACTTGGAACGATTACCGAATTCATATATCGTAAAAACTTCATTTTAAGTTACTGGTAACAATTAGCATTCAAATACATGTATTATTCAAACTGTTGTAATCCCTTAGATGCTATTCAGGTTTCACTGCAATGATTTCAACTGGGGTTACACTTTGAAATAAATGGTCCCTCCACAACAAATTAAAAACCACTGATCTTGTAATAAAATCCTGGTTATTCATTCTATTTGTCTATCGTTTGGAGCATTATGCCTTTGATCATATTAGTAACTGCAATATACTCATGGTTCTCATCTAATTCAATTTAATGTTAGACCCAGAGGACCAAATGCTTCCTCAGCTCACTAGAACAGTTTCTTGTAAAGCTTTGTACTTATTAATTTCAGACACAAAACACAAGAGAAAGGAGTTGTTTTCCACTTCTCATAACAAATACCTCTGCAAATGACTTCATGATGACCCTCATAAAATGAGTGTAGAAACTTAAACATTGCCACTACATTTCAGAGGCAACATAAAGAAGATTACTCAAATTAGCCAAGAGACATAAGATGAAGTCAGAATAAAATACTCTTAAGAAGACAGCTCAAATGATTTCCCTTTGGATCCGAGCCCTCCTAGATGTATTTTTTTAATTATTCAAGTGCAAGACACACACACTGATAGCAAGGTGGCTTCAATTGCTTCCAGCATTGAAGAATCAAGAACATTGGAAACAAAGGAAATATGTAAGAGGATCTTTTTTTAAAGTGAGACAACTCCTCAAAAGAGGCAGGAGAAAGGACAAGCCCAGATTTCCTGAGCAGACCTCACATCCTAAAGCAAGTTCAAGAACAAGTGTTTGGACTTGCTGAAATGCATTTCAGGCTAATGTGGCACTGTACTAACCAACATAATTTCTTTTAGAGAGATCTTTCCTGATATAATTGCAATGAGAGACAATGAGAAGAAGCCACTGCAAAAAGAACTGTCAATTCAATATGAGACTATTCCTGTGATTTCAGGGTGGTTAAAAAGAGTTGATAAAGTGTAGAGGACTTCTCTAGCGATGTCACTTCTCCAAGTCCTATATTATTCTATGGAGCCAATGCACTAATATTTCTCCAACTTTGGATATATTAGTGCATAGTCTCCATAAAATAGCATAGGAACTGGATAAGTGATATCTAGACTAGAGAAGTCTTCCCCGCCTTATCACCTCTTTATCACACCTTAATGAATCATCCCCCAAATATTCCTAAAGCAGAGAAAAACAGATTTAAGTTACAAGAAACACTAATGATAACCTGAAAATATGTGAAATGGCATTATCCAGTAAAACAGCTTATTTATAAAAGGACCTAACAGTTTTATAGAAGACAACTTAGGCCCCTTCATAATCTAGAGTTATTTGTGCTAAAATAAATGTCCATTAATTGAGTAAATCGAAACCCTCCAGAAAAAAACATTGAGAAAGAAAGAAGGAAACTATAAAAGGCAGTGCAGAAGAAGCCAACAGTACAGGAACACACAAAAAGTGGTCAGGTATACTGCAGTGTAAATGCACGTGTACTCCACGTCTCAATTATAAATTCAACATGGATGTCAAAGATGACCTCAGGAGTAAGCTGAATCTCCATTGTATCCTCCTTAGTTCACTCTGTTAGGAAACTCCTTAGGTCTCGACTCTGGCCAGGGCATGTTTTCTCAAGAGTGATGTGTCGGGTGGGCACAGTATAGTTGTAACAAAGGTAATATCAGAGTTGACCTAGGAATATCCCAGGAAGCCAACATGAAGACCTCCTGTTGTTGCTGGATTACAGCTCCTATCATCCACCTACAGCCAATAGCCTGCACAGGATGATGGGATTTGTTGTCCAGAAGCAGATGGAGACCCTAATGTTGTCCACTGGAAAACTAATTCTTTAGTTCCAACTTTACCCTACATTTCTTCGTAATGCAGGATGGAGTTGGTCTGTGCTGCTTTGGCTACTTCACTCCCTGTCATTCAGTTCAAAATGTTTCTGGACTGATCAACACCTGAGGGATATCAGGAATGGATAGTATTAATAAATCTGGTGGCTAGAATTAGGGACCCCTTTTTACCAGTACACCTTTAGTCATTAAACTTTATCTGTAAACATTTGTTCCCCATACTGTACAGTGATGAAGAATGTGGATGCTTCACAAATAAAAGAGAACAATAAATAATAATATGAACAATAATAGATCACTTTACATAGAATAGTGATCTTCTAATTTTTACCAGTATGTGGTATAGAATAGGAAATATTTACTTGTCCCACTTAGGCAGACATGGGGCAACAAGGATGCTGGTTTAACCCTTTGAGTGCCATAGGTGTATGCAAAGCATTGCTATGTAATGAGTTGAGTACCTCTCTGGCACTCAAAGGGTTAAGGACGAGATCTATGCACAACACATGGTGATGTATGTAATATTTACATTCACTAATATTAAAAGGTAAAGAGGAACCAAGCTTCTTTGCAGACAGACTCGTGGTTTAAATATTGATGTATCTTATGCTTTAGTTTAAAAAATAATATGTAGCACTCACTCCAAGTTTGTCAAAACAAAATCAATTGAAAAGGAATTCGGCATGATATTCATGGGATTAAAAATATTGGCTCCTCTTACAATTAATCAGCAACTCCCAAACTGGGGATATGTCCTCCATGAAGAGGCATAAAGCTCTTTGGGGGGGGGTGCAAGTCTTTGTTTCAGCAAACATCACAGTTGTTACGCAACATAACAGAATCCATATTGCCGAAATGTGATCCCAGGCAGAAGTTGGGAAAGTGAATAAAAGGAGTGTCTGCTCATCCAATCCTGACTTTTACAAATAAATTACCTATGAATTACTATAAATAAAAGAGTGGGGATTTAGTTGAATGTTTTTGGCTAAAGGCATGTATTCAGTATAATACATGTTTACATATTGTAGGCAAATAGGGACTTGCCTGAATCTGGGGTGCCTTGAAGGGGCAAGCGGCTTACCATGCCTTTAGCCAAAAACAAATAACTAAATCCCCACGGTTTTATTTATAGTTAAGTCATAGGTTATTTCGTTAAAGTCAGGATTCGATGCACAGACACTCCTTTTGTTCACTATGTATATGTAGCCAAGAAATATCTTGCTGCTTTTCTGACCATACACATATGTAATTATTCGAACACTACTAATAAACGCTATTTTGAGTTTGCTAGGAATCTGATTATTTTATGTTTTTTATATCTATTTTGGGAGGTTTTTGCTCCTCTCTTGGTTATTAGCTCTCCAGCAGGGTGATAGCCGATTAGGGAAGGTATAAATACCCCCCCCCCATTTCCCTCACAAGGGGTTTCTTCACAGAAGAAGTAAAGTTGCTTTATTAATTGTATTACACTAAATATATGTTCACAGATTATTTATTTGTAAAAAGTCAAGATTCGATGCGCAGACACTCCTTTTGTTCACTCTGTATATGTAGTCAAGAAATGTCATTCTGTTCTCCAGACTATACAAATAAGTAACTGTTTGAACACTACTAATAAAGGCTATTTTGAACTTGCCAGGAATCTGTATACTTTATATTAGAAGTTGGGAAAGGTTTGTTCAAAAGCAAACTGTAAATCAGTTTGTTAAATTTGAACTGCCTTTTGTCAGAGTGGTCTGCAATGTATTTCAACTGTGTGGCAGCACATGAGTTAGAAAATAATGTACAAACTTATTGCTCATTCATCTAACCGGTCAGTCTTTAACCTCTGTTGGCACATGCCTCAAAGAATGGGAGGCTATTAGGCAATAGTAGGGGTTGAGGCAACTTGCTGGGGTTTGGGGTTGTGGCTAAGGAAAGATTACAAAAGTCAGGAGACACAGACCCACTCGGTTTAGAAAAACAGAGATCTGCCAGTGTGTAAATATTGTGAATTTACATTCTCAATGGGAAAATCAGGGGTGGCTAACAGAGAAGTAGGGGTCTTTCTTGTAGAGAATGTAATGGGACAAGTCTGGCAAATGGAACTTAATCCTTTGAGTGCCAGAGGGGTAAGAAACGCATTGCTTCACAATATATGGCTTACCTCTTTGGCACTCAGAGGGTTAATATATATGGAAGGTCTCCATTGGCCAAACGGGACCATTCAAGATGGCTATATCCATCTATCTAATTATTTACTTTTTATTGCCTACAAATTAAAAAGATCAATTTTAAATTCTGACTTTTTCTTGTCCTAAAAGGAAAAAGAATAGGGGAAAATTAGTTTTTATATATGAAAGCATGTTTCCCTGGGCAGAGTCACTGATAACAGAAGTAAAATACACATAGAAGTGCATCTTCCTCAATAAGCATGGGGTTTAGCTGATGCCACTGGCATCTCCTCTCTTCTGAGCAGTATGGTATCTCAAAAGGGGACAAAGTTCTTCACTGCTTAAATACCACCACTGATGTGAGTGCACATATTGTTTTGTAGTGATGCAGTCACTTTGCAATGTGATGTACTTGCTCCATTAGTCTAAATCCTTTTGAGTGCAGAATCTGGATTTGGCATAATACATGCAACACAGCAGTAATATTTGGTTTGTGCATCTGTATATCAAGATTAGAGTTTCAGTGGAAGGGAAGTTTAATCCTGCCCAGACCCTGTAAAATCCAAGATTGAGCTCTGAAGGAAAGAAGCTGGTGAAAATACCTATTTCCTCAGCAACACACAGCTCATGGGGAGAAAATCATGACAAACACTTACTTAATTTACTTTACAGGTCCCTTTAATCTAAGCATCACGTCCTTCAATATAAACACTTTATTCTCCCCTTGCCTTTACTATTGCATTGCCAGTGTACATGTTCAAGCAAATCTCAATATTACTTCATATTTTACCTAACAAATTCCACGATATGGAAACATAGTTTAACCCATTAATGGCCAAATTAAATATTTGGCTAACGGCATGGTATATTTATTATTAACTTTGTATAGATTCCATAGAACATGAAGACTGTTGCTCAGGAGAGTTTTTAGTTAGTAAGATAACCTTTCTAATATTGTTCTAGCTGAATTGCACTGTGAAAACAAAGGGATGATCATTTAAACTCCTAATTAACAATAATACATTAAATTTAGACCTTCATGAACAAATATTTAAAAGCAAGTAGAATGTTCCCACATCTCAAAATTTAAATTTAGCTTACAAAGCTACATTTAAGAAAAAAAATTCCTCTCCAATGAGATTTCTCAAAAAGCCTGTGAAGCTGAACATAATAGATATACAACATATATGACTATTTCTGAAGTTTAAAGAAAAACTATAACATTAAGCAAATGTTGCTCTTTTAATCCTTTGGATACTAGAGATGCCCCTGACACATTGAAAAAGAAAAAAAAACCCTGGAGACATCTCTAGGATGCAAATGATCTTCAAAAAGCATTCTGGTAGATCTGTGTTTTAACATTAAAATATGCAGTTTCCTACAGCTACTACCATCCATCTGTTCCATCTTGCTCATATCTTTTCAAAGTATACATAGAAATGGATGAGCAATCCACTGCAAATATAATTTCCCAACCACAACACATTGAATAATTGTCGATCATTAGAAATGTGGACTTCTCAATAGATAGCAGACCTTTGGAATCTTACTGAATTGTAACATCAGCAATAAGGATTAGTTGAACAATGGGTATTCAAGTATGAGATCATTTGTATTTACGGATAAATCTTCTTATTCCGCATTGAAAACTGGTACCATGTGGTAAAGTATTCTCTGGCCATGAGGGCAGAGCATTTACCTTAAAAGGCTTTCTGGAGGCAGAGACTCCCTCCCTATTGCACTTTACCCCCACAAAACATGATCAGTTTTAACAAATAGCAAAGATCAAAACTAGAAGAGAGACAGGAAAGTGTGTCACTTGAACTGGACAACCCAAAGAAATGCCCTTGTCCGGAACTCAAACAACTCCTTTTTTCCAGGAGGGAAGTCCTGTGTTCCTCATGGACTAAGAGAATAGGATTTATCACTGAGTGCACAAAAATCCTCTTTTCTCTTTCAATCAATGTAGAACCCAGGAACCATGGGAATATACTAAAGCTATTCCACCAAGATTCCAGGGAGGGAGAGAAAACCCCATCAAAATACAGACCAGTTCCAAAAGAGATGAACTAGAAGAAATATGAACCTCAGGTGTCAATGGACACCTAAAAACCAAACAGAGTAACAGGAAAAAAAACAGGTTACTGGTAATGAATACAATGGCCTGTATGACATCCATCCAAAACTGGCTTCAGTAGTGTTCAACAGACGTATGAAGGGATGATGACACCAGCTTGTGAGCCTTAATCACAATAGCAATGACAGAATCAGAGAAACCTTCAGGATAATGGCATCAGGAGCCAGGCCATCAAAGCAAATTTTCCATGTCCGGTGACAGAATCAAGAGGTCCAGAAAGAGTGGAATCCAAAACAACTCTGCTACAGATAGACTGAGAAGGTATGAGAATCAGTCTCGGTGAGGTCAGAATGATCAGAATTATGTGATCCTGCTCCACACAGAGTTTCCTCAATACACTTGGAATCTGAGGGAATGGAGTAAACACATTCACCAGGAGAAATGCCAAGGAATCACCATCTAGTCCAATGTAAGAGTGAGAAGGTCCTACGATCTGGACAAAACAGAGGGACCTTGAGTTTCAACCATGGGGCCATTAGATCCATGGTCAGAAGACCCAAAAAAAGGACTATGGAGTTTAATACCATCAGGTTAAGTTTCCAATTTTGTGGGATCCAGCTGAATTGGGCAAAGAAGACTTCCTCCAAGGCAGGGACCATATACCCTAACAGTGTCATGTACTCCCATAATGTTGTAGACAGGCAGAGTAAGGCTGGATACACCTGCCGAGGCAGCAAATGAATCTTCGACAGAAAGACCTGTCAATGAAGTGTGTTGAATCTTAAGCGGATAAAGAGAAGGGACCTTGGACATAACCAGAGAGGATGTCTTGAAACTGAGCACTCAACCATGCTGATCCAGAATGGGCACACAAGTCTCAATTTGTAGGTGTTGAGCCTTCCCTGAATGAGTCTTTAAGAAAAGAGAGTCCAGACAGGACATTAGAGAGATATCAATAGAAAATGAACGTAGACAACAAAGACCTTCGTAAAGACCTGCAGCAAAAATGAGCCCTAAAGGAAAGGCTGTGAACTGAAAATAACGGTCTTCAAAGGAAAACTGCAGGAAACATGATCTGTATGGATGGAAATATGAAAATAAGTATTCTTTATATCTAGGGGGACTAAAAACTCCCCTGGACATGTAGTGGAGATCCCAAAAAGCAAAGACTCCATTTTGAACCAGAGTGTAAGAACAAAATGGTTGGGATGCTTCAAGTCCAGAATTGCCATCTTTTGTTTTAGGAACTATGGAAAGGATGGAATCTTTCCTGAGGAGGAACATGTACAAAGACCTGCATGTCCAACAAAGAAGAAACCACGTCTAAAAATAGACAGTACCTCTCTGGACCGCTAGGAACTGTAGACATGAGGAAGTAAAGTGGAGAAAGGGTTCTGAAGTCTATACAATACCTTTCCGTGATGACCAGCAAAACCTATTGGTCCTCATCGGAGAGAGTCCACATATTGTGAGAGAGATGCAGAAGGCCTCCAATTGCTTGAGGCAGACCAGACCCCTGCAAGTCATACAAAGGTAGACTTATCAGCTGGGGCTTTTGGGCAGGCTTCTTGTCTGTCAAAGCCTGGTGGGTTTTCGGGGTAGGACATGCCTGGGTCACTGCCACAATAGACACCCTGGAAGCACAAACATACTGGTGGGGGTATCAAAAACCACACATCTGTGAAAAAATGAATACTTAGGGTTAACTTAAAGTAAAAGTTTATTCTTAACCTCAGCATCATGGCTAATAACCTTCTCCAATTCTGGACCATATAATTTCTTGCTCACAAATGGGACAAAGACCATTGGTTAATGGACCATATTTTTAGCCAAAGGGTGCGAGTTGAAGCAACAGAATGAGCTAAGGCTTTCCCAGTAAGCCTAGCAGTAAGTCACACATTAGCCACAAGGACCTTAGAAATGGCCATAACAGCCTCTTTAGGAGCATCCATATAGTCAGCTTCAGAGTTGTTCCCCCTAAAAACCAATACCCCCTAAGTGTCCCAAGACTTTAAGAGGAAATCCAGAAGCTTATCTACCTAGTCTTTATGTGACGCAGAATCCTTAAGCATCAATGCTGCAAGTTTAGAAAAGTGAGAAATTGGAGGATCTATTGCTGTGGTAGAAGTCCACTGTAATAAGGCATCAGAAGAAAAGGGATAGAAGAGTGGAATTTGTCTAGGAATAAAGAGTCACTTATCCTGCTGCTTTCATTCCTCTAGAACCCCCTGATCTAAGGAATGGAGAGGAGGGAAAAATTTCACAATCACATTTATGCCTTTTAAATATATCATAACTTGAGCACGAGGCCTCAGAGACCTTCATGGTCTCCAGAAATGTCCTAATAAGACCCATGGCAGGTGAGCCAGGGTCTTCCTTGAACGGTTCTCTGGGTAAAGGATGGATCAAAATCATTCTCCTCAGTTTTGCCTTCCTTGACAGACGGATCACCCTCCATAGGAACGAAGTACCAGTAGAGTCCCTCGGAAGGCTAATCTGACACAAAGAACAAATGGTTAGCGAAGAGACCCATGACCACTATGTTTGTTTTTGACAGGCCCATGTCTCCATTTTGTTCAGATATAGCCAGAAGACCCCCAAATATAGAATACAGGACAGAAATGTAATAAAAAATACTTATTTGCTTGAACATGTTAAAGACAGAATGCAAGGAGAGTGAATCAGTCACGGTGTATCACAAAATGCAGGAACAAAAAGAAAAGGGTAAGTAAATAGCCTCACCTTACTACACCCTGAGGCCTGGGAAGAATGGATTCATGTTAAATGTAGTTTTCTTTCCCTCCAAACATATAATGGCACTGTGGCTCTCCATCCATAATTTTTGTCTTGTTCCCCAGCAGTGTGTGTATGTGGAGGGGATGTCCCCAAGGCAATTCATTATCAGTAAGCCCCAATCTGCCCACAGGAATCCACATGGTGCGGCAGAAATCTTAACTGCAGATGCCTCATTCAATATGACCAGCGCGAGGTGCCTAATTCTTAAAACCTCCGCCGGCCCATCACAAAGACAGATTGAAAGGAGGTAAACTTTTAGTAAGCCAAAAAGAGAGTCCTCCTCTAAAGAGGAGTGGAAGGGGAATGGATCTGACAGAAAGGGTGAGCAGGGTGGAAAGCTAGTAAATCTACCACAAAACCTCAGAATGTGGCTTCTAGACATACACCAAGGACCTGTGCAATCAGAAAACTGGAATCCTCTTCAGTTTTTAAGCTCCTACACATAATTGTGCTCAGACATAAAGAGAGAGAAGAAAAAACACAGATGACCTAGGTTCCTGTATACTTCAAAGAGGCCAGAGATAGGAGCCCAACAGGGGATTACAAAACCCATATAAATTAAAAAAAAAAAAAAAAAAAAAGACTGCTAAGAGAATCTTTGCCCTGAGGAACCTCTTTTGGGGTCAGTTTTAAAACTGAGCAAGTCTGGTGGGGGTAAAGTGGAGTAGGAAAGGAGTCTCTGCCTCCGGATAGCCTTTTAAGGCAAGTACACTGCCCTCCTGGCTGGAGGACACTTTATCCTATGGATGAAAGAGAAAACAAATGAAAATTATTTATCTACAATGTATATATAAATAAATAGTTCTTCCTTTTCGGTCAAGTCCAAACGAATTAAAAAAATGTCTTAAATTAAGCAGGTTAATAAGATGTTAAAAGGAAAATTATAAAGGAAGCCAACAAAGATCATATCAAAGATGCTAAACTGGTGACCCATGTAACACTTGGTCAACCACTGGGTCCAATTTATAGGGTACAGCTTTCTAGTAGGTTCTAAAAAATGATCCATACCAACAAATAATTTGAAAATAACTATATGGATTATTACAGTGGCTAAGAAGAAAGGACCAAACAATTACAAATAAATGGCCTACCAAGCACAAAGGATCATGTCAATGCATATCTTTAAAATGTCACAGCTTTTTGTTTTTTCTTTTTATGACTTGCAGTTTAATGATAAGACCCCCCCAGTCACATTGTAATTTTTCTTACTACTGCTTTCCACGTGTGATCTGGAAGCAGGAAAGGTGTGACCAATAGCTGGCCAACGTGTGCACCAGCCAATATAACTGGTTGGTGCCCACGTGTATTAGACATTCATTGAAGGTTGGAATGAGCGCTGCAACTTCTACCAGCGCTCGTGCAAAAGACCCGCAAGCTGCTCCATGATTCGCCATGCAGACCTTCCTTATTGTATCCGTGCGACAACACAGAAAAGTTGCAACTCACTGGATTATGGTGTGTTCAGCTTGGGACAATAGTCAACCATTTGAAAGGTGCCAGTGCCAGCACTGAAACTTTCACAATGTCCAAAAAAAACAATTCAGCATTTATATGCATGTGTTGCCAGTGTGAAAATGGCCTAATAATCAACTAAAGATGAAAGTCAGCAAGTGATTTTAAGATGTAAAATATAGGTTAACGTGTAAATAAAACAAAAGGTCAGTCTCCAATATTTTAAATAAAAAATGTATCCTGCAAATCTATGTTTTTCAGTTAAAAGGGCACTATACTTTTTATACCTTTAACAGTTACAGGGATAGTAATACATCAAAATAAATGGCGCTCCAATTAATTTGCATAGTTTTTAGTCCATATAGAGCAGTTTACCAATACAATCCGATTTGTAGATCATGAGTGATTAAGTGTCCCCCCCTCACTTCTTTCACCTTTTGTTAGCTGCCTCCCCTCAGATGTGGAATCCAGTCATTGGACCAGACAGCTTGCAGCGAGGCGCAATCTTCAGGCAGTGAGTATAAAGAAAACCCTGCCCCCTTGACGAAGGAGGGCAGGATTTTCCTTATGCTCACTAAAGATTGTCCTACTCTATGCTCCAGCTGGACCAGCTTGGAAAGGCAGTGTTGTAAAAGGGGCAGGTGTGGGGGGTACTTTAGAATTTAATTATTCTTGAACTAGAAATTGGATTTTATTGATACACCGCTCTACATGGACTAAAAACTATGTAAATTAATTGGAGCTCAATTTATTTGGATGCATTACTATTGCTTTAAAACTGAACTACCACCCAATAAGTATATTGCTCCACATAACTGCACATCTGGCGACTAGCTGCTCTGTAGCTCAAGTCACCAGAATTATTACCTTATTAAAGAGAAATCGCTATTCTTCCAAGACTGACAGCAGGATGAAGCGCGGACGTCTTGCCATAGAGACGTCCATGCGCCTGCACTGTCAGTCCCAGCCGGGTCTAGAAAGTGTTGCTAGGAGCCGGCCGGCTCCAAAAGGGACTGGCAGCACAGGCACGTGGAAGTCACTATGGCAAAATGTTCGCTCTCAGTCCTGCTGTCAGTCTTGGAAGAATAACGATTTCTCTTTAATCAGGTAATAATTCTGGTGACTGACGCTACAGAGCAGCTAGTCACCAGATGTGCAATTATGTGGGGCATAAAAGGTTATAAAAGAGTATAACTACATGGTCCTTAGTGTGTTAACAGATATAATTACCACGGTAAGTATTTGTAATGTAACAGAACAGTATATTTATGTCCAACAACAACAACAACAACAAAAAACACACAAATAACTGCTTTATGAAAAACACCTATATAGGCAAATACTAAAGTTAAATAAACATAACATTTCTTATGTCACCTACTCTAACTTCAGTTTTTTCTTCAAACTGATGCAGGCAGAGTGCATGTGAAGCAAATTATTATCATATGAAGCAGGTGAAGTTGGAGGGTCAGTAGTCCTACTTGTAACTGTCATGTCCACCTCCATGGGCATAACACCCAGGACAGACTAAAAAGGTTCTCTCTTGAACCAAGGAGGGAGTGGGTTGGTTTTAGTGTTCCTTTAAATGATATATGTGTCATTCATTTCTGATTTTTCTGGTCTAGTAAGATGAGAGGTTATTAGGAGGCGTTACTGTTCCTTTCAACATATACAGAACCACTTAAAGTGGACTTGTCTACTTGAATTCTTTTTGCATATTTGAAAACATCACTCAAAACGCTGCTTATGCATCAGAAGAAGCACAGTTGAGGGGGCATTTCTACTTTTGTTTCTGTAAAAAAGTGAAAGTCTCTCAGTGTAGCACAGAGCTTTATTAGCATATGAAACTGCACTGTAAAATGTAATTAACATATGAAGCCAGACTCAAAAGTTTCATTAGCACACATGAGAATAAGGAACCAAGTATGAATATCTTTATAAGTAAATATACATCTGCTTTCTTTGGGCCAACATGACAGAGGCAGTTTACACACCCAAAAGGGTTAATGATGTTTTCAGATATTCAAACTTAAATGAAGGTGACAGGTCCACTTTAATCTGTTTCTGAAGGTACAGCTTCACTTTAAGCACTGAAATGTAGTTGTTATGGATTTTGCTTTAATGTATGATATGCAATGTAATGAATGTATGACAAAATAAAAAATGCTTATTGTCTACATTTAAACAAAAATGTTAATATGTCATTTATTAAAATGTTTCAACGGAAATATCTGAAAAGAAAAATTAACATGACGAATCTGACATACTGTATGAATCGTGAAATGTTATAAAGCCTTTAAACAAACTTTGTTTTCAATTGAAATACCATACATACAGCTGTTCATCTCAGCTGTAGAAAAAAGTAGAAAAGAGTTCAAAAATACTTTATAAAAATAATTAAGTTCTTGAACATGGGAAGGCATTTTATAAATACATATTTTGTATTTGGCTTTTAAGCGCTTCTGTGAGTAGACCAAATATATATATATTTTCTCAGCATTAACCTTTTGTGTGCCAGAGAGGTATACAAAAGCGTTGCAACACAATGTGTTGAATATCTTTCAGGCACTCAACGAGTTAAATAGAAATGGTGTACTGTACCGGTCAGTGAATAGCAGCCTTTTAAATGTGGGTTACTTTAGAAATCCTAATTTTATACACTGAATGGTGCCATTATGCACTATATATCCCTGACTGACGGGCATTTAGTAACAATTAAGGGCCACATTCAGCAAGAAAAAGAGGTGCGATTCTGGCACAAACCAACCACACAATAGGGGACTAACAAATATTCCCAAAATTCCAAAGAGGTTATAACCTGTTGAATGTTAGAGAGGTTATTGCTTTGGAATGTGTTGGAAACCACTCTAGCATTCAATGGGTTAAAAGCCCAGTATAGTAAATAATGTTCATTTCTTCCCTGTGGTGCAGTTGGTTTGGCCTACAATTGCCCAATGTCTTTCTGCATGTGGCCCTTAACCCTATAAGGACCAGAGGGGTGTGCAACATATTGCCCTGCAATGTGATGCACACCTCTCTTGTACTTAAAGGTTTCATTTTTAAAGCAATTCTTTAAATTACATATTTCAAATATTTAAATGAATGTAGATGCAACAAGCTATCAGTTTACACACCCACTTTTAAGTTAAAGTGGAAGTAACACTTTGTAATAATACCCCGTGCACATACTTACTAAGGATAAGAAATCATCTTCTTCATTCAGTCTTAGGTATCATACCCATGGAGGCAGACGTGACAGCTGCTAGAAGTTTTTTCCAACTAAAGCAGGCATGGGTGCATGAGCCTTACTTAACCCTTTAAGTAACAGAGGGGAGCACAATACATTGCACAGCAAAGAGATGCACACCCTTCTGGTCCTTTAA
Organism: Rhinophrynus dorsalis; assembly: GCA_037306005.1. Lineage (NCBI taxonomy): Eukaryota > Metazoa > Chordata > Amphibia > Anura > Rhinophrynidae > Rhinophrynus > Rhinophrynus dorsalis. The sequence goes on from CM074719.1 coordinate 239,603,588, forward strand.
GGGATTATAGACAGTGGGTGGAGTGTCATGTGATCTTGCTAGCAACGACCATGCCCTCCTCTTAGACATGGCATCCAGGACAGACTGAAGTTATATTATCTCCTGAACAAGAAAGACTTTGGGGTGCTCCAGGCCCAAAATGTCAATCAGACCAGATCCATAACAAAGAGCAGAGACTCTCCAGTCTGTTTTAAAACTTCACTTTTACTAAAATGTCAATAAAAATTCTCGTGTCATATTTATGTCCAACGTTTAATTCCTCACTTGGATTTTTATCAGGGCTCAAACGGTTACAGTTTGGTCCCTGATGAAAGTCCCACAGAGGACTGAAACATTGGACATAAATATGACATGAGAATTATTGATTTTTTTAATAAAAGTAAAGTTTTAAAGAAGACTGGAGAGTGCTCGGCTCTTTGTTCTGGAGCTGATCTCCTGAACAAGGACCATGGAAAAAATTGAGAGAGACCATTATTATTTTCCAGACATAGTAAAGTATGTTAGGGTTATTATTAGGAGTTGTTAATTCCCCCTTAAAAGGGTTGTGCAAAAAAAACAAAACAAACAAACAAACGGATTCTTTTGAAAGGAAGAAAAGATCAGAAAAAAACATCAAAACAATCATGAAGCTGAATTTGCTATAAAGTCTTTTTCTAGTAGTCCCTACACATACCACTCTCTCCGAGAGATAACAGATCCGTCCACATGTGATACAAAATCATCTTCATTGTCATTGTAGCAGTTCTTATTATACCTTGTTATTATAGGCATTTTTTTATCAGGGTAATTATTAACTGGTCTATCAAACTGTTCTTGATATCTGTTGTAACTACCTAAACTGTTCCAATCAGAGTTTTCAACATCATGAATATATTCATTATAGATATGATCACTTGTTTTAGTATCAACATCTTTTTTCAGATTTTCGGGAAAAGGATCCAGATCTTCAGGCTGGAGAACATCTATTTGTGATTCTTTTTGCATATCTGATGGGGGAATGTAGCTCTTAGTAAAGTAGTCACCCCGGAACGTCTGTTTCCTTTTATAGAAGATGATTCCAAAAAGCACGATCAAAAGTATCAAGAAAAGACAACCTCCAACTACGCTGCCAATAATAGTACCAAAATTTCCATTCTGCACGGTTGCCAAAGTTGATGCTGGAAAATGAAGCTTTTTTGAAGATGTTGTTAAGCTTGCGATGTCAATGGTAGAGTGGGTCTGTGGGATTGTAGGAAGTGGAGTAGTAGCGGGAGGATCTAAAGAGAGAATCAGAAACAGACAAAGAAAAGGAAGAGAACGTCAGTATTGGCTAGATACCAAGGCTGATGAGTGTGAATATGAATGTCACTGTTTAGTAGCATTTTAGCTGCAAATACAGTAAAATGTGGTTTTATACATAGAGCTTTAAAGCAGGGTTATTTAGTAAAGCTTTGAGAGGTGTAAACACATTGCATTGTCAGTCTAAGGTTAAAGGAAACTTGGCTAATGTCCCATCCACAGATCTGTTTCTGTGTGAGTAGACCTGCCTGAAAGAGCTGGGATTGCATTGCAAGACCCAGCAGATCAGCTGGAGAGCTAATCCGTATCAGAAATGTGACCTGCAAACAAGACTATGAAGTCTTGCAGTTAAGTCTCCTGAAGCTGCACCCTCAGCCTCCATAGACTGCATCAGTTTTTCTTTTTTTTTTTTTTTTAGACATAAACATACAAATACCGTTACACAAGTACATACACCAAAACAACCATTACCCCCTAGAAACGCGCGTGGATTTATAACTCTACTACTTCCTGATATACTTGTTCACTCACTTTAAATAATTTGTCTGATGTAGTAGAACCCCAATAAACTCCTTGTTCCATTTTTAATTGCCATTTCAATTGTGACATAAATTGTGATGTTGACACCGGGAGAGAAGACTTCCATCCCCTTGCCAACAATATCTTTATGGCTGCAAAACAGTGTGTAATCAGGAACTCTTGCTTCATTGTTAGTACTGGCCAGCCCAGATTCAATAAGGCTATTTCTGTTTTTTTTTTTAGTTTAATATTAAAATATTTAAACAAAAAATTAAACCCCATCTCCCATGCTAACCTAGCCTTAGCACACGCCCACCAAACATGATAGTATGTTCCTCTCATAACACCACAACCCCAGCAAACATCTGACAATTGGGGGTTCATTTTAGTAATAACCGTGGGGACTCTATACCACTTATTCATCAATTTATACTGATTTTCCACCAGCGCCAAGTCATGAACATATTTGCTAGTTCTATTACAAGCCCTTTCCCATTCTGTAATAGATATTTGCTTATTCATATCCTTCTCCCATGTCGCAACTACTTTCTCCAAAACTCTGTCATCATCCTCAATTAACTCAATTACCCGAGAACAGGTAGAAAAAAGCTTTTTATTATCTAACCTTACAAATAATTTCTTTAACATTTACATAATTTCATCTCTCCTACCTACCAGGTATTTAAGCAAAAATCCTTTGACCCGCAGATATGAAAACAGCTCAGATCTTGGTAACTCATAGTCTCTTACTAATTCTTCAAAAGACCTAACTTTTCCCTCTGATAACAATTGTTCTACCCTATTAATACCACATACACTCCACTTCTTTAGGGAAATATCCTCCATATTATAAACAAGACACCGTAAATCTACAAAGCTTGGGATCCTTTCCTTAACCTGAAGTCTTCCCTTTAGCTTAATCCATTCCGGAAATAATTGATCCAGTATCCAGCAATTCTTAACTACTTCTTTAATCATATTCTTTGAGCGCACATCCCATAATAAACAAGTTAGATCCTGAACAGTACACAAATACGTTTCTATTTCATACCATTTTTCACCATAAGCCAAAGACTGCTGCATCCTACTCATGTGAAATAATATACTCGCTTTGTATAACCTATGGATAATAGGAAAACCTATTCCTCCCCTTTTCACACTTTTTGCCAGTCGCACAGCGCTAATTCGAGGAATTTTCCCTTTCCAAACGAAATTTCTAAAACTCGTCTGAATAAGATCCAGCCAGCTCTTGGGAAACCTCAAAGGCAACATACGGAACAAATATGTCCATCTTGGCACAACATATGCTTTAAGAATATTAATCCTCCCCCACCAAGAAATGTCATTACCTCCCCATTCTTTCAAATCTTTATTCATTACCTGTAAAACCTTCAAGCAATTAATCTCCACTATCCTTTTATAATTTGCTGGTATAATTATCCCCAAGTACGTATAACTCTGTCTCGTATACTCAAAACCATATCGCTGTTTAATATCTACTTTCGTTTGATGATCAGTATTATGGAACTGCACCACAGTTTTATTTATATTCAATTTATAATTAGCGATCTCACTATACCTGTCTATTTCTTCCATTAAACAAGGCAGGGATTCCTCCATCCTCCCCAACGTAATTAAAACGTCATCAGCATACATAGATATCTTCACTTTAACTTCACCTAATTGATACCCATAAATCTTACCATTCTGTCTTATATGAGCAGCAAACGGTTCTACAGACAGAATATACAATATGGGAGATAAGGGACATCCCTGCCTTATTCCATTTTTAAGATCAAACCAATCTGAGCACAGCCCAGAACCTACCACCCTAGCTTGTGGACAGCTATACAATGCCCGTATGGCCCCCAAAATCCACCCTCTCAAACCAAATCTTTGTAACGTGGCAAACATATACCTCCACCCGACCCTGTCAAAGCTTTTTCAGCATCCAATGACAGGGTCATTAGAGGAGTGCGCAGGCTTCTCGCAGAGTCCAGAATATTGAGCAGGCGCCTAAGGCTGTTACATGAGGATCTATTTTTAACGAACCCGATTTGATCTTTATCAACAATTTTTGAAAGAATCAGATTCATTCGGGCCGCTAAAATTGATGCCAGCAATTTAGCATCTACATTTATTAACGATATCGGCCGATAACTTGCTAATTCCACCGGATTTTTACCTTTCTTTAATATAGGTAAAATGTTAGCCTGCAAAAATTCCACAGGGGACCTCTCTTTCAAAGCCATTTCATTAAACATATTCCCTAAATGTTCCTTCACTAACTCTCGATAGATCCTGTAAAATTGATTAGTAAACCCATCAGGGCCAGGTGTTTTAAAAGGTAGTAATTTCCCTATCGCTATTAATACCTCATCCGAAGATATAGGAGCATTTAAATGATTTAATTGTTCCAACGATACTTGTGGTAAGGATATCTCTGACAGATAATCCTTAATCTTATCTTGGGGAACTCCCTCTGGGAGATTGTACAAACCCGCATAGAACCGCTTAAAGGCTATCCCAATCTGTTGTAACGTTTTATGTGTCCCCTCTTTATCAATAATAGTAGTAATCCTAGAATTAACACGTTGATCTCGAAGCTTTTTAGTTAGCATGCTATTTGGACGATTTCTTCCATGATAATATTTTATCTGCAATTTTTCCATATTTCTTCTCATAATATCCAATTCCTTTGTTTTAATATCTATCACAATCTCTTCAATAACCTTCTGTTTTTCTCTTGTAGGACATACTCTATTCTCTGCCTTTATTTTAAATAGTGAAGTATATAGTTCCTTTAACATTTTACCCTGCGCAATCTTTAGCTCGTGCTTAAGCTTAATCAATACTCCTCTCATGACAGCCTTAAAAGCGCACCATAGTACTGACCTAGACATAACCATATTATCATTTTCCTGAAAATAATACCTAATTCTTTCCTCAACAATTTTCCTATATTTTTCCTCTCTTAAAATAGTATCATCCAAACGCCATGTCCTAAAACGCTCACTCGCCACATTATCTTTAATCCACAGCATAACCATGCTATGATCAGACCATATAATATCCTTTATTTCCACTCGCACAATATTTTTAACAACTTGGTTATCCCCCAAAAACAAATCTATCCGAGAATAAGAATTATGCACCTGTGAATAAAACGTGAATTCCTTTTCACATACGTGATGCACCCGCCATATATCAAACAGATCCATTTCTCTCAATAATTTGTTAAACATCTGAGATTGTCTAACTAAACCATTGCAGATCTGGCTACTACCACCAACCCTTTTATCTAAATCTTTATCCAAAATACAATTAAAATCACCCGCATATATGACCATACCCATCTTAATTTTTTCCACCGTGTCACAAATAAAACGGAGCGTCTTAACAGGCACCTGATTTGGCAGATACACATTTACTAGAGTAAAAATCTGATCTTCTATTTTACAAATTACTATTAAATATCTACCTTCCTCATCAGTCAATTGGAACTGTACTTCCACCTGACTATCTTTAGAGAAAATAATCGCCACACCCCTCTTTCTACATTGCACTGAAGAATGTATAACATGTCCGACTCTCCCTTCCCACCATTTCAAACTTTCATCGGACTTCCAATGCGTCTCCTGAATACACACTATTTGAGCCTTATCTTTATAAATTAATTCCATCACCTTATGTCGCTTATATAGGGTATTTAATCCACGCACGTTCACAGATAGTAACTTAACTATAACCCTCCCACAAGTCCTCCCTCCTCGTCCACAAGGGCAAGAACATCACCTCTACAAACACACATCTAACTCCACAAAAACATACATACATAGTGGGATATGACCACTTCATCACAACACACTATGTAAACCACCAATTCTCCCTCACCCAGCAACCCTGCCAGGTTACACCCCACCCAATAATACAACCAATTGGGTCCTTAGTCCACATAGAACTCTCAGCCGGTGCTGAGCTCTTAGCCGGTTAATCATCACTTACACACAAGCACTAAAGTATATACAGCAAGGGCATACCGGTGCGGGGTCAGTTCCAATCCACCTCTCTCTTCACCAAAGAGGGAGAGAGAGAAAAAAAAAACAAAAACAAAAAAAACACATATATAAATATATATATATATATATATATATATCCCTATATATATATATATATATATATATATAATTATACTATCCCCCCCCCTCTTTAAAGCAATCAGACATCCATTGTTTTCATCACACAACCCCAGTGCAAAAACCCACGATAAAAATTATAATAAACACCACCCCCCCCAAAGAAATGGCCGACAGCCATTATTTGAAATGACAAACACCTAGTGCAAAAAAAAAAACAAAAAAAAAACCTTCCCAGCACCGGGGTGCCCCCGCTCAACTAGCCATAACAGGGCTCTCCAAGGCTTATCATAAATCAACATTATACCCCAAATACATAACAAAAACACTTTTTAATTATACCCTACTTGCTATACCTAAAGGGTATCCCCACCCAATATGTGCCGCGGCTGCAAAACAAAAAAAAAAAACCCCACATACATATATATACATATATATTATATACACATACATATATATATATAATTATACTATCACCCCCCCCTATTAAAACTAATGAGCGTCCACTCTTTTAAAACACACAACCCCAGTGCAAATACCCTCAATGTGAATTATAGTAAACCCCCCCCCAAGAAATGGCAACCAGCCATTATTTAAAGTGACAAGCACAAAAAAAAAAAAAAAAAATTATATAATCCTCCTCCTCTCCTTCCCCCCTCTCTATACCAGCCCCTTATTATCCAACCATAACCCTAGATCTTCTGGTTTTTTAAATGTATACAGTGCATCCTCCCATACTATTCTAAGGGAAACTGGGAACACCCATTTATAACGTATATTATTCTTTTGTAAAATTTTCAAAAAAGGAGCAAGCAATCTTCTCCTCACTCTTGTCCTATATGACAAATCCTGGAACAACAAAATGTCCTTATAAGGTTCACCCAGTGATCCAACATTTTTTCTTTCATACAAAACCAAGTCTTTATCCCTAAGGGACGCAAAGATCACCACCACGTCTCTTGGGACATCTTGACTCAAGTTCTTAGGTCTTCTTAGCCGATACATCCGTTCCATCTTGATTCCCCCATGGTCTTCTTTAATCCCCAACTCCATGAAGAAATTTCCCAAATAAACTTCCAACTGATCTTGTGTAATCCGTTCTGGTATATTCCTGAAGCGTAGGTTTCTCCTTCTAAAGCAATCCTCCATATCCAAAACTCTATCTTCCAGATCCTCTATTTGTCCTCTCCTAATCTCCTTGGTAGACTCTATATTTTGTTGCTGGACCTCCATCTTAGCCATATTCTCCTCCATCTTTACCATACGTGAAGATATCCCCTCTATCTCCAGTTTAATTTCTGCGGTGCTCTTATAAATCTCCTGCTTTAAATTAATCGACTGCTCCTCTAAACAGGCTTTAATAAAATCTTGAGAGACTACGCCTCCCCCATTGTCAGAGTTTGCCATGAGAGTCAGCCCCTGTAAGCTCTTTTTTGTTCCCACTGATTCCGTTACTTTTGGCAAAAAAAAGCTGGATGAGCGTCTGTCTCTCTTCTCTTCCACTTGATCTTTTTTATTCTTATCCTTCTTAGGAGGCATTTCCTTCCTTCATTGCCCAACACAAACATCAAGTTTTAAAGCAGTCTGCGCAATAGCCATCCTCTTAAAGAGAAAATACACAAACGTGAGGCCTACAGAAAGGCCATGCATACTCTTCACAGAATATTAAAGGAGGATATCTCCAACGTATAACTTACATTTTGAACCTAGGTCTCAATCCAATTTTGTCCATCCAAATAAAACTTATTACACTAGGTCTGACTAATACTGCCGCAAACTTTGCAACGTTATAGATCAGGCATCACATTTTATGCTATCTGTTTAGAGGCATGCATGCCTGGATGTCTTCACATATATCTTTAACACACATATTTCAGCCTCCATCACCTCTTAAAAATACAGAGTCTAATATTAAATACTTTCAAGTCACAGAAAAGCATTTAATCCAAAAGTATTCTTCCAATCCGATCCTTCAGATCGTTCATGACATAATATGTTCCACTTATCTGTGTAACCGGAGGTATCTCCAATTTAGGCGAGCCGACATTTTCCTCTCCACATTTCCTGAGGCCGTGCTTCTAGCAATCTGTTTATTATTTAGTGTTGTTTATTGTATTGTCATCCGACACTGCTTATTCCCTGTTGGACCAAGCTTTCGGCATCTCCGCCAGTCTTACTCAGAGGTCTTACTCCAACACCTTCCTCACACTGGCGCCAGCTGCATCACACCTCTCGGCCCTCCTTTAGCCGAGGTTTAGCCGCTGCTCGTCCTGCCTTCACCGTCCAAAACACACAGTTCCTCCAGCTCACAGACGCTCACGCCCCACAAGGAAAATTCGTCCGCCCGCCATCTGAGCTCCTCACGCTCCACCACTTCCGGCGTCTCAGCACCGCCGTCGATGACGTCCGCTCACAGCGTCATCATTCCCCGCTCCCTGCATCAGTTTTTCAAACATGATCCTTATGGTTTATGAGGACTATGGCCATTTTTCATCATACAATTCTGGAGCAAACCAAATGCAACACAGGGTTGAAATTAAAATGTAGCCAATGGCCTCTGATTTAAATTGAGCTTTTAACAAGTTGACTGCTAGAGAAGTCTCCAATGCATTTAATTCATTCCCTACAGAATACACAGCAAGTGTACATACTTTCTTGATTATCCCATGCAAGCTAAAAACATTGGTTTTCATTTTCAGACCCCCAAACCTACCCAACCTTACAAAGTCTACACAGGAGCAGATGGCAAAATAGAACAACTGTCCTTTCAAAGAAATTGCAAAAGATGATGCAACAAGGACAACTACAAAATATTTCCATGTTTATTAACTTTGATAATAAAGTTAGACCTTCTGACACCTTTCAACAGAAACATTCCTTTCCATTTTATTTCAGGTTAACATGTATGCAAAATATTGTTAAGTAGATGAAAATATCTACATCTGGATTTACAGTATATATTTGTACTGAATTTTACAGATTATTTACATCTTTTTATTTATTAAAACATGCTTGTAACACACTGCCATTTTTTTACATAATCTTTATTTTGAGATTAAAAAATAATTGTGAAATTTAAAGAAACATGGTGGGGTATGCACTACTATTAATCTTTCTAAGTCCTGTACTAATAATCTAATGGGAGAGCAGCAATTCAGTTTTCTCACTTAGGACTGAATTTCAGTGCAGGTGATAATTTTAATTACTGGCTATATCTACAAATTCTCCCATAGACTTCAATCGTAAAATGTGAGATCAGGAGCAATTTTCAACCAGGTCGTGGCAGGTAGATGACTCACCTGCAGAGCAATTATATTACATGAGCAGAGCGATACCCCCATTACATACCTATGCAAAGTAATACTCCATTACAGAATTAGGTAACCTGGTACCTATTTTTTTTATTTTTTTTTTTTTTTTTAAAACCAACAATACCGCTTGGAGGCCTCTCTAAAATTCAGGTTAAAATTCAAATATATGGGAATGTGTGTGTGTGTGTGTGTGTGTGTGTGTGTGTTTGTGTTTGTGTTTGTGTGTGTGTGTGTGTGTGTGTGTGTGTGTGTGTGTGTGTGTCTCACATCCTGGACAGCACCAGGTCATTTATCATGTATGGTTATTTTAAATGCAACATGGATGCTTGGCAATTTATTCTAGATTAGCAGGACAAACCACAATACTGGCACTAGTGACTAGCCAAACCGGGTCCTAAATGCAAGTTTTAAGGATAATACTGCTTAAGCACTGATTGTTCAATCAGTGTGTCAACATGTGTTCAGTCAGAGATATCCTTGAAAACTGAACTGATCGTATATCACAAGGGACAGGGTTGCGTAGAATGTAAGATTAGTGCCTTCTAATAGTAACCCTCTACTTATTACTTAGCACTATGATGGATATTTACATTTCCATGATAATGCTAAATGCACACCTTAAAGCTGAACTATCCGCATATAAAAGTGCCCCCCAATTAATTTTTACTATAGCGTTAAGCATATAAATCCTTTGATAATCCTTATTAAATCCAGCATTATTTAGAAATCTAAGTTCTTCAGAGACTCACCACCAGACGACAGAGCAGACATCTTGCCAACGAGGCATCTGTGCATCTGCGCTGTTCGTCCCTGTATCCTCAATGATTGGCAAGGGGGAGTTGCACTGTACCTTAAGGTACAGACAGACTGACAGTGCAGGTGCACAAATGCCTCTTCGGCAAAATCCCTGGAGGTGAGTCTCTGAAGAACTTAGATTTCTAAATAATGCTGGATTTAACAAGGATTATCAAAGGATTATATGCTTAACGCTCTAGTAAAAATTAATTGGTGGGCACTTTTATATGAGAGATAATTTCGCTTTAATAATTAGGATCTGTTGCCAATATCTTGATCAGCTGTATGCACAGACTTTTTTTTAAATTTACATATCATGTATTTCCTGTACCATTTTCTAATAATACAGCTCTCAACATATTTGTTAAGAAGCAAGCATGGCAAAGGGTATGAGGAACACTGAGAAAAGATGCTTAAAAAGATCAAACCATAGAATATATGATACAGTTTATGTACTGGTGGGTGTTCGTAAGCTTAATTTAAATAAGTAAGGCAATTAACGTGTAGTAAAAGGGGACAAAGCATGATTCAAAAACATCAGTAGTTTTGGTAATGATCAGCTAGTAACAAGCCTGTCAGTGTATGTAGCAGTCTCAACAGGAACTTCTTCTACCTACTATGGGTGAGACGCTTATCTCACAAGTGCCATACAATAAGAACTATTCTGAAATGTGACAGACTGATTCTGTCCACATGCAAGCCTAGCCATAAAGTGTCATATAATTCCTCTATGAATAAGAGAAACAGCTAACTCCAAATGTATGTTCCAGCCTACTTAGGGGAGGTACAGTTGGTCACTTGAGGCACATGAGAGGAAGGGGTCCATATCTGGATTACTTCATAAATCTTAAGGAGTGCAAGCCCAAGGATTATTTACATAAACAAAGTAAAAGGTCAGATTCACTTAACTAGGAATGAGCAACAAAACAGTTTCACCTCACTGATGGCAAAGAAAAAACCCCCCACAACCTTACTTCCAGTACACTGGCTGCTACCTGTAAGGCTTGACTATGGATGACCTCTGTCCCATTCCTGTAGCAAATGATTGGGAACTGGACATTGAATACTGCCCGAAACCTGAGGATGACCTGGCTATTTCAGATGGGTACTCTCCAGTAGAGCAGTTCTCTGAGCCAGAGTACTCACCTAGAAACACACCTTTCCAACAGATGGTAACAAAGTACACCTTGAGTCATGAGATCCAGCCTGAGAGGCAAGCAAAACGGTTATATGATGGGCAGATTGAGAAAATCTGTGAACTAAGCCTGACAGGACCCAAGGGGGCAATTAGAATGACTTAAGCTCTCATCATCTTGATAATCCTCAGAATTCAGGGAATCATCAAAGCCAGATGGACGTTTCATGGAATAAACAATGGTTCCATTACAAAAGCTAGGGGATCCTTCTTCTGGTTCACTTTTAAAATGTCACATTTAAATGACTGTATGGCTACACGCCACATTAACCATGTTGCGGTGATGAAAAGGACGACATGAGAATCTCACCCTGCATAAAAGCACGAGAACCTCATGTCGCATCCTTAACCCTTTGAGTGCCAGAGGGGTATGGAACGCATTGCGTTCCGTACCCCTCTGGCACTCAGAGTTAAACGGCGCAGCATTACCTACATATTAGATCTAAAAGAGCCTGGCTGGTAAAACCCCTCTGATATTGGATGTTGCAGTGCACTGAATTACAAAGAAACTTTTAAACATTGCACTTTCATGTGAAACAATTGTTCCACTCCTCATTACTGCTCGCCCAATGAGTGCTATCAGAATTTAGCATGGATAACCCTTTCAGTGCCAGAACGGTCCCCAATCCTTGGGAACATATCTGGTACTCAAAGGGTTAAGCACCCATTGGGAGAGCAGTGTAACAATTGTTTCACATGAAACGGCAATGGTTAAATGTTTCTTTGTAATTCAGTGCAATCTCCAATATCAGAGGGGTTTTACCAGCCAGGCTCTTTTAGATCTAATATGTGGGCGATGCTGTGCCATTTAAGGATGTGACATGAGAATCTTGCGCTTTTATGCAGGGCGAGATTCTCATGTCGTCCTTTTCATCATGGCGACGTGGTTAATGCTGCGTGTAGCTGCACAATCTTTTAAAACACAACGTTTTAAAAGGACACCCTTCTGCTTGGTGCAGAAGAGCGAAACCTTCCTCTTGTCATAAGAAGTAATGAGATACACTGATGGAAGACCCCAAAATTGGACAATCTGAACACACTGTAACTGAGTACCCAAATTCCGGGATCCTAATGTTGGCGACTTAGAAAGTCCATAACCACATTTTTCTCTGCTGGAATGTGAGCTGGAATGTGAGCTACCTGAGCTCCTGCCCACTGAAAAAGTTCCGCCCAAGAGAACTCGCTTCTGATTCCTCCTTGAGGATTATTGTAGGCAACTGCTGTCACATTGGCTCACTGAATCCTAACTAGGGTGCCTGACAAGAGGCGAAGAACTAGCCGAATGGCCCAAAACACCAATGTTGATCTCCGTGGTCCATCAGTCCTGTGCCGTTAGGTGACCCAGGGTGGGGTCCGTGGTGACTAACACCCATTCTGGTATGACAAAAGGATGCCCCAAAATTAGGTGAGCATGAAGCCACCAGTGAAGGTCTTCCCACATGGCAGAAGGCAGGAAAGAGAATTGCCTTGATCAGCTCCTGTGAATGTCCAGCTGTAACTCCCTTGTGTGAACTGCAAATAGGTGACGGCTTCCACAGCAGAGAACAGGGGACCTAGTATGTTGATGTATAGTATGTAATCCCTTACAGTAGCTGATGGCAAGAATATCGCTTGAGTAAAATGGAGAGCGCTTGGGATCTTGACTTCCTATGGAAATACCCTCCCTTGGAGACATCAAACCTCATGCTCAAGAAGTACAGAAACTGAGAAGGTACCAGAGAGGATTTCTTGAGGCTGAGCACCCAACCGTGTCACTCCAGTAGGAGGACAAAGTCTTGTGTCTGTGAGCAGAGAATGGCTTCCGAAGAAGCCTTGAGAAGAAGATCTTCTTAGAAAGGGATTCAAGGATATCCCTTGAACATGGATGTGGGCTGAAAAGGTAGCCATGACCTTCGTAAAGATTCATGGATTAGATACTATTAAGAAGGGGATAGAAGCGAACTATTAAGGACTGCTCTCGAAGGCAAAGTCTAGAAAGAGATGATGGTCTGGATGAATCCCTGGAGATCCAGGGAGGCAAGAAATTCTCTAGGATACATGGCAGTGATAACTATCACAAAGATTCCATTTTGTAATGCGGCACTAGCAAATACAGGTTGAGACTCTTCAACTCCAGAATAGGACGGCAGACGCCATCCTTTTTTTGAACCACAAAAAGATAGAAGGAAAATCCAGAGAAATGTTCCTGTGCTAGAACGAGGACCAGTACCTGTTTTCCTACAGAGAAGATACTGCATTGCTAAAAAAGTGATCTTGAGGAAACAGGATCTTGAGGAACTTTGTGACACCCTTCTAAAATAACCTGCAAAACCTACTGGTCCATCACAGAAGTCTCCCATGTGTCTTGAAAAAGATGGAATCTGCCCCCATGGGTAAAGATGGACCAGGACTCAGAGTCATGCAGAGGTGGGCTTGTCAGCCTTTGCTTTCTGAGCAGCTTTCTTTTCTGCCAAGTCTGTTTTGGTTTTGAGGCGGGACAGGCCTGAAATGCCTGAGGGCTTTGAACCCTAGATGCTCTGAACTGGGATGGGAGTTAGGGGTAGTAATGAAAATCACGTCTGCCTGGGGAAAAAAAAAAAAAAAAAAAGGACATTTTTAGGTCAATCTGTAAGCCATGCTTTTGCCTCCAGTAGCGTCACCAATGACCTTGTCTAGGTCAGGCCCAAAAAGTTGTCTTCTTACAAAAGGAAGGGACACAAAAGACTTTTTGGAAATTTGGTCAGCCAACAAAATATTGAGGTGTGACGAACAGCTACTGGAAGGTCTGAGGCCTTTCCAGAAAATATAGTAGCATCAAAGGCTGCCTCAGTAAGGTATGTATTGACCTTCATGATATTGGATAGCATTGCCAGCAGTTTCTCTTTAGGAATGCCCCTCAACGGCATTTGTTGCTGTTCACAGTTGTTTACCCCAGATAACAATGGCTCTAGTGACCCACGCTGTAGCAAAAATGAGTGGCAGAGCAGACCTCAGTGGCTGCAAAATTAGCCTTTAAGAAGGCATCAAATTATCTATCAGCCTGATTCTTAAGGGCCATGGCATCCACCAAAGGCAGATCAGTGTAATGGGGGGGTCCAATAGCAGGTGGGGTACCCACTAGGACAAGGCCTCAGCCGAGAAAGGATATAGGTTGGAAATGTGTCCACTAAGGAAGAGTCTTCTCTTACCAGGCATCTTCCATTCTTACAGGATAACCTGGTCCAAAGAACAATGTGGAGGAAAAATGGGTGATTCCCTTTCCATCACTGGAAATTGTCTGGTGAGGAAGGCCCTGTATCAGAGGACACGGAGACCTGCAAAGTCTCTAAAACAGCTCCTGATAAGTCGAGGGGCATGGGTCTTCCTCACAGGCATCCCCAAAAGACAGGGAAGAAACCATGTCCTCTCTATCATTTTCAACCTCCTCCACAGAGAAATCTCCAATCGAGATTGGCTCCAAAATGCAGGTTCAACCTGTCTAATAAGAGGCATGGGGCACCAAGAGTGGAGGAAACCTTGAATAGATTAAGTTATAGAATCAATTAAAGACAGAATCTTAACCTAAACTGGCTCCTGTTCTGCAGTGGAGGACCCCAGTGGAGTGGTAGGGGTCCCAGTCCAAAAGGGACAGAATGCCTGAATATTCCAGTGGAAACCCATCTAAAGTACCAAAGAATTATGATAGTAAGATACATAGAAATAACCAAAAAGGTACTTATCTGATTGCAAAGGACTAAACTGGAGAGGTAGAAAATACAGCTCAGCCCTGTCCTAAGCAGAAAGCCTGGGGATTCTGGGTAGTGTATTTTTCCCATTGCATGAACAAAGCACACTGTGGTTCTCAAGCTGTTTTAAAACCCCCTATATGGACCACCCATTAATTCCACCTCCCACCCCAAAGTATAGCATCAGCAAATAAACACATAAGAAGATAGCAACTAAACGAGTAAGCATGCACACATTTATAACAAAATAGAAGCATGAATTAGTAGGAGTGCAACATGTAGCAGGCAAATGCTATTTAGCAGAAAACATAAAATAATAAGCCAGCCAAAGTGCTGCTCATCATGGGTTAATCAAGCTGAGCCTGCAATAATATAAGCGATTAAAAGTACATAGAAAACACACTTCTGACAAGCAATTGTGTCTGGAAATAAATCCCTCTTATTTCAAAGGCCGCCAGCACATAAGAAGAATAATAATCTCACCACACTTCAAACTAAATCAGGCTACTCCAGTTGGCCCGATCTTCATAGCAGGAATTTAAACTTGATTCTTCCACTCACAAATTGCTTTCAACAGGCAAAAAAAGATATTGAAGCCACTTATGTAGTATCCATGCCATCACACACGCATACAGGATCGTTCCCAAATTCTAAATAATGCTCAGCATTGATTCATATCCGCTACCTTTATCTTAATGCAGCTCTTGAATGTAAGTACACTGTATTTTCACTTGCATTAATGCAATGTCCAGAATGGAAATATGTGTGCTCATGTAATGCTGTTTTTCTTTTTTAACTTACTTTCTTCTTATTATCATTGAACTCATATTATTTTATGTTAGCTGTTAGTTTAATCTTGTCTAAAGCAGAATACTCCTATAATATAAGAGGATTTTAGTCTTGCCTGTTAAATCCTCTCTCTTAGTCCATATAGGTTACAGGTAACTTTGGGAAGGAGACCACCCCTTTAAATAGGCAGGAACAATTCTTGAAATGAAGTGCAGGGTGGAGCATTCCTTCTGTCCTTAGCTGGTTCCCAGCCAATCCCCATCCAGTAAGATTTGAAACGGTACTATTGACTAGGTAGCAAGAAGGGAAAAGAAGACTCCTGCGAGCATGAACCCGAAAGGACTCCCATGTTCGGTCACAGGAGAACCAACCATGGTCCCTTGACAGGGTGGGAGACCTGTAACCTATATGGACTAAGAGAAAAAGGATTTAACAGGTAAGACTAAATCCTCTTTTCTCTGTTGTCCAATATAGGTTACAGGTAACTTTGGGATGTACCAACATTGAGTTTCTCAGAGGTGGTAATGAAGGCAAGGACCAGGCGCCAGTCGCCAAAGTCACCAGAGCATATATGAACTAAGTAGATCATAAAACAGCCCTTATAATGAATAGAGTGTCAACGTACACAAAACTGGAGTATAACACACCAGAAAGTGACGCAGCACAAAAGAACTACAGCCAACGGGGCTCAACAGTTAAGGAGTACTAAAAGGTAATGAGGAAAACCCTAGACAGACTGCCTCTAGGATCTTCCTACCAAGGCTGGCCTCGGCTGATGCCAGGACATCAACATGGTAGTGTTTAGAGAAGGTGTGCACAGAGGATCAAGTGGCCTCCTTGCACAACTGATCAGCTGAGGCCTGATTCTTATACGCCCAAGAGGCCCCAATAGACCTAGTAGAATGAGCCGTGACATGAAATGGAGCAGGCTTCTTCCTAACTTCGTAGGCCTTATGAATAGTAGGCACAATCCAGGAGGCTATGGAAACCTTGGACACCAGTTTACCTGCCCTAGGACCCTCAGGAATGGCAAAAAGTGTGTCAGACTGATGAACAGACTCAGTGCGGTGAACATAGAACTTAAGGCAGCGCACCACATCCAACAAGTGAACATCCCTTTCCTTGTCAGAGGGGTCAGAACAGAAGGAGGGCACAACAATTTCCTGATTGATGTGGAACGTGGAGATCACATTTGGGAGAAATTCCTGAGAAGTGCGAAGAACCGCCTTTTCTTTGTGAAATATCAAAAGGGTGGTTTACAGGACAAGGTGTGCAACTCAGAGACTCTGTGCACAGACACTATCGCTAGGAGAAAAGCCATTTTCCAGGTCAGCAGGCAGAGAAGAATATTAGCCAAAGACTCAAAGGGAGGGCGCTAAAGGACTCCCAAAACTAAATTAAGATTCCACTGAGGAGCATGAGCCACACAGTGAAAGAAAACCTTAACATCAGGAAGAATGGTGATGCATCAGAGAGAAAACAGAGAGCACGGAAGTTTGAACCTTTAAGGAACTCAGTCTGAGCCACTTGTCAACTCTGTCCTTAAAAAAACAAAAAAACAAAAAACAAAAACAAAAAAAAACACAGGAACGTAGGTAAGTCGAAGTCCTGGGAGGGAAGATCCTTATCAGCACACCAAGAAAGAAAGGTAGACCAGACTCTGTGGTATGTCTTAGAGGATACAGGTTTCCGAGCACTAAGCATAGTAGCGACTATGCCTGAAGACAAAACCCTTTCTCATCAATACTGAGGATTCAAACGCCATGCTGTCAAACCCAGATGGTCCACGTCCTCCTTCCACAGATAACCCTGTAGAAGAAGGTCTGGCCTGCAGGTAAGCCGAAAGGGCTCTGCCACGGAGAGATCCAGGAGCTCTGGAAAGCATGCCTGATGAGGCCAGTACAGAGCGATCAGAATAACTGGAGGGCCCTCCAGACAGTTTCCTGAACACCCTGTGAAGCATGGGGATGGGAGGAAAATGTATGCTAGAGGAAAGTGACATGGCATTCACTGCCGGAGCTAGAGGGTCTCTCCAGCAGAAGCAGAACAATGGAACCTTCCGGTTGTGCCTGGTCGCCATCAGGTCAGACCATTTCCTGACAATGAGGTCGAACACATCTCAATGCAGTTCCCACTCTCCGCTGTCCACTGTGTGATGACTTAGGAAGTCTGCCAGAAGGTTGTCTATACCAGGAATATGAATGGTGGAAATAGTAGGAACATGCCCAAGACAAGATAGCCTTGACTTCCAACCAAGCTGTGAGACTTCTTGTTACATCTTGCTTGTTGATGTAAGTCACGACTGTGGCGTTTGTCAGGCTGGACTCGAACAGGGCATCCTTCCAGTTTGAGTGTCCAGTACTGGAGAGCGTGAAATATTGCTCGAAGCTCCAGAACACTGATGGGAAGGAGAGAGTCCTCCACAGACCACCGATCCTGGGAGTTCAGGTGACCCAGGAACGCTCAAGCCAGAGAGGCTGGCATCCATTGTCACTATTGTCCAGAAGGATACCAGGAAGGGCCTGCCCTTCAGGAGATTGGAAGGGTCAAGCCACCACGACAGACTCAAATCCACATGAAGTGGTAGAGAAAATGACATCTTCAGCAGATTCGTCTTGCCCTTGCAAACCTGGATCACGAACCTCGTGTGAGCCATTGCAAACGGAACCACCTCCATGGTGGAGATGAACTTCCCCACCAGAGAGGTTAACTTCTTAGTAGGGACTGGATCGCAAGCCAGGACCACAGACACCTAGTAGGTGATCTGGTGAGCCACCTTGTCCATGAGAAACACCATGCCCTTCAGGGTGTCGAATAGAAGACCCAGAAAAACCAGCCATTGACACGGAACCAAATCGGACTTGTCCGTGTGGGGAATCCATCCGGGATGGGTGAGAGCATGAATACAGTCCTGGACCTGCTGATGAAGTAATTCCAGAGAGGGGGCCATCAAGAGCAAGTCATCCATGTATGGAGTGACTCTGGTGCCATCTCTGTGCAGGACGGAGACTAAAGCACCCAGGATACGATTGAAGACCTGGGAGGCCGTAGTCAGAACAAAGGGAAGAGCAGAAAACTGGAAGTGGCCTTGGTTGCAAGCAAACCTAAGGTACTGATGGCTTTTCGGTGGATGGCGATATGCAGATAGGCATACTGAAGGTCCAGAAAAGCGAAAAACTCCCCAGGACACATGGCCGCAATCACCGTCCTTAGAGACTCCTGGTGATAATGAGTTTTGCCCACAAAGGAATTGAGATCCTTGAGATCTCAGATTGGACGGCAGCCGCCGTCCTTCTTGGAAACCACAAACAGGTTGAAATAGAAACCCAAAGCCTTTTCCAGCTTGGGAACAGGTTCCAGGACCTTCTTGTCCATAAGGGTCTGGATGGAACCATTGAAAAGATGGCGCTTCTCTATTCCCTGAGAAGTGTGAGAAGGAAAGATCCTGAAAGGAGGAAGAGAGGTGAAGGGAATCCTGTACCCCTCTGAGACGACTTGTAAAACCCACAGATCCGCCACGATGTCTGTCCAGGCACTGAGGAAATGGTGCAGATGGCCACCCAATGGCATGTAGGGTCTGGGGTTCAGAGAGTCATGCCAAAGAAGATTTAGAGGTCTTGAGCTTGTTGGAGGACTGCTTGGGCCTCCACTGCTGTTTGGGCTTGGAGGAGGAACACATAGCCTGGGGAACCACCTGGGACATGGTACGTGCCTCAGCCTGAAAGGGAAAAAAAAGCTGATTCCGTCTTACCTGAGGCTTCCTCTTACTGATGAGGTCCTTAAGCTCCGATTTTTCCCACTTATCAAGCACCAGCTGATCAAGGCTGGGATAAGGTGGAAAAAAGGAACTCTGCTTCTTAGGTATGTGAAACACATCAGAAGGGTCCTTGGGAACTCCAGATATGAGAGGAACGTTCAGAGTATTGAGTACTGCCCTGATTAGGAACAAAGCTGAGGGTTCAGGATCAGCCTCAAAGGGGTCCCCAAAGAACTGGTAGAAAACTTCCTCAGAACATTCACCTTCATTTGAGTCCACCAATAATTCCTCCTCAGAGGAATCTGACAAATCAGGTACACCTTGCGGTTTGGGCACTGAGGTCCTGAATGAAGTAGGGGGCTGCCAAGTCTGGAAGACCCACTGCAATTGTGTGGGAAGGAGTTTTAAAGTAGACCTTAAAGCTTTAGTAGTAGCCTTAAACTCCTGCATCCACAGTGGCTTTAGTGCATGGCTAGACGTCCCTGGCAGAGAGATAGGGGGGCAGCAGCGCATGAAGGGCAAAAATGACCTGAGTATTCTCTAGGAAGCCCTGCTTGACATGAGGCGCAATGTGCAATGGGGGTTACAGACACCCCAGTATCCTTAGTCTTAGGCCTAGCCCCAAGTCCCAACGGGTCTGCCATCCTAAAAGGGTATAAATGTCTTAAAGTATTAGGTAAAGCCGAAATACAGTTTCTTTGATTAATATTTCACCCCAGAAAAAGAGAATATATGGAGAAAATGGCGTCTGCGATGACAGCCAATCAGAAACGAGAGCACAAAATGGTCTCTCATGGGAAATGTAGTTTCCCTTCAAGTACCCCAAAAACAGTGCCCAAAGCCCCCTGAAGCCCACAAAAGACTCAGAAAATGCCAAAGGGTAAATTTAACACAGAAAACCCCAGTGATCCAAACCCCAACGAACATGCACATCAACCCAATGAGTGCAGGAGTATGTAGTAGGAACTCTAAAGGACACCCCTGTGCAGAGGGGAAGTGTGGGACAAGTGGACCTCAGCACTCAAAGGGTTGCTCACCTTTTTAGCAGGTTTTCTGTCTTCATATTACCATTTGTAAAGAAGCCGCCTCAGTGGGCTTCTCCTAGGGAAAAACATATCCTACACAAGGTTTTCTCCTCAGGGTTGGTAGGTCCACAGCAGCACCTGGGAACTGTGCACTTTACCACTGGGACATCCATAATTGTAATCTGCCTAATGTTGGGTATTCCATATCTAACAGAAAACAATAAATATAACTAAAAACTATAGCAGAACTGTTCTCATGCCTTGCTTGATCAAGGAACAAATCTTACTGGATGGGGATTGGTTTGGAACCAGCTAAGAAGAATTGTTCCCGACTATTTAAAGGGGCACCAAAAAACAAAAAAAGAGAGGGGAGAGTCTCATAGTGCAGATATCTTATTTAGCATCAGGAGTATGAGTGGTAGAAAATGTATTCACAATCTGGATATGTCACGGATATAAAATCACAGTGACACACTGCGCCTGTGGAGGAAATTATACTGCCTCCACACAGATATCATGGATCCTCCGTGCTCAGTCCTTGCAAGACCACCACTTCCCAGCGGGGCTAAAAGGAAAACACAAAATAGAAGATATGAGTAGAGGTGTCCTGTGCATATAAAACAGTACACTTGATCCAAGATATAATGGAAGATTCTATGTGAGTAACACCTCACACCAGTTGTTATTACCCACAACTGGTTTAAAGCTTGGCGGGGATTCTGGATGCTGGTTCCCCCCGCTACAGAACCATGTGCATCAGTGTGTCACAAAACATGTCGAGGACGTAGAGTTTTTTTTAGCATATGATGCACACCTGTGTGGTTCTGTAGCGGGGGGGGGACCAGCATTCGGAATACCCGCCAGGCTTTAAACAGATTGTGGGTAATAACAACCCGTGGAAGATTCTATGTGAGTAACACCTCTCATTAGATCTTGGAGTAAGTGTACCGTTTTTTATGAACAGGACAGCTCTCCTCGTATTTTTTAGTTTGTGTTTTCTCTTTAAAGGGACGGTCGCCTTCCCAAAGTTACCCATAACCTATATCGGACGACAGAGAAATATACACACACACACGGATGGTCCAGGTTAGTTTCAATTATTTATTAACCCACTGAGGACCAGAGGGGTGTGCAATGCATTAACTCAGAATTTCTTCATAATCCCATGGATGCTGCAGAGTTCTACAAAGAAAGCAATGTGCTGTATGACCACTTTACCTTATAAATGAAAAGAGGAACATTGTCTTTGGTGAGCATTGATATAAAATATCAAATTATTGAAATGCTTATGTATACTGGCAGGGTTGTGGAATTTATATCGCTCAATGTCCGGGACATGTAGTTCCAGGGAGCTGGGCAGGTAAATATTTCTAACATTTAGCCCTGCTTCGGACAAGCAGAGCCGGACCGACAGCCCCCTGCTTTTCAGGGGACAGTTCTAATCTCCCTTCACTGCTGAGCGGCAGCCCGAGGAGGAAGTGATGACAGATCACTTCCTCACAGCATTCATGAAGCCACACGGGTGTATATATGGCCACACTATGCATGGGTATGCTATTCCACTGATCTATTTGTACACCTGGACTAACACGGAGAACCGTACTCTAGCAATCGTCAACATTAAATAAACTGCCTCCTGAACCAATGTGCAACAGCAATATTCATAACCATTAGGATTTTCTTGCAAAAGGAAGGTAATGTAATGGATTTTTTTGTTGGGAGATGCCATTATTCATTTAAAATTGATTTTATAGTATTTTATAGTAGTGCTGTAATAGTATTGCTGTTAAAATATACGTTTATGGATCAGGCAAACAGTTGCCATTACAGACGTACATGTGTTGATCGGCACGCCTCCTCGGATCCAGCCAGGGCTCAAAACCCCCACAGGGGTCTGACCCTGGACTAGTGGCCAGGGCTTGCTTTCGTCAGGTGCCCGACTGACATATCGCCAGGGCTCACTCACTGCCCTGTGCTGCTCAACTGCGGCCCGGCCTTTCTTTCTCGATATTTTCATACTCCTACTAGCTTTCTTCCTCTATCGGTCACACACACATGGAAGATGTCTCCGTGAGTCCTGCTCTCCATTATCCGCCGCCTCTGAATGCCATGCTCCTGGCTTCCAGCAGCCCCATGCACTGTTCTATCCCTGCTCTTTCCCCGGCCTATGCTGCTGAGCTCCCACAGCTCCTCCACAGACATGGATCCAGGATCCACAAGCAAAACTCAGAACCGCTCTGGATCTACTGGTCCTGCTGGAGAGTCTAAGCCCAAGAGTGATGCGAAGAACAGCAGTAGCTCTAAGCAGCGCTATAGCCGTAAACGTGAAAATTCTTTCCCAAAAATAAGAGCTTCGCTTGTCAGTTCTGACACTCCAGCCCACAGAAATGCAAAACTTTTAAAAATGTTCCTCCACAGAGAAGAGGCACCAAACAGTATACATATGGAAGGAGGGAAAAGGTAGCAGAGTCTCAGAGGGCAGAATTCAGCCCAGCCGAATATTCCGGACCCAAGAAGATCAGCCTGAACCATCTAATAAACTTTACATTTGAGCCATGTGGACAACCTAGGGGGCATAATGATGGACACAGTAACTGGGGCAGGAGGAATAAGTGGGGCAACAAGCCCTTCAATAAGGAATTCTTTCTGCAGGCCAATTGCCAGTTTGTGGTGCCTGACGATAATGATTACAGTGTCTACTTCACTGATCCAGACACTCTTGTCAGCTGGGACCATGTGGAGCAAGTGTATATATTCAGCCATGATGTACCCTCATGTCTTATATGCCTGTACCCTCCACAGTTGCAGCGAAGATCACTCGATGTAGACACATCTTTTGCTGGGCCTGCATTCTACACTACTTGTCCCTAAGTAAAAAGGACTGGAGTAGGGGTCCAATTTCCTACAGCTCCATTCTCAAAAAGGACCTGAAGAGTGTTGCTGCCACAGAGACCAATCTTTATGCAGTGGGTGATACTATCACAATGCAACTGATGAGGAGGGAGAAAGGAGTCCTAGCAGCAATGCCCAAATCTAAGTGGATTAAGCTGGATGGGCCCATTGAACTTTTATCCTGAACTTGCTTTTTTTGGTGTCTTAGAATTTAGGTAAACCTTTTCTGTGTCATGATCAATATGTTTGGCACATCAGGAAAAATGGGACTTGCAGATAATGTAACCGCAATGGAAAGATCACTTTTTTCCAGGCAAGTTGGTAACCTTCAGCTCATGGGACTTTCATTGCGCCACATGCACTTGCTCTACTATATTTTTTATTTCTTTTGTTAGGCATCCCCCTATAAATTAATCGTTTGACGTTTATTCAAAAGGTTAAAAAGATAACACCCCGTTTAACTGGGTACACGTATTTTGGTGGCTGTACTGAAATAATAATTATTTTGTGTATCAGAACAAGTAGATTGCCATAAGGGACAATTAGACTGGGCTCCCGTTTTAGTCCCTTGGACAAGTAGCCTTTTTTTTTTTTTTTTTTAAATTTACACACCCCTGTACTGGGAAAGTATAGATGCACCGATACCAATTTTTTAGGAGTACGAGTACCGATACTTTTTTCAAGTACTCACCGATACCAATTACCGATACTTTTTTTTTGTGGTCATTTGCCAGTTTTCCAAGTACGTAAAGCACATATATATATATATATATATATATATATATATATATATATACACACGCTTTAGGTACTTGGAAAACTGGCAAATGACCACAAAAAAAAAAGTATCGGTGAGTACTTGAAATACATATACACACACACAAACACACACACACATACATACACACACACACACAACACCTCTTGACTCTTGAGCCCCCTCCTTTTGCTTCATTCTCCCCCTCTTGATTCCCACCTTTTGCCTTGGCTTTTTCTCTCCCTTTTGATCCCCCTTTCTTCCCCTCCTTGACTCTTGATCCCACTCTTTTGCCTCTCTCGCTCTCTCCTGATCCCCCCCTCCTTTTTTCCTCTTCTTGGTCCCCCTCCTTTTGTCTCCTGATCTTTCCTCGTTTTGCCTTTATTTATTTTTTTATTTTTCTTAGTCCCTTTTGCCTATTTTTCTCCCTCTTGACCCCCCTCTCTGCCTCTTTCATCACCCGCTTGCTGCCTCATCTTGCCTCCCTTACCCTCCTCTGCCAGGTGCTCGCTGTTCTCTTGCAAGCCCCGGCAGAAGTCAGCATCGGAGCGTTGCCATGGTAACCCGCGGGAACGCTCCAACGCTACAGGAGGGAGAGAGGCGACCGGGGAGTATTGTGAGCAGCTCCCCGGGCTCCCTCACTGCAGCACCGACCCTGACACAGGGTATCGGTGCTGGCATCGGCCGCATTTGCGCGAGTACAACTACTCGCGCAAATGCCGGTATCGGCACCGATGCCGATACCAGTATCGGTATCGGTGCAACCCTATGGGAAAGCTTAGTGATAATTATAACATTGGGAACAATATAATATATTATATATATATATATATATATATATATATATATATATATATATATATATATATATATATATGAAATTTCCATAGATAAATCTAGTTCTTTATGGAAAACTATCTAATTGTGTTTTCCTTCTCCCAGACCAAATGTAGCTTTTGCCATGCACCATGCAAAAATGTAATGAAACAAAACAAAAAAAATAAAACGAACATCTCTTATTTTACTAATATAGACTATAGCTATATAATTTAATATGGCAAGTTTCCCTTCTTCCCCACTTAACCATGGCCACCTCTCCCACTCTGGAGTTCAAATTCAGCATCCTGACAGGGACCCAGCAGGCGACATGCTTGAATCCGTCGCCCGCTTCCAGCATGGCCCTGTCAGGACCTCCTCTGCCCAGCCAATGGTAGTGTCTTGCAGTCCTCAAAGGCCAATAATGTGCACTGGATTTATGGTATTGTCCTGCGAGGACCTTGTGGTCCAACAAGACACTACTATTGGCTGGGCAGAGGAGGTCCTCCGGAGGGGAAAAGGTGGCCATGGGTAAGCGGGGACGAAGGGAAGAAGGGAAAATTGGCATTTTTTTTTTTTATGTGTGTGACAGAAGAAAACAAGGGTGTGTATTATACATAGGCACTCTTGTTTTCCCCTAAAATCTTGGGTATAACATCCACCTGTGTATTATACACAGGTGCATATTATACCTGAGATTTTACAGTATTTTTTAAAGCCCTTACTTGATCTCCCAGTACTCCGATAATAAATAAGAATTGTTTCACCTACATGCATAGCCTGTACAGACCCCTGCTTAACATGCACATTCCACTGGTTACATGGTAAAACTACCCTAAAACAGCTCAATAACTGTATAATAGCATATATTACCTGAGAGTAGACAAACTTACAAAAAAGAAAGTTTCTTCCTACACAAAATTGTGACGCAAGGAAATTTTGTTAAAAGTAAAGGTTCTCAGAAAGGTTTTAAAAATTAACATTAATCACAATTTACAAGATATCACAAGCATAACAAACGAAAACTTTGAAATATGAATGCCACTTATTTCCTCAGTGCACTGACACACGTATGTTTAGGTGCACATATGTAGGTCTTTCCCAGGGGTATCATGTAATTGAAATGACTCGAGCGGGCATTAAAGGTCGTCCCACCCAAACTTGAAGTTTGGAAAATGTCTGACAGAGGAGGAAGTTAAGAAAGGCACTGAGTGACTGCCATGTCTCCATTACTGATCACCTATTGCAGTCAGATAGATAATAGATCCCAGGCTGGGGGGGTGGGGTTGCATAAGGGGGGGGGATCCTGAAACCCCCACAAAAAAAAAAAAACACAACTGAATGTTTATTAATGTAATTATGGATCCAACATTATCTCTAGCTAAATGCTCATGGCCCCAGGCTCATTTTACCAACTCTGAAAATTAGGAGATGGACACCCCCAAGGTTAAAAGCAATATTATATAAACATCAGATGAAAGAAAAAAAAAAAAAAACATCTTATGGATGGAATTAAACTGTTTGAAGGATCTAACTAAATAGCAGGGATTGTTTTACAGCAACACCATGAAGAAATTGCTGAAGCATTCAGACTTTTAGGAGACAGAGATATTTCATTTAATCCAAGGACCCAAGTGTTTATTTTATCTCTCAATGAAATACTATATCCTACAACTAAGAATAGAAATATTATCACTTTTTTAATTTTTATTTTAACCATTCAGAGTATTGTGTTATTAGTGGCCCAATGTCTCTGGGAATTCTTAAAAGTACAGTAATTCTAAATATTGAAAAATATGTATTGCAAGGTTTATTCTTTGGAGTAAATTAAATGCACTACCACTGAAGAAAGAGGTTTTATTTAAGTTATTGCAGCTCAAATGTGCATTTTTTTTTTAGGTGCAGTCCCTCCACATCCTGAAATTTAACAGTGGCAATGTTCCCACATCAGTCGATGAAGGATTGTGGTCATCTGATCATAGCCGTCCATAGCCTACTGTAGCAAGTGTCACCATAAAATTTCACACCATAGAGGTACTGCACCCTAAAAAATGCAAGTGTGAGATGCAATAACTTGCATTATAGAGAAAACTCCAATGCATCCACCTTAAAAATCAGGTATATAAGGCTTGAAACTAACATGCAAGCTTTCATTACTGTAGTTCTTTATCTGCAATTTAGCATATGTACAAAAGGAAGACAAGCATGAAAACAAAAACAAGAACACAAGACAGGGAAAAGTGCTAACGGAAACAAACTGATCATTGTGTTTTAAGTTTCTAACTGTATAACTGTATTAAGATCGGAGAAGGCATGTGAAAAAGCATGAAATATACTGGAATATGTTACCTTTGATAGCCATAGTCATGTGAAATTGACAAATTATAACAGAAGGAGCTGAATCCTGGAAAGATTAACCCCTTAAGGACCACTGACGTGCCAGGACCATCAAGGAGGTCCGGCACTTAAGGACCAGTGATGGTCCTGGTATGACATGGAGTTCAGGGCTCCCGGCGTGGCTGCACATGGTCCTTAAGTGCCGGCTGCGCATGCACACACTGGTCCTTAAAGGGTTAAGACAATTTTTCTCTTTATTTATAAAAAGTTTTTGTTTTGTTAACTTTACAGAGCACCATCCCAGAGACCAGTACTTCAATTCCCACATCTCATATCTTGGGGCAGTGAGGGTCTCAATTTCTAAAACATATGGCGGAATGTAAGAAACTTTCACAATCGCTAAACGTGAAATAGTGATTTTAACCTGCGCAAATAATTATTGCACAAGTTGTAATCCGGAAGCCGTTTACCAAAAGAAGCTTGAATTGCGCATCAAAATGTCCTAATTTGCACACAATATATTGCATTTGTTACACTACCACACAGACGTATAATATCGTTCGCAGTATCACTTCCTGCATTAGACGCATACGCTACTCCGTCAGTCAGATTTGCTAATCCTAACCATAACCACAAACACAAAATGTACGCACCAATTTTAAATTTTTCATAAGCAATTCAGTCAAATCATGAGTAAATGCATTCACTAACAATTTTCCCTCAGTATCGCGTTTCCTGCATCTCGCCAATAGTTTTTTAAGTAGTGGTACATATGGTAAAGCTAAAATCTCTGAAATGTGAAAGAAATAATCAATTAATTCATTTGGGAAGGTGTGAGATACTAAACTTGGTACACTGACACTTAATGTCACAACATAAGTATTATAGGACACTGATTTTTAGGTTTTATTATTATTTTTTTAATAATAGATTAATCCCTGTGATTCCATTGTTTTTAATGGTAACATGATTTGGGTACTGAAAGTGTTATGACACAAATTCCTCAGTTGAAGACTAGTGTAAAAGCCCGTGTACATGGGCCAAAGTGTGTCTGTGCATTCGGGCAGTCTCTACTGCGCATGACTGCATTGGACAAACATACATCTAGCCTTTTATATTACTTTATTATGATGATGATGGGGCAAAACTACTGGGGGTCCCTAAATGTGGCAGAGTCCCTCTGAACCACAGGGGAATCTGGTCACACTCATAAAAGTGTTATTGTAAGGCAGCTCATGATTAGTGCAACCCTGCAATGTTTGTTTATCATAAGCTGTATTACAGGGAAGCACTTTTTACTGAAAGACAGAAGATGCACTTTTGAAATAATATACAATTTTAACCCTTTGATTGCTGGGGTAGAATCTGATCTGGTAATTAAACTGTTAAATTAACCCTTTTACGACCAGAGCGGTGCCCTTCTTATCTGTAAACGGTTAGCTTTTGCAATCACTTTAATCGTTTGAGTGCCAGAGATGTATCACATCTGATACCTCTCTGGCATGCAAAGAGTTCAGGCACAGGCGGGAAGATCCTTAATGGTACCATCGGTTTCTCCATGTTGCCTAAGAGCTGTTAACCATCTGACTTCAGGGGTATACGCTTTCTGATACTGAAAATGCACCGGATTATCGCCACATTGCAGCGTTTTTTGTTTTTCCCCAGGACTTTGCTGTGTGTATGGTGCGTTCCCTCATACTGATTATCCTACCTGTCAGGAATATACTGTGGGGTGGACAGATCTCCCTAACACACAGCTCTCATACATGGGTGTCCTGAGGTGGGGAAACATACATCTGGCCTGTGTTCGAGCAGTTTGTACTGCGCCAGCGTTCGGGCAGTCTCTACTTCGCATGACTGCATCGGACAAACATACATCTGGCCTGTGTTCGGGCAGTCTCTACTGCGCCGGCGTTCGGGCAGTCTCTACTGCGCATGACTGCATCGGACAAACATACATCTGGTCTTTTATATTACGTTACTAGTGTAAAAGCCCAGGTGATGTTAACCCTTTGAGTGCCAGTCAAAGGGTTAAGCGGCTGGTCCTGCTCTGCGCCCTGCCGCTGACGCAGTCATACACTGTAGAGACTGCCCGAAAGCACAGAATGCTCCCAGCACAGAACTCCCAGCATTCTGTGTGTTTGGTCAGTCTCTACTGCGCATGACGGCTTCTGACAAACATTCTAGAGAATTAATATATAGGATGATATGTTTCATTTTGTATCATAGAAAGGATCTGCGGTTCTATTCAAGCCACTACAGCCCTTTTATGCTTAGAAAATCTGCTAATTTCTGAGAGAACTGCCTGATTTTACAGAAAAGGATGTTCCCAAAATCTCACAGAAAGCCTTACATCCAGAGCAGGGGTATCCGACCTTTACTTTAACCCCTTAAAGACCCGCCAATCACACTTTTTTTTTTCCATTGCAACGAATCCTGGGATGGCAAAGCAGGGTGCAGTCGCGTTGCCATCCCGGAATTCCATGACGTGCTAGAAGCATCACTGGGTGTTAAGTGGTTAACAGGACAGGTGGGTTTATTAAGAGGCTTAGTGATTTAACCTCTTAAGGACCAGCCATGCACGCACACGGCAGTCACTTAAGGACCATGGAGCATTTTTTTTTTTATCAGATGCAGGGCTCCCCGAACGTCGTGCAGATACGCGGGGAGCCCGGAATTCCATGATGTACATGTACGTCCTTTAGGGATCTCAACCTCATGATGTACATGTTTGACATTGGTCGTTAAGGGATTAATTAACTCATCTGTTAATAAGCAGGAAAACACCAAAAAGAGGGGGGGGGGTCCCCTGAGAATAGGTTTGGGAACCACTGGTCTACATGTATCATTTGTTGTTTCATCTACAGAAAAATTGTTTATATTGATCAATAAAAACTAAAAATCAATTTCACAAAACAAAGGTTTAATATAAGTCAATCGCACTGCAAGTCTCAGTATAATTACAAACAAAGGCAGCGTAGTTCTTCAGTCTTGTTTGGCTTCCTTCATCACCATGGACTCCGCTTCCACGCTCAGCCTCTAAAGTTTTCTTCTCCAACAAGGTTGCATTTTTGCCCTGCTCCATCTGTACGCTAAATATTTTAACCCTCTGAGTGCAGGAGAGGTGTCCAACACATTGCAAAACCTCTCTGGCACTCAAAGGGTTAATATACTTAGCATGCTGACAGAGCATGGCAAAAATGCAACCACATTGGAAAAGAAAACGAAGAGTGGCAACAAAGTCCGTTTTGTGAAGGAAGCCAAAAAGACTGTAGATCTACCCTGCCTTTATTTGTAATTATGTTGAGACTTGCAGTGTGCTTGAAGGGAGCATGCTCTCCTAGCGAGCTGGGAGCAAGGAGGGGTGTGAATTTCAGAAAGGAGAGGTCCTACAGAGCGGCGTGGTACAGCTTGTGCCACAGGAAATTATGACATCACTTGGTACATTTTAAAAGGATATATCTTATAAAGTACTGTGATTTATAAATAAAATAATTGAACAACTTATAGACAATTTTAAGAGATACAACCATTTACTAGGTGAAAGTTAGCCTTTAAATTAGGCAGGGTGATTAAATGGATTAGAGATTACACTGCAAAATTTGCTCATGCAATATCTGAAAAAGTATTAAGCAGCATAATTAACATAACAAAACATGCAGAATTCCAACATAAAACACCACAGTGACAGATATATGTGTATACAAAGGCATTCCAAAACTCACCTAATATAGTGACGATCTTTTGGTCACTTTTCTGACCAAGAGCATTGGCCACTTTACACACATATATTCCGGAAAAATTGTGAGTGAGAGGGTAGTTGAAATGTAGTGTATTATTTACAGACAATAAACCGTCGGGCCAGTTTCCATCTAACCTGTATTAATAAGAGTTAAACATGTTATTAAAACAAGGAGATTCAGAAAAACACAAGATACACATTTTAGTATACGGTTAGGCAACAAAATTTATATTAAATGACTGGAAGAAAAGTTAACATTAATAATAAGGATGTAAATGTTTTTTTCACCCACGGAAACATTTTGCCATGTACAGAATCACAACACTGCCAACAAATTCCACCTTCTCATGTACACTTGACAATTCTCTGTGTGCTATGTCTGACTCCTGATTATGCCATGTGAAAATATGCAAGCAGGTCAATTTATATTTATTATACAGATGTTTAAAGACATATGTATAAAACACTGAGCTATGGCAAACCAACTGCACTATAAGAAACACATAAAAACGAAAATGGGTCTGTTAACATTCTGAATGCTAGAAAGGTCTCCATATCATGTGCTTATCCCTTTAGGATAATTCTAGTAATGCAGAAAAATGGAGAGGTATATAAACAAACAACCAACTTAACAAAGTAGTTGTTTAAGAGAGGAAAAAAGGGGGTGTCACTAGTAGCTTGGTAACATAACATGGATAATCTGCAACATAAACAAGAGGACACTCTCAGTTGAAAGAGGCTGTAATGTGTTCACACACAAATCTTCTGCTGGGAAGGTGGAGAGAATATCCTCATTTCAAACTAGGTAAACAAGGCAGAGCTGGTCCCAATACATAGTTCTTTTAACCCTCTGCATACCAAATACACATCCAATGCATTGCAACTCAATGCACTGGATATTTTTATGGCACTTAAAGGTAATAATCCAATGGATTTGAAAATAAATTAATAAAAAGACAGTATAGTAACAATCTTTAATGTATTTTTTTTCTTTGAACAACTGTAATAAATAACTGATTCAGCCTATCTAGAATATGCTACAGGGAGGAGGACATACTGGATAGGATAAAGAAGAACACAGAACACATACTATACCAAGAGCTGTATGGGTACTCATACACTTCAATGCTCACCTCATATTCTCCCTTAGAAATATATATGTATAGGTGCTGTACTCCTCTGAAAGATTATTTTTTGCTAGCATAGAAACCTCTTCTAGTTCTGTTATTACAAGAGCAGGCAGGGATAAATTGAGTTTTTCAGGCTGTAGATCATTAAACTTTACAGAAGTTTATTGTATTTCACACTAAACGGAATACTTTTTATCCTTAAAGTTCAAAAACATGATGTGACTTTATAATCTGTTACGTACAAGCAAGTCTGCATCCTTTTAAAGAGATGCATTACATAAAGAAGTGTATCTTGCAGTGTTATCCTGCAGGGTAAAACAAGTGTACACTGCTGAGAGATGTTTAATTCAAATGCTGTTACACTTCAAACCTGTATTTTTTGTGTGCAGTACATATGTGACCTGTAATTTTACAGTGATGCTCTTGCTACAGCATCCCACTTAGGTTATTGTCACTGACAATAACAGTCCATAGACCTGTTATGGCTTGAAAAAAATTTCAAGCCATGGAACTACTGCACCCAAAAACTGCAAGCTAGAGTTGAATAACATTTGAATATAGTATATTGTAGCAGTGGCAATATACCCTTTTTCCTCAGCAGGAAAAAAACTGCAATATATTTTCCATACTATGTGATAGTTTGCACTGTATTATTAGAAAGACATTACAGGAGCTACATTTTAGAAAGCAAGGGCAGCATGCAGTATGGGTCCTGCATATTTGGCCTGCTTCATCCAAAATGAATGTGGACAATCTGGTTTAACACAAATAGGATGAGATGCAGATGTCTGCAACCACGTTTTCAACCCCTAGGATGTGAACCGCCAAAATGGCTGGTACATGAGCTTCAGCCCACTGAAGGAGCCAGGACATCGCTTGAGTAATGTGTAGAGACAGGGCCTGGATCTTCTCCTCTGGTAAAAAACACCCTCATTTGGACTGTATTGAATCTCATACCTATATAGTACAGAACCTGTGAGGGCTCCATAGATAATTTTTTGAGATTCAGTGCCCAAACATATTGCCTTGAGTAAAATGCAGAGCCAGATTTACATCTCAGGCACCCCTAGGCTCAGCATCTTCTGGCACACCCTAGCCCCACCTTTTCCCCATCCATAACCACACCCTATTATGGTCACACCCATCGGTTAACCACACCCTACTGCGGTCACACCCATGTTAACCCTTTGGATGAGTTTAAGATCCAAACATTTGCATTAGAGATCTCTTTAGTGGGTTACATTGAGATATACTGGCTCTGAAGCTCGCAACATCGGCACAAAAGTTCTCATACATCACTCTGCACTGTCTCCAGTTTAAGCCTTTGAGTACGACAGGGGTATGTAACTAACTGCAAAGCAATGCATTGCATAACCCTCTGGCATTCAAAGGGTTAACCCCCTCCCCCATCCTCTGTACTGAAGAAGTCTTCAAAGCGTTGCCTCACTATGCTTTGAAGAAATCTCTAGCATCCAAGGGGTTACATTTTTCCAACCATTTTTTGATCTTTGATTTCTTGTTGTACTGAGCAGGGATGTGACAGTGAGTGTACACTGTAATTCTTCTGCATGGTCTAACAGAGTCAGGATACTCTGAGCATGTATGCAAACACAACATCTTAGATCAAACCAGTCTGCTTCATAGAGTGGACAAATATATTCCAAATGATTTAAATGATACTTTTAAAATCCCAGTTCAAATCAGATGATATACTGGCAAATGGCAAGTTTATCCCTCCTATGATACCACTGGTTTGATCCCTGTTTACTTTTTATTTTGTGAATAAATGCATGTGATTACTATACATATGTACAGTGTTAATCTTTGGGGCACACCAATTGGGACATTTATGGCTACGTACCACTGAGTCACGTGGAGATGGGCTTGTCAGCCTGTTTGGAGTTTGGCCAGGCTTGAAAGAACTGAGGGAGTTGAACCCTAGATGCCCCAAACTGGAAGGGGTAGTAAAAACCACCAAACTTCCTAGGAATAAATGCATGTTTATGTGCAATCTGAGGCGAGAAAGTGATTTTGCCTCCAGTAGCATTACTAATGACCTTACCTAGGTCAGGCCCAAAATTTTGTCTTCCATGAGAGGAGACAATAACCAAATCTTGAACCAGAAAATGTGATGTGTGGCTACAGAGACGTCTGAGGCCTTACCAGACAACCTAGCTGCATTGAAGATAGATATGTATTGACCTATATAATACTGGCCAGCATAACCAATAGTTCCTCTTTGGGAACAGCCCCATGGATGGCATCTGATAACTGTTCTCCACATATAGCCATGGTTCTAGTGACCCAAGCTGCAACAATAAGAGTTGCAGAGAGGCCCAGTGGCTGCAAAATTGACCTCCGATAAGGTCTAAGCATTTATCAGCCTGATCTGTAAGCCATCTGCTAACGGCAGGGTAATATTTTTAGCAAGGCAAGATATTGGGGGTTCAACCGCAGGTTAAAAAGCCTACTGCTACAAAGTCTCAGTTGAGAAGGGATAGTAGTTGGAAATACATTTGTTAAGGAAGAGTCTCTTACAAAGCATTGTCCACTCTTCCAGGCCCTGGTCCAGAGAGTGATAGGGAGGAAAAATGGGTGACTCCTTTTTACGCTGTTGGAAGAGACCTAGAGAGTCTTTAACACTGCTCAGAAGAGACCTTAATCCGAGGAACAAGGACTGTCCTCATAGGCAACTCCAAAGGACAAGGAAGAATCCACATCCTCCCCATTAGCGTCAACTTCGTCCACAGAAGAATCTCCAACGGAGAGCGGGCCCTAAAAACAAGATCGGTGTATGACTGGGGGTATGGGGTACCAATAATGAAAAATCCCATGAATAGATAGATAGAAATAACTGGAGACATCAAAGTCTTAACCCACACTGGCTTTTGTTTTGCAGTAGAGGGCCCCAGGGGAGTAGTAGGGGCCACAATGCAAGAGGGACATAGAATGCCTGAATAGTTCAGTGGATCTCAGTCTGGCATTAGAAACAGGGTGCTAAAGGGGTTAAGGACACACTTGAAACCTTAGGCTTGGATTTCCCCATATGTCCTTTGGGATCTAAAATGTTCATAGAAAACCCCTACAAAATAGGTCAAAGTAGTCTAAAGCTGCATAAAGGTAGTTGAAAATGCACAGAAATACCCCAATAGTTACTTATTTGACAACAAAGGTTTAAACTAGAAAGGTAGATGAGAGATCAGCCTCTCTGTACCCTATGAAATGAATAGAGTAAAATGGCTGCCAAAGCAACACCCTGCCTGAAAGCCTAGAAAATGTGGGATTCTTGGGAATTAAATCTGACTGGACATGCCCAGCAAATGGTGGCTCTCCAGCTGCATACAAATGGTGAGTTTAAGTTCTCTGAACATTGTCCCACCCTGACCATGCTGTTGAACAGGTTCAGGAAATCATATTGAGCCCACTGCAACACTTGAAAGTGAAAAGGGTGGATATTTAACCCTGTAAAGATTCTTCATGCAAATCTATTAAACAAAGATGGCTATCATGTGGCCGCCTACTCTTAAGGGGACTGTGATCTATAAAACCAAAAGGTAAAGAGAATAAAGGGAGGAGACTGAAAGTTACATACATACAAAGAGAACTGAAATAAAATATAAATGGAATATGGCTATCTGCTCTAACAGAATGAGAAAACCCATTTATAACAATGTAATAACAGCCCATGTACAAAAAGGGTTAAAAACCCATACTACATAAGCAGGCGCAACCTTTAGGGACATAGTATGCAAGGGAAATGAGAAGGATCGAGTTCAAAACAGGCAAGAACACCACATTCCAGTGAGTACTAAGTAATAGCCACTCAAATTGTTAACTTACCTGTCTTTGGACTCCCATTTTTAAATGAAGAACCTAATTTCAGTAGTGAGGCACAGACTTCTAAGTAAACCTCCACAGAGAAATGGTCCAGAAATAGACTGTGAACTGGTCAATCCAATTCCAGTGAAGCAAGTTAATGGAAGCCCGCATAATGGGTGATTAGGCAGATCCATATCTAAGTATAAAAACTTCTAAGTGCCAACCAAAATTTTTCCTAATGCAGGTTACTTGAAATGGAGAGGCGGGGGTTAAGCTGGAGAGAAGAAGGGAGCCTCCACCTCAAAGGCCCTGCTTTAAGTGCCTACCCTCTGGGGTTGAAACCCCATTAGTGCTAGAGAACAAGAACACAGAAGTGCTAAATCCTTTATAGATGTGCTGCATAGGCAAGCCCATCAACCGTATTTAATTCAGGCTACCAAACCATATTTAAATGTGCTCTTGGGCTGGGACTGGCACCAGAACTTGTTTGTCAAGTGGAGAGGAGATGTAGTCTGTGATGAGAAGCGCTCACCCTGAGTGCTGCGAAACTTTGACAAAAAGAAGCGATAGGGAGAAAGGGGCTTGAATGTGTTGTCCTTCAGATATCATCAGCAAAACCCACTGGTCCATTAAAAAAGGCAGAGACAACTTCCTACAGAAAACTATGGACCAGGACTCAGAGTCATGCAGAGGCTTGCCTGTCAGACTTTGCAGAAGACGTCTTGTGTCTGTGTAAGCTTTGCTATGGGCAAGCTTGGGACACTTGAGTGATTTGTGCCCTCTGTTCCCCGGATTGCCGGGGGGAAGAGGCATAGGAGTGAGAGAGGCACAAAATCCACACTTTTTCCTTGCCAGAAAGGATCCTTTGGTGGAAATTTTAGGCAAACTGGTACTCTTTCAGATCATTGATAATGCCACAGATGGATTCAGGTCAGGCCTAAATAAGGCCTTGCCCTGAAACGGCAAGGACCACAGTGACTTCGTTAGCTACTAGGTGTGGGTCTGCAGCAACAGAGGGCTGAAGATTTTCCCAAACCTTAGCTACATCACAGACGGATGCAATGAAGTAGGCATTAGCTTCCATAATGTTAGCTAGCAAAATAAGCATGTCCTCTCTAGGAACATCAGAACGCATTGCGTTGGAGAGCTGTTCTCCCACACAGCAATAGTTCTATTGACCCAAGCATATGCAAATATAGATCTAAGCACTGCCCCATCAGCTGTAAAATTGGCTTTAAGCTAGGAATCCAGCTGCTTATCACCCTGGTCTTTCAGCCTAGCAGCATCCCCAAGGAGAAGGGTTGTGTTTTAGCCTGGTGTGAAACAGGAAGGCCAACAGTTGGGGGAGAAGCTTAGCTGTAAAAGGGTCAAGTTTAGAGACAGGTTTATGGAGGAAAACTTTCTCATCTGGATACCATTCTTCCAAGAGGATTTGATCAA
Organism: Rhinophrynus dorsalis; assembly: GCA_037306005.1. Taxonomy (NCBI): domain Eukaryota; kingdom Metazoa; phylum Chordata; class Amphibia; order Anura; family Rhinophrynidae; genus Rhinophrynus; species Rhinophrynus dorsalis. Next base: position 239,641,030 of record CM074719.1, read on the forward strand.
GAGTATTATTGGGGGGGAAGACAGGGGAGTCTTTCTTCCTCCTATGCAAAATACCCAGAGAACTGTACTCCCCGCATCAGAAGCCTATGATTAAGTGGTGCTGTTGTCATCACGAAACGCGTTAGGCGTAGTCCAGCGCATCTCTTTAATCCTGTATTCATTCATAGTTGATTTTAATAATATCCAATAAAGAATCTTTTGAGATAATCTTAATTTTGGATTTGGCTGAGATTTTTCGGTGGATCTGGGTGCGCTTTCCTCCTGTTGTCCTCCACAGAGGATGGCCCATTAACCTGAGTATGTCCCTTAAAGACATGTTCAACCTGTTTAAGAGTTATGGGTTACCAGTAATGGAGTACCCCTGAATGGAAGATGGACTAGCTGTCACGGATAACAACAGGGTTTTTATTCAAGCAGGCTCTTGGTCAGTGCTGGATAGCTCCAGGGGCACAGTAGGGCACAGAGTACATGAGAGATATAGAGACCTAGGATAATCCTTTGGAAACCCAGCATTGTTTTGAAGAACAATGTGTGAGGGGGATAAGGAAAGACCCTGAATCCATAATATTGGATTTCTAAACATGCCCCTTATGGTCAGACATGTCCAGGAAAAAGTGTTGAAAACTAGATGAAAAAGGAGCTGGAGAAGAGGGAAGGAGAGTCAGCCCCTGCGTAGTTAGAGAGAAGTAAGGTGGCCACCAGAAAAGGCAGCAGAATATCGTAAAAAGAGCCTGTGAATTGGGGGATTATAGAAAATGTAGTCTTTCTTGCTTGTGGTCTAGCAGCATATGGCTCTCCAGCCACAAATTGCTGTGCACTTCAAGAATAAGATCGATAGATAAGTAGTTGACAAGAAGAGCACTAGCATAAATGGTTGCAGAGATATGTCCCAAAGAAAGGTCTCCCATTAAACTCTAAGAAGCAAAGATGGCAGTGGATGGGCTTGGGCTCTTAAAGGAGCCATACACTAAAAAACAAACTTTGAAATAAAAGTACTGAAAAGTCCCAAGAAATACTGGGGGTACCAGGGGGAAGTAAATAATAAAACTTAAACAGATATTGGGGACAGCCCCACAGCCAATAAAAATAATGAAAACCTAGAAAAAATTAAGAGAAGTACCACTGCACACACTATCTTAGATGCAGGACACATGAATCTAGGAATTAAGGTGGGGGGGTTGAGCTGGAAGAAGAGGGAGATCAACCTCATGGTTCCTGTGTTCCATATTGGCCATAAGAGAAACAGATTAAAAACTGAATGTCCCCCTAAATATATTTGGTTTTCAATATTATAAATTTATGATGTTTTAGACCACTAATGTGAGAAAGGAGTCTCTTTTCCATCAACTTTTTATGTTGGATAATCTTGATGGAGGTTTTATAATCTAGAATCTGATTTATGTCATAGCACACTATTATGCTGTCTTTATATATAATAATGTTATTCAGTGACATGGATCTGTCTGCCCACACTGAGAAGTGCAATATGCCTTCTTGTTTGTATTTACAAATGTAGCAGGTTTTCATATGGTTTATCATAGATTTATGAAGGAAGATGTGATGATTGTGGAAACTAAGCTATCATTAAATGCTACTGGAACACATATGAACTGTATAACGCATGGTTACTGTGGTAGTGAACCGAAAGGGATACAATATACATATCAAGAGCAGGAAACATATATGGCATGTCACTATTTAAGGGAAACCCTGACTCTGGCAGATCTCTATGGGAGCTGCTTAAGAGATGGCTGTGTGGCCCAAAATAAGTTGGACTGGTCCAAAATTACAGTCACATGGAACAGTGATAGCATGCCGCCTCTATATGTCCGCTTTATAAAGAAACTAGTTGAAGAGCCTGTTACACGGGCCACAGTGCCACAGCCAGCCGGTTGCGGTGCAGTCATGCTTAGTAGAGACTGCCCGCGCCGCGACTGATACAGAGCGGGACGCTTCTTCGGAGTGCCCCGCTCTGTATCAGCTGCGGCAAGGGAAGTCTCTACTGCGCATGACTGCAGCATGTGCAGCAGTGTCTACTGCGCATGACGCGGCATTACACACGATTTAGCGAATTATTATATAGGATTTTTGTGTTTGTCAGGACTAAAACATCATGGATTTATTGGATGCTGCAAGTATGTTGATGAACTATTATTCTAAATAGATGCAACTGCTTCCTCTACATACACGCGTGTTATATTCTCTGATGTGATACTGGTGTGAAAGTTAGCATTCAGAATTATATATTACTGTGATATCTTATCATTTTTGTCTGGTATAGGAATTTGATTTTATGGGATAGCAGGGGTTTTGATATGATACAGTCTTAGGTTTTCATATGATATTATTCTTGTATTAATAAATTTATATATTTTTGATATAATAATAGTGCGGGGGCATTTTGTCATTGTTGGACATTTGGCTATTGCACGCTGTGTCTATTTGATTGATACGGTAATGAGGTTTTTATACCTAGTTCATTTTATACATTTTATCATTGGGAAAGTTACAAGTGGTGATGAAGCTCATTAATTACCAGGCAAATAGTAGTCTCTACAGTTCCCTTTTCATAGCTTCTGCCCATTTTCACTATGTGGTATAATTCAATACCGCCACAGATTTTTACATTTCCTTGTCTGATCGCTTCCTTCTGTTTCATGTAGAACAGGAGGCATTGTGAAGCTACCCATGACATCCATCTCCTAATCATCAATCCAAATAGACAACAGGTTGTAAAGACAGGTGGTGAGCATTGGAATGCATTTGAATTTGTGACTTCTCCCTCCACCCAGCTATACCAAAAATTCAGTATTCATATATTCCCAGAAGGAAGCCACCCTGAAACATTAGTATACGTTCCCTTCCCCCATGAATGTCTCTGCTCTGCTGTGTTTTATATTTACTAAAGCCCAGCTTAGAAACGTTGTGGTCTTGGCTTTAATTGACTTTAATTTACCATAAGCTGCCATGTTGTTGGAATTGCTTAATTATCAATGCTCAAGTTCAAGAATAGACCACACAAACTCACCAAAATATTATACCTAGTCCAAGCAGGCAAAAGGGCAGAACCAGCACACATGCGCCTGAATCCCCTCGGTGTGAATGAAGTCCATCAAAGCCCCAACAGAACTCTAGCAAACACCTAAGGAGCAGATATAAGCACAAAGGGCAGGGCAGAGTGGTGAACTGGTAGTGCCCCAAGCCAAAGGCAAAACAGAGGTACGTCTGACAGTCCAGGTGGATAAGGATGTGCAAGTAAACATTCTGAAGATCCAAAGACACAAGGAATTCTCCTGGGCACATAGCTGTGATGACGGAGCACAAGGACTCCATCATGAAGCTAGCATTCTCCACATAACTGTAAGGGATGTTTTTTTTTTTTTGGTGATCTCCTCACAGTCAGTTGGGGTCTGCAATTATGGTTAGCAACAGCAGAGGGGCAGGCACTGTGTGGCTACGTAATGTTTATGAGAGACAGTTAGTGATATCTCCTATAACCAAGCACATATGCATGCGCAGTTTTAGACATCTCAGGACGTAGCCTGTATTTTAACCTGTAATCAACACGATAATATTAGAGTCGTACTTGGGATGAAAGAGCGTGCACCTGATTTGCACCTCTGTCCGTGCACCTGTGTCTTATTACGGGGTTTTCTTGAAACCAGGCTCTCCCGTTGATGAGTATATTTTATTTCTTATCTTTTCTGTCTTGCGTATTGCAGAGTCTGTTTTACTAATGTAAGCTCTGGCAATAGTTCTTGTACTTTTTAACATCTGTTAGAGGTATGTCTCTCATATGCTTGTGAACTCTGGCAGGATGTTTATTGCATGTTTTAATAAACTGTAGTTTTATAGTTTTCACTGCAGTGTGTTTGTCCTTATTTTTATTCTGAAATTCCAGACTACTAATTGTATCAAAGAACTGAGGTCCTTGAGGTCCAGAATAGGGCGGCTGCCGCCATCCGTCTTGGACAATACGAACAGGTCCAAATAAAAACCTGAACCTCTCTCTTGAAGTGGAACTGGAACAAGACCTCCCTTGTCCAGAAGAGATTGAACCTCTTCGTTGAAAAGATATAACTTTTCCTGGCCCTGTGGAACCCTGGACTGGAAGAATGTGAAGGGAGGAAGGGACTTGAACCCTATTCTGTACCCTTCCAAAACCACCTGCAAAACCCCTGGTCAGCAATGGACTCTGCCCATGTGTTGTGAAAATGGTGCAGATGTCCACAAACAGGTACCAGGACTCTACAAGTCATGCGGAGGAAGGCTTGACAGATTTGGGATTGGCAGAAGTTTGCTTAGTGTGCCACTGCTGCTTGGGCTTAGTGGTGGGATGCGGGGTGAAGGCCCTGAAACACATTTGGCCTTTGTGTCTCAGTTTGGCAGGGATGAAAAAGACGCAGTTTCCTTGCCATGTTAGGGAGTTTGGTGACCTGAGGCAACAGGGTGCTCTTTCCCCCAGTAGCGTCACTGGTGATCTGCTTTAGCTGAGGACCAAAAAGAGACTTGCTCTGAAAGGGGAGTGAAACCAGTGACTTCTAAGAAGAGGTCCGCAGGACCAAACCTTGAGTCACAAGGTGCGTTGTGCAGAAACAGAAAAGGCAGAGGCCTCGTTGACAACATCAAAAAAAAAGAATCAGTGACATATGTCTGATTCTCAGACATGTTGGCTAAGAAGGCTAAAAGATCCTCCTTAGAGGTGCCATATCTCGTGGCATCAGAAAGTTGTTCTCTCCAGATAACAATAGCTCTGGTGACCAAGGCAGAGGCAAGAATTGGCCTCAATGCAGCACCAATGGCTGTAAAATTGGACTTCTAGCTTCCTATCTGTCATATCCTTTAGAGCCATAGCATTTACCAAGGGCAGAGTGGTGGATTTAGAGAGCATGGATACAGGTGGATCAAAGGCAGAAGGAGAAGCCTACTACGCCAAAGCGGCCTCTGAAAAGGGGTACAGCTTAGGGAATCTCTTAGAGATGGACAGCCTCTTACAGGGTGTCTTCCACTCATCCAAAATAATTTGGTCCAGAGTGGCGTTGGATGGAAAGACCGTAGAAGACTTTTTACGTCTCCAAAACATATCAGATGAGACGGACCTTTATCAGGGGTGTCAGTGACTTGAAGGATCTGTAAAACAGCCTTAACAAGTCCCTCCACAGAGAGAGCAAGGTCAGCTTCAAAGGGGTCTCCAAAGGCATAGGTAGAATTCCCTTCCTAAAATTCCCCCTCCTCCCAGTCATCCTCAAAAGAGTCCTCCTCAGAGGAATCCATGAGCTCAGGTATACCTTAGGGGCCACAAACCTGAAGGTGGTGGTGGGGTTTTCATGAATGGAGAATACCCTGGAGGGAAAGAGGAAATTGTTGCATAGTGAACTAAGTCTTTCACCCAAACTGGCTTATATTCAAGGCTGGAGGGCTCTGGTGGTGTAGTAGGGGCCACAGCGCATGAGAGGTATAGAGATCCCAAATATTCTCTAGGGAGCCCTGCTTGGCATGAGGAACAATAAATAAGGGGGATCAAAGACGCCCCAAGTCCTTTGCCTTAGGTCTAGTACCATGTCCCTTTAGATTCAAAATACCAACAGAAGTAGTGTCTAAGACATTATAAAATAGCAAATACTGTATCCCAGAACAATAATTCTTCCTAGAAATCCCAGAAAGGTACCTATCTGTCAGGCAAAGGGTTAATCTGAGAAGGAGCGCAGGGAGAGGCAACGTCTGCATAAGATAAGCAATAGAGAAGTAAATGGCCTCTGTAAAACGAACAGCCAATCAGAAGAAAGCCTGGGAAACCGGCATTCTGGGAAATGTAGTTTTTCTCTATTGTTGTATCTTAGCAATGCCTATAATTGCACTTGCAGAACCCCAGCCTCCCCCCCCCACAAGACACTGGGGATGTGAACTGTATGAGGAGACAAGAAGAATGAACACTCTCTCAACTCTGTATGACAAATGGTTGTAGAGATATGTCCCAGGGAAGTTTGTACCATAGAAATCAACAAGCGCCATGCACCAAAAATTCACATTTTTGCAAAAGTTACCAAAATGCCCAAAGACCCAAGAGGGGATGTGGGGGATAATTAAAAAAAAGCTTAAAACTAAAAGGAAAAGCCAGGAAAAAGCACCAAACCCAGAAAACCAGCAGGGAAGGGGGTAACTAGCCTAAAAACAGCCATCCATGCTACATAAACTCAGGGACAAACTAGTAATGAATTACCCAACATGAGTGCAGGAGTTCGACTCCTTTATAACCCCTGTCAAAAGGGGACCAAGTGGGACAAGTGGACCATGACACTCACCAATCTTCAACTTTGGAGAGACCCATTTATGAGAGAGGAACTTGGGCTGCAAGATTCTCTCCACAGGGATACAAGAGACCACAACGGCACCTGTATATCGGTCAGTTCTCCAGGGAAAGCCAGGAATGGTAACCCACCTAATAGGGAATTGTAACAGCCCCATATCTAAGAATAAAATAAAAAAAAATAAGCTAAAAACTGAAAACAGCAATGTTCCAAGCCTCTTCACTCTACCAGAACAAATCAAAACTGAAAGGCGGGGGCAGAGCTAGCCTGATAAGGAAAGGGGAAGGCTTTACCTCCAAGACCTTGTCCTCTGAAATGTTCCAGAGTTAGTAAGAAAAGAAGTCTCCCCTCATGGTAACCGTAATTCCATATTGGATGAAAGAGAAAAACACCTTTAAAGAATTTGGTGACTTGGTAATATTTTTTTTTTAAATCACCTCTGGACCTCACAAAAAGTCCTTAGTTACAGCTATTTCTCATCTAATTTGTGGCACACAATACACCAGAGTAAAAACATTGTATTAATAGGTCCGAGTTTTATCCAACAATTGCACTGCACAGAATCATAGCATTGTCTCAGCTATGACATTTCCTCATTGATTTACTACCCTTGCTTGCTTACATTAGTAAATGGGAGTGGATATATCCTTGTCAAGCAAATAAGAAGATTTAATAAGTAGATATTACTGGGCTTTTCTTTTTCCTCAGAGACATGATTTCACAATTCCAATTTAAACCTGTTTCCTATAAGCAAGAGTATGCCATCTCACTCTTTTTTTTCAGCTTGGGCTTTTTCCTAATGTTGTTATGCATCTAACCTGATATGGTTTTAACCCTTTGAGTGTCAGAGGGGTATGCAATGCATTGCAATGTGTTGTGTACCCCTCTGGCAATCAAAGGGTTAAGTATTTCTATAAGCATATCAACAATGTGTACAATCTTTTTGTAGTGAACAGAAAACAGCAATTTGTGCATATCATACCCAATCATGGTGGGCCCGCCATCCATTTTCCTATTATTTAGTTTATAGAATGTCTTAGTAAATATAGGGCTATATATAAAAGAGTTTCTTGACCTGGAAGTGTTGCATTGTGCACAGCTAACCTATAACCCAGATACAATATACATTTAATTGTTAAGAACATGCAGATGAAAAGGTAATTAAAATTCCCATATATGTTAATGTATATTTTGATATATGAATTTACCTGGTCCATTTTATTTCAGTGGGAGATGGATTGGCATCAGCATTGCACTTAAGATAAACATTTGTTCTTCCAACAAACCAATTTCCATCATATCCCGTTACTGAAACTTCAGGAGCATCTAAAAAGTAAATAATGTAATTAATAAAAAAAAATATTTTTTAAAGCTATAACAAACCTAAATATTGATAACTGGACTTAAAATCAGATCACTCTTTTAGTACAGTCATTGGGGCTAACAGCCAAAGGTGTTGTACTAAGCTAGTTCTAAATAATTTGTCATTCTATGCTGTACATAACATGGAGTTCTGCAATTGCTACATCACTGTTTGTTAATGCCTTGCACGTCTTTCAATATGATACAGCACCATATTTCACCTATTTGCTCATTTACATGTACCAGATGAAGTTTAGCTAAAAATGTTAAAAAGGAAGCATCACCTTGAGACAACCTTAATAAAAACAACAATATCACATTTGCTGTCTTTGTATTGTTCCTTCCATTTTCACAAGCAAAGCCCGGGTTGGGAGGGTGAAGAAGTCTGAGGAAAATGCTCAGAGCTCACATACATTAAGTAATGTATGGGGATAAGAATAAATGGTGCAACATGGACAGTTTCTGGAGAATACACTATATTATGGCACATTGGGGAAAAAGGATATTTAAAGGGATAGTAATATTTCTACTATTTCAATTAACCTTCATAGCATTTGGCCAATGGACAGCATTTTTTCAATACTGTTTGAGTTGTAGTTCAAGTGTAATTGAATGATAAAGTATCCCACTCTGTCCTTTTTACTAAAGTAACACTGCCCACATCAGTACAGAAAGGTGGTTTTCAAATGGCTTGCTGAGAGGGCCAATCTTCAATTAGCATACAGGAAAAACCTGTCAAGGGGGCCAGGGTTTTCATTGTTCTCACAGTAAGAAGATTGCCCCTTGCTGTGATCTGTCTGGTCTTAAGACCAGATACCACATCTGAGGGAGGTGGCTTACGCTAGGTAAAAGGGGGCAGGAGGGGGACACTTTATCATTCAATTACTCTTGAACTACAATTCTGACACTATTGAAATAACACTCCCCATGGCCCAAATACTATGAAGATTAATTTTGAAACATTACTATCCCAAAAAAAAGCCTCAAGATGAGACTGTCTTTGATACAGAGGTGCATAACAAAATGACAAATCACACATCTGCACACTTGTGTTAGGATAGAGCAGCTTTTGAGACATTTTTGTAAATTGCCACAAGTTTGTTAATCTATTCCTGTAACAAAAACAAAATGAAAGATAAAAATTACTGGTAGAACTTCTCTATATTTAACCCTGTGACTGCCAGAGAGGTATTCAGTCCATTTGAGTTGCATACCCCTTTGGCACTCGAACAGTGGGTGGAACAGTAATGTTTTACTTGCTATTCTATCTCAATAGGGTTGTTCCCTTATGCTAACATGACAGGATGTATGCCTTCCCACAACTGGGCCTGGATTATAAACTGTATGTATGCTGTAAAGATGCTAATTGCATTTTCAAGATACATACTTCTATTCAGTTCATTCATGTGTATTATTTGTTTGGTCCTTAATGGAGACTGACCTACCCCACTGAACTTTTCTATACATTATACTAGTGATAAACGTGAACTGAAAGTACTGGATATTAACATTTAGATAAATGCAATATTATGCATTTGGGTTGTAGGAAAAAGCAGGCTACATACACAAAATGGGAAAACGCTTAGTCTGTTAGAGAAGGGAGTCTGTTAGGGAAGGATTTGAGAGTACTTGTAGATTATAGACTCTGCAGCAGTGGGCAGTGTTACTCAGTATCTGCAAGAGCCAATTGTATAGCATGTTGTACAAAAAGGGGAATAGATGCATAGACGAGGATATAACTCACTCTATGAATGCTTAAGATCTCTTCTCGAATGTGGAAAACACCTTTGGGGCATGAGCTCTTAAAGGGACAGTAGCCCTTAAAATTCTGAATTCAACGATACCAGCGGCATCTCTCACACCTTTATGGTTTGAGAGACATTCACTTTCAAAGTTCCCTCTCTCGTGACATCAGCATTCTATCTGACAGCAGGGGAATCCAGTCCAGGGACCAGCGGCAGCTCTGCAGCAGTGCGGAGAAGACCATTTTAGTGAAGGATTTCTGTTTCCCCTACTGTCAGATGCTGACGTCAGGGGAGAGGGAACTTTGAAAGAGGATATCTCTCAATGCCGCTCGTATCATTGAATTCAGAATTTTAAGGGCTACAACATGGGGGATAGTAATAATGAAGTAGTACTATCCCTTTAAAGATATTCATGAACTGGAAAAAGTTAAAAATGTAACAAATTAATAAACATAAGATTTTAGTTATAAAGAGTGATTAGAAAGATGCCAAGAAGAGTGAATTAAAATTAGAGGAAAAGCAAGTTACAGACAAGAGAATGTCTCAGCCGTGTAAGTTCTTAAAGGGATAGTAATACTTCATTTTAACTTTATTTTATTTTGTAGGCATTAAAAAAACATGAAGAATGATATAAGTTTTATCTCTCAAACCTTTATGGCTTAAGAGATATTCACAAACAAAGTATCCCCCCCCTGTTCAGCCAGATCAGAAGGGAGGTGCCCAGGTAGACTGCAGAGAGGGACAATCTTCAATTAAGATAAGGGAAAAAGCTGAAAAACTTGTCAAGGGGGGAAGGGCTTTCATTGTTTTCATACAAAGAAAATTGTCCCCTTCTGTTATCTGTCTGGTCATACAACCACATTCACATCTGAGAAGAGATGGCTTACACTAGGTAAAAGGGGCGGGGAGGGGAACTTTGCTTGTGAATATCTCATAAACCATAAAGGATTGAGAGATAAGACTTATATCATTATTCATGTTTTTTTAATGCCTACAAAATAAAATAAAGTTAAAACGAAGTATTACTATCCCTTTAAGAACGTACAGGTTAACTGATCATAATGAAGAGCCACTAATAACACACCTGAACTCAGGAGGGGAAAACTGCTCCATTAGGGGTACTTCAGGACTGTGATTTTTAAAACGGTTATATAACACAGCAAGATCACAGATTTTTGCAGTAAAGGGGGCAAGGATGTTGAATTATTTACTGCAGAAGATCACAGAAATTGTTAACAAAGGATTTTTTATTTATTTATTTATTTTTTACACCGTTCAGTCCCCAAGAGCTAGTAACTGTCCAGGATTTAATGATTTCAATGTTTGTTCATAGGTGGGCTAATCAAAGTGAATGAGCCACTTTGTGAACTCACCTGGGCTGAATTAAGGAAATCCTTAAATCCTGGCCTGTTGGTGGCCCTTGAGGCTCGAACGTGAACACCCCTGACTTAAAGTATTGCTTCAGTGGGATTTTGTTTGCATTCCTATAGATCAACAAAGGAGACCTAGCAAAGTTGAACAAGATGGACTGCTCTTTTCTCAACCTCATCAACTTTGTAACTAAAAAACAAAGCCATACTTTCTGATGAACAGCACCATAACCCCACGCAATTTGTGTCTCGGTGTTCAGCAGTGATATATTATGACATTTACATTGAAATGTGTTGCCCTTTTTGTTACTATGATAAGAATTGTCAGTTTTTATACTAGCTAATTATTGTGTCTAAATGTATTTATGTTAGAGGCCTGAACAATGTAATTATATATGTGCTATATATTTATATTCTTTTGTATCTCTGTACATTACGTACTCCAGAGAAAGACTGCAGATTATTGCAACAATGTTATATATATTGTATATTCATATCTTGAAACTAACAAATGTCTTTAGTAGAAAGCATTCACTGTATGAATGTGATTTCTGGACTCCTGGAGGGTTTCTCTTACAAGGCTATATATTTAAGGTTTTCATTGTTAACTTGTCTCGATAAAGATCAGGAATCTGACCGATTGTTGACACAAATAAATCACTGTGGATTCAAATCTGAAAAATTCCCATGAGTGCAGTTCTTACAAGCTACACACATATGGTTGTTGTTCTGGTCAGGAATAAATTGGAAATTGTCAGAATTTTTCTTCAAAAACTTAACCCTTTGAGTGCCAGAGTGGTACGGAATGCATTGCAAAGTAATGCATTCTGTACCACTCTGGCACTCAAAGGGTTAAACAAATCCGAGGTCAATGTTTGGTCTCTATGATAAACCTTTATCAATCATACAAGCCAAAAGCAGTTGCAAGTGAAGCCTATACACCCAAAGAACACAGGGAAAAAGTAGAAGTTACAGGACCAAGATCACCAAACACATATGCATTTGTTTTAAAAATATTCATGGCACTCTGTTCTTTATAACTTAATATTCTTGTGATTCTGTCAACAGGAATGCAGATTTCTTTTGTTCTCTACCAAATAAGGCATTTCAATTCTTGCAGGCCATTTACTAAATGAAGGAAGTAATTTGTTTAATTTGTCCTATAACACCTGCTTACAGAATGTTCAAACGAAATGTTTAGCTTTAACTATCTAAATGTTTTGGTATGAGATCTTCTGTTTCTTGAGACATGTGGATGACCTTGAAGTGACACTGTAGAAGTAGAAATGGGCCTTGCTTTTCTATTAACAGAAGGAAACTACTCTTCTGATGTTCACTGCTTATCTATAAAAGATAATGTATTTTCATTACTTTCATACTCAAATACCAAAAATGGCTCTCATCATAAAAGAACTCAAAAGCACGGTGGGAAAAAATAGGAAATAACAATTAACACCCCTTGGATGCTAAAAGCAAAGCACTGGAGACAACTCAAGCATCCAAGAGGTTATAAAGTACAATTGAATGGGGAAAGTATAATATATAATGGGGCTGTCAAAGTTCAGTCCTCAAGGGCCACCAACAGGCCAGGATGTAAGGATTTCCCTGATTAAGCACAGGTAAGTAAATCATTGGTTCATTCATTTTGATTGACTCACCTGCGCTTAATCAGGGAAATCCTTACACCTTGGCCTGTTGGTAGCCCTTGAGGACTGATCTTGGACAGTCCTGTTTTATTACAGTTATATAAAGATACCACGCTGACAGTGTGAATTTACTTAAATACTTGTCTTATGTCTGGGCCCCGCACCAAGGGAAATAGCCCTTTGCAGTGGTATTTTTAGGCTCTTTCCTGTTTATAGGTGAAGATTTCATGAGCTTTTGCTCCATTCATCAGTGTCAAGCTTAAACATTGTCCTTCGTTAATTCAAGTGGAAAATTTACTTTGGAGTAAACAAGTACTGGATATTAATTATGTTAATTAAAATTACTCACATTGTATATCCAAAGTAAAAGGATACCTAATCTCATTCTCCAAAGCAGGATGCTTTACCACACAGGTTAGATTTCTTCCACGTGCAAATCGGTTAGGAAGCAACTTGTACTGGCTGGTCACAGTTATGGTTTTGTTTGGATAAGATATTGAACTAATTTCCATTTTCCCAAGAGACCCTTCCCAGTACACTTCTGCAGCAGGCTTTCCAGTTGCAGCTGTGCAAGATGCAGCAATCGTTTCATTTGCACCATCCATTAAAGGCTCAGATCCCTTTGTTATGCTCACAATTGGTTCAACTAAAAAGGAAAAAAAAAAAAAATTGAAAATGCATTTAGTAAAATATTTTATAGGAAATGCAATCATAAAAAAATAAGTATCTTTATATGGGAATGTTTTCAGGAAGATAAAGAGGTACAGTTCTGGAGCAAACCAACTGTTCCAATAGAGGACAAAAAATCCCCATTGATTTAAATAGGGGTTTTAACTGCTCGAATGCAAGTATTGCTTTGCAGTACTTTGGAGAGCTCTATAGCTTCCATGAAGTAAACCCCCCCCCCCCCCGCCATTTAAATCAGTGGAACTCTGGGGAATTTTCATTTGTCACCCTGTAATGCAGCTGCTTTACTTGAGTACCGCACTTCTTTAAGCTGCCTGAAAACAGCCAACAGATTGGTCTAAAACAGACCAGTAACTCAATTTGCTAATGTCAAACCACTAGACCAGATGTTATTAAACATTTTCATGATGGAACAACTTGATTTTAAATGAAACCAGAGTGGAACCCGAACAACTGCTTAGATATTTCAGTCTTCAAGATATCATTGATAGTCACAAGCCCACATGTACACTGTTCTCTTGACCTTCCCTTACCTTACTTTTACTTGGTCTGTGGAATCTTTTGTACATTTTAGAAGAAAAAAAACTGGCGTTCCACATAAAGTTTGAGAACTGCTATACTGCTTGCTCTTGCAACCTAGAGCGACTCCCTTCATTTTACATTATCTGCTCCAGTGCATGCTAGTAACCACAGAGAGTAAAAACCCAAGTAAAATCCCCTTCTCCATGAGGACAGGGCAGGAGGCAGAGACTTCATCCTTTCCTCCACTTTGCCCCCTCTGGCTACATACAGTTTTAATGTATAACAAAGTGAAATTAAAAGTAAGAAAAAAGCAAAGGATGATAAAGAAATACTATGAACAGAGAACCCAAGAGGGCACCTCTGCAAGGGATTAAGACCACTGGGAGGGAGTCCTGTGTTCCACGTGGTTGAAGAGAAAATAATTTAACAGTAAATTCACAGGAACACAGGAACCAAAGCTATCTGCCAAGACTGCTCAGAGGGGAAAAAAATAGGATTTTAGTCTTACCTGTTAAATCCTTTTCACTTAGTCCATACAGGTCACTGGTACTCTGGGAGGCAATCCGCCCCTTTAATAGGCAGGAACAATTATTCAAATGTGTGCAGGGGGCGGTGCCTCCCCTCCTACTTAAGCTGCCTTCAGGCCAGAGCCACTAGATTGATTTGAGACACTAAAACTGACCAGAGGTAAGCAAGAAGGAAGACTCCTGTGAGCATGCCCCGAAGGTCTCCCACTAAATGCCACAGGAGAGCCAAGCATGGTCCCTTGACAGGGTGGGAGACCAGTGACCTGTATGGACTAAGTGAAAAGGATTTAACAGGTAAGACTAAAATCCTATTTTCACTGTCGTCCAATACAGGTCACTGGTACTCTGGGATGTACAAACATTGAGCTGACCCAGAGGCGGGAAGTAAGGCAAGGACCAGGCGCAAGGCCCAAGTCACTAGAACTGCTATGAACCAGTTAATCGCATAGCCCATTAATATAAGTGTCAACGGACACCAACCAGGGGAAAACAACCCCTGAACTAACACAGCACACTGAACTAGAGCCAACCGGGCTCAACAGTAAGGAAGCACTAAGAACCACAGAGTAGAAGTCCTAAACAGGCAAAACTGCCTCCAGGACCTTCCTCCCAAAACTGGCATCAGCCGAGGCCAGTACATCAACTCGATAGTGCTTTGAAAATGTGTGCACAGAGGACCAAGTGGCCGCTCTGCACAGTTGATCAGCAGATGCCTGATTCTTGTAGGCCCAAGAGGCCCCAATAGATCTGGTGGAATGGGCAATCACCCGGAAGGGAACATGCTTATTCCGCAACTTATAGGCTTCACGAATAGTAGCCTTAATCCAAGAGGCAATGGTAACTTTGGAAGCCGGTCTCCCTGCCCTAGGCCCCTCAGGAATGACGAATAGAGCGTCAGACTTCCTGATAGACTCGGTGCGATGAACATAAAACTTGAGGCAACGCACCACATCCAACAAATGGAGATCTCTTTCCTTGTCAGATGAAGGATTAGGGCAGAAAGAGGGAACCACAATCTCCTGATTGATGTGAAACTCGGACACAACCTTGGGTAAGAATTCATTGGTAGTGCGAAGCACAGCCTTATCCTTGTGGAACACCAGGTAAGGAGGTTTACAAGACAGAGCTTGTAACTCCGCTACCCGGCGGACTGAAACAATAGCCAATAGAAAGGCCATTTTCCAAGTCAAAAGACGTAAAGGAATGGAAGCCAAGGATTCAAACGGGGGACGCTGGAGAACACCCAACACCAAATTGAGGTCCCACTGGGGAGCAGGACTCTTGAAGGCAGGCCGAACATGAGTCACGCCTTGGAAGAAAACTTTGACATCAGGAAGGATAGCAATCCGTTCCTGGAAAAATACGGACAAAGCAGAAGTCTGAACTTTGAGGGAACTCAGACTGAGCCCTTTCTCAACACCATCCTGTAGAAAGGCCAGGACAGTAGGAAGATGAAAATCTAGAGACATCTTCCGATCAGTACACCAAGCCACAAAGGTGGCCCAGATACGATGATAGATCTTGGAGGACACAGGCTTGCGAGCACTAAGCATTGTCGACACCACTGAGGGAGAAAACCCTTTCTTCTCTAGAATTGAGGATTCAACCGCCATGCCATTAAATGGAGATTCTGAACATCCTCCTTCCACAGATATCCCTGAAGAAGCAGATCCGGACGGGCAGGAAGTGGAAACGGTTCCGCCACGGACATGGCCATCAACCCGGGTACCAAGACTGGCGAGGCCAGGTCGGAGCGATCAGGATGACAGGACAGCGCTCCAGCTTCAACTTCTGGATGACTCTGATCAATAGAGGAAGAGGAGGGAAGATGTAAGCCAGAGGAAAATCCCAAGGGATTGACAAGGCATCCACTGCTAGAGCAAGAGGGTCCCTCCACCGGGAGCAAAACGCCGGCACCTTCCTGTTGTGTCTGGTAGCCATCAGGTCCACTGCAGGTACCCCCCACCTCTGGGTGATTAGGTGAAACACCTCTGGATGAAGAGCCCACTCTCCGCTGTCGACTGAGTGATGACTGAGAAAGTCTGCCATGACGTTGTCTACGCCTGGAATGTGAACTGCTGAAATGACAGGCACGTGATCTTCTGCCCAAGATAAAATATCCTTGACCTCCAACCAGGCGGTGCAACTACTTGTGCCGCCTTGCCTGTTGATGTAGGCCACTGCGGTGGCGTTGTCGGACTCCACTCTGACTGGGCAACCTTCCAGCTGAGATTCCCAGTGCCTCAGGGCAAGCCAGATGGCACGCAGTTCCAGAAAATTGATGGAGAGAAGAGATTCCTCCAGTCCCCATTTCCCCTGAGCACTGAAACGACCCAACACAACACCCCAACCCAGGAGGCTGGCATCCGTTGTGAGCGTGGTCCAATAGGGAATTTGAAAGGATCTCCCTTTCAGGAGGTTAGAGAGATCCAACCACCAGTGCAGACTCGATTAGACATGAGGAGGCAGAGAGACTGACAGATGCTGATGATCTGGATGATTCTTGCACGTCTGGATCACAAACCTCTGAAGTTCCCTGGGGTGGGCCATGGCAAATGGAACCACTTCGATCGTGGAAATGAACTTCCCCACCAGAGACGTCAACTTCGGTACCGGAACTCTGTCAAGTTCTAGTATCCCGGCTACTCGGACGGCTATCTGATGAGCCACTTCCTCTGGCAGAGACACCAAGCATTGCCGAGTGTCGAACAGGAGACCCAGGAAAAGAAGCCTCTGAGATGGGACCAAGTCTGACTTGTCCAGATTCAAGATCCAGCCGTGACGGTTCAGAGTGTGTATACACAGCTGCAGTTGCTGGTGGAGAAGCTCCGCTGAGGAGGCTTTCAGGAGGAGATCATCCATGTAGGGGGTCACTCTGACACCTTCTCGATGAAGCACAGCTATCAATGAACCCAACACCCTCTGAAAGACCAGAGGGGCCGAAGTCAGTCCAAAGGGAAG
This sequence comes from Rhinophrynus dorsalis, assembly GCA_037306005.1. Lineage (NCBI taxonomy): Eukaryota > Metazoa > Chordata > Amphibia > Anura > Rhinophrynidae > Rhinophrynus > Rhinophrynus dorsalis. The sequence goes on from CM074719.1 coordinate 239,658,158, forward strand.
AGCTGAAAACTGAAAGTGTCCCTTGTGTGCTCTCTGGATGAATAGGGATGTGAAGATATGCATCCTGAAGGTCCAAGGAGGCAAGGAACTCCCCTGGAGACATTGCGGCAATCACAGAGCGCAGGGATTCCTGGCGGAAGTGGGAACTCACAACACAGGAATTGAGATCCTTGAGATCCAAGATAGGACAAGCACCTCCGTCCTTTTTGGCCACTACGAACAGGTTGGAATAGAATCCTGAACCTGTGTCCTCTGGAGGAACCAATTCCAGGACCTCTTTGTTCAAAAGATCCTGAATAGCGTCGTCGAACAGATGCCTTTTTGTAGGTTCCTGAGAAGGACGAGTAAAATGGAACCGAAAAGGAGGAAGGGAAGAGAAAGGGATCCTGTATCCCTCTGACACTACCTGAATAACCCATGGGTCCGTCACTGACTCCTCCCAAGTCCGGCGAAAGATGCGGAGATGTCCACCTACTGCCGGATGCGGACCCGGGTTCGGTGAGTCATGCCGAAGCAGTCTTGGAGGTCTTGGCCTTGGGGGCAACTTTGGGCTTCCAGGACTGTTTGGGCTTGGAGGAGGGACGCGTAGAGGACGACCCCGTCTGGGACGTGGAGCGTGTCTCAGTCTGAAAGGAACGAAAGGACCGATTGCGTTTGGCTGGAAACTTTTTCTTGAAGACTGAGGGTAGAAGAGTACTTTTACCGCCAGTAGCCTCGCTGATCATCTCTTTGAGTTCAGAACCAAAGAGCAAATTCCCCTGAAAGGGCAAGGAAAGCAAGGCTTTCTTAGAGGCTGTATCAGCAGACCAAATTTTCAGCCAAAGGGCACGTCTAGCCACCACAGATGAAGTGGAGGCCCTCGCCATCATGCGCACAGCATCAAAGGCAGCATCAGCAACATAATTCTGTGCTTCAGTAATATTAGCAAGGAGCTGCAACTGCTCAGATACCGGCGCATCCTGGCGGACTGCTTCAGTCAGTCGTTCAGTCCAGGCCGCAATAGCGCTATTAACCCACACCACTGCAAAGGTTGGACGCATGGCAGTGCCAATGGAGGCAAAAATAGATTTAAGAGAAAGTTCTAGCTTTTTGTCCGTCCAATCCTGCAGGGCAGAGGCATCAGAGACAGCTAAAGCAGTAGATTTGGATAGCCTGGAAACAGGAGCATCCACTTTAGGAGGATGAACCCATTTTGCCAGTTCAGTCTCAGGAAAAGGGTAAAGTTTAGCAAACTTTTTGGACACTGAGGAGGATTTGTCAGGATTCTTCCATGCCTCAGAGACTAGACGGGCAAGAGTAGGGTTAGTTGGAAAACATACAACCGCCTTAGATGGTTTTTGGAAAACGTCAGTTGGATCATGAGTAGATTCCGGAGTCAGAGGAAGGTTGAGCGTAGTTAACACAGCTCCAATCAAACCCTCAGCAGAAACTTCAGGGTCACATTCATAAGGACCCCCAATGGACCTGTTAGACTCAATAACAGTGCCTTCCTCAGCATCAGAATCCTGCAACAGTTCTTCTTCAGAAGAATCAGACACATCAGGAGCTCCCTGTGGCTTAGGCAGGGAAGTCCTGATTGTAGAGGGGGTCTGCCAAACCTGGAGAGCCCCCTGTACCTGAGAGGGAAAGTGTTGGAGAGTAGATCTGAGATCCCTAGTGGCAGCTTTAAACTCTTTCACCCAAGTTGGCTCAATAGCATGGCTGGGAAGCCCAGGGTTGCTATCATGACAATCAGTGCATTTAGGGCATAAATTACCAGAACAATCTCTAGGCAGCCCAGAGTGACAAGAGGAGCAAAGCGCAATGGGGGGGAACAGATACCCCAGCCTCCTTAGTCTTAGGTCTAGCCCCTGGCTCCAGTGGAGTAGACATGCTCACAGCGTCAATATACACCACTTAACAAATATCACCCAGTAAAAGTGTGAAAGATTAAAGTTTCACCCCAGAAATGCCTAAAATCGGACTTATCTGGCCAGCGAAGGGTTAATCTGCTGAGAGGAGAGAAGGCTCGGTCCCTGTGTAGTATACTCGCTGAGAAATAACACCACAAAATGGCTGTCGTCAGGTCAGCCAATCAGAAACGAGCGCGAAACGGGCACTCATGGGAAATGTAGTTTTCTCTCAGAAGTACCCCAAACCGTGCCCGAAGCCCCCCCCGAACTCCCCACACCCCGAAAACAGACACCGGATGATAGAGCAGGAGCACAGAAATAAAATGAGCCATCTCTGAAGTTGCTGTGACAAGCGGTTCCAGAGATATGTCCCACACTGTGTAATCTCATAGAGAGTAAAGGAGCAATGGCGTCTATGCGGGCAATGGCGTCTATGCGGGAAAAGGCGCGCTTAAAGGCGCGGAACACTAAATTTTAATAAAGTCCCACTGAAACATAAAAAGTTCCAAACAGTTACCAAACACATGAGAAACCTAAGTAAAACTATACCCAAAGCTCCAAAACCCAGAGAATACCACAGAACTTGCATAAATATGAGAAATGCAAATAAAAACACCCTATGAGTGCTGGAGTGCAAAGCAAACTCCCAAATACAAGCCCATCAAAGGGACACTGTGGGGACAAGGACCTTCAGCACTCAAGGGGTGGCTCACCTTTCTGCAGGACTTCTGTCTTCAGGTGACCATGATGAAATAGGAATAGACCAGAGGTAAATTCCTCAGCAGGGAAGCTGCTTGACTCAAGCTGTTCTCTCTTCAGGGCATAAGGTCCACAGAAAATCCCTGGAAGCTGCACTAGCCACTTTAGAGAGGGCAATTCACAGCCATGGTCACCCTCCTAATGGTGGTATTCCATATTTAAATAAAAAAAATAAAATACTAAGTTGAATGTATGTATGTTCTCCACCTGGTGTGCACAGCACACAGGAACAAATCAATCTAGTGGCTCTGGCCTGAAGGCAGCTTAAGTAGGAGGGGAGGCTCCGCCCCCTGCACACATTTGAATAATTGTTCCTGCCTATTAAAGGGGCGGATCGCCTCCCAGAGTACCAGTGACCTGTATTGGACGACAGTGAAAAAGAGCAAAAAATCCTCCACTGGAGACCAGTATCCACAGGGTCAACTGAGACAACATGAATCTCAAAGTCAACACACACCAAACTAACACCCCAAACAGTAAACAAAGGGTTCTGATCTTCAGAGAAAAGGAGGTAAGAAGTATCCTCATACAAGCACCACAGCCTGAAGGACCTTCCAGCCAAAACTGGCCTCAGCTGAGGCTGGGAAATTCACAAAGTAGTATTTGTTGAAAGTGTGCAGAGATGACCATATTATCGCATTACACAAATGTTTAGCAGTGGCCTTTTTATTATTGGCCCAAGAGGCACCCACTGATCTGGTGGAATGTGCCGTGGCCCAAATGGATAAAGTTTTTCCCCCAAGAACATACGCCTGATAGGTGGTCACATTGATCCAAGAAGTAATAGCTTTAGACACAGCCTTATAAGCGGGCCCTCAGTGAATCAGATTTCTGAAAAGACTGTGTGTGAACACAGTACTTCAATCAATGTGCCATATCCAACTGATGAAGTTTCTGCTCCTGTTTATTCAAAGAAGCTGGAAAGATAGAAGGGAAGGACAATTTCACGGTTGAAGTGAAAATCCCACACAACCATGAGCAAAATAAGCCTCTAGGAGTTTGTAAAATCACCCTATCTTGGTGAAAAAACAGAAAGGGAGGCTTACACCACCTACCGAATAGACACAGTTGCAAGTAGAAATACAGTCTAGAGCATAAGAAAAAGCAAAAGCTGAAAGAGGCTCAAAATGAGGATTCTGGAGTACTCGTCATACCAAATGCAAGTTCCAGTGAGTAGTGGGTCCAGAAAGATACGGTAGGCATGAGCAATCAGGAAGCAAGGTAACAAACAAAACTTAAATGAAGATTAAGCCCTTGCTGAACACCATTGGTTGGCAACCCCCAATGGTGGACAATCAAGTTGCATATGATCTGAATGGGCTCCCAATTTCTGTGTTCCAAGTGTTGGTAACTCAGGAAGTCTGTCACTAGATTTTCTATGCCTGGAATGTGAACCACAGAGGGCTGGCACATATGCATTGGCTCACTGCAAAATTTTTTGAACTGCAGCCCAGGCTGACAAGCTTCTGTTCTTCCTTGGCAGCTGGTGTAAACCATTGCATTATCTGGCTGAATCCTCACAGGGGATGAAACCCTTATAAAGCTACGTCACCTCAGAGAGGCAATGTAGACCAAAGGTGGAAATAAAAGTTAAAAGCACATGCAAAATGGACTGCTTTGAGGACAAGCTCATGCAACTTAATAAAGGTATAAATGGTGGGTTAGGCTACCCAATATCTTGCTGGGATGTTACCAAGTGAACAAAACTGCTCAAAGCTCACAAATATATGTGGTGGCTGAACACAGTGAAAGTAATGCGTGAACTCAAAAATGCTGTGGTAGCAGATCGTGGTGCCAAGGTCCATGATTTCATGAATAATTAGCTTCCCTTTTCCAGCAATGAAGCGGAGGTTAGGTCCACCATAGTTCCCTACGTCTATTGCCAAAGAAAAAGAGGATATAAGGTTCTAGCCCTGAATGCAATAGACCAAAGCTGTGAAATGTGTGTCATTCTTTTGTTTATTAAAGAAAGGGCCTTCCAATGGTTAAAAATGTCTCAGCTGCCACCAGGAATGCATAGTGCAACAGACCCCCCTCCCCCCTCCATTCCATACCTTCCAGGCCATTGCCTGAGTCGATATGAGGGAATTTTGAACAAAGACTGTTTATATGGCCAGTCTCTGTTCAAAATGGCTTCCAGACTACAACTGGCTGGGATGTGTGCTTGCACATATCCCAGCCAATCAGCTTCCGGCGGGGGAAATGGAGGAGGGCTGACGAAACCCGCTACAAACAGATTGGCTGGGAGGTGCGCAAGAAGTCTCTCTTCAAAATTCCCTCATTCCGAGGGGTGGGAAGGTATGGATGGGGGGGAGGGTCTGTGCATTTCTGCCACCACTGGCAGAGGCAATGGAAATATTTTTAACCATTGGAAGGCCTTTTCTTCATCAAACAAAGGAATGATACTTTTTTAAACCGTACTGGCAGCATATTATAGACTGAATCAAACCCTTAGAGTGCAGGAGGGGTACAAGGTTAAGTCAGGCATATCTTGGGAAAATTTTTTTATTTAAACAAATCTTTCATTTAAAGTTTTTTTTTTTATTTTATTTTGCATGACAGACTTGAAAGAAAATGGGAGATTACAGAAAAAAGAAGATGGACGATAGAAGATGAAAATGGATGACAGGTGTTACAGTTGTGGGTGTTAGGGGTAGTGTAGGATTAGTGTTTGGGAGGGTGACTTTGAGCTTGCTTGACAGTGTGTCAGGCACTGATTGTTAGCTCTTTTCATTTCATGTTCCCATTAAATCACACTATTTAGAGTGCGTTTGGGGAACTTAAACATACGCTGGACCTTTGGCCACAAGTCAGTTTCCGTTGTGGTTTGAAATGGTAGGACAATTGAATACAGACTTAGACATTTTGTTTTGTTGGTCGGTAGCCAATTCTGCCCTATCGCATATTTTACCGGGTTCAATTGGATCGAAGCCTTGATCCTGTACTCTGCTTCAATGCTAAAATATGCCATTCAATTCCATGCATTAGGCACTAATGTCTGTTAGGGACCCACTTTATGAAGCAGAAATTGGCACCCAGTTTTTTTGGGCCGCAGAGTACCTTGACAGATTCACAAAGTGCTGAAGCAGGAATTAAAAGTAAAAAGGAAAAAAAAAGTGACCAGCGGATGTATTGATAGGGGCCCCAATCTCCATATCAGTATATCCAAAGTATTGAAAAAATTTGTCAAATGTTATAGAGTTAACCCAATGAGTGCCAGTGCGGTATGCTTACCCCACTGGCACTCACAGGGTTAATCCGTCTAATGTGAAAAAGCAGCCCCAGAAAACAAAAACTTACCAGTAATCCTGTTGTCCAGCACCCTGGTCAGCTACTCTCCCTCTTCTTCTGTCTTCCTTCTTCTGTTGTTTTTAATCTTCTTTCTCCATTGTCTTCTTGACTATAAAATAAAATGTCAATGTCATGGTAAAAAAAAAAGTGATCCCAATATATGCCATAGTTAACTCTATGAATGTCGGAGGGGTACCCCTCCAGGGCTCAAAGAGTTAAAGTAGTGTGGCATATTCTTCAAAAAGAACATTCCGCCAGTTTTTAGACAAATAATTAAAATGTTGTGATCCATAAGTAAATATCCAAGGTTCAATAAAATTCTGCTGGCGGCGGAAGCAATGTCTACCAGCACAGACCCCCCCCCCCCACACACACACACACTGCATACATACCGGGCCACTGCCAGAGTCCCAATGAGAGAATTTTGAGCATAGAGGGGCTTTTTATATGACCAGTCTCTGTTCAAAAAGGGTGTCAGCCTGCCATTGGCTGGGATGTATGCTAATGTAACTCCCAGCCAATCAGCTTGGGTGGGGGGGAGATGATACATATGCAAAGGGGGTCTGTGCTGGTAGACATTGCTGCCGCCAGTGGAGCCAGCTGCAGAGGAATTTTATTGAACCACGGATATTTATTTATTACTTATGGATCACAAGATTTTAATTATTTGTCTAAAGACTAGCTAAATATTTTTGACGAATATGCCATACTGCTTCAACCCTTTGAGCAGCGGAGGAGTAACCCTCAAGCATTCAAAGGGTTAACTATGGCATATCTTAGGGGCATTTTTTTTTTTTGGTAAACTATTACAATGACATTTTATTTTCTTTTATAGGAAAGAAGAAAAAGAAGGAAGATTTGATAAAACAGAAGACGGAAGAAAGAAGACGGACAGTGAATGACAGGTAAAGGTAACAGATCTGGGTGTTAGAGGGTTGTATTGTTGTACTTTACTGTTAGTGGTAGTGTAGGGTTAGTGTTTGGGAGGGTGACTGTTTGCGAGCTAACGATTGGTGCTTAACAGTGCTGTCAGGCACAGATTATTGGCTTTTTTTTCATTTGATGTTCCCATTATTCACATTACTTAGTGTGAGTTTTGGGAACCTAACACAAGAAATGGACATTTCGCCACATGTCCTTTTCTGTGGCCCAATGTCCGTTGTGGTTCCAGCTGGTAGGGCAACTGAATAGCTGCGCTAACACTTATTGCTAATGAGCCATTAGCCAATATTGCCCTACCAGCTCAATTGAATCAAGGCCTTAATGTCTCTGTATTTAGTCTCATTAAATATATCTAATCAAACATTGTGTTTTTTCTTTCTTCAATTTATTTAGTAAAACATCTTAGAACATTTTGGATTTAGTAGCTTGGCAATCTAATCTCAGCAGAGCTTTTTTCTATGATCTAATGAGAAACGCCTGCATAATTAATTACTCCGATTCCAGCAAATTACCTGTATTTTATCATAGGGATGGAGTTAATTGAGGAGCAAGCACACAGAGGATTGAAGAGGAAGAGTATCAGCCTCTGGCACACAGCAATAACAGACATATTGTACCATTCTTTCAGGGCAGAGAGCTAGACTGAGGACCAGATGTTAACCTACTCATTCTCAGCTCACAACTGTCTCACATAAACAGTCCCCTCCCTTGCCAGGCTGGGATATCCGTTGAACCCAAAAGAAACCGCTCAAGCCAATTTTTTTTTTCCCTCTGGAAGGGAATACAGTTTTCTTCATGTAATAAGAGAAATTTATGTAATCTTAAGTTCACTAAAATCCTCTTTTTATCTTTTGTCCAATGTGGAACAAAGGAACCAAGGGTATACTAAAGCTATCCACCAAGATTCCAGGGAGGGAAAAAAACAAAGAAAAAAAACAAAACAAAACAAAACACCATTTAAGACAATTATCCACGTCTAAACTGCCAAAACACAAAATAACAAATGAACAGGAACCAACAGGGTTCTGATATTTAGAACAAAAGGTAAGGAGGATAATTGTACAAGCACAAAATCTTCAAAGACCTTCAACCAACGCTGGCTTCAGCCTAGGCCAGAACATTCCAACGGCAGTGTTTAGTGAAGGTGTAACTTACACACCTGCTAAACGGTTACCTTATTTTTATATGTTCAAGATGCACCCTCCCACCCCGGGTACAGGTTTCTTCCAGAGGGCATATGTCTGTCAAACGGTTGCCGATGTATTGGCCTTTCTGCAGGATGTGTTCGAAAAGGGCCTAGCCAAAGTTTCATCAGAGTTCAGATTTCAGCGCTTTCTGTTGTTTTCCCAGTAGCACATTGCCTTGCTGATGTGCAGACAGTTGTTTAAGGTGTGGCTTATGCCCTTTTCGAACACATCCTGCAGAAAGGCCAATACATCGGGAGGCTGAAAAAAAAGCCACAGACGTGAGCCTCAGTCACCATACCAATTGTAGGAGAGGAACCAAACCCTATGATAGGCCTTGGGTGAAACCAGATTTTTAGCCTGGAACATAGGGCAATAACCTCAAAACCCAGACTGTCAAACCTAGCTGTTCCTCCAGAGGTAACACAATGGACTCAGAGTCAAAAGGTCTGGATGCAAGGGAAGGCGAAATGATTCCACCACAGACAGATTGTATAGATGGGAAAACCAGACCCAACAGGACCAGAAAGGAGCAAGCAGGATGAAGTGAGCCCTTCCACCCCAATTTTTCTCAGCAATCTAGGAACCAGAGGTGCTGGAAGGAACATATACACCATGGGAGGGTCATCATATCCACCATGACAGCTAAATGATCTTAGGACCTGGAGCAGAACTGAAGTGAGAGCTCATAAGATCCAGCGCAGACAAGTACTTTGAAGACACTGTGATCTGAGTTCCAAATTCGCAGGAGATGATGACTGAGAAAGTCTGCTACCATCTTGGTAGCTGAGGACACTGGTACACAGGCCTTGGTCCACAAGGATCTTTCAGAGCTCTGTCCGAGCTCCTCCTTAGAAGTTGATGTAAGTGATCCCAGTCACTTGTACGACTGGACTAAATCAGTACTGGGAACTCCTGAGTGGGACCAGATCAGTGGTGCAGTGCTAGGTGAATCACTTGCAGTTCCAAGACACTGATGGCCAGAAAGCTCTCCTCTCTGGCCCAAAGGCCCTGGGTTGTGAGAAACCAGTGTAGCCCCCAGCCCAGTAGGCTGGCATCTGTGGTGATCTCAATTCAAGGGACAGTAATGTTTCATAATAAAAGCAGCTCTAATTAATCATCATAGTATTTAGACTTTGGAGAGTGCGATTTCAATTCTGTCAGAGTTGTAGTTCAAGAGTAATTCAATGATAAAGTATCCCCCTCCCACCCCTTTTACTGATGTAATACTGCTCAGCCAGATCAGAAGGGAGGTGCCCAGGTAGACTGCAGAGAAGGACAATCTTCAATTAAGATAAGGGAAAAACGTGTCAAGGGGGGCAGGGCTTTCATTGTTCTCATAGGAAGAAGATTGTCCTCTGCTGTTATCTGTCTGGTCTATGGACTGGATTCCACATCTGTGAAGAGATGGCTTACACTAGGTAAACGGGGCAGGAGGGGAAACTTTGCTTGTGAATATCTCTCAAACTATAAAGGTTTGAGAGATAAGACATATAGTTCATGTTTTTTTTAATTCCTACAAAATAAAAGATAAATTGAAGCATTACTATCCCTTTCAGTCACGAATAACAAATGGACGACCCTGTGTAAGATGGAACCACTGAATTGACCAGCAAAGGTCCACCTTCATCTGAAGAGACAGTGACATGACATGAGCCAAACGTGATTGATGTCTGAACCAATTTCTGAGTGCGTCAAGTTGCAATTCCCTTGTAGGAGACTGCTTCCAGGGGAAACACCAGGTAATCAAGCACCTTCATGTACTCATTGGCACCGTTGCTAATTGCCCGAGGTAAATGGTGAGACAAGGATTGAATCTTTTCATTTGAGAGAAATACTCTCCCTTGTAGGGTGTCAAAATGCATGCCTACAAAATGGAGGATCTGGGCAGGAATCAGAAGATTTTTGGAATTTAAGAACCCAACGGTCCTGAATCTGAGAGTTTAAAGTTTGTAAAAGCAGATGTCATGTCTGCATTAGCAGCTCACCTTTGTGATGACCCTCGAAGAGGACGCCAGACCAAATTGAAGGGAAGTGAATTGAAACTGACTGCCTTGAACGGCAAATTGTAGAAATTGCTGATGATCCAGTTGTACTGGGATGTGTAGATAGCAACCTGCAAATCCAGGAAAGCAATAAACTTCCCCGGAGACATAACTACAATAAGAGATCACAGGAACTCCATTCTGAACCTTCACCACAAATTGGTTACTACATTAAGTCCAGAATAAGACAGCATCCACTGTCTTTTTTGGGAACAAATGAGACTTGATTACAAATCTGGTGAAGTGATCCTTTGGAGGAACAGGAACCAACACCAGCTTTCCTACCAAAAATGAAATTGCTTCTAGAAAGAGACATCCACGATACAGATCCTGGGGAACTCTGACCAGTAAAATTACCTGAAAAATCCACTGATCTTTAAACAAAATCAACAATGCTCTTTGGGAAAAAAAAAACAAAGGCGACCCAACTCTCCCATGGGTAGAGACTAACTAGGACCCTGCAAGCCGTGTGGTTGTACCTTGTCAGCCTTAGGCTTCAGGGAAGCCTTATTGCCTGCCTGCATGGCTAGGCGAACTGGTGCTTAGGTGTGTATAAGAACTGGCAGGGGTAATGAAAGCCACCCGTCTTCTCCAAGAAAAAGAACTCTTAGGAGTAACTTGAGGTAGCAAGGTATTCTTGCCCCATGTGGGCATGGCTTATAATCTGTTCCAATTCAGGGCCAAACAATTGTTTGCCTAAAAAAGAGAGAGAAACCAGGGATTTATTGGAAGATTGGTCAGCTGATCAAATCTTAAGCCAATGAAAAAGCCCTGAAAACCTGAAAGCATCAAAGGCTGCTTCAGTGGGATAAGCATTCGGTTCAAGAATCCTATTCATCCTTAGAAGTATCCCTTTGGATTGCATGCAAAAGTATATCACCCCAGATTGCCATAACTCTGGAAGTGGCAAAAACAGGATGTAATGCGGAACCTGTGACTGATAAGTTTGCCTTCAGGAAGGAGTCAAAATGTTTATCTCCCTTATCCTTAAGGGCTGCAGTATCTGCCTCAGACATGGCCGTGTTCCTGGAGAGGAGAGAAATCAATGGATCAACCAAAGGAGGGGTAGGCCGCTGCCTTAAAGCCTATGTGCAAAAGGACAGAGATTAGAATTGTAGCCATTATGGAAAAGTCAGGAGTCTTCCATGAGTACCTGGGTCTATGGAATGTTGAAGAGGGAAAATAGGCAATACTTTTAATGTCTCTTATAAATATCAGATGTAGAGGAACCGGAGTCAGAGGCCTCAGACATTAAGGGTCTCCAAGACCACTTGAATAAGTCCCTCAGATGAGGAGATAGGGTCAGCCACACGATAATCCCCCAATGACAGTTACAAATCCAAATCATCTCTGTACATCTCAACTTTCTCAGCTGAGGACTCTCCAATGTATTTGTGTAAAAAACCCAAATGGGGGGGGGGGGTGTTAAGGTGGTCCCACAGGGGTTAGAGATGATTGACGAAATACAAGCCTTAACATAAATATGTTCCTGTTCAGCATATGAGGGCCCCAATGAATTTGTAGGGGACTATAATAGTCACCAAAATACTCCCTAGGAAGCCCAGATTGGCATGAGGAGTAATGGGTTAAAAGAGTAATGGGGACGCAGAATCTTTAGCCTTGATCTTGTCCATGTGTCCTCTGGTTTGTGACAGAAAACTCCCTAAAATAGAACAAAAGAAGGCAACAGAGTAGAAAAATACAACAAAAGTACTTAAAGGGGTAGTAATACTTAAATATTACTAATCCCCATATTGTAGGCATGTTAAAAAGAGTTTCATTGTTCCCAGTGTCATCTCTCAAACCTTTATGGCTTGAGAGATAACTGCCAGCAAAGGTCCCCCCTCCCTCCCCTTTCCCTGAAGTCAGAGTTGTAGCTGACTGCAGGGATATCTGGTCTTACGTGCATCAGGCGGCTCTGCAGCAGAGCCGAGATCTCGTTAGTAAAAAATAATTATTTCACTGAAAAGATCTTCTACATGTGCTTGCAAACCAGGCACACATAGAAGACCTTTTCAGTGAAATAATAATTTTTTAATAACGTATTCTCGGCTCTGCTGTAGAGCCGTCTGAATGTCATACAACAGGCTTCCCCTGCAGTCAGCTACAACGCTGATTTCAGGGAGGGGGTAACTTTGCGGGCGGTTATCTCTCAAACCATAGAGGCTTAACAGATGACACTGGGAACAATTAAATTCTTTTTAACATGCCTACAATATGGGGATTAGTAATATTTAAATATTACTATCCCTTTAAAAATATGCAAAAGCATTTACTTGACTACAATGAGTTAAATTGGTAAGCAGGAGCAAGAATCTAGCCTCTATGCAAAATGCAGAACCCGCAAAGGGAGGAGTACTCAAAGACCATTCTTCCCATGCAAAAGATTCTGGAAATTTTTTCCTTAAGAAATAGAAATGTTGGTTCTACAGCCACTTGATAACTGCTCTCCCCGAAAAGCAGAGGGGAGGGGTCCCACAAGTTGTCGCTAGACAGTGTGGTTCATCTCCTAGGTACAAACAGATGCGAGGTATGTTCCAGAGAAGCTTAGCGTATGAATCAAAAAAGGACTCTGCACGGACGCCTGGTCTTAAATGGGCTGTGACCAATTTCAATAAAAGAAAAAATACATAATATATATGTAAAAATAAAAAAAAGGATGCTAAAAAGTGAGCAGTTCAACAGAAAAGCTCATTGGTATAATGAAAAATTTATGTAATGGACTTTAAAGCAGCACTGTAGGTGTTAAAAACTCCATCATTTAAAGGCAGCCTGTATATAAAGAAAGTAGAATAGTAAGGAATAGAGTGCAACTGGGCATAATGTCACTATGGAAATTAATGCCAAAGGAAAGGAACTCCTATACAGGACCACAGAACTCAAGAGTTGATACTTACCATGCTTCATTCTTAAGACGACACTAAATAAAAAAAATGCAGCCTGGCCCATAAGAGGGCCCTCAGGGATGCTGGTGAGATAGCTCAGTGGTAAATTCCTGGACTATGGAGTCTGTTGAAACTGCAAGGTTGCAGGTTCGAATCCCACCACAGTCAACTCAGCCCTTCATCCTCTGAGGTCGATAAATGAGTACCATTGATTGGGTAATAATAACATTTATTATTTCAGCTGCTGATTTGGTTAATTCCGAGAGCGTGCGCTGAAATCGCTTTGAGTCCCACTGGGAGAAAGGCGCTATATAAATACTAGTTATTTTATTATTATTGTAACGGAAGCTGGGAAGGGACCGCGTCGCATTCCGCCGTCATTCCTGGGTCTCTCCTTCTTGACGCAGATAAGCGCCATCAGATGCACCAGTTGAAGTATGGACAGTCACTGGAAACAGCCGCAGGATCGCTGGACGCAGGGAAGAGTCCACATCGCCGCCTGACAGCATATGAAGGTGGGACGCAGGAAGCTGGCAGCAGGCAGTCGACGATTCAGGATACTTGGCGCAGATGGGTATCAGAGTGGACACTTTAAACCATAAGCAATACAATACTCCAGGACTCCTTGTTCACTCCAAAACATAACTCATTCTATTACAACAAACCACAGCATATTTATACAGTTTCAAACCACACTAACTTGGAGCACAGTACAGGAGACTTAATTCAATCACAGTTCCTCCAATAGGGTACAGCAAATGGTAGGGCAGAATACAATGGGGTAGTCACAGGGATAACTCAGTCACCACAAAGGGTCAACGGACCAACAACAAATGATTCAGGGAAACATAAAAGGGCAGACATGACAATACAATGACTTGAGTGGCTAGAATATACATTCCCTTAACAATGGCCAGGGGTTGAATAATTAAGCAAAAGGCTTGGGGGGCAGCAATACAGATTGAAAGTAAATATGCCCAAACTAAAATAATTAACCCTTTGCAGGGCAGAAGAGTTTGCAGCACACAAGCCTTGAATTGCTCTTTCCTCTGGCACAGCTGCCTATCCACATAAGGCTAGCCAACGTCTCTTAGTCCAGGATAAGGGCTTGAGAGATTGTATGCCCGGGCACAAAGGAGTGTCCAATATCCATAATCCTTGGGCCCAGGGGTGAATAAATGCCATGCCCAGACAAGGCTCTAGTAACGGGTGGGATCCGTTACAATTATTATTATAGGAAAGACAAAGAAAATCAGATTTCTAATTGCGATGAACACAGAACTTCAAGCACCTAGTGATATAGGAAAAAGAAAGTATATTTCAAGCACTCAACAGAATATCAAGAAAAGTATTGTACTACTGACCTATAGAAGGTAAAATACTATAAAACGCAGATATCTACTATAGAAGAATTATATATGTAATAGGATTACTTCGATAAACTGTTGATAATAATAATAAAAAAAATGGTCCACTATTTTTAATTTATTTATTTTAGTTAGAAAATGTTTTACCAGGAAGAATACATTGAGATTTCTCTCATTTTCAAGTATGTCCTGGATAGTTTTCAGTAAAGGGTTGCATATTTACACAAATTGAGAAACATTATATATTACATGTTATTATATATACATACACATGTGAATATACATACATATGGAATATTAAAATTATAAACAGTTACACTCTGTTTTTAGATATAAAGAAGCATTACTTTTAACCCTTTGAGTGCCAGAGGGGTATGCAACGCATTGCTCTGCAATGCGTTGCGTACCCATCTGGCACTCAAAGGGTTAAGGATTTTAGACTAGGAGTAGATTTGATCATTTCAGGCAGATTGTTCCAGGCCTTTGGAGCTCTGAAGGAGAAGGCAGATCTTCCTGCTTCTTTCTTGTATTGTGTTATATGCAGTGAGTTGTTAGCAGTGGAGTGGAGGTTATAGTTAGTATGGAGAGCAGAAGTGAGCATACTGCTCAGGTAGTCCGGTAGCTTTCCAGATAAGTGGTTGTGTACCAAGCAAGAAAGGTGAAGGGTACGTCTAGATTTGAGTGTTAACCAATTTAGTTCTTTTAGCATATCACAGCGATGAGTAGTGTAATTACATTGGAGGCGAAAACGGCATATTGAATTATGCAGGGTGTCAAGTTTACCAACATGGATATCTGGAGCTGGAGCATAAACTACATCACCATAGTCTATGACAGGCAGCAACATATGTTGCACAATACGTTTTCTAACCAGGGGACTTAAACATGATTTGTGCCTAAAAAGAGTACTGATTTTGGGATAAAGCTTGGAGGTTAATTTGTCAATATGATGACCAAAAGTGAGGTTGGGGTCAAGCCACATACCAAGATATTTGTAGGAGTCCACTGGGGTCAATTACGATTAGACTCCGTTACAATTGATAGGTGGGTATTGCAGAGATTGCGCAGTTTGTGCTTTGTGCCAAATACCATTCTGACTTTTTTGTCAGTGTTTAAGAGCAGTTTGTTCCTTGCTATCCATCTTTCAACCTCACAGAAATCATGTTGTAATATGGCTTCAAGGTGTGATATGTTTGAGTTTTTAGCATAGAGTATGGTGTCATCTGCATACATGTGTAAATGTGGACCAAGTATAAACAACCATAAAGTGTATAGTATACAGCAAAAATTTGGTATCAATTAATGAAAAATAATTCTCTCAGTCCGCATCAGTCAAAAAGATTTTGAATATTCAAGTCTGTTTGATCACTGTGGCCCCCAGTACGTATGGTTGATGAATGAATCATCTCAGATGATGGAGATGAATGAAGAATGATGGATGAATGAATAGATGGAGATGAATAATGTCAATAGTCGAGTCTTAGGAATGTCTATATACATATATCTCCATTGTGTGAAGAAAATTCAATATTGGATGGACTCAAACGCTAAGGAAAGGGAAATATAAACAGAAAAAACAGTAAAAAAAAAAAATATGTTGGGTAGACGTCTTGCCTGTCCAAGCCTGCTAGACAGGCAAAGTGTTAACAGGGAGACCACTGAAGACCTGATGGTGTTTGACTTGTTCATGTCTCTTTGGCACAGACATAGCCAAGGGACCCCCAAATAAAGAATATAGAACAGAAATGTAAAAAGAGGATTAACCCCTTAAGGACCGGCGCACGCACGGCCGGCACTTGGTGACCACAGGGCTTTTTTTTTTTTTTTTTTTTAAACTTCCAGTTCAGGGCATCCGGAGCAGCATGCAGCCTCGCCAGGAGCCCTGAACTCCGCGACGTGCGAGGACCATCACTGATCCTTAAGTGCCGGACCGCCGTGACGGTCCTGGCACGTCAGTGGTTGCGAAGGGGTTAAAGACAGACGTAAGCAGAATTCCCAGAAGCCTTATGGGAAATTATGTTTTCTCTTGTCCACTGGAAATCTCAGCTTTACTGCCAGTGCCCCATCCAATACAGCCACTGCAAGCTTTTCTTAAAGGTGCCACTGGCCCATAATGAAGACTGACTAAAATGAGGTCACATTTTAGTAAATCAATAAAGAGGCCAAATTGAAAGAGGATTGGAAGGGGAATATGGCTGACAGAAAAGAAGAGCAGAGAGCAGAACAAACAATTCTACCACAGGCCTTTAGAATGTGGCTGCTAGACAGATAGGGGCATACTCACAGGACTTGTACACTGTAATCTTCTTCAATCTTTAGGTTCCTATACATGATTTTTACTCAGACATAGCCAATCTAAGAGAAGATGAAAATGGCTGAGAGAGAGAGAAATCTATCCTCTAGAAGACCCAGCTGCCTTACTAGCCTGCACTCTGGTCCGTTTCCATCAAGGAGACTAGAGATAGGACCCCACCTAACAGTGGATTACACAGTCACATATTAGTTAAGAAAATAAAAAACAAGGATAGCTAACAGACTCTTTTCCCTGATGCACCACCAATGAGGTCACTTAAAATGGTGCATGCCTGGTGGGGTTAAATTGAGTAGGGAGGGAGGCAAGTGCCCTTCCCTCCTGGCTGAAGTGTACTTTACCCCATGGTTTCTGTGTTCAACTTTGGACTAAAAAGAAATAGTTTGCGTACTAATTTTAATACTTAAAATCTCTTACCAAACACAGTCACTGTAGTTGAAGACTGCACATTTCCAAGTGGGAACGTAACTGCTTTACATATGTATTCTCCTGCATCTGTAAAGTCCACATTATTTATAACAATTGTTGTATCATGGAGGGAAGTATTTTTGAATGTGGTTCTCTCTTTATATGATTCTTGAAGAGAAGTCCCATAAACGGGGTGATGAACAAATATAGTCTGAGCCCCCTTGCCAATAATTCTTTCCCAGGAAATCTGTGTTATTGTTTCATTCACTTCAATAAAACATTTTAAAGTGATGTTCTTGCCCCAGACTGCTGTCACATGTGGATCAACATGTACGGGTCCAGCAAATGAACCTGTATATAAAAAAAAAAAAAAAAAAAAAAAAAATAATAATAAATATACATACATACAGAGATATCACATAGAAAATTATTTAGTAGCATATACAAGGCACTCAAAAAAAAAAAAAAATAAATAAAATAAAATAAAAATATATTCGCTGGACATCACCCCCTACTGCTTCAAAGACATCCTGCTTAACTTTCCAATAGTTATAACATGTGCTATAAGGACCTGTTTCCTTGACTAACATAAGCCATGCTGCTTTGCAGGTCAGTTTAAAGGGATAGTAATGTTTCAAAATAAAAGAAGCTTCAATTAATCTTCATAGTATGTGGGCCATGGAGAGTGTTATTTCAATACTGTCAGAGTTGTAGTTCAAGAGTAATTGAAGGATAAAGTATCCCACGCCCGGCCCTTTTATTGATGTAACAACTGCCCACCTCAGAGCAGCAAGACTGTCTGGATGGATCGCAGAGAGGGACAATCTTCAATAAGCCGAATGGAAAAACCTGTCAATGGGGGCAGGGTTTTCCGTAAGCTTACAGTAAGAAGATTGTCCCTTGCTGTGAGCTGTCTGGTCTCAAGACCAGATTCCACATCTGAGGGGAGGTGGCTTACACTAGGTAAAAGAGGCGGGAGGGGGAAACTTTATCATTCAATTACTCGAACTACAACTCTGACAATACTGACATAACACTCTCCATGGCCCAAATACTATGAATATTAATTGAAGCTGTTTTTATTGTGAAACATTACTATCCCCCTTTAAGTCTACTGCTTCTCAAGAGGGTGGATCATTGGAGGATTCAAGGGGAATTACAATCTTCAATGTAACAAATAAGAATGATCTGCATTGCGGTCCCATAGACTGCAAATGCAGCACTCAAGAGGCTGCTGGTTACTACTGGATTCCTCCACCAAACTCCATAGGACTACTTTTATTGTACAAATTAAAAAAGATAGGTCCTTGCAGTCTGATGGTTCAGTCACACCCAAGGAGTCCCAGAATGTGACTGAAGTATCACACAGAAAGGTCCTGTATTGTTTAAACGAACAATAAAAATTAAGTTTTACATAACAGAGTGCACTTGACTGAAAGAATATATGTTTGAATCTAAGAAAAATTAGTCAGATATACCTGCAGAAAGTACAAAAAAGGTGTGCACAGCAGTATTTAAGAATTGTTAACATTCTGATCTGCAACATACTACCAGTATACATATGCAAAACACCTTTGATTATGGGGTATAGATGCAAATATAATTCCACCTCTGTATAAATCCTTCTTCATATTTTCACTACTTAAAACAAAAACAAACAAATCAAATAAAATTCAATTTCTTACTGTATTCATTGGCTACCACCTTTCTGTGAAAAATGGTACCCCCATTACTTTGGAATCCCAAATAACAAAACTACACCTACCACAATGTGTTAGTTTTCTTTTTAAAATTATAAGCCTGACCTATAACGGACATCATTACAGTTAAAAAGAAATGGTCATACCACTAGAAAAAGTGCACACCTGGCTGCTTCAAATTAGCTGTCACTTGCATTTTTAACCCTAATCTAGTATCCATAAAGGTTTTCAGAAGGCATGGTGTACATTGTATATTTAATATATATATTATTTTAAATTAGATGCTTAACTGGATAGTAATGTTTCCCTGTCCTGCCCCTTTTACCTAGTGTAAGCCACCTCCTCTCAGATGTGGAATCTGGTCCACAGACCAGACAGCTCACAGCAAGAGACAATCTTCTTGTGAGAACAATGAAAACCCTGTCCCCATAGACAGGTTTTTCCCTTATGTTAATTGAAGACTGTCCCTCTCTGCAATCCACTTAGACTCCACCCTGCTCTCTGAGGTGATCAGTGTTACATCAGTAAAAGGGGAGGGAGGCGGAAACTTTATCATTCAATTACTCTTGAACTACAACTCTGACAGTATTAAAATAACACTCTCCATGGCCCAAATACTATGAAGATTAATTTGAGCTGCTTTAATTATGAAACATTACTATCCCTTACACTGCCAACCCCTATGTCCTTAAAACTAAGCTCCTGAACTCTGTCTGCTTCAATTTAAAAAAAACGCCACAAAAAGTCATGTCTGCATCTACACGTTAGAATTGTTTGGCTATAATGCAAGGGGGGCTTATTTAACCCTTTGACTGCCAGAGGTTTATTACTTCTTTAAAATTCCTTGGTAGCCCCGGGAAATTTTTCCATTGCAGTTGCAAAAAGTTCAAGAACAGGACAGATTATAATTTATATAATTATATTGTCTAAAAAGCCTTGGCATTTCATACTGTGACAGTCTAATTCAACTGAACTGAAGTACCTGCATTCTAAGGCAATAATAGGAGAGAGAGATCTGCCAAGGAACAGCTTTAAAAAAAAAAGTTCCAAGCTATTAACAAGCTTTGTCTGGACACCCAACAGGGACCAGTTTTAAGTCTCTGACTAAATAATTGTACAAAACAAGATTCTGGCATCTTTCAAAAACACAGCAAGTCAAAATTCTAATTTATTCACACTAGCAGTATTTTTCAAATAAATTAAATAGATGACAAATAAATTGTAACATGTTTGTTCAACCCCTTGAGGACCAGAGTTGTATGTAAAGCACTGCATTTGTACACTGCTCCAGTCCACGAGGAGTTAAGGTTTATTTTTGAGTGAGAAGAATATTTTCAAACAAAAACAAATCCATTCAGTTAAAATAAGAGGCTCTTAATCTGCTTAACACTGAGTGCCAAGGACATATGATGTACCTTTTAAAAAAATGCAACAAAATAAATTAACCCCTTCAGTGCCAGAGGCTTGGGCCATTGCCTGTACCCTGCAGGCCAGACACTTTTCCAGCATTTTTGCTATCCTTCCGTTTAGGCTTGATTTCCTCTGGGGATTTTTAGTTAAATATGGAAAACTATATATTGTTTTTTTCAGAACAAATTGAGCTTTCTTGTGGTACTTTACATGAAGAGAATTTTACATCGTGCCAAAAGCTATGATGTCATAATGACAAAAAAAGTGAAAATTTACTCATTTTGCTAAAATCACATACTATGTATCAAAAACATTTACCTTGATTGAAAATGTTTCAATTATTTGAAAAAGCCCCGAGTCCCCCGAGTAAAAAAATACCAAATTTGTATAGTTTTACCTACGTCCATGGCTAGCATAGAGCCCTAATCACCAGCAGCGCAAAATGACATTTTCAACTTTATAAACTAAAATGCGCATTCTAGGGTTTTTCTGGTAAATCTACCCTAAAACAGTGGAATAACTATATAAAACTATATATTTCTGGAAAGTAGACAACCTACTGCATCTAATGAGGGGTGACTTTCCGTTACCCCAAGCCTGGTGTGCACAAATGCCTCCAGAAGATGGCGCTAATGAAAAAAAAAAGGCATTTTCTTACATTTCTGTCCCCTTCAAATGTACTGAAATTTGTGAAAGCCATGGCATTTCCAACTGTATTCATTAGCTAGTGCTCTTAGGAGAAAAAGGACACCCCATTGGTATGAGTTCACCTACCTCGGGGGCACTACAAGTACAAAACTACACCTATTGCAACCTCTAATTTTGCTAACATTTTCTCAAACATTACTTGTCTGTACAAAAATGGTTATAACAATTACAGAAGTGAAGAAAGGCTACACAAACCATACCATTTTGAAAAGAAGACACCCTGCCGCATCTAATGATGGGTGACTTGCCTTGTTACCCAAAGCCTGGAGTGCACAAATGCCTCCAGAAGTTGGCGCTAATGGAAAAAAAAAATAGGATTTTAGTCTTACCTGTTAAATCCTTTTCAGTTAGTCCATACAGGTCACTGGTACTCTGGGAGGCGATCCGCCCCTTTAATAGGCAGGAAAAATTATGCAAATGACTGCAGTGGGTGGAGCCTCCCCTCCTACTTAAGCTGCCTTCAGGCCAGAGCCACTAGATTGATTTGAGACACTAAAACTGACCATAGGTAAGCAAGAAGGAAGACTCCTGTGAGCATGCCCCAAAGGTCTCCCACTGAATGCCACAGGAGAGCCAAGCATGGTCCCTTGACAGGGTGGGAGACCAGTGACCTGTATGGACTAAGTGAAAAGGATTTAACAGGTAAGACTAAAATCCTATTTTCACTGTCGTCCAATACAGGTCACTGGTACTCTGGGATGTACAAACATTGAGCTGACCCAGAGGCGGGAAGTAAGGCAAGGACCAGGCGCAAGGCCCCAAGTCACTAGAACTGCTATGAACCAGTTAATTACACAGCCCAAAATGTAAGTGTCAACGGACACCAACCAGGGGAAAACAACCCCTGAACTAACACAGCACACAGAACCAGAGCCAACCGGGCTCAACAGTAAAGAAGCACTAAGGACCACAGAGTAGAAGGCCTAGACAGGCAAAACTGCCTCCAAGACCTTCCTCCCAAAACTGGCATCAGCCGAGGCCAGTACATCAACTCGATAGTGCTTTGAAAATGTGTGCACAGAGGACCAAGTGGCCGCTCTGCACAGTTGATCAGCAGATGCCTGATTCTTGTAGGCCCAAGAGGCCCCAATAGGTCTGGTGGAATGGGCAGTCACCCGGAAGGGAACATGCTTATTCCGCAACTTATAGGCTTCACGAATGGTAGCCTTAATCCAAGAGGCAATAGTAACTTTGGAAGCCTGTCTCCCTGCCCTAGGCCCCTCAGGAATGACGAGTAGAGCGTCAGACTTCCTGATAGACTCGGTGCGATGAACATAAAACTTGAGGCAACACACCACATCCAACAAATGGAGATCTCGTTCCTTGTCAGATGCAGGATTAGGGCAGAAAGAGGGAACCACAATCTCTTGATTGATGTGAAACTCGGACACAACCTTGGGTAAGAATTCCTTGGTAGTGCGAAGCACAGCCTTATCCTTGTGGAACACCAGGTAAGGAGGTTTACAAGACAGAGCTTGTAACTCTGCTACCCGGCGAACTGAAACAATAGCCAAAAGGAAGGCCATCTTCCAAGTCAAGAGACGTAATGGAATGGAAGCCAAGGATTCAAACGGGGGTCGCTGGAGAACTCCCAGCACCAAATTGAGGTCCCACTGGGGAGCAGGACTCTTGAAGGCAGGCCAAACATGAGTCACACCTTGGAAGAAAACTTTCACATCAGGAAGGATAGCAATCCTTTCCTGGAAAAACACAGACAAAGCAGAAGTCTGGACTTTGAGGGAACTCAGACTGAGCCCTTTTTCAACACCGTCCTGCAAAAAAGCCAGGACAGTGGTAAGATGAAAGTCCAGGGACACCTTCCGATCAGTACACCAAGCCACAAAGGTGGCCCAGATACGATGATAGATCTTGGAGGACACAGGCTTACGAGCACTGAGCATCGTCGACACCACTGAAGGAGAAAATCCTTTCTTCTCTAGAATCGAGGATTCAACCGCCATGCCATCAAATGGAGATGCTGAACATCCTCCTTCCACAGATATCCTTGATGAAGTAAATCCGGACGGGCAGGGAGTGAAAACGGTTCCGCCACTGACATGGCCATCAACTCAGGATACCAGGACTGGCGAGGCCAGTTTGGAGCGATCAGGATGACAGGACAACGCTCCTGCTTCAACTTCTGGATGACTCTGATCAATAGAGGAAGAGGAGGGAAGATGTAAGCCAGAGGAAAATCCCAAGGAATTGACAATGCATCCACTGCTATAGCAAGAGGGTCCCTCCACCGGGAGCAAAACACCGGCACCTTCCTGTTGTGTCTGGTAGCCATCAGGTCCACTACAGGCACCCCCACCTCTGGGTGAGAAGGTGAAACACCTCTGGATGAAGAGCCCATTCTCCGCTGTCGACTGTGTGACGACTGAGAAAGTCTGCCATGACGTTGTCTACGCCTGGAATGTGAACTGCTGAAATGACAGGCACGTGATCTTCTGCCCAAGATAAAATATCCTTGACCTCCAACCAGGTGGTGCAACTTCTTGTGCCGCCTTGCCTGTTGATGTAGGCCACTGCGGTGGCGTTGTCGGACTCCACTCTGACTGGACAACCTTCCAGCTGAGACTCCCAGTGTCTCAGGGCAAGCCGGATGGCACGCAGTTCCAGAACATTGATGGAGAGAAGAGATTCCTCCAGTCCCCATTTCCCCTGAGCACTGAAACGACCCAACACAGCACCCCATCCCCGGATGCTGGCATCCGTTGTAACCGTGGTCCAACAGGGAACCTGAAAGGATCTCCCTTTCAGGAGATGAGAGAGATCCAACCACCAGTGCAGACTCGATTCCACATGAGGAGGTAGAGAGACTGACAGATGCTGATGATCTGGATGATTCTTGCACGTCTGGATCACAAACCTCTGAAGTTCCCTGGAGTGAACCATGGCAAATGAACTTCCCCACCAGAGACGACAACTTCGGCACTGGAACTCTGCCCAGCTCCAGGATCCCAGCCACTCGGATGGCTATCTGATGAGCCACTTCCTCCGGTAGAAACACCATGCATTGGCGAGTGTCGAACAGGAGACCCAGGAACACGAGCCTCTGAGATGGGACCAAGTCTGACTTGTCCAGATTCAGGATCCAGCCGTGACGGTTCAGAGTGTGAATACACAGCTGCAGTTGTCGTTGGAGAAGCTCCGCTGAGGAGGCTTTCAGGAGGAGATCGTCCATGTAGGGGGTCACCCTGACACCTTCTTGATGTGGTACAGCTATCAAGGAACCCAACACCCTCTGAAAGACTTGAGGGGCCGAGGTCAGCCCGAAGGGAAGAGCTGAAAACTGAAAGTGTCCCCTGTGGCAGGCAATCCTGAGATACCGCCTGCTCTCTGGATGAATAGGGATGTGAAGATAAGCATCCTGAAGGTCCAGGGAGGCAAGGAACTCCCCTGGAGACATTGCTGCAATCACAGAGCGCAGGGACTCCTGGCGGAAGTGGGAACTCACAACATAGGAATTGAGATCTTTGAGATCCAAAATGGGACGAGCACCTCCGTCCTTTTTGGCCACCACGAACAGGTTGGAATAAAATCCTGAACCTGTGTCCTCTGGAGGAACCAACTCCAGGACCTCCTTGTCCAAGAGATCCTGAATAGCGTCGTCGAACAGACGTCTTTTTGTAGGTTCCTGAGAAGGACGAGTAAAATGGAACCGAAAAGGAGGACGGGAAGAGAAAGGGATCCTGTATCCCTCTGATACCACCTGAATGACCCATGGGTCCGCCACTGACTCCTCCCAAGTCCGGCGAAAGATGCGGAGACGTCCACCCACTGCCGGATGCGGACCCGGGTTCGGTGAGTCATGCCGAAGCAGTCTTGGAGGTTTTGGCCTTGGGGGCAACTTTGGGCTTCCAGGACTGCTTGGGCTTGGAGGAGGAGCGCGCAGAGGACGGACCCGTCTGGGACGTGGAGCGTGTCTCAGTCTGAAAGGAACGAAAGGACCGATTGCGTTTGGCTGGAAACTTCTTCTTGAAGACTGAGGGTAGAAGAGTACTTTTACCACCAGTAGCCTCGCTGATCATTTCCTTAAGTTCAGAACCAAATAGCAAGTTCCCCTGAAAGGGTAAGGAAAGCAAGGCTTTCTTAGAGGCTGTATCAGCAGACCAAATTTTCAGCCAAAGGGCACGTCTGGCCACCACAGAAGAAGTGGAGGCCCTCGCCATCATGCGCACAGCATCAAAGGCAGCATCAGCAACATAATTTTGTGCTTCAGTAATGTTAGCAAGTAGCTGCAACTGCTCAGATACCGGTGCATCCTGGCGGACTGCCTCAGTCAGTCGTTCAGTCCAGGCCGCAATAGCTCTATTAACCCACGCCACTGCAAAGGTTGGACACATGGCAGTGCCAATGGAGGCAAAAATAGACTTAAGAGAAAGTTCTAGCTTTTTGTCCCTCCAATCCCGCAGGGCAGAGGAATCAGAGACAGCTAAAGCAGTAGATTTGGACAGCCTGGAAACAGGAGCATCCACCTTGGGAGGATGAACCCATTTTGCCAGTTCAGTCTCAGGAAAAGGGTAAAGTTTAGTAAACTTTTTAGACATTGAGGAGGATTTGTCAGGATTCCTCCACGCCTCAGAGACTAGACGGGCAAGGGTAGGGTTAGTTGGAAAACATACAACCGCCTTAGATGATTTTTGGAAAACGTCAGTTGGATCAGGAGTAGATTCCTGAGTCAGAGGAAGGTTGAGCGTAGTTAACACAGCTCTAATCAGACCCTCAGCAGAAACCTCAGGGTCACATTCATAAGGGTCCCCAATGGACCTGTTAGACTCAATAACAGTGCCTTCCTCAGCATCAGAATCCTGTAATAGTTCTTCTTCAGAAGAATCAGACACATCAGGAGCTCCCTGCGGCTTAGGCAGGGAAGTCCTGATAGTAGAGGGGGTCTGCCAAACCTGGAGAGCCCCCTGTACCTGAGAGGGAAAGAGTTGGAGTGTGGATCTGAGATCCCTAGTGGCAGCTTTAAACTCTTTCACCCAAGTTGGCTCAATAGCATGGCTGGGAAGCCCAGGGTTGCTATCACGACAATCAGTGCATTTAGGGCATAAATCACCAGAACAATCTCTAGGCAGCCCAGAGTGACAAGAGGAGCAAAGCGCAATGGGGGGAACAGACACCCCAGTCTCTTTAGTCTTGGGTCTCGCCCCTGGCTCCAGCGGAGTAGACATGCTCACAGCGTCAATATACACCACTAAACAATATCACCCAGTAAAAGTGTGAAAGATTAAAGTTTCACCCCAGAAATGCCTAAAAACGGACTTATCTGGCCAGCGAAGGGTTAATCTGCTGAGAGGAGAGAAGGCTCGGTCCCTGCGTAGTATACTCGCTGAGAAAGAACACCACAAAATGGCGGCCGTCAGGGCAGCCAATCAGAAACGAGCGCGAACCGGGCGCTCATGGGAAATGTAGTTTTCTCTCAGAAGTACCCCAAACAGTGCCCGAAGCCCCCCTGAACTCCCCACACCCTGTAAACATACACCGGATGATAGAGCAGGAGCGGAGAAGTAAAATGAGCCATCTCTGAAGTTGCTGTGACAAGCGGTTGCAGAGATAAGTCCCACACTGTGAAATCCCATAGAGAGTAAAGGAGCAATGGCGTCTAAGCGGGAAAAGGCGTGCTTAAAGGCGCGGAACACTAAATTTTAATAAAGTCCCACTAAACTTTAAAAAGTGCTAAACAGTAACCCAAAACATGAGAAACATAAATAAAATTACACCCAAAGCTCCAGAACCCAGAGAATACCACAGAAATTGCATAAACATAATAAATGCAAATAAAAACACCCTATGAGTGCTGGAGTGCAATGCAACTCCCAAATACAAGCCCATCAAGGGACACTGTGGGGACAAGTGGACCTTCAGCACTCAAGGGGTGGCTCACCTTTCTGCAGGACTTCTGTCTTCAGGTGACCATGATAAAGTGGGAATAGACCAGAGGTAAATTCCTCAGCAGGGAAGCTGCTTGACTCAAGCTGTTCCCTCTTCAGGGCATAAGGTCCACAGGAAAATCCCTGGAAGCTGCACTAGCCACTTTAAGGAGGGCAATTCACAGCCATGGTCACCCTCCTAATGGTGGTATTCCATATTTGAATAAAAATAACAAAACACTAAGATGAATGCAAAGATGTTCTCCACCTGGTGTGCACAGCACACAGGAACAAATCAATCTAGTGGCTCTGGCCTGAAGGCAGCTTAAGTAGGAGGGAAGCTCCGCCCACTGCAGTCATTTGCATAATTGTTCCTGCCTATTAAAGGGGCGGATCGCCTCCCAGAGTACCAGTGACCTGTATTAGACGACAGTGAAAGGCATTTTCTTACATTTCTGCCCCTTCAAATGTACTGAAATTTGTGAAAACCATGGCATTTCCAACTGTATTCATTAGCTAGTGCTCTTAGGAGAAAAATGACACCCCATTGGTATGAGTTCACCTACCTCAGGGGGCGCTACAAGTACAAAACTACACCAATTGCAACCTCTAATTTTTCTAACATTTTCTCAAACATTACTTGTCTGTACAAAAACGGTTATAACAACTAGAGAAGTGAAGAAAGGCTACACAAACTATACCATTTTGGAAAGAAGACAACCAGCCGCATCTAATGAGGGGTGAATTTCCTTATTACCCCAAGCCTGTTGTGCCCAAATGCTTCCAGAAGGTGGCACTTCAGGAAAAAATGGCATTTTCTTACATTTCTGCTCCTTCATCTGTATGGAAATCTGTGAAAACTATGGAATTTCCAACTGTATTCATTAGCTAGTGCCCTTAGGAGAAAAATGACACCCAATTGGAATGAGTCGACCTACCTTAGGGGTGCCAGAAGCACATAACTACACATACCTGTTTGCTTCCTGGAAAATGGCTGCTTGTACTAAAATGTTCATAACTGTTAGAGACATGAAGGAAAGGTATAAAAGGTATACCATTTTGGAAAGTAGACATTCTCCCGCATCAAGTGAGGGGTCACTTGCCTTTCTACCCCCTGGGCTGAAGTGCACAAATATTTCCAAAAGGTGGCGCTATGGGAATAAATACATGTTTTTTTTACATTTCCACCACTTCAAAGATACTAAAATCTTTGAAAACCATAACATTTCCTGCTGTATTCAGTACCTGCTACCAACATGAGAAAAATGGTAGCCCATTTGTGAGGGTTAACATACAATATGTGGGTGCTAGGAACACGTACGTAAACCTGACACTTCTGTTTTTTAAATTATCTGCTTGCACTAAAATGGTTATAACCATAATAGATATGCAGGAAAGGTAGAGAAACAATGCCATTTTGGAAAGAAAACAACCTGCCGCATCTAATGAGGGGTCACTTGCCTTCTTAGCCAAAGGCTGGTATGCACAAATGCTTCCAGGAGGTGGCGCTAATGAAAAAAAAAAGGCATTTTCTTACATTTCTGCCCCTTCAAATGTATGGCGCTCTGTAAAAACCTTGGAATTTTCAACTGCATTCCTTAGCTAGTGCTCTTAGGAGTCAAATGACACCCCATTGGTATGAGTTGACCTACCTTAGGGGGTGCTAGAAGTAGAAAACTACGCCTTCTACAACCTCTGATGTTTCTAACATTTTCTCAAACATGACTCGCCTGTACGAAAATGGCTATAACGCCTTCAGAATTAAAGAAAAGGTAGATAAACCATACCATTTTGGAAAGAAGACATCCTGTCGCATCTAATAAGGGGTCACTTGCCTTCTTACCCCAATACTGGTGTGCATAAATGTTTCCAGAAAGAGGCGCTAATGAAAAAAAAAGGCATTTTTTTACATTTCTGCCCCTTCAAATGTATGGAGCTCTGTGAAAACCATGGAATTTTCAACTGCATTTGTTTGCTAGTGCTCTTAGGAGTCAAACGACACCCCATTGGTATGAGTTGAACTACCTTAGGGGGTGCTAGAAGTAGAAAACTACACCAACTACAACCTCTGATGTTTCAAACATTTTCTCAAACCTGATATGCCTGTACGAAAATGGCTATAACACCTTCAGAATTGAAGAAAAGGTAGATAAACCATACCATTTTTGAAAGAAGACAACCTGCCGCATCTAATGAGGGGTCACTTGCCTTTTTACCCCTAAGTTAGTTGGCACAACTATTTCCAGAATGTGGTGCTACAGGAAAGAAAAACAAACATTTGTTTTACACATCAGTCACTTCAAAGATACTACAATGGTTCAATGGCATGGGATTTCCTAGGAGGACTTCTTGCCAGCCAAAAAAAAATAGTACCCCACTGCTCTGGGTTGACATACCAATTTACACTACAGGAGCGTAGCTACCAGTGAAACAGAAATGGGAAAGCAAACAGTGTATGTGTGATTTTATGGCTAACAGATGAAAGAAGCTAGGATGTCAGCCGGTGTATGTGCGGACCTGTGACTACAAGTCTAACAAAATGTGTGAGAGGGTGAGGGATTAGGCAGTGTGTGTGGGTATGAGCAGAGGAGCAAGGATGGTGGTGATGGTGGGGCAGTGTCTGATAGTGTGTATGGGAGATCTCTGACTACCATTGTGCACTGTATGTCTCCTCATACAAAGCGCTGCGTTGGACCCCCTTCCTGTTGCATTTTTTGGGGCTTTTTCCCCCAATATTTTTGTGTAGACCTCGTTGGGGGCATCAGAACCCATACAATGAGGTCTAACTAAAAAATAAAGGGGGAAAAAATCCTTTATGTGACACAGGGGTGTCCAGCACACAAAGGGTTAATTTTTTTTATCGTTACTTTGTATTCAGATGGCCACCAAACAAGCTCTGATCACAAAGTAATGATAAAAAGTGATTTTTTTTTTTTTAACTCTTCAGACCTCGTGGGGGACATCAGGACCCCTCCTGGTGTCCCCTCAGTCATTGATCTCCCAGCCGATAGGCTGGGAGATCAATGAGGCGACCGCAGGAGAGCAAAAGCTCTCCTGCCCTTCTCTCCTACCACCGGTAGGAGTGGGTGGGACCGGGGAAACTTCCCTAACGTCATCGGTGACCATGTCACCGATGTTGGGAGGCTTCCCCCGGTCCCGCCCACTCCTACCCGGAAGTTCGGGTAGGAGAGAGGGGGAAGGAGAAACTCCGTTTCTCCTTTGTGTTTATTGATCTCCCAGCACGATCGGCTGGGAGATCAATAACTGGGGAGGCATGAGGAGTGATCCTCATGCCTCCCCACGAGTGCCACGCTTTTTTTTTTTTTTTTTTTTTAAATGCAGCCACTGCATGCCGGTTATACCGGCTCATGCAGTGACCGCATTTCACTCTTACGCCGTACGAGCGTGGCACAGCAGGTACAGCTGTGTCCACTCGTACGGCGCAAGTGCCTGGCACTCTAGGGGTTAAACAAAATATATCTATCAGTTCTTATTGTGGGGGAGGGACTGGATGCCCTTCCTCAGTACTGGTGGTTCTCAACCATCGCGTTGTGGCACTTTGGCGATCCTAGGACACCAGCTTAGGGTCCCCTATTTTTTCTATGAAGACTGACAAAAGTGTTACAGTTGAGTTTCTAACGTATATTTATGAAATTATGCACAATATGTTTTGTCGTCTTTTTGACTGCAGATATGTACTGTACTCTTCATTAAATCATTTAAATATGAATACATTCATCCTGCAATTGAACCATATGAGTGCCAGTGAAATTGCACAGCAATTTACTATATACCCATTAATGACTCTTTACAAAACACCATCTTAACCTATACAGGTATGAAAACATTGCTTTTCAGCAAGTGGCACAATTATCTAGCATTCAAAAGGGTTAAAATTAAGATGTTGATAATTACCACTCCCTGTCCTCCTTTTCCCAGTGTTAGTCAGAACTTGAGTTATTGTGGAGTAACCCAACTTCACCACAAGAGAAATAAAAATTACCCAAATTTGGATTGATTTAAATGAGGCTTTTAACCGACAGAATGCAAGAAAATGATCCAACCCATTGCATTGCAATGTATTGGAAACCTCTTTAGCACTCAAGGTTTCAAAAAGAGGATTTCAGTCTTACCTGTTAAATCCTTTTCTCTTAGTCCATATAACTCAAAGGTACCATGGGAAGGAGACAGCTCCTCCCAGTAGGCTGGAACAATTCTCAAATAAGTGCATGGGTGGACCCCCTCCCTCCTCCATATCAGGCTAAGCCCCGCCCAGATAGATTTGAGAAAATAAAGTAGGATAGCAAGAAGGAAGAGAGGAAAACTTCTGTAAGCGATGAACCCAAAAGGACTACCACATCCAACCACAGGAGACCCAGCATGGCCACTATCACTGGATGGGAGACCTGTGAGTTATATGGACTAAGAGAAAAGGATTTAACAGGTAAGACTAAAATCCTCTTGTATCTGTCGTCCAATATAACGCACAGGTATCATGGGATGTACCAGCATTGAGCTCCCCAGGGTGGTAAGAGAAGGAAAGGACCAAGCGCCGGTCCCCCATGATACCAGACTTCCCATGGAGTATACAGGACATGGAACAGCCCAAACTAACTGTCAATGGACACTGAATAATAACACACAGCACACAAGAACAAGTGCCAACAGGGCTCAAACAGACAAGCACAGGAAAAATAAAGTCCTAGACAGGCAAAACTGGACTTTTCTGCCAAAGCTGGCTTCAGCCGAAGCCAGAACATCAACACGGTAGTGTTTGGCAAAGGTGTGCACAGAAGACCAAGTGGCCGCCTTGCACAGCTGTTCAGCAGAGGCCCGATTCTTGTAGGCCTAGGAGGCCACAACAGAGTTGGTAGAGTTTGCTGTAATGCGGAAGGGAATAGATTTCCCTCTGAGCACATAAGCCTTGCAGATGGTAGACTTAATCCAGGATGCAATAGTTACCTTCGACGTAGCCAAACCAGCACTGGGACCTTCAGGGATTATAAACAGATCATCAGTCTTATGGACAGACTCAGTACGGTGCACATAGTATTTACGGCACATCCAACAAGTGGAGATCTCTCTCCTTGTCAGATTTAGGGTCAGGATAAAAGGAAGGCACAACAATCTCCTGATTGATGTGGAACTCAGGGACCACCTTAGGAAAAAATTCCTGGGAGGTACGGATAACAGCATTATCCTTGTGAAACACCAGGAAAAGCGGTTTGCAGGACAAAGCCTGCAACTCAGCTGAGCAGACAGAGACCACAGTCAAAAGAAAGGCCATCTTCCATGTCAGAAGACGCAGAGGAATGGTTGCCAAAGGGAGGCCACTGCAAGACACCCAAGACCAAATTTAAGGTGCCACTGGGGTGGGAGCCTTATAAGAAGGGAAAGCATGAGCGATACCCTGAAAGAAGACTTTAAAGACATCTGGCAACATGGCAATGTGTCTCTGGTAAAAGACCGAGAGAGCTGACGTCTGGACCTTCATGGAACTAAAGGTCACACCATCCTACAAAAACAGACAAGACAGACAGAAGATCAAACTCCTGTGAGGACAGATCCCTGCCCACACATCAAGAATGAAAGTTAGACCAAACCCTGTGGTAGGCCTTATAAGAAACTGGCATCCTGGCTTGGATCATGGTGGAGACCACCTCAGGAGAAAAACCCTTCATCCTCAAGATGCAGGCTTCAACAGCCATGCTGTCAAAGCAAGACTGTCCATGTACTCTCTCCAGAGGTAACCCTGGAGATGGAGATCCGGTCTGCGTGGCAGAGGAAATTAATCAGTTCTGGAAACAAAGGTTGCCTGGTCCAATAAGGAGCAATCAATATGACTGATGTACTGTCCATCCAAATAGTTCTCAACACCCTGGGGAT
This sequence comes from Rhinophrynus dorsalis, assembly GCA_037306005.1. NCBI lineage: Eukaryota > Metazoa > Chordata > Amphibia > Anura > Rhinophrynidae > Rhinophrynus > Rhinophrynus dorsalis. The sequence goes on from CM074719.1 coordinate 239,690,825, forward strand.
GAAAGGAAGGAGGAGGAAAAATGTAGGGTAGATGAAAGTGCCAAGGAATGGACAAGGCGTCCACTGCAAACGCCAGAGGATCCCCCCCAGCGAGAGCAAAGCATCAAAACCATTCTGTAGTCCCTAGTAGCCATCAGGTCTATCCAGGGGCTCCCCCGTTTCTGCACTAACAGGTCAAGACCTCCTGATGGAACTCCCACTACCTGGGATCCACCATCTGGAGACTGAGATAATCCACCAGAACATTCTCTACGCCTGGAACGTGCATGGATGAGATGGCATGAACATGTTCTTCTGCCCAGGCAAAATAGCTTTGACCTCTAACCAAGCAGAAGCACTTCTTGTGCCTCCTTGCTTGTTGATGTAAGCCACTGCCGTGGCATTGTCTGACTGGATGTGGACTGGACAGCCCCTCAGTGGAGAGGACCAGTACACCAGAGTGTAGAGAACCGCTCTGAGCTCCAGAATATTGATGGTCAGGAGGGTCTCCTCCACATTCCATCAACCCTGAACCCTCAGGTGTCCCAGGACAGCTCAACATCCGTAAAGGCTGGCGTCCATCATCACCAAGGTCCAGTACTGGACAACAAAGGGTTTCCCCTTCCGCAGGTTGGAGCTGTCCAACCACCGAGGAGGTCCTGTCTCACTTCCTGGGGAAGAGAGACCAGACTAACCAAGAGTTCCGGATTCTCCCTGTAAGACCTGATAGTGAACCTCTGAAGCTCCCTGGTATGTGCAATGGAGCATTGAACTGACTCCATGATATATATCATCTTGCCCACAAGGGATGAGAACTTGCGTACCAGGGTTAAGGTCCACTCCAGAGCACTGGACACCTTGTTCGTGATCTGCTGACCAGAATCCTCTCTCAGATACACCATGCCCTGACAAGTGTCAAACTGGAGACCCAGGAAGACCAGGTCCTGAGAAGGAACTGGGGCAGACTGGTCCATGTTCAGAATCCACCCATGCTGGAGAAGGATCTGAGCACATACCTGGACCTGATGGTCCAGAACATCCCTGGAAGGAGCCTTCAGCAGAAAGTCGTCCATGTAGAGAGTCACCTGAATCCCCTTGGTGTGCAGAAAAACAAACAATGCTTCCAATACATGCGCAAACACATGAGGAGCAGTGGTGAGCCCAAAAGGAAGAGCTGTGAATTGGAAGTATCCCAGAGTGTAAGCAAACCTGAGATATTTCTGACTAATGAGATGAACTGGAACATGCAGGTAAGCATCCTGCAGATCCAGAGAGGCCAAAAATTCCCCTGGACACAGTTGCAATGACAGAGTACAAAGACTCCATCTTGTAGTGAGTATGGACCACAAAAGAGTTGAGGTCCAGGATAGGGCAACTGCTGACACCCTTCTTGGGAACCACAAAGATTTCAATATAAACCTAAACCTCTCTCTTGCAGAAGAACCGGAGTCATGACTCCCTTGTCAAAGAGGGCATGCATTGCCCTGTTTAAAAGATTTAACTTTTCTTGACCAAGAGGAGGACGAGAAAGGAAGAATCTGAAGGGAGGTAAAGATACAAAGGGAATCTTGTAGCCTCCTAAAACCACCTGTAATACCCACTGATCTGCAACAGAGCCTGCCCAAATTCTTGAAAAATGCTGCAGGTCATCCACTCACAGGGAGATGTGGACCAGGATTCGGCGAGTCATGCCATAGAAGGTTTGGTGGATTTGGGTTTGGTGGAGGAGTGTTTGGACCTCCACTACAGCTTGGGCTTGGGGGTGGAGTGCGGGATGCTGGCCTGAGAACCAGCTGGACTCTGCCTTTGCACGTCACTTTGGCAGGGACAAAAAAAGAAGTTGCTTCCTCCCCAGATTAGGGCATTTGGGAACCTGAGGCAACAAAGTGCTCTTACCCTCAGTGGCCTCACTGATGATATTCTTCAGTTCAGGCCCTTAAAGAGATGTACTCTGAAAAGGGAGAGAAATGAGTGACTTCTTAAATGGTAAGTCAGTAGACCAAATCTTAAGCCACAGAGCATCTAGCTGCCACAGAAAAGGAAGAAGCCTTAGCCTCACCCCTGCCAGAGTGAAAGAGGGCATCAGACACATAGTTCTGAGCCTCAGACATATTGACCAAAATTGCCAAAAGGTCCTCATTATGGGCTCCTTTGCAGACAGGGTTAGTAAGCTGTTCAGACCAAACAGCAATGGCTCTAGTAACCCACACAGAATCTGACGGCAGATAAGAACCAGTGTTCCTATGTAACTAGGAACTATTGGGTATAAAAAGAGCGAAGGTGCACTACAGACCTCCACTCTACTTTGATATGCAAAAGCTTACAACTGGGAACATGTGTCTAAGCTCCAGGTCACATTTTCTAGTTGTCATGGTGACCTGGGCTCATGGGCGGTTTATTGAGCCCTGACTTACTGCCTTTCTTCCCTCCCTCCTCAACCCAGCTGTCCCCAAACTTCATGGTTTTGAAGAAATAAAAAAAAAGTCAGAATCCTCTCTGGTAAACATAAAAACATTAATTTTCCAATTCCCTTGAATTGTTCTACTATCCATTGGTCGCTTATACACTTGGCAGCCATCCCAGCCTTGTTTTACTGCCCGCTGGTCAACTAAGGAGGATATGCACTCTTTCATGGCAGACATGAAGGTTGAGCTCAAATTTTACAGTAAAGGCAGAACTCACAGACCACAAGAAAGACCTTGCGCAATTAGGTAAGAGGATCAATACCTTGGAGGAGGGTATGTAAGCCTCATGAACACAACTTCACCAACTGGAACAAACCCTGATAAATCAAGAAGAAACCACTTTTTACCTCAAAACTACAAGACTTGGAGAACTACTCCAGATGGGGAAAAATCCGCATTAAAGATTTCCCGTAGATAGTGCCAGGAAAGGATCTCATCTTCTCCTTGCAGCATTTTGAGGAACAACCCATTAAAATAGAAAGGGCATATAAAGCCCATCACCCACGCACCCCCACCCAGGCTCCAAGCTGCAAGACTTAATTTGTTGTTTGCATTTTGCACCACTATGCTGACAAAAAGCGCATTATGATCCCCAGCTGCAACATGCTGGGGATCAAGTATGCTGGCTGCCAAATTCATTTATATAATGAGCTCTAGCCTCTTATCTTACAGAAGTGATGGACTTAATGTCCACTGACTGACCACCTGCATAACTTGGGAGTTTGATTCACCTGATAGCAATCCATGAAGGAGTGATGGCCACCATAAGGAACCCCTCAGAGATACAGGACTTCTGTAACACATTAGGCCTTACGCTACCTGCCCCACGGCTACAGATGACCTCTACACTCAATACTGCTAACGCTCTCCCTAGAGGGCCGCAGAGATTGCTAAGCCAAGAGAGGAGGACCAGACTCAAAAAAAGACAAGGCAATCTGTCTCCACCTCTTCCAGACCTCCTCAGCTGCACTGGCGATGATACCTAGTTTGTCACATCTCTTCACTTGTGCCTCTGACAGGGGCTGGGGACACTTCAGTCAACATCTTTAAATACTAAGCACCTGATTCTGTCCTGTTTGTACAGATTCATGTACCTGCTATGGACTCGATCATGCTAAGTACCGGTTTACAATTCAAAATACCCATCTATCCCTACCTATTACTTACCTTGGCTCTTCTATCTCCTTTTACCTTTTCTTACCCACCCTCTTTTTTTTTTTCTTCTTCTAATTTTTATATCTATATATATTATTGCTAAATGCTAATGGACTGACTGGGCTCTACCAACTTCTTTAACTTGGCTGCTGAGACCAGTCCGCAGGAGGTGTGTGGTTTTGCATATTTCTTGTCTTTTCCCTCTCGTGTCCCCCCCTCTGCCCAGTGCCTGCACTCCAGTGTACAGTTATAACTCATTGGCCCTTGCTAGATGGTACTCTCTCTGGCATTATACTGTCTCTCATACGGCTTTGGGCTTGGGTCAGTCTGTACCTTTATGTTGTCAGATTACGTTATCCTAACATATATGCATTTGTGTCCCTCTAATGATTTGTTACGTACTTGACATGGTATGTGTACCTAATCATACAGGTTTGAGACCTGCTATGATTAAGTCCAGTGGCCACAGTTTTGCTCTCACCCACACTCACAGTTTAGATATACTATTATACATTACAGCCCATTAGTCTCCAGAAAGGCTCTGAGTTATCCTCCCAAACACACTCTTGTGTGTTGGCTCACGCGGTTTTGCATATGTTGTCTTCTGGGATATGTGTAGAATGGCCCTACCTATACCACCTCTCCACCTTTACTCCCGCAGCTGTCCTTAGACAGGACTCTGCACTCTAGCCTTTGTTGACCACTGAAGCAGAACTTTTCATGTGCCTTCACCTCCTACCCTCCTACCCAGACTTACTTTTACTCCACCCCTCCCAATTACCCTTAGCCTGGGAGGTTAGCCTTCACCCCTCCTATTCTATGCAGGATGTATGCCTTTTGGCATCGCATTAAGTTTCTGGTTCAGCCAGCCCTTTGGGCTATGTTAAGTCTATTTTTTCTGGGGACTGGAGACTTCCAGTCTCCTTATCACTTCCTGACCACAGTGGGACCGAATGGGCCTATTTTAATCTCTTTTCTCTCTACCATGGCTACCTCGACAATTTCCTTTATTACTTTGAATGCTAGGGAGCTGAATGTCCCTGAGAAGCGATAGGGGTGTTAAGGAAAGCTATCCGGTTGAAAACTAATGTGTTATTACAGGAAACACACTTTGACTCCTCTATTCTTTGTTATGTTTGTATTTCATTACTTACTAGTTGAAAAGCCAGTGTACACAGGCCAAAGCGCCACTCAGCATCCTCGGCTGGTGGCCGGATCCTGTCTTCTTCAGTACTGACTGCCCAAAAGCACTGTTGCCGATATGGAGAGGGGCGCTCCGAATTCAGACCGTAGTCCTCTCTGTGCACCTTCCAGGGACCGTATCAGCCGTGCCACATTAGGGCAGTCAGTACTGCGTGTGACTGCAGAGCAAGCAGCCTCTACTGCTCATGACTGCAGCGCGCGCAGCAGTCTCTACTGCACATGACTGCTTCTGACAAACATCCTAGTGAATTATTATCTGTTTGTGATCATTTTTCAGTATGTTCCATTACACTGACTTTCTGTACTCTGCATGATTCCTCAATAAAGAGACTACTAGATCTCACATCTAAAGATACAAAATAGTTTAAAGGCATAGTAATACTTAATACGTAAGAAAATACATAGTAAGGTTTATCCCCACACATAATACAAGGGTACTCCTACTGCGGAAAAGTATTTTATTCAAAAAATGTTTCAAAAGTTATTACAATTCAAGTATCCCAGTGGCCTAAAATTGTAAAGTGGTGCTGTTGTTACACCATCCTATGGAGATCTATGGTTAACTGACCAGAGCTGTCCGTTGGATGATGTAGCAACAACGCCACTGTACAATTTCAAGTCACTGGGATACTGCACCAAAGAAAAAAATCAAGTTTGAGCTGTAATAACTTTTGAATAAAACACATTTCAGCAGTGGGAGTACCCTTGTTTTATTTTGTTTACTTTTGAAATTTCGCATTCCGCAACCCAAAACCCATAAAAACCAAACCCCACAAAAAACAACCCAAAACCTACAAAAAACAACCCAAAAACACACTAAAACCAACCCAAAACCCAACCCAAAACACACTAAATCCAACCAAAAACACACTAAAACCAACCCAAAGCAAAGTAAACGTTTTGATGCAATGCGTCATTATTGAGCACTCTGTGTCACTACAGCGTCCTCAATGCGTCATTGAGCCCTCTATGCGTCACTATAGCGTCCTCCTTTTTTGTAATGTGCACTGTAAATGCACCCTTCATGCGTCCTTAACCCCTTAGCGACCCTTGATGTACCAGGACCGTCAAGGGTAAGTTTGCTCCAAGGACCCTTGACGGTCCCGGTACGTCAAGGGTTAAACACTCCCGTCGCGGCCGCACAGAGCGATGAGAGAGCACGGGCTGCTTGTTACTAAGGGTCCCGATACCAGGACACTTAGTATCAACCAGTAGAAAGTTTGTTGCAACATGCGATTCGCTTGATGAGCGAATCACATGTTGCAAACGCTGATTGACAGGGACAGTATTTGTAAATACTGTCCCTGTCATATATCTCTGCCTCTCTCCATCTTGCACACTGCTGAGGTGGAGAGAGACAGAGAGAAATTGTGCCAGATTGCGATCCAGCGTTCCTGCAAACTGTTTTAAAACATAAAATTAACCCTTTGATCACTGTTTTGCAGTGATCACCAAGTCCCCCCCATCTGATCACTTTTAGAGTGATCAATAAACTACAGATCAGTGTTTGCTGATCTGTGGGACACCCCCCATCCCCCTTGTATTCTCTGAAATTTTTTTTAATTTATTTTTTTTAATAAAAATTGATTTAAAATATAGTTTAGGTAGGTAGGTGGGTAGGTTTAGTGTAGACTTGTGTTAGGGAAAGGTTTAGGGACAGATTTAGGTTTAGGGGAACCCCCCCCCCAAAAAAAAAAAAAAAAAAAAAAAAAAAATTATATATATATACATAATAAGTATAGTTTAGATAGGTAGTTTACTTGGGTTAGGTAGGTTCTGGATATACGTAGGCTAGGGTAAGTTTTAGGGTTAGAGTTAGGTTTAGGGATAGCGTTAGCGTAAGAAAAAAAAAATTTTAGTGGGCAAAATGCAGCGCAGGTATAGCGTTGAAGAGGCATATGCCTTTTTGGCGTCAGACTCAGAGGCAACATACACTGCGTCAGATTTTGATATACAGCAGTTTTCAGAAAGTGAGAGCAGCTCTAGTGACGACGCTGGGCCTTCTGTCAAGAAAAGACGCACTGCCCCAAGAGCTGCCCTGGCAACTGCCCCAGCACCTGCCAAAAATACTGCCAAAAGACTTTGCAAAATACCTGCCAAAAGGAATGCCCCAAGAGCTGCCCTGAAAATTGCCCCAGCACCTGCAAAAAGATCTGGCCAAAGAAATGCCCCAACACCTGCCACTCCTGATCATAATGAATGGGTATCCCCAATCAATTTTTGCCCACAAATACCAGAATTTACAGGCACCCCAGGGATTCAAATTGATGTTGAGGGATTTAACTATGATAATTTTTTTGATTTGTTTTTGGGGAAAGACATTTTAGGTGAAATTGTGTCCCAAACCAACTTGTATGCAGCCCAGTATACTGCCGCCAACCCTACAGCTTTTGTAGTTAAGGAAGAAATATGGAAACCCATAGACATCATAGAATTTAAACAATTCTGGGCCTTAATAATTGCAATGGGTATAATAAAAAAGCCAAGTATCCGATCCTACTGGAGCAAAAACCCAGTATGTGATACCCCTATATTCCCCAAGACTATGACCAGGACCAGATTTGAAATCATTTTGCACTTTATGCATTTTAGCGATAATACCCTGTGCCCCCCAAAAGAACACCCCCAGTATGATAGACTGTACAAAATTTGTCCCCTAATAAGCCATTTACAGAAAAAGTTTGCTCAAGTGTATATGCCCCAACAAGAAATTAGTGTAGATGAATCCCTAATGAAATACAAAGGCAGGTTAGGGTTCAAGCAGTACATCCCCTCAAAGCATTCCAAATTTGGTGTAAAATTTTATAAATTGTGCGAACGTGCCACAGGCTACACCCAGGCTTTTAGAATTTATGAGGGCAAGGACAGCCAACTTGATCCTCCTGGGTGCCCCGAATTTATGGGAACAAGTGGGAAAATAGTTTGGGATTTAATTTACCCATTATTAAATAAAGGCTATCAATTATTTGTTGATAATTATTACACCATTATAATTATCCATTATTTAAGTCTCTGTTTTGTTTTGACACCGTGGCCTGTGGCACTGTCAGGCGCAATTGCAGGGAGTTGCCCAAAACACTAGTAGATAGCAAACTAAAACCTGGGATGTCCTTATCTTTGTCCCAACAGGAGCTGCTGGCAGTGAAGTTTAGGGACAAAAAAGATGTCTACATGCTGACCACAATGCATGAGGACAGATCTGTGGCAGTCACTGTTCGTGGCAGGACAGTGGTAATGAGAAAGCCAGTCTGCATCAGGGACTATAATAAAAACGTGGGGGTGAGTTGATCTGAGTGATCAACGAATGCAGCCATACCTCGCAATGAGGAAGTGTAGGGCATGGTATAAAAAAGTTGCCATCTATATGATGCAGACTGCTGTACATAATTCATTTTTCACTGTCGTCCAATACAGGTCACTGGTACAATGGGAGGCGATCCGCCCCTTTAATAGGCAGGAACATTCATTCAAATGTATGCTGCCTTCAGGCCAGAGCCAAGCTAGATTGATTTGTTCCTGTGTGCTGTGCACACCAGGTGGAGAACATCTATCATTCAGCTTTAGTTTTTTATTGTTTTCTTCAAATATGGAATACCACCATTAGGAGGGTGACCATGGCTGTGAATTGCCCTCTCCAAAGTGGCTAGTGCAGCTTCCAGGGATTTTCTGGTGGACCTTATGCCGTGAAGAGGGAACAACTTGGGTCAAGTAGCTTCCCTGCTGGGGAATTTACCTCTGGTTAATTCCTATTTCAACATGGTCACCTGAAGACAGAAGTCCTGCAGAAAGGTGAGCCACCCTTTGAATGCTGAAGGTCCACTTGTCCCCACAGAGTCCCTTACTTGGGCTTGTATTTGGGAGTTTGCATTTTGCACTCCAGCACTCATAGGGTGTTTTTATTTCTATTGCTTGTATTTATGCAATTTCTGTGGTATTCCCTGGGTTTTGGAGCTTTGGATTATTATTTTCTCATGTTTCTCATGTGTTAAAAGTATGTTTGGTGTACTTTTTATTTCAGAAATACTTTATTAATATTTGATGTTCCGCGCCTTTAAGCGCGCCTTTTCCCGCTTAGACGCCATTGCTCCTTTACTCTCTATGGGTTTGCACAGTGTGGGACATATCTCTGGAACCGCTTATCACAGCAAGTTCAGAGAGGGCTCATTTTGTTGGTCTTTCCCTGCTCTATCATCCGGTGGTTAGTTTCAGGGTGTGGGGAGTTTGGGGGGCTTCGGGCACTGTTTGGGGTACTTCTGAGAGAAAACTACATTTCCCATGAGCGCCCGTTTCACGCTCGTTTCTGATTGGCTACCGTTGCGGCAGCCATTTTGTGGTGTTATTCTCAGCGAGTATACTACGCAGGGACCGAGCCTTCTCTCTTCTCAGCAGATTAACCCTTCGCTGGCCAGTTAAGTCCGAATTTAGACATTTCTGGGGTGAAACTTTAATCTTTCACACTTCTATTGGGTGATTTTTCTTAGTGGTGTATATCTGACTGTGAGTATGTCTACTCCACTGGAGTCAGGGGCTAGACCCAAGACTAAGGAGGCTGGGGTGTCTGTTTCCCCCATTGCGTTTTGCTCCTCTTGTCACTCTGGGCTGCCTAGAGAATTTTCAGGTCATTTATGCCCAAAATGTACAGATAGTCATGATAGCAACCCTGGGCTTCCCAGCCACGCTATTGAGCCAACTTGGGTGAAAGAGTTCAAAGCTGCCACTAGGGATCTCAGATCCACTCTCCAACTCTTTCCCTCTCAGGTTCAGGGGGCTCTACAAGTCTGGCAGACCCCCTCCTCAATCAGGACCTCCCTGCCTAAGCCACAAGGAGCTCCTGATGTGTCTGATTCTTCTGAGGAAGAACTTTTACAAGATTCTGATGCTGAGGAAGGCACTGTTATTGAATCTAATAGGTCCATTGGGGACCCTTATGAATGTGACCCTAAGGTTTCTGCTGAGGGTTTGATTAGAGCGGTGTTAACCACGCTCAACCTTCCTCTGACTCAGGAATCTACTCATGATCCAACTGACGTTTTTCAAAAACCATGTAAGGCGGTTATATGTTTTCCAACTAACCCTACTCTTGCCCATCTAGTCTCTGATGCATGGAGGAATCCTGAAAAATCCTCTTCTGTGTCCAAAAAGTTTGCTAAGCTTTACCCTTTTCCTGAGACTGAACTGGCAAAATGGGTTCATCCTCCCAAAGTGGATGCCCCTGTTTCTAGATTATCCAAATCTACTGCTTTAGCTGTATCAGATGCCTCTGCCCTGCAGGACTGGACGGACAAAAAGTTAGAGATTTCTCTTAAAGCCATTTTTGCCTCCATTGGCACTCCCATGCGTCCAACCTTTGCAGTGGCGTGGGTTAATAGAGCTATTGCAGCCTGGACTGAACGACTGACTAAGGCGGTTCGCCAGGATGCGCCAGTGTCTGAACAGTTACAACTTCTTGCTAATATAGCAGAAGCCCAGAATTATGTTTCTGACGCTGCCTTTGATGCTGTGCGCATGATGGCAAGGGCCTCTACTCCCTCTGTGGTGGCTAGACGTGCTCTTTGGCTGAAAATTTGGTCTGCTGATACTGCCTCTAAGAAAGCCTTACTTTCTTTACCCTTTCAGGGGAACTTGTTGTTTGGTTCTGAACTTAAGGAGATGATTAGTGAGGCTACTGGTGGTAAAAGTACTCTTCTACCTTCAGTCTTCAAGAAGAAGTTTCCAGCCAAACGCAATCGGTCCTTTCGTTCCTTCCAGACTGAGACACGCTCCACGTCCCAGACAGGTCCGTCCTCCACGCGCTCCTCCTCCAAGCCCAAACAGTCCTGGAAGCCCAAAGTTGCCCCTAAGGCCAAGACCTCCAAGACTGCTTCGGCATGACTCACCGAACCCGGGTCCGCATCCGGCTGTAGGTGGACGTCTCCACATCTTTCGCCGGATTTCGGAGGAGTCAGTGACGGACCCATGGGTAATTCAGGTGGTATCAGAGGGGTACAGGATCCCTTTCTCTTCCCTTCCTCCTTTCCGGTTCCATTTTACTCGTCCTTTTCAGGAACCTACAAAGAGACGTCTGTTCGACGACGCTATTCAGGATCTTTTGGACAAAGAGGTCCTGGAATTGGTTCCACCAGAGGACACAGGTTCCGGATTTTATTCCAACCTGTTCGTTGTGGCCAAAAAGGACGGAGGCGCTCGTCCTATCTTGGACCTCAAGGATCTCAATTCCTTTGTTGTGAGTTCCCACTTCCGCCAGGAATCACTGCGCTCTGTGAGTGCCGCAATGTCTCCAGGGGAGTTCCTTGCCTCCCTGGACCTTCAGAATGCGTATCTTCACATCCCTATTCATCCAGAGAGCAGACGGTATCTCAGGTTTGCCTGTCACAAGGGCCACTTTCAGTTTTCAGCTCTTCCCTTTGGACTGACTTCAGCCCCTCAGGTCTTTCAGAGGGTATTGGGATCTTTGATAGCTGTGCTTCATCGAGAGGGTGTCAGGGTGACTCCCTACATGGACGAACTGCTCCTGAAAGCTTCATCTGCGGAGATTATCCACCAGAAGCTGCAGCTGTCTATACACACACTGAATCGCCATGGCTGGATTGTGAATCTGGACAAGTCAGACTTGGTCCCATCTCAACGGCTCCTCTTCTTGGGTCTCCTGTTCGACACTCAGCAGTGCATGGTGTTTCTACCAGAGGAAGTTGCTCATCAGATTGCTATCTGAGTAGCCAGGATCCTGGAATTAGACAGGGTTCCAGTGCCGAAGTTGACCTCTCTGGTGGGGAAATTCATTTCCACAATAGAGGCGGTGCCATTAGGGAACTTCAGAGGTTTGTGATCCAGACGTGCAAGAATCATCCAGATCATCAGCATCTGTCAGTATCTCTGCCTCCTCATGTCGAGTTGAGCCTGGAATGGTGGTTGGACTTGTCTCATCTCCTGAAAGGGAGATCCTTTCGGGTTCCCTATTGGACCACAGTCACGACGGATGCCAGCCTCCGGTGATGGGGAGCTGTGTTGGGTCGTTTCAGTGCTCAGGGGAAATGGGGACTGGAAGAATCTCTTCTCTCCATCAATGTTCTGGAACTTCGTGCCATTCTTCTTGCCCTGAGGCACTGGGAATCTCAGCTGGAAGGCTGTCCAGTCAGAGTGGAGTCCGACAACGCCACCGCAGTGGCCTACATCAACAGACAAGGTGGCACAAAAAGTCTCACCGCCTGGTTAGAGGTCAAAGCCATTTTATCCTGGGCAGAAGATCATGTGCCAGTCATCTCAGCAGTACACATTCCAGGCGTAGACAACGTCATGGCAGACTTTCTCAGTCGTCACACAGTCGACAGCGGAGAATGGGCGCTTCATCCAGAGGTGTTTCACCTTCTCACCCAGATGTGGGGGGTGCCAGTAGTGGATCTGATGGCTACCAGACACAACAGGAAGGTGCCAGTGTTTTGCTCTCGGTGGAGGGACCCTCTTACTCTGGCAGTGGATGCTTTGTCAATCCCTTGGACGTTTCCTCTGGCTTACATCTTCCCTCCTCTTCCTCTGTTGATCCGAGTCATCCAGAAGCTGAAGGTGGAGCGTTGTCCTGTCATCTTGATCACTCCAAATTGGCCTCGTCAGTCCTGGTATCCGGAACTGCTAGCCATGTCTGTGACGGATCCTGTTCCGCTTCCTGCACGTCCAGATCTACTTCTTCAGGGATATCTGTGGAAGGAGGATGTTCAGCATCTCCATTTGATGGCTTGGAGGTTGAATCCTCAATTTTAAAGAAGAAAGGGTTTTCCTCTTCAGTGGTGTCCACGATGCTTAGAGCTCGCAAGCCTGTGTCTTCCAAGATCTATCATCGCATATGGTCCACCTTTGTAGCATGGTGTACTGATAAGGATCTGTCTCTAGATTTCCATCTTCCTACAGTCCTAGCCTTTTTACAGGATGGGGTTGAGAAGGGACTCAGCCTGAGTTCTCTTAAGGTTCAGACTTCTGCTTTGTCTGTGTTTTTCCAGGAAAGAATTACTATTCTTCCTGATGTTAAGGTTTTCTTCCAAGGCGTGGCTCATGCTCGGCCTGCCTTCAAGAGTCCTACTCCCCAGTGGGACCTCAATTTGGTGCTGGGGGTTCTCCAGAGACCCCTGTTTGAATCCTTGGCTTCTATTCCTTTGCGTCTCTTGACCTGGAAGATGGCTTTTCTTTTGGCCATTGTCTCAGTTCGCCGGGTAGCAGAGTTACAAGCTCTGTCTTGTAAACCTCCTTACTTTGTGTTTCACAAGGATAAGGCAGTGCTTCGCACTTCCAAGGAGTTTTTACCCAAGGTTGTCTCCGAATTTCACATCAATCAGGAGATTGTGGTTCCCTCTTTCTGCCCTAACCCTTCCTCTGACAAGGAAAGAGATCGCCATTTGTTGGATGTTGTGCGTTGTCTTAAATTTTATGTTCATCGCACTGAGTCTATCAGGAAGTCTGACGCCTTGTTCGTCATTCCTGAGGGGCCTAGGGCAGGGAGACCGGCATCCAAGGTAACTATTGCCTCTTGGATTAAATCTACCATCCGTGAAGCCTACATATTGCGGAATAAGCATGTTCCCTTCAGGGTTACTGCTCATTCCACCAGATCTATTGGGGCCTCTTGGGCCTACAAGAATCAGGTATCTGCTGATCAACTGTGCAGAGCGGCCACTTGGTCCTCTGTGCACACATTCTCGAAGCACTATCGAGTTGATGTACTGGCCTCGGCTGATGCCAGCTTTGGAAGGAAGGTCCTGGAGGCAGTTTTGCCTGTTTAGGACTTCTATTCTGTGATCCCTAGTGCTTCTTTACTGTTGAGCCCTGTTGGCTCTGGTTCAGTGTGCTGTGTTAGTTTGGGGGTTTGTTTCCCCCCCTGGTTGGTGTCCGTTGACACTTCTGTTACTGGGCTATATGATTAATTGGTTCATAGCAGTTCTAGCGACTTGGGCCTTGCTCCTGGTCCTTGCCTTACTTCCCGCCTCAGGGACAGCTCAATATTTGTACATCCCATTGTACCAGTGACCTGTATTGGACGACAGTGAAAATAGGATTTTAGTCTTACCTGTTAAATCCTTTTCACTTAGTCCATACAGGTCACTGGTCTCCCACCCTTCAAGGGACCAAGCATGGCTCTCCTGTGGCATTCAGTGGGGGACCTTCGGGGCATACTCACAGGAGCCTTTCTTTTCTTCTTACCTCTGGTCAGTTTAGTGTCTCAAATCAATCTAGCTTGGCTCTGGCCTGAAGGCAGCTTAAGTAGAAGGGGAGGCTCCACCCCCTGCATACATTTGAATGAATGTTCCTGCCTACTAAAGGGGCGGATCGCCTCCCATTGTACCAGTGACCTGTATGGACTAAGTGAAAAGGATTTAACAGGTAAGACTAAAATCCTATTTTACTTTTCAAGCTGGCAAACCCCAATCAAAGATGTAGCTTTTTACAGTACCAGCTACAACTTATTTCCATATTTTTATTTCAAGGTGCGTCTGAAATAATTCCACCAAGACCCGGGTTAGTACATTTTATTTATAAAATCCCCTCAACTCCCCAAAAGAACAAACCACAGAAGCGCTGCAGGGTTTGCTACAGAAAGGGAATACGGACAGACACCACCACTTACTGTCCTGATTGCCCTTCCAAACCTGGCCTCTGCCTTGGTGACTGTTTCAAGGAATACCATTCAGGCACAATGCAGTAGTGCTGTAAAGGTTCTTTTATTATTTGGCCACTTTTTCCCCCTGAAATATCCTGTTTTTTATTTTTCAAAACACATCCCTCCTTAGATCTAACACTATCAAAATTTATCTCTGATAATGGAAACACACATGTTCCTTACTGGGCCTAGTAGCTCCCCCAAACCCTGACAAACCTATGCATATGGGGCATTGCCGTACTCAGTCAATGTAACTCAACACTAATGTAAAGCATTTAAAAAATCTGCAAATATCATCTGATTGAAATCCAGAGCAACACTAAAATAGAAATGTGAAAAATGGTGTTTCTCTGCCTTACTGCAGATTTTGGGAGGGATTGGTGATACAGTGGCAGCGAAAAAATTGATAAGATGCAAATAGAATGAAAGCCAGGGTTGTCTACTCTTCTACAAAATATACTTTTGGGGGTAAAATTAATTGCAGCATTGCCAAACAGACCGAAATGAGACAAGGCACCAGCTGTAAAAATGGGATGTCTGTAAAAGCAAACTAATATGTTCCAACTGGGCCCAGTAGCTCCCCCAAACCCCGACAAACCTATGTATATGGGGTATTGCCGTAATTAGATGAAGGAGCCGAATACTAATCAATGCAGTTTATAAAATCTTCACCTGTTCTGTACTTGAAATTCACATCAACATTGAAGGCAAAGCGTGAAAAATGCTGATTTTTTTTTACTTACATCAAGTTTTCACAGGATTGGTGGTAAAATGGCTGTTTGCAAAATTTGAAAACACACCTAAAATGAAAGCCTGGGGTGTCTACTTTCCAAAAATATACACTTTTGGGGGGAAATCTTAAAAAAGAGCAGTGTTACCCGGCCCAAATGAGAAATGGCACCAGTAATGCAAGCTGTGAAGATTCAAAGTGTGAACCTGGAAACGAGCATGTTCCAATTTGGGACCCGTAGCTCCCACAAACCATGAAAAAGCTATCCATATGGGGTATTTCCGTACTCAGAAGAAGGAGCCGAACACTAATCAGTGCAGTTTATAAAATCTTCACCTGTTCTGTGCTTGAAATTCACATCAACATTGTTTTTTTTACTAACGTCAAGTTTACGAGAAAGTGGTGGTAAAATGACTGTGTAAAAAATTTGAAAACACGCCTAAAATGAAAGCTGGGGGTGTCTACTTTCCAAAAATATACACTTTTGGGGGGAAATCCTAAAGTGGAGCACTGGAACATAGCCCAAAATGAGTAATGGCACCAGTTAAGCAGGATTTGAAAATTCAATATTTGTTCAAAATTGGGCCCTGTAGCTCCCCCAAACCTTGAGAAACATATGCATATGGGGTATTGCTGTACTTAGAAGAAAGAGCTGAACACTAAACAATGCATTTTTAAAAATCTTCACCTATCATGTGCTTGAAATTCACATCAACATTGAAGTGAAAGTGTGAAAAACGCTGTTTTTTTAACTTACGTCAAGATTTACGAGTGATTGGTGGTAAAATGGCTGCGTAAAAAATTTGAAAACATACATAAAATGAAAGCCTGGGGTGTCTACTTTCCAAAAATATACACTTTTGGGGGGAAATCTTAGAGTGGAGCACTGTTACACAGCCCCAAATGAGACATGGCACCAGTGATGCAAGCTGTGAAAATTCAAAGTGTGAAACTGGAAACGCGCATGTTCCAATTTGGGCCCCATAGTTCCCGCAAACCTTGAATAACCTATGCATATGGGGTATTGCCGTACTCAGAAGAAGGAGTTGAACACTAAACAATGGATATTTTCAAATTTTCAAATATCTTGTGCTTGATATCAACAATAATACTGAAATGTAAGCGTGAAAACTGCAAAAAAATAAAAAATTACCACCATTTTGAAAAATATTTCTGGAAAAATAGCTGCATAAAAAACTCCAAAATTCTCCTGATTATTTACCTTATGTTGTCTACTTTTCAGAAACATATACCTTTGTGGGACATTTTTTGTTCTGGCACCGTCAACTAAGCTATGATACTCACATGCCAATTGTTGACAAATTACAAGTTGGAAATAATGGCATCCATCTTGTAATATTTACCTTGTAAATGTGAGGAAGTGATTGAAATACTAGGCATATGGGGTATTCTTATATTCAGGAGAAGCAAATGAATATATTTAGGGGTATTTTTTTGTCATAAACTAATTGTATGCAAATCCTGACATGAAAATATAAGCAAAATGTTGGTTTTTTTTATTTTTTTGCTCTTTTTTTCTATTTTAATCAAATTAAAAGATGAGGTATTCATATAATTGTGGTATCAAAAGAAAGCCCTACTTGTACTTAAAAAAAACAGTATATAATTTGTCTTGGTGTACAAAGGGAATTAAAGAGAAAATATGGTTGAACAAAGACATAGTCAAAAAAGTCAAAATTGCTCCGGTCCTTAAGTCAAACCTAACTCAGATTTTCCCGGTCCTTAAGGGGTTAAGCCCTGCGACATGTCAAATGAGACATTTTAAGACGTTCAGCATGTTAAATGTGCAACTGTATAACATGCGACATTGCGAATGCGCCATTAGCATTGACGCAACCAAATGCAACATTTTAAGAGGCGTGATGCGGAGTGTGACATCTCAAAAAAGAATACTGTTTTACTCGGGGATAAACCCTACAACATATATATATATTTAAGTACTACTATCCCTTAAAAAAAAATAAAAATAAATAAAAAATTTATATTATATATATATATATATTATATATATCATGAAAGGGCTCCCTTCTAATACTAAAGAACATGTGGAGGCAGAGGCATAATTAGAACCCTCTGGGCCCTGGTTCAAGAAGTGCCATGGGCCCCCCCCGGCTACATTGGCCCTCTGGCCCTCCACAATGCCCCCATCTCCTTCCTCCCAATCCCTGGTGGTCCAGTGGAGTGGCAGGAGAGATGGGTTGGCGTGCTGAGCTCCCGCACTGTCCTCTTCTGTAATGCAGAAAGCTGGGAGATGATGTTATCTCCCAGTGCTCTGCATTACTAAAGCGCCGGAGATGTATAAACTGTATATGGACATATAGTATATGTCCAACAAACCAACAGACAGGCCAGATTATCTCAGAAATCCCAGACACATAAAAAACAATTGTTTACAGCCAGGTCCTAAGATATATGCTCTGAGACTTCTGACTGAGATAAACATCTTAAAAATCTGAGAAGAGATTTTAGAAGTTATGGATATAATGCAAAGGTCACAGACATCCAAATTCAGACAGCTGCCAGTGTACCCAGAAGGAATCTCTTGGAATACTGTTGCAACGTGACCTACGGCGGCTGCTCAAGCCGCCCGCATCCTTACCTCTGGCGGCTCATCCGCATATCTCCCCCACGCGGCTCAGCTGCTTTCTGCTTGTCTGGCGGCTCTGCCGCATTCTGTCATTGTTGCGGCTCCAGCCGCTACTGTGTGTTTGGCAGGCCGGCCGGGTGACATCATGTTCGGGCGCACGTCCAAAAGCATGGATGTGCGTCCCATTTAGAGGAGCCACAACAATTTGGTGCTCCTCCTTTTCCTGTGGGGCAGGTCTTGATACACTGCATGGACACTGGGCTCACTCACCCTTTCACTGGTGTCCATTGCAGTTCATTGTGTTTAATGTTCTGTGTATGACCTCACTTGTCTGACTACCCGTTTTGGTGCGGACCTGTGGCTCTGTCTGACTACCCGTTCCGTGTATGATCCTGGCTTGTCTAATAACCAACCTGGTGCAGACCTGCGGCTCTGGCTGACTACCTATTCCATGTATGACCTCTGGCTTGTCCGATAACCAATCTGGTGCAGACCTGCAGCTGTGGCTGATTACCCGTTGCATACCTTGACCCTTGGCTTGTCTAACTATCCTAGCTAGTGCTGACTTGTGGCTCTGTCTGTCTGACTACCCTCCATGTAGTCCTCCTAGTAATCAGAGATCCAGTCTGGTGCTGACCTGGGGCACTGATAGACTCTAGCATTACTGACTGCAGGCATGAGTCAGTATTCGCTCTGGTTCCTTTGCGTAAGACCGCCTTTCCATCGCTGACTATAGGAGTGAGTCAGCAGTCTCCCTCGCTGCCTACCATTGTTGACGGCTTTTCATTATCGGACTGCAGGCGTAAGGCCTTGGGGAGACCATTCGGGTACGTGAGGTATATCTCGTTTTTGAAACACCCACTGGCTTCGGCCTAGTCTCCGCAGTTTGGGATCCTAGTGGCGTCCTCCTATTTCTGATAGAGGCTCGCTTCTTCGATCTCCCTCTGCTACTTCCTTGCACTTGCTGTATTTTGCTGTGATTATACTTCTAATAATGACTCCTGTTTTGTTTGTACCGTGACAAATACAAACAACTATAGGAAGAGAACACTATGCTATTAGTAGTTGCCTACAACCCACAACTTGAAGTACTGCTCAAAATCTCAAAACAGCTCCAAACAATACTACATACACATGGCAGATTAAAAAGAATATTCCCAAGACCTCTGCTCCTCTCCTATAAACACCCCCAAACTGAAACAACTGGTGGTTAACAGCTCCATTAAAATTTAACAGAAAATTGTACCACTCAGTCTACAAAAGATGTGTGAAACCTGTGCACAAATATCTACCACAACACACAAGGTGTTCATACCACATTCTCACCAAAAACCACAAAATCGAGTACAAATTCTTCTGTGACTCATCTAATGTTGTTTGCCTCATCACACCTGTGAAACATACCCAAACAGGACTATGTATAGGTGAGACAGGATACACCCTAAGTAAAAGATGAATTCAGATAGATCCAGTGTGAACAAAAGAGACACCCCCCCCCCAGTGGGTCAATATTTTTGCTAATCACAACATTAAAATCTCAAATTTACTGTACTGATGGATTTTTTAGGCCTCTGAGACAGAAAGATCTGGGAGTATAAATTGACAAACAAGTCTTAGACTCTGAACTGAACTCTGACAAGGAAGTTAGGATACATTATCCCACAAAATAAACATATTGTGAGCCCTTTGGGTGCCAGAGGGCTGCACAGCCCATTTCAAGCAAATGGGTTGTGCACCCCTCTGGCACTTGGAGGGCTAACCCATACATTCTATAGATAGCCATCTGGTTAAAGACTAAAATTCAATGTAGAATCAAAAAGGTAATAACTCTTCTTTGTATTTTTTTTGTCCACTACAAAGAGACTCTACTGGAGCTTAGAGAATGTCCTAGGATGACAGATCCAATTTAAGATAGAATGTTAACAATGTTGTTGTGAAGCCAACAAAAAGAGATTCAGCCACTACAAGAAAACGACAACCACTGCTCTAATCTTTCCATGAGTTTTGCTCAGTCTTTTTAGCAATGAGTTCCCAGAAGAGTTCCTTGTGTTGGCCTTGAATATTTTTCTAAATTTTCATCATACTGAGCCCCAGCTCCCAGAAGTATATTCTCTAAAGAAACTCAAACTTTGCTGCACGCATCTGTACCTTTTCCAGTTCAATAATGTCTGTTACTCTTTTTAAAAGAAGTGTGCCCAAAACTGTACTTCATATTCCAGATAAGGTCTTAATACAGATTTAGAGAGATGCAGAATTATATTCTCTTCCGGGCATCTATACCTCTTTACATATAATAGTATCTTGTTGCCGTTTGCAGCAGCTAACCAACACTGCATACTGTTTTGAAACCTGTTGTCTTCAAAGACTTCAATTAAGATCACTGCGCATAAGAAACTGTAGGTGTCATGAAAAGATTATCCTATAATATAATTTGCTAGGATGTGAAGCTCCCTGTGTGCGTAACACGCACAAGCTCAGTAGAAACTGCCTGAACTACGCAGTCATGCGCAGCAGAGACTGCCCGAATGTGTCGGCCCCCAGTCCGAGGCACGGACGATCCGGAGTGGGGCACCCCGAATGGCCCACCACCCATCCCCGCCCCGGGGCCACAGCTGAGGCCGCCGGGTGGCACCAAGGCCCGTGCAAACGGGCCTTCAATACTAGTGTACTGTACAAAGGACACTTCTCTAGTAAAGTCCTTTTGTTAACCCCTTAAGGACCCTTGACGGTCCTGGTACATCATGGTTGGATTTGAGTTAAAGGGATAGTAATACTTCATTTTATCTTTATTTTATTTTGCAGGCAATAAAAAAACATGAAGAACGATATAAAGTCTTATTTCTCAAACCTTTATGGTTTAAGAGATATTCACAAGCAAAATATCCCCCCCCCCCCGTTCAGTCAGATCAGAAGGGAAGTGCCCAGGTAGACTGCACAGAGGGACAATCTTCAATTAAGATAAGGGAAAAACCTGAAAAACTTGTCAAGGGGGGAAGGGCTTTCATTGTTTTCATACAAAGAAGAGTGTCCCCTGCTGTTATCTGTCTGGTCTATGGACTGAATTCCACATCTGAGAAGAGATGGCTTACACTAGGAAAAAGGGGCGGGAGGGGGAAACTTTGCTTGTGAATAGCTCTTAAACCATAAAGGTTTGAGAGATAAGACTTATATCATTCTTCATGTTTTTTTAATGCCTACAAAATAAAATAAAGTTAAAACGAAGTATTACTATCCCTTTAAGGACCAATGACGTAACAGGACCATCATGGCTTAAATGATAGCAGTGTGCCTCCGTGCACACTGCTATCATTAATGCCAGGCTGAGACTGAGCACTCCGAGACTGGGGCAGCAAAGAAAGCATGCTGTCTGTGCGTGTCTCGTCTGCCTCTGTCTCCCTTGCTATCAGTGTAAGGGAGGCAGAAGTAGACAGGAGACACCTAGTGGTGAAAGAAAATACAGCAGATAGGGGTATTAACCTCTTCACTGCTGGTGCCAGAGGCTTGCTAAATGCAGGTAATTTTCTGACCTGCGATAAAAAAAAAAAAAAAAAAAAAAGTAACACACTTTTTTTTTTTTTTACAAAAATATTTTATTTAAAAAAAAAAATAATCTAATTAAACAATTTTGGAAGTGTGCTTGTTGTGGAGCTATGTAATACACTTATACACACCGCCAAATGTCAGGGATAAAAAAAAAGTGTCAAAATAGGGTGGGAAAAAGGGACATGAGGATTTTCACCCGGGGGGGGGGGGGCAGTGGCCACTTTAAACTGCACATTTTGTAGGTATGACCGGTCATACCTTTCATGCAGTCCCCATAAAATTTAACCCTTTGTGCCCAATTGATCCCAAGAGAAAAAACAAAAATGGTGGGGTTTTTTTTACCTTTTTTTTTTTAATTTTAATAAAGTGAATGGTGGGTCATCCATATAAGTAGGGTATCAAATGAAAGCCCTATTTGTGCTTACAAAAAACAGTATATAATTTATGGGGGTGAGATAAAAGACTTAGAGGGAAAACACTGTTGAACAAAGACAGTGTCAAAAAGGTCAGAATTACTCAGGTCCTTAAGTGAAATCCACCTCAGATTTTCCCGGTCCTTAATGGGTTAAACAAATTAAGAGTCACTACTTATACCTAGGACATAGATCCATTTAAACCGCATCTGCCATTTATGCTCCCATTCAGTTTATTCAACTCTTTCTGCAGAGAAAAAACATCCTTTGCTTGTGTATTATCTTATGTATAATTGTGTTATCAACAAAGACTGAGACACAGTTTCAGTCCCCACTTCATTTAATTTAAAACAGGTTTCTAACACTTTTTTTTTTATCAATGTACAAACAGTGTATGTTCTGTCAAATTCTACTTCATAAAAGGGCCATTCTAAGGCTAAAAAGGTTGAGCTGAACTCCCAAGCAGTACAGATTCACAGGATACATAATCACTCTTATCCAAATGCCTTCATCTTAAAAATACAACCCCTCACAATGGGGAAAAAACAACCCTGATAGTCTTGCAATGTCACCTCACTTGCAGTCTTGACGTAAAAAATACATTAAAAAAAATACAATACAATATCTATATCCCTCTCCTACCGCCACTCTTTCAATATACACTACCACTGCTTTTAAGCATGAATCTTAATGATACAACCTTTACAACCACTAGAAAGGATATCAAATGAAGATAATTCCCTTGTTATCAATCAAGAGGCGCTGTAGGAGAAGGGAAATTCACATCTATACCTACCCTTATACTCATAAAAGCTATCCAGTGAAAAGAAAGCTAGGAGCAATTAGAACTGATCAGTGAAAGAACATAGGGAAAAAGTCTTCAGACATACTATGGACAAAATGTCTGTCAGATGTCATATAGTATGTTTTTAATTCTTATTATCTTAGTAAACTTGAAAATTTTTACACCACAAAGGATTTTACACCAGAGTCCACAAACCTTATAGGCCCAGAAGTGATGAAGCACTCTCTATAAACTGTCACAGGACAAAAGCCTTCCTGATTAAGTGGTGATGTACTCATTTCAATAAATTACCATATATCTTATCAATCATTCTGCACAAACAAAATTAAGTAGTTAAACAACAATTGTATAAAACAATAATACAGCTGCAATTGAAAAGCAGGTTTCCATATAGATGTTAAGGATCTAGATATAAACAAATTTTCAGACATTAAACAGAACTAGCAGTGTGGCATGGTGTTGCCCTTCTGTTTTGGCATCCTTATATTCAGTTATGTACAGTGGAATGTTTAGACACAACTGTGCTGAGATTGTACTTACAAAGTAGTAAAGCTGAGATATAAAGGAAAGAGCAGTGGGGGGCGGGGCAAGCTGGGAAGTGATGAATAGAAGGGGCAGTTTACAATGAAAAAAATATAGAAAGGGAGAAATACAATTATAAGGTTAGTAACCTCTGTTAAGGACACATTGCAAAGATGGATTAGGGGAAAAGTGATAACAATATTGTGTCTGTGATGGCAGTGAAAGGATTAACATATTCAATGGATGTGAAGCATTTTTTGTGGGTCAAAGTCTTTATATAAACCTGATAAAAAGCAGTTTTGTAGAGGCTCTGTAAATTTTATTTCTATCTTCCAATACAGGTTACTGGTAACTTTGTTTAGGCAATCTGCCCCTTTAAGTAGGCAGGAACAATTCTAGAAATGACTGCAGGGGGTGGAGCCTACTTTCCCTCCTTGGCTGCAGCTAGCCAACCAGCTCAAGAAAGATTTGTTCCTTGGTGAAGATAACACAGGAAAGGGAACAGCACCATTAGGGAGATTACCATAACTGACAATGCCCTTAGATGAGGCTAGCTCAGTATCCAGGTGCTTTTTGTGGATTTTAAGCCCTGAGGGGGAAAAATCTTGATTCCAAGTGCTTCCCCACGAGTTACCCACTGAGGTTACTTCTTACTACATGGTAATCTGAAGACAGAAGATCTGCAGGAAAGTTGAGCAACCCTATGAGTGCTGCAGGGCCACTTGTCCCACAGTGCCCCTCCGCACAGGGGTTATTCCTGGGAGTTCTTATTGCACACTCCTGCACTCACTCTGTCTGTCAGTGTTTGGAGCAACTTTATGTGGTAAACTAACCCTTTAACTGTTGGTTGGCATCTTTTGGGGTGGTTATTGGCACTTTCCCTACTGGTTCAGTGTTTTCTGGGTCTGATTACATGTTCTAGTGATATTTCATGTATTTTTATTTCTCAGTTCTAACGCTGTCAAAATTGAGTTAAAGGTGCGCTTTACCGCATAGACGCCATTGAGCCATTCACTTCTACAGGACTGTATAGTTTGGGACATACATGCAACCCCTCAACCTAGCGACTTCAAAGATAGCTCATTTTAATTGTCTGACCTTGCTCTATCATCTGGTTCACATTTCAAGTGTTTTGGGGGGCTCAGGGTGCTTCGGGCACTGTTGGGGTACTTTTTCTGGGAAAACTACATTTCCCATGAGCGATTGCTTCACGCGCTCGTTTCTGATTAGCTCCCGCCGTGGCAGCTATCTTGTGAGCTTTACAGAACGAGTATCCTACGCAGGGCTTGGACTCTCCTTCTCTCCTTTGCAGATTAACCCTTCGCCTGACAGATAAATGTATTTTAGAGATTTCTGGGGTGAAATTTTAATCTTACACACAGTATATTGGGTGATTAATTATTCTGCACGTTGTTGACACTGTGAGAATGTCTACTCCGTTGGAGCCAGGCCTAAGACTAAGGACACTGGGGTCTCTGTATCCCCCATTGGGCATTGCTCCTCATGTCATACAGGGTTGCCTAGAGAATTCTCAGGTCATTTATGCCCAGCATGTTCTGATGTCCCTGAGTCTATCCCAGGGACCTCCAGCCATACATTAGAGCCAGTTTGGGTGCA
Organism: Rhinophrynus dorsalis; assembly: GCA_037306005.1. Classification (NCBI taxonomy): domain Eukaryota; kingdom Metazoa; phylum Chordata; class Amphibia; order Anura; family Rhinophrynidae; genus Rhinophrynus; species Rhinophrynus dorsalis. The sequence goes on from CM074719.1 coordinate 239,715,508, forward strand.
AGAGTTCAAGGCTGCTACCAGGGACCTCAGATCTACATAGCAACTTTTTCCATCCCAGTTACAGGGGTCTTCCATTCCTGGCAGATCCCTTCCTCAGTCAGATCTTCCCTGCCCAAACCAGATGTTTCAGATTCCTCTGAAGAGGAACAGTTGGTGGATTCAGATGTTGAGGAATGTTCTGCTGTGGGCTCCTCTCAATTTTTGAGGATCCCTTTGAGGTTGATCCAGAACCCTCGGCTGAGGGCCTGATCAGGGCCGTCTTAAAAATGCTAAACATTCCCCCAGTTCAGGTGGTTTCCTCAGATCCCTCTGATGTATTCCAGGAGCCTATAAAGCCCCATACTTGTTTTCCATGTAACCCCACTCTGGACCGCCTAGTGGCTGATGAGTGGAAATCTCCAGACAGAAAGCATTCTGTCGCCAAGAAGTTTGCTAAGCTTTACCCCTTTTCTGAGGCAGCGCTTGCTCAATGGTTTCATCCCCCTAAGGTGGACGCTCCTGTCTCAAGGCTATCTAAGTCTACCGTCTTACCAGTTTCTGATGCGTCCTCTCTGAAAGACTGGACTGACAAGAAGCTTGAGGTTTTCCTCAAGTCCATTTTTGCACTGCTGGTACTGCCATGCGTCCAGCATTCGTTGCGGCATGGGTTAACTGGGCCATTGTGGCTTGGACTGAAAAACTCACCCTAGCTGTACATTGGGGCAATTCATCTTCGGATATGTTGAGGCTTCTTGCCAACACATCTGAGGCCCAGCACTATGTTTCTTCTGCCTTATTTGATGCTATCCGTCTGGTGGCAAGGGTTTCCACCATGTCTGTGGTTGCCAGACAAGCTCTTTGGCTCAAGATCAGGGCTGCTGACACCACTTCTAAGCAAGCCTTGCTGTCCTTGTCTTTTCAGGGTACATTCTTATTTAGGCCAGATCTTAAAGATCTGATCAGTGAGGCCACTGGGGATAAGAGCACCCATCTGCCCTTGGTCTCCAGGAAAAAAATTCCTCTCAAGCGTAACAGTTTTTTTTCATCCCTTTCAGGCTGAGACACGTCCGGTGAACCAGGAGGTTCCCTCAGCTTCACATGCCTCCTCCAAGCCCAAACAGCAATGGAAGCCCAAGCTCTCCTCCAAGCCCAATGGTTCCAAGACTTCTCCGGCATGACTCACCAAACCCGGGTCCCCATTCAGCTGTGGGTGGTCGTTTTCGTCACTATCACTGCATTTGGGAGGATTCAGTGGTGGACCCGTGGGTTTTACAAGTAGTGGAGGAAGGGTACAGGATCCCTTTCGCCTCTCTTCCTCCTTTTCGCTTTTTCCCATCTCATATGCCCCAGGGCGTGGAAAAACGCTGTCTCTTCAACGGCGCTATCCAGTCTCTTCTGCACAAGGATGTTCTGGAACCTGTTCCAGTTCAGGACAGAGGTACGGGTTTTTACTCAAACCTCTTCGCAGTGTCCAAGAAGGACAGCGGTTGTCGTCCAATTTTGGACTTGAAGGATCTCAATACCTTTGTGATTCGGTCTCATTATCACCAGGAGTCCCTAAAGACGGTGATTGCTGCTATGATCCCGGGGGAATTTCTTGCTTCTCTGGACATTCAGGATGTGTATTTACATATCGCCATTCATCCAGAGAGCCGGCAGTATCTCTGATTTGCCTGCGACCAAGGGCATTTTCAGTTCTCAGCTCTTCCCTTTGGTCTGACTACAGTGCCTCAGGTCTTCAACAGTGTCCTGGGAGCCTTAGTGTCCGTCCTCCACTGGGACGGCATCAGAGTTACTCCATACATGGATGACCTGCTTCTGAAAACCCCCTCTGCAGAACATCTTCATCAGCAGGTTCAGCAATGCATTCACGCTCTCACACATCACGGGTGGATCATCAACTTGGACAAGTCGGATCTTGTCCCAGCGTCTGGTCTTCCTGGGCCTTCTCTTCGACACTCAGCAGAGCATGGTGTTTCTCACGGAGGATGTGGCTCACCAGGTCGCACACAGGGTTTCAGCTGTTCTAGCTCAAGATCCAGGTCCAGCCAAGAAGCTATCCTCTCTGATAGGGAAATTCAGCTCCACCATGGAAGCAGTCCCTTTTGCCATGGCTCACACCAGGAAGCTCCAGCGGTTTGTGATTCAGGTATGCAAGGGTCAGCCGGACCTTCTGCAGACGTCCGTATCCCTCCCTTTTCATGTGGAAATGAGTTTGTCATGGTGGTTCGACCTCTCCAATTGTCTGATTGGCAAGTCCTTCCTAATATCCTTCTGGACCACGGTGACAACGGATGCCAGCCTCTCCGGCTGGTGAGTGGTCCTGGGTCGTCTGAGTGCTCAGGGACAGTGGTCTCCGGAGGAATGTTTCCTTCCCATCAATGTATTGGAACTTCGTCACTGGACACCCCAGCTGGAAGAATGCCCAGTCCGAGTTCAGTCCGACAACGCCACGGCTGTGGCTTACATCAACAAGCAGGGCAGAACAAGAAGTATCGCTGCTTTGTTAGAGGTCAAGGCAATTTCTCCTGGGCAGAACATGTTTCTGCCATATCTGCAGTACACATTCCAGGAGTAGACAATATCATGGCAGATTTCCTCAGTAGACACACAGTGGACAGAGGAGAGTGGGACATGCATCCAGAGGTGTTCGCCCTCATTATTCAGAAGTGGGGGTCTTCCTTGCATCGACTTGATGGCAACAAGACACAACCAGAAGGTTCCAAGTTTCTGCTCTCACTGGAACGATCCTCTATACCTCTCTGACACTCACACGCTTAAAGGGATAGTAATACTTAAATATTACTATTCCCCATATTGTAGATATTTGAAAAAGAATTTAATTACCAACAGGTTCATCTCTCAAACCTTTATGGTTTGAGAGATAACCCAACGCAAAGTTCCCCCTCCCTCCCCCTTTCCTGAAGTCAGCGTTGTACTGACTGCAGGGATATCCGGTCTGATTTTCATCAGGCAGCTCTGCAGCCGAGCCGAGATCGTGTTAGTAAAAAATAATTCTTTCACTGAAATGGTCTTCTACATGTGCTTGGTTTGCAAGCACATGTAGAAGATGTGAAAATCAGACTGGATATACCTGCAGTCAACTACAACGCTGACTTCAGGGAAGGGGGAGGGGGGAACTTTGTGTTCGGTTATCTCTCAAACCATAAAGGTTTGAGAGATGAACCTGGGGGGCAATTAAATTTGTTTTCAAATATATACAATATGCGGAATAGTAATATTTAAAGGGATAGTAATACTTAAAATGTAAAAAAAAAAATATGTTGTAGGGTTTATCCCCCTGAGTAAAACAAGAGTACTCCCACTGCTGAAAGGTGTTTCGTTCAAAAATTATTAATTTTCAAAGTTGAATTTTTTAGGTGCAATATCACAGTGGCCTGAAATTGTACAGTGGCGCTGTTGCTACACGATCCTATGGACAGCTCTGGTCCCGGGACCATAAATCTCCATAGGATGGTGTAGCAACAGCGCCACTGTACAATTTCAGGCCACTGTGATATTGCACCTAAAAAATTCAACTTTGAAAATTAATAACTTTTGAACGAAACACCTTTCAGCAGTGGGAGTACTCTTGTTTTACTCAGGGGGATAAACCCTACAACATATTTTTTTTTTACGTTTTAAGTATTACTATCCCTTTAAGCCTGTGAGTGTCAGAGAGGTGTAGAACACATTGTGTTATAAATCCTTGGATACCCCTCTGGCACTGAAAGGGTTAGAGCATTTGGGGCCAGTGCAACATTATTAAAGCAGGACATCTGTGGTAAAGGTGCATGGGCTGCCTGGTTAGTGGTAAAATAGAGTATACAAAAAACAAAAAAAACTTTAATGTGGCATTGTGGGAGGTGTGAAGGTATACATTTTACAGGATTCTGCTCCCTCTACCCCTCCGTGCTGGAGACCCGTTGAGGAGGCAGCGTGGGGATCTGTTCAGTAGGTGCCATTCTTGGCTTTGCAGGCAGTTTCCTCCACTGCTGCTCTCCCCTCTCCAAGATGCTTGGGCAATTGGAAATTGGCTGTGGCCTGTAGGTTTGTTCAAATGAAAAATTACTTAAAAAGAAGTTTGTGAAGACCAAATGGAACAACAGAAAGAAGTATTAATCGTTTGAGTGGCAGAGGGGTACACAACAAAAGGGTTAAACTGTATGTGATGTCCTGAAGGCAGAGGATTGGCTGTCTGAATTGTGAGTGTATGTTGATAGGGATGGAAGGGATGACTTCATTAGATCAATGGAGGTGTCAGCAGAAGTGCATCAATATTTACATGCTGGTGACACATTGAGGCCCTGAGGTTGCAGCGTGTCGATACATTCTGCAGGGGGGGCATTGCTTAGCTTTGCCATCTGCTTCCTCCACTGTTGGTGTCGTCTTCAAGATCTTTGGCCCATTGTAAATTGGCTGAGTGCCCGGTAAGGACCTTCACAAGGCAGTAACATACTTTGAGTGCGCAGACTGTGCTCACTGAAATCTGAATGTTGTGACATATTTGAGACTCTTGTGCTCACTCTACGCATCTCCATTATGCCATAATATATAACCCAGATAGAGTGAATAGACACGATAGTGTGATTGAACACACTCGGTATGGTCTCACATCAAAAAGCCCCGTATTCTACATAAATAAACAGAGGATTCCTAATTTGTACCTTAAGGGGAATATTCTTATGGGGAGACCATTATTTGAAGATCATCACTCAATAGCCATCATATGGTGTATAGACAATGACCTCAAATATTTGTGTTACTACGGGGCTAATAAGGTGGTTGAAAACATTTGCAGTAACATGAAGAGCCTGTCCTGTAGTGAACTGATGGTATATTGGTTAGTCCCCTTGAGTTACAAATTAGGAATCCTCCATTTGTTGGTATAGGATATGGAGCTATGCGATGTGAGGGAGTGTGATTAACCACTGACAAGTCCATCTATCGTGTGTATTCACTCTATGTGGGATATACGTTATCATGAAGCAAGTTTACTATTTTGTGCACGTTACTAGGTTTATTACTTTCAACAATCACTTGTGCTGTGCACTGGAGAGTAACAAGGGTCTCCGCTGGGGATCTGTGGCTGCTGTCCATCGCACTGCAGATTAGGTGTGATGCTGTGCAGTACAGTAAAGTTGGTAGTCAGATTACGGAGTGATGTGCACCAAGGCCCTTCCATTGACGCTGTATGCCTTCACAGAACACTGAAGCATTGGGATCCCAAAGGTACCCCTTGTAGGTGGGTTGGTGGAGCGGAGCCATGTGTTTTTGCTGTAGAAGTTAACCCCTTGAGTGCCAGAGGGGTACACAAAGGATTAAGATGGGAAAACCACATGATAGTAAAGAAACTTACAAAGTGCATAGGGCGTGTGTGACAGACATGATGAGAGCACAATGTAACTTTATTGAGCGTGTGTGACGGACATGATGAGAGTACAATGTAAATGTATATGGTGTGTGTGCTGTACATGTTGAGGGCACAATGTAGAGCAGCAGTCGTGTGTGTGTGCATGGCGTTGTAGAGCAATTAGTAGGGCATGTGTATATTTTTGTCATACATAATACTGATGTGGTTTGTGAATTATTACAGTGGTATGATGTTGTGAACAGTATATTTATGTATGAAGCTGTCCATTGGTATGAATGAGGTATGTATATATTTCAAGATGTACATTGTTGAGAGTGGATGTGTTTGACAGTTATAAGTGTGATGCGTATTTTGTTGAAGACATACATTTTTGGTATGCATGTGTGTTTGTTGAAGCATGTGAAATGGGGCCTTTTTAATATGTTTTGGGTCAGACACAGTAGCGAGGGAGGTGGTAGCACAGTGAATACTAAACCCGTGTATATTTGTGAAGGCATGCATTATGTGTCGGTGGTGAACCTCGGAGCACAAGGAAAAGTTAATGTGGGGAAAGTCCTTGCAACGGTAAAAGTGGGAGCACAATCAATAGTGAAGGCATATACATTTGTTACAGCATGCATCATGTGAGGGTGGTGAACCTCATAGAAGAGTGAAAAGTGAATGCAGGCAAACTCCTGTAAGAGATTTTTGACAGGAGTGGACACAGCCTGGCCACTCCTGTCAAAATCATACCCCTTGTGTATACTAGTAAGGCAGTTTAGAGGAGATATGAATATTGCCCTTTACCTCAGCTCCAGGGTGCGTGTGCAGAGGTGGCAGAGAAATTTGGCAGCCTTCTCCTTTTAGTAATACAGACATGTATACAACCACATTTAAATATGAAATGTGTTTGTGTTTGAAAAACGTGCATACCATTGGCATATCTTTATATTCATTGCGCACCAATGTTTTCAATACCTCAATGACACTCAAAGGGTGTCTGCCAGGTACTCAGTTCTCTTTTTATTCAACTTTCTACATGGCATGTGCTTCATAGGTTGTAGAACATACGATTATTGTTTAAAGGGAAAGTAATGTCCAGTGATCATTTTATGTTGTGATGTAGATTTAGAAAAAATAAATTATGTGGAGCAAATTCGATCAAACCATTATGGTTTGAGACATATTCACACCTAAAGCCCACCCCCCTCCCCTTCCCCTGATGTCACCACTCTACTAACAGTAGGAGATCCCGGTCCTGGGACCAGCCAGCGGGTCTTCAGCATAGCCGAAATAGCGATATTTGAAAAGAATTACTTCACTGGAATGTGCTTGCAGGCAGACACACTTTGTAGACCTTTCCAATGAAGTAGTTCTTTTTAAATGTCGCTATTTCGGCTCTGCTAAAGAGCCTCCTCGTGTGGGCCAACACGGATCTCCTTCTGTCAGTTTTACAACGGACATCAGGAGAAGGGGAGAGAGGGAGGAACTTTAGATGCGACTCTCTCTCAAACCTTTAAATCTGATTTGCTCCACATAAATTTGGACAACATCAAATTATTGGGCATTAGTGTTCCTTTAAACACAGTCTACTCGCTATTCAAATACTTTGTATGGCGTGTTCATGAGTGTTTATAAAATATCCACAAGATGGCAACCTCCCTCTTTTGATGAATTTGTCCTACAGTGATTTTTTTTTAAATTGAAATAAAGACATTTCGATATACACCAGTGATAGCCAACTAGCACCCAAGGGGTTAAAGGGAAACGCTCAGCTCTATAAAAGTTCTCCTCATCATAACGTTCCTTTTGAGTTAATGTGTAATCCATTTTTTTTTTTTTTTTTTTTTAAATGCAGGATCTCTGCACTTTAAAAATGAGCCAATGACATCAGTTCAGGACAGGCTGCGGGACAGCTCTGTCCCGCAGCCTGTCAATCTTCATCTCTTCCCCCTCCTCAAGTAGTGCCTCGTTCCAACATCCTCTGATGATGGAGGATTTCTCCATGTGAGCTGGAGCTCTCTCTTTCCAATAACAGAATACAAATTAACTCATAAGGAACATTATGATGAGGAGAACTTTTATAGAGACGAGAGTTCCCCTTTAACCCCTTAAGGACCGGCCGCGCACATACTTCACGGTCCCTTAAGGACCACGGAGCTTTTTTTTGTGCCATTCGATTCCAGACTCCCCAAACGGTGTGCAGCCACGCGGGGAGCCTGCAATTCCATGACGGTCCAGGACCGTCATGGGTCCTTAAGGGTATAACAACTCATGACGGTCCAGGACCATCATGAGTCCTTAAGGGGTTAAAGTTTAGTAGTGTAAATACAAAAGGGAGGTATGCTCTGAGGCAGGGGTGGGCAACATGTTACTCTTCCAACTGTTGCTGGACTAAAATTCCCAACATTCTCCTCAGGCAGCCAGTGGCTGCCGAAGGAAAATGGGAGTGCTCATTAAGCAATAACAGATAGATGGACTCATGTTGTCTTCCCCTGATCAGAGACAAAGGGAAAAATAAGATGCTTTTTATGAAAAAACTAGTGTAAAAGCCCGTGTACAGGGGCCAAGGTCCAGGTAATGTTAAGAGGCCGCTACCTCACTCCTCCACACGATGCAGTCTTGTGTCGCCTCACTCACGCAATGCAATCATGCTCAGTAGAGACTGCCTGAATGCGGGCAGTCTCTACTGCGCATGAATGCATCATGACCAACATCCTAGTGAATTATTATATAGGATATGTTGTACACGATGAGGAATTGGTAAACCACATCCACTTGCCACTAAACCAGAGAAAAGACTGAGGACTGCATGGAGGCCCAGGGCAGCCTGTTGCACACCACTGCTGTATACAAAGTGATTTATAGAAATGCTGCTGCTCTACAGACAGTATACTTACTAATGGTCAAAACATACTATACAGTTTCAAGTTTATAATGCTAAGTCATTGATAAGACCCACCATATTCCTCTGAACATTATAAATAGCAGTAAGTACAACCAAAATAACATGCAGATACAACATGATGAAAAAGCTGGGTATGACCCAGTTATTGAGATGACAACCTGAAACAGGCATGTCAAACTCAAATATACTTGAGGGACACATATTGAACAAGTCTCACAAAATAAGGTCACAAAAGAAGGCCACATACGCAACACTTCCCTCTAAAGAAGGTTGCAAAATTATTATTCTTTTTTTTGGGAGGGGGCTGCTGGAGAGAGGGATGAAATGTAAATAGTTTGTCTTGCTTAATGTGCCCAGTCTTACCCTCCAGAACAGAGGTATGTAAAATTTGGTTCCCCAACTAGCCAACAGTTAGAGTGCCAAAGGTTGTCTACACCTGCTCTAGAACGTGAAAAGAAACCAAGGTGATCTATAATGTAAGTGTTACCAGCAGGGACACACTATAATTAAAGTGAGAAAGCCTGTTGAAGGCCCAAGGGCTGAATGTTTGACATCCCGTTCAGTTGTGTTAATTTACTGAAAACGGACTTGTCAGTTACTTCTGACATGGGTTATTCATTTTATTTTCCTCAGCAACTTTCACATACTGAGCCTTATGGACAAAAGCAAATTGGATTCATTCTGGTACAAACCAACTGCAACATAGGGGAGACACAAAACCTCCCCGAACACTCATTGATTTAATCAATCAACCTTGTTCCCTTCTACATTCTCTCTTCAACCTACAACCCCATCATGAACTCATAGCTCACACAGAACCTTTCTCCCAAACAGACCGGCTACTGAAAAGCATTTCTTTCTCCAATCCACGTACGGCAGTTCATGTGGCACATACCACTCTTTCCTTCTGTGTCCCACCTACCTTCCGCTAGACTAAGCTCTCAGGAGCAAAACCTTCTGATCCTTTTGTTTTCCATGTTCCATTTGTACTGTTTAATGTATCTGCATATCTATTTCCTATTGTATAGGACTGCTGCATAAGCTGGTGCTATATAAAAATATAATAACAACAACAGTAATAATAATACTAGTAATAATAAATGGGGCTTTTAAAACCTTGAATGCAAGACAGACTTCCAACTCGTTACTTCAAGGAGACGTCTCTAACATTCAAGGGTTTAACTACTTAAAAACCGGCTGCGTGTGTGCGTTTAAGGACCACGGACCATTTTGTTTCCGGTTCCGGGCTCCATGAATGACATGCAGCCGCGCAGGGAGCCTGGAATTCCATGACAGTCCTGGTACGTCATGGGTCGTTAAAGGGTTAAAAACTCTACGTCATGCAACATAAATTTGTACCCCCCCCCCCACCACCACCACCACCATACTCCTAAACTGCAATAGGTTTTCTCCATGATTAATTCTTTTCTCTTATGTGCAGGAAATCCATGGAGACACACACTCTACAGTAAAGCTGCACCATCTATATTACTCATTCTTACATTCAGACAAGCAGAAAAATGGCAACGTTTACATTTCAAACTATCTAGGTTTAGAAGAGAAAAGGGCATAATGAAGTCAGTAAATAACACTCAGTTTCAGCCAACTATTCATATGTAATACTACATTTGTTAATGCTTTAAAAAGCATACAGTCTTATTTTGCAATGCAGGAAGCTGTGTAGAATTAATATACCCTATGAAATAGGATCCTCTAAATATTAAATTTCTCACATGGCATTCTGCAGGACAGACACGTTTTTCAAATCCATAGTACCTATATTTGTCTCGAGAGCTGTGCAGACAAAATTAGTGTACACAGCTCGTACACCCTTATAACGTTAATTCTTTGAAGAGCCCATGTTCATTTCCTGCATCTAATCTTAAAGCGTAACTTTCATCAGATTAATACAGAGCCCCACTTCATAATTACATTAGTGATATGCAGACATGTAGTTGTCTTTTCAAGAATATTTGCTGGATTAAAGAAAAATTGAACCTTTTAGTCAGACAGGTACCAGCTGGGATCTTGCCGTAGGTGCTCTCTGCGTCTGCAATGTCAGTCCCTTCCGGTACCTTAAAGTGATAGTAATGTTTCACAAAAACAGCAGCTCCAATTAATCTTCACAGTATTTGAGCCATAGAGAGTGTTATTTCATTACTGTGAATGTTGTAGTTCAAAAGTAATTGAATGATAAAGTTTCCCCCTCCTGCCCCTTTTAACTAGTGTAAGCCCCCACTCCTCAGATGTGAAATCCAGTCCATAGACCAGACAGCTCACATCAAGGGTCAATATTCTTACAGTGAGAACAATGAAAACCCTGCCCCCCTTGACAGGTTTTTCAGCTTTTTTCCTCATCTTAATTGAAGATTGTCCCTCTCTGCAATCTACCCGGACACTCCCCGCTGCTCTAAACTGAGCAGTGTTACATCAGTAAAAGGGGTGGGAGGGGGATACTTTATCATTCAATTACTCTTGAACTACAACTCGGACAGAACTGCAATAACACTCCATGGCCCAAATACTATGAAGATTAATTAGAGCTGCTTTTATTATGAAACATTACTATCCCTTTAAGGCACAAAGGCATTCAACACACCAATCGTGGAGTTGAAAGGGACACACACCACAGACTCAGAGATGCCATTTCTGCAAGATGTTCCCCGGTGCCTGTCTGCCTAAAAGGTTCTATTTTTCTTTCATGCAGCAATTATTCTTAAAAAGACAAGTCTATGCATATTGCTAATGCAATTATGAGGTGGGGCTCTATATTAATCTGATGAAAGTTCCGCTTTAAGTAATAAAAAGCTGTATTCTGGAAGCTAAAGAGAGTTTGCGGAAAACTAACTGCACCATAGGGGTCAATTGACAAGTCCACAAATCACCATTAATTTAAAAGTGACTTTTAGGCTTTTTTAAGGGATAGTAAACTCGAGAAAAAAGTATAGGCGAATTGATAGGTACAATTAAAAAATACTCACTGCCCTAATTCCCATCTCTCAAACCGTTATGGTTTGAAAGATATAATAAAATAAAGGCCTCCGTTCCCTCCCCTTTCTGCCTGACGAGCTGTACAGCTGTCAGAGGCAGAATCCGGTCACCCGACTTTAGGTGGCTCTTAAGGAGTGCTGACATCGGGATATCTAACTATAATTACTTCATCGGAATGGTCTACAACATGTGCTTGCAAGCCAGGCACACGTTGTAGACCATACTGATGAAGTAATTATAGTTATATATCCCGATGACAGCGCTCCTGAAGAGCTGCCGTCTGGTCCCGGAAGAAGAAACTCATGAAGTCCACTATACAGCGGACGCATGAAAAGTAGAAGGGAGCGGAGACCTTTATTTTATTCTCTCTCTCAAACCATAACTGTTTGAGAGATGGGAATGAGAGCAGTAAGGATTTTTTTTATTGTACCTATCAATTTGCCTATACTTTTTTCTTGAGTTTACTATCCCTTTAATTGGAGGGGTCTTCTATGTGTGTAAAGTGGAACTACCTCCCCACAACAACAGTACTAGTAGATAAATTCTACTGTTCCAGAGACTGACAGCCAGGAAACAGCGCAGACATCTTTACATTGTGACATCTGCAAGCCTGCGCTGTCAGTCCGACTCTGTTCTAGGAAGCGTTGCTTGGTGCCTTCAGGTACCGGAGGGGACAGACGGCGCAGGAACGCAGATTCTTTTAAAGCACTGTTGCCTGGCCGTTAGTCTCGGGAGCAGTATAATTGCTCTGTAAGGAGGTAATTATTCTGGTGACTAGTACTATTGTTCAGCTAGTCGCCAGATGGGCAATTCTTGGGGTTTAACTTTATGTGGGGTGGTAGTTACCCTTTACCAAGAAACAAGTTGTAGGCCTTTATACCATTAAAGGGGTTATAAGCCTGATACAACCATTTCCCCCCTATGGTGCAGTTGGTATAGTCAATGAAAAACATATATTGCAGGGTTTATTCTACTGATTAAAAACTAGATGGTTTATTCAAACATTATTGCTGCACAACTTTTGCATTTTTTTGGGTGCAGTGCTTCCATGGCCTGAAATTTTACAATGGATGGAGAATTACGGTCACTAACAAATGCTGTCCATCAACAGTGTTACCTTAATATTTCAGGGCATGGAAGAGCTGCATCCTTCCTGACCCCCACCCGCTCAAAAAAAAGTTTGAGTTGCAATAATGTTTGAATAAACATTTCAGCAGTGGCGCATCTATGTTATACTCTCTGTTATACTTAGGAGAATAAACCCTGCAATATATTTTTTTTTCTATAACAAAACTATATTATTCCTTTAACCAGTTGGCTGCTAAGGAAATCAGGGTGACAACATTATCTTACCACCAGATGACCTAATAAAATAGCATAATGAAATGGCTTTATGCACATAACAGTCAAAGTGTTACTAGAATTCTAAAACAAGTTCCAATTAAAATAACAAATCTTAGATTAGGAAAATAGATCCTGGAACAATCTTCACTTCAGAACTCATTAAAGGGATAGTAATACTTCATTATTACTATCCCCCATGTTGTAGCCCTTAAAATTCTGAATTCAACGATACCAGCGGCATCTCTCAAACCTTTAATGTTTGAGAGGTATCCACTTTCAAAGTTCCCTCTTTTTCCTTTCCCCTGTTGTCAGCGTTCTAGCTGAGAACCGGGGAATCCTCTCAGTAAGCAAGCGACGGCTTCTGCAGGAGTCCTGAGATCACGTTATAGAAACAGAAATCCTTCACTAAAATGGTCTTCTACGTGTGCTTGGTTTGCAAGCACACGTGGAAGACCATTTTAGTGAAGAATTTCTGTTTCTATAACAAGACCTCAGCACCGCTGCAGAACCGCCGCTGGTCCCGGGACCGGATTCCCCTTCTCTCGGCTAGAACGCTGACGTCAGGGGAAAGACAAAAAGAGGGTACTTTGAAAGCGGATATCTCTCAAACCATAAAGGTTTGAGAAATGCAGCTGGGATCATTGAATTCAGAATTTTAAGGGCTACAACATGGGGATAGTAATAATGAAGTATTACTATCCCTTTAAAGCAATCTCTCCAATATATATTTTTATGCACATTTCCCAACAAATCCTGCTTCTGCTTTCAGATCCATTTTACATAACTAAAGAGTTGCTCATTGCTTTGTACATATCCCCACTAGACCTCTGCTACAATATTTCCATATAATCTGACCTTTCTGACTTTGTAAATAGTGTTCTGCCTTTGCGGCTGCACTCGTATTATACAATGGGATTTCTGTGTACTCATCAATAAATCTTTCTCTTAGTCCATGTGGAACACCTCCTATTCATTTTAACAACCAAAGGAACATGTTCAGTTTTAACATATAACAAAAGTATAAGAAAAGAAGCCAACATGGAACAAGAAAGGGAATCCCCTGAACCAGAAAACCCAAGCAGACTCCCTTGTCCTGGACTCTAACCATATTTTTTTTCTCCAGGAGGAAAAACCTGTGTTCCACCTGGACTAAGAAAAGGATTTATTGATAAGTACACACAAAATAAAATCACACCCCTTTTCTCTTACTTCCTACGTGGAACACAGGAGCTATGGGGATATATCAAAGAATCCACCATACTCAGATGTCAGACACAAACACTGAAAGCAAAAGAACAGGAACAGGTCAAAATAAAATCAGGAAGAACAATTACACAGACAACTGCCTGTAGAACCTTCCGGTCAAAGCTAGCGTCAGCCAAAACAGTACATTAACACAGTAGTATCCGTCTAAGGTGTGGACAGATGACTACATTGCAGTCTTACACAACTCTCAGTAGAGGCTTGATTCTTGAAGGCCCACGGTGTGCCCACCAACTGCAGGAATGCAATAAACTCATGAGCTTGCTTAATGGCAGGGAGGCTAGCAATCAGAAAGTGATGTCCCCAGTGTAAGATCTTCAGACACAGGATAAGATGTACAAACAACTGATCTGGAGGAAGTGTAAATCCTGCAGGAATACTAGCTTGGGAAGCAGAGAGAGTCTTCAGAGGAAATATGTAGATAGGGTGGCTAGTATTGGAGCTGACGGAATTATGTGGACCTATGAAGGTAAAGCCATACTGGATTTCTCAACTTGTCTACGCAGAACATTAGAAGAAGCAGGTGCTTCCAGTCACTATTGCAAAACCTATAATAACCCAGTACCTGTGTGTTCAGTCTCCAGTCAAAACTCTGGATACGCGAGCAGTGTTGCTCCAGAAGGACTCCTTGTTGAAAAATACTTTTAAAAGGGTCTACAGCCTTCATGCATGGCACATTCACAACAATGTAAAGGTATGCTGGCAAACAGAAATTGACAGAGGAAGAATGGAACCAGAATCTGCTGCAGGTAGCAGCTCTTGAGATGGGCTCAAAAAGGGAGACAGAAGGGTGTGCTGGGAAAAAAAAGCTGTCTGCAGTTAGGAAAGAAAAATCAAGCAATGAAGTTGAATGGGGACAGCACAGATGCCAGAAAAGAGAGCCGCTGTGGGACAGTATCAACCAGCTAACATTTCCAATTTCAGAAGCAGAGGACAAGTCTAGCGGTGAGTCATGGTAAGCCAGAGGTCAAGGAAGGCTGCAAAACTACTAGGTGAGGTCCAGGCAGTAGCAGGCAAAACAGTAGTCAAAATCGACTGAGGTCGATAAATAGAAAGGAAGTAACAAGGCAGGAAAGCTAGTAAATGCACACAGAGTGTTTACAGGCCCCTTAGGGTGAAGGAGAAATGGGAATATACAGCAATGGAGTAAAATGGCAGGGAGTCAAGCAAAAGCAAAAACGTTGTCAAATCCCCATTGATTTAAACTGGGCATTCATGTTAACCCTTTGAATTTGAGAAAGATCTACAAAGCAATGCAGAGTCAATCTCTCTAGCATTGAAGGAATTTAAGAGCATAATTTAAAACAATAGGTACTTTTATTTTTTCCCCAATGGTGAAACTGGTTTGTCCCAAAATGCCTCTTCTGGTTTGCCCTACAATTACTTTCCTTTTGTGTAAAAGGCCATAAATATCTTGTAAAAAAAAACTAGAGGAGTTAGATTTCAATTTAGTATGTCATTATAGATTACCAGTACTGTTTTACCCAAGCCAGACATGACTGTTTTTATTTGTGGACTAGCGGCTGGTCTCTTAATTAAGGAAGAGCACATATGCCAACACTCTAACGTCTAAACTGGATTTCCTTTATTCCAGAATTACTTCCTGCTGATTAAACACCATTCATTAAAACAAAGTTAAGTTCACAGAACACTTGTAGCTTCTGCAATATAATATAAAATATGAATTTCAGATTTTATGCAGAGCTCTTAAATATATATGAACATATCTAATTTATGGATAAGGAAGAGAAATAAATTGATAACTTTTATCAAAGGTTTTATATACACATTTCTCCAGACCTCCATAGCAATTTTTTAGGAGAGGAAAAAAAGAAGGTTTTGACTCTTATCAACTGCAATGTAATTTAGTCTTTATAAGGCATATTTTCATTAGGCTATTAACATTTATACATATAGGAAATACAAGGTAGTAGAAAAACACACAGAACACCCAAATATGTATCCAGGCTGAATTAGTTGGTAAAGTAACTTTTTTCTCCTGATAAAGTTTATTCATTTGTAGAACTTCATGGTCATATGTTAACATTATGATATTTTACAGAAAAAAACTGGATTGCATATTATATATACATATACATATATATACACACACACACACACACACACTTGCTAAGTAGTAAGCAAAAGTTTCTTTAGAACATATTCAACACATACTGAAAAATGAATAGTGGTTACACACACGTAAATACGTTGCACTTCATGTGTTTTCTGAGGCCTAACATCTAGTTTAACCCTTTGAGTGCCAGAGGGGTACGCAACGCATTGCTCTGAAATATGTTACATACCCCTCTGGCACTCAAAGGGTTAATATATATCCTTGGAGGGAGCAGCCATTTCCTGCCTTTTCCAGACCTCCAAGTACCATAGCAATCAGAGGCAATTGTCCAGGACTGTCTCTTTATAGGTCGAGAGAATGGCATTTCTTAATAGAAAAGCAGTGGCCATCAACCCCAATAAACCAACTGACTGTAGCTCTTATCCCATTACAACAGCAAAACAAAATTTAATTAAATGCTTAACTGCAGAGGACCCCCCCAACCACTTAAAGTATCCCTTGTCTTCCTACCCAATAAATTACACTACTCTATAGTTGGAAGAAAAGGCCACAGCATTTTATTAAACAAATTAAACATTAACAATATACCTGTCCCCAAGCACGCAGCAGGGGGGCACAAGAACAACACAACTCCCATTAGTCTCTGCTCCCACCCGCGCCATCAGAACAGGAGTGAGAGAGACTAACTCCTAAAACCCGTTAGGGCAAATTACCCCTCCAACCATTGGCGAGGACCCACCCCACCTCCAAAGAACATAAGCGCAGTGGGGAGGCACTTGTCAAAAAAGAAAAACACCCTCAAAACAGCCCAACAAGTGAAAACAGTCTGGGTGAACCGGAAGGAGGAGAAATGCGGACTGGATGACAGATTTCAACAACCAACACCCTGACCCGCCACGTTAACAAGGGAAAGTGCGCAAATCAAGAGAGGAATACTGGACCCAACTCTCCAGTTTGTCGATACCATAGTTGACAGACTCACCCTTCAGGTATGACAAATGGTGAATCATCCTGAACTTACCCGACTCCCGCTTTGGTATCCCCTTTGGGCTTGGTACCCGGAAGCTACAGAATGGGGGAGAATCAATGGGGCCCTCTGCATGTAGCCTAAATCTACCTTGCGCAATAACTTTTCCCAAACAAGCAATTCAGAACCCACAACTGATTTAAAATTTGGTGGACATAAAAACACCCTCAAATGGAACAAATGGGATCCAAAAACGTCCCGAAAGCCGTCCCACAGAATCGCAGCCTCTCTATGACTGGGGTACCGATTTAGCCACGGCTCCATCCTTGCTGTGTTCATGGGTTTCACAGCCTTTTCCCCCATCCCTGACACCAGGCCTGACACCCTGCTTAGACTTCTTGAAGCAACGGGCTGCAGGGTAAGGTCCTCCTCAGTGGTAGCACTCATGCTTAAAGCAGCACAATGCATACTACTTGCAGTGGCTTTAGTTGTATAGCCAGCAAAGTCCCTTCTTAGAGGATGACGGTCCCCCGACTGGAGCCATGGTACCGGCGCCCCTGGGAAAGGAGGTAGGCCTGTGGGAGGGTCATCAGGAGCAGCCAAAGGTTGACATCCTGACAATTAAAACCCAACTGCGGTCTGGATACCACCCTATGACAAAACTATTTGCCATTGCAGAACCATCATAAAACCACCATACACCTTATAGGCACCCCAAAGCATATCTAGATAAGAAAACAGAAAGAAGAACCCCATTCAGGGAACTTCTCACACAGAATACTGGCAAAAATCAAAAATCAAAAACCCCTGCAACCAATTCCCAAACGTGCAAAGAACCATACTTTTTTCCCTCTTACCTCAGCAAAACATAACAGCCTGTCCACTGTCTCCTTATCAGGCTGGACAAGAGACAGGACATTAAGAAATTAGCTTCACCAACAAACATGTAAACCCAACGGAGCAGCAGAACAAGTCTTATCTAAACCAGCTCTAACTAATAAACCATCTGGAAGTTGCACAGAGATGGTAGACGCAGAGCTTGGTCCTGACTCCAGCCTATAAAGCACCACATACAAGACCATGACTAAACCCTATTGCCTATCTGCTGCCTATCCTGACACACTCTATTCGCAACAGCATCACTCTATTCGCAACAGCATCCCACACCCCAATACCTGCCTGGTCCACAGGGACCACTGTAGACTGCACCGAAGGCCACGCACACATCTCCGTCTCGGAATCAGATGAAAACCAGAGCAGGATGCAACCAGAGAAATCACCTAGACAGAACGCTCTTTCTTGGAGTACTGGAAGATCTGTGCACACCGGATGTTCTGGAAGTCCTGAAACGCCACGCCAATGGAGATGGACGTGAGGCTGAAGATCCGGTGCTGCAGCCTGTCCAGATCCACTGCTCCACTTTGAGCGCCCTTGGATTATCAGGGCAATGACTGGAGGCTGAGTATGTAGAGGACGCCTCCCCCCTGTCCAGTGTAACAGAAGAACGGGCATGGGTCATACAGCCACAGGCACGGGTTACACAGCCACCGCGGTCACACAGCCATCTCCAACACAAGTTAATTTTCAGGTGTTAGTCCTTAACACATGTGCGTCCGGCACTTGATGACCACAATTTTTTTTTTTTTTTTTTTTACTTCCGGTTCAGGGCTCCTGGAGTTGCGTGCAGCCACGCCAGAAGCCCTGAACTCCATGACATGCCAGGACCGTCACTGGTCCTTAATTGCCGGACCGCCATGACGGTCCTGACACATCAATGGTTGTGAAGGGGTTAAAGACTGGGGCTATTTTACACCTTAAAGCAATTGTAATGTGTGAACATTAATGCACCTTCAATTATTCTTCATAGACTTTGGGCCATGTAGAACATTATTACAATACTGTACATGCTGTAGTTTTATAATTGAATTATAATATGTTCCCTTTCCGACCCTTTTCCCTACATAAAGCTGCTCTCCTCAGAGCAGCAAGACGCTTACAATGGATGCAGCAAGGGACAATCTTCTGTGAACATAAAGAAAAACCTGCTCTCCATCGTAAGGGGTGTGGGGGGGATTTATGAGGGCAGGGTTTTCCATATGCTCACATCCAGAAGATTGCCTCGCGCTGACATGTGTCCGGTCCAATGTTCTGATTCCACATCTGAGGGGAGGCGGCTTAGATAAAAGTGGTGGGAGGGGGACACTTCACTTGACAATTGAACTACAGCTCGTACAGTATTTTAATAATGCTGTACATGGCCCAAAAACTATGCAGAATAATCAAAAGTGAATTTATGTTCATACATTACTATACCTTTAAGGGCCATGTTGTGCATCCATGCAAACTGTATACTGTTTTTATCGGGATACAATATTTCAACATTATTATTATTAGTGGGGGCCAGCATAGGTTTTATGAATAGATAAAAACTAATTTACATGCATTTAACGAAAGGGTAAGTAGTAATTTGGACAAAGGTATTGTTGTTAAAGCGGAAGTACCACCTGAACGCAACTTTAGCTTAAATAGCACGCCCAGCTGATGACTAGCTGCTTAGTAGTGCTAGTCGCCAGAATTATTACCTTGACAAATAGATTTAGCCTTTCTTCCCAGACAGACAGCATCAAGGAACGTGGACGTCATAATGACGTCCACGCGCCTGCTCTGTCAGTCCCAGATGGGTCTAAGAGGTGTTGCTAGGAGCCGTCCGTCTCCAAAAGAGACTTACAGCACAGGTGCGCAGATGTCACTATGGCAAGATGTCTGCGTTTCGTGATGCTGTCAGCCCAGGAAGAAAGGCTAAATCTATTTGTCAAGGTAATAATTTTGGCGACTACCGCTACTAAGCAGCTAGTCGCCAGATGGGGAGTTATTTAAGCTAGAATTGTGTTCAGGTGGTAGTTACGCTTTAATGTAGTATACTTGGATTTAACAAAAAACTTTGATACTGTGCCTCACGACATGTTACTTCATAAATTAAAAGGCTTTGCTTTGGGAGGTGATATTGTGCATAGACAGGGAACTAGTTAATGACAGATGGAAAAGGGGTAGTTGTAAATGGAACCTTTTCAAGTTGGTCTAAAGTTATAAGTGGGATGCTACAGGGTTAAGTCCTAGGCTCAATACTTTGTTAAAATGTGTATTGAAAGTAATGTCTCAGCGTTTGCTGATGACACTAAGCTGTGTAAGGAAATACATACAGAGGAGAATGTTTTATCTGCAGAAAGATTTGGATAAACTGTGTGAATGTGCATAAATGAGGCAGATGACATTTAATGTAGATAAATGTAAGGTTATCTAGTTGGGCTGTAGAAACAAACATGCTATATATACACATACCAAATGGGAAATTACTTGGGAATTCTCCTTAGTGAAAGATTTAGTAGTACCGACAGAGTTCACAGCAGTGTGCCAATGCAAGAGCCAATAAAAAAGGGTATAAATGCTTGGAATGGGAATATAATTCAACCTCTATATAAATCATTGGTTAGGCCTCATCTGAAATATGTAGTACAGTTTTGAGTTTCAATTCTTAAAAGAGACATTTTTGAACTGGAAAAAGTGCAGAGACATAACAAAAATTATAATGTTTTGTTGCATGGTCTGAATTTTAAAGAGACTAACCAAACTGGGTTTGTTTGCATTAAAGAAGAGAGGTCTAAGGGGTAATATGATTGCCATTTACAAATATAGTCAAAGTCAATACAAAGAACTCTTCAAGGAGCTATTTACTCAAAGCTGAGGGAAAAAAAAAAAAAGAAGAGAAGAGGTCACCCATTATGACAAGAGGAAAATTGCTTTCAACTAAAAAAAAAAGGCAGGGTTTTTTTTTACATTAAGGGCAGTAAGGTTATACAATTCTTCATGTCTTGATGCTGTGCTTGTAGATACTGTAGTTGCTTTAAAAAAATAGTAGTGGATACCTTTCTAGCTCAGAACAATATCCAGAATTGTGGCAGCTGTTTTCAAAGCTGAGGAAAGGCTGCTGATCCAGGGAAATATCAGACTACCACTTGGAGTCAAGAAGGATTTTTTTTACCCCCTGGGGCTTAATTATAAATGGATTCAATGGGGGTGGGGTTCTAGCTTTCCTCTGGATCAACAGAAATGATTTGGTATGGGATTAACTTTATGGACACCTCTTTTTTCAGCCTCAACTATGTTACTATCTACAGGATGTATGTTATTATGATTCCAGATCACACTCACATATAAAACAGTGGGAACAACTGATTAGCAAGCTTGTTTAATCAAACAAATGCAAAGCATAAAACCTTTTCACACTATAAAAAGATGAATACCCAGGTATGAAACCTCAAGACAGAATACTTCATCTCTATGTCCAGAAAGATCCCTGTGTTTCCCTTCAAACATAGGGAGTTCGCTCAGTCCATGGGGTTCCTTGTCCTAGACCCAATATCCAGTTGATATTACCAATGTGTCAGGATATACAGGACTTCGCATTTTGAAGCTTCTCGTACGGCTTTAATAATCATGTGCTTCCATCTAGCATTTGTAAAATGTAGTTATTTTATGTTAGATTCCTAAAATCTAATCATAAACTTGTATATTTAATGCATGTTTAAACTATCCTATATAAACACATTGTTTTGGTAAACAGAAGCCTCCCACAGCATACATAAGAAAACATTTTAGGCCTCATAAAATAAACAGAACATAAATACATATAACATGGGTTATATTTACATGAGTATACCCCCAGATTATATTTAAGTGTTAGTGTTCCTTTAACGCTTTGAATGCCAGAGGGGTAAGGAATGCATTGCTTTGCAGTGTGTTCTGTACCCTCTCTGGCACTCAAAGGGTTAAATCTTATGCCCATTGTTTTCCATGTGCTCACTAAATACTGAAGACTACATGGGAATTCTAGAAGATAAACTACATTACTGCTAACAACAGGCATCAATAAATCTGAATGACTCCAAAAGGTCACAAGTCTAAAGTCAAAAACTAGCAGTAGGCTACAAGAGATCAAATGCCAAAACAAGAAAGAATGCAGCTATAATGGACTGCTATTAGAAGGATGCCTACGCCTAGGCAACTGCTTCTGTTAAAAAGAAAGTAATGCCACATAAAAAGTAATAGCTATATCGTAGCTATAATAAAAATAGATTACCTGAGGTTATTCCTATCTCTCAAACATTTATGGTTTGAGAGATATACGAAAATAAAGTTCTCTGCTCCCTGCCCTTTCTGCTTGACGAGCTGCAAAGCTGTCAGAAGCAGATTCTGGTCGCGCGACCAGACGGCAGCTCTTCAGCTGAGTCAACACAGCGATATCAAAAAATAAATACTTCATTGGAATGGTCTACAAAGTGTGCTTGCAAACCAGACACACGTTGCAGACCATTCCATATGTCGGCTCTGCATCTGGTCCCGGAACTAGGATCTCATGTAGAGAAAAGGGAGAGAGCGGAAAACTTTCTTATATCGCTCAAACCATAAAGGTTTGAGAGATATGAATAAGTAATCTCTTTTTATTATAGCTACGATATAGCCATTACTTTTTACATAACTTTACTATCCCTTTAAGCATTTGAGTGCCAGAGGGGTATGCAACGCATTGCTCTGCAATGCTGCATACCTCTCTGGCACTCAAAGGGGAAAATATCCTTTTAATAATATTTAAAAGAAGCTGTTTTGAAGGAGGCAATAAGGAATGTATACATGTATTTAACATAAAAATGATGTGCTAGGCCAACATGAATAAGAGGATTTTAGTCTTACCTGTTAAATCATTTTCTCTTAGTCCATACAGGTTACTGGTAACTTTGGGTAGGCGATCCGCCCCTTTAATTGTAGGCAGGAACAATTCTAGAATTGTATGCAGGGGGTGGAGCCTACCTTCCCTCCTTGGCTGCAGCTAGCCAACCAGCTCCAGAAAGATTTGAGACACTATTGACTAGATAGTAGAAGGGAAAGAAGACTCCTGTGAGCATGACCCCGAAGGACCCTCATTGTCTGCCACAGGAGAGCCAAGCATGGTCCCTTGACATGGTGGGAGACCAGTAACCTGTATGGACTAAGAGAAAAGGATTTAACAGGTAAGACTAAAATCCTCTTTTCTCTGTCGTCCAATACAGGTTACTGGTGACTTTGGGATGTCCAACCATTGAGTTTCCAAGAGGTGTGAAGTAAGGCAAGGACCAGGAGCAAGGCCCCCAAAGTCACCAGAGCAGATATGAACCATCAGTTCAAAGATAGCCCAACAAACAAATGAAGTGTCAACGGACACTAAACAGGGGTAACAACACCCTAAACTGTTACATAGCACACTGAACTAGAGCCTACAGGGCTCAAAAGAGAAGGAAGCTCCAAGAAATGAAGAAAATCCTAGACAGGCAAGACTGCCTCCAGGTTTTTCCACCCAAAGCTGGCATCAGCTGATGCCAGCACATCCACACGGTACTGCTTCAAAAAGGTGTGGACAGACGACCAAGTGGCAGCCTTGCACAATTGATCAAAAGAAGCCTGATTCTCGTAAGCCCAAGAAGCCCCAATAGATCTTTGTCACGGTTTCCAAAAGATGTTCAGGAGTCAGTATGGTATAGTTAAATGCAAATTTATTGAAAATAGAAAAGTAGTGCACAATGTATACAAAAGGAACAAGCAGAGGGTTACCAGCCAGCGAGCACTGCTATCAGGAATAGAAGGCTGCCAAGCTAGACCACTCTGCTAGAGACTAGGCCTCAGCCACTTGTAGTCTCAATAGGAGCAGGAACAGAAACAGGAACACAGGACCTTGATCCGACGTCGCTGGAGTACTGATTCACGCCTGCAGTCAGTATGGAGCAATAACTGACCCACGTCTGCAGTCAGAATGGAGCATTAACTGACCCACGCCTGAAGTCAGTATGGAGCATTAACTGACCCACGCCTGAAGTCAGTATGGAGCATTAACTGACCCACGCCTGCAGTCAGTATTACAGCTAGTCTACCAGAGCCCCAGGTCTGCACTAATTAGGGTGTCTGCTAGGTACAAAGGGACAAACGTAAGAACAGCCAGACAGAGCCTCAAGTCGGCACCAGAGAGGGTAGTCAGACAAGCCAGGTCATACACAGTTCAGGTAGTCAGCCAGAGCCACAGGTCTAGACCAGGTTGGGTGTCCACTAAAAGGATAATCAGAGTAGTCAGACAGAGCAACAGGTCAGCACCAGATTGGATGGAAGACTAGCCAGGTCATACACAGAGCCCAAGAATAGAACTGCTAGGAACAACAACGCAAGGGCAACTGAGTCAGACTCAGGCTGCCCTTTAAACCTTTCCCCAGGAAGCAGGTAGGTAGGAGAAGGCTCAGAGGAAGGAAGTAGGTAGGAGGAGACTACAGGAAGCATGGCATAAAACAGAGGCCTGCTTCACTCTAAAGCCTCGCGCCTGCAGATGACGCGTGGAATAATGCCAAGCGTAGCTGGAAACAAGGTAAGCTGTGACAATCTTGTAGAATGAGCCGTGACCCAAAAGGGAACAGGCTTCTACCTCAGCTCGTAAGCCTTACGAATAGTGGACTTGATCCAAGAAGCAATAGTCACTTCAGATGCAGTTCTTCCTGCCCTGTGACCCTCAGCAATGACGAACAGGGCGTCAGACTGCCTGATAGACTCAGTGTGATGTACATAAAACTTGAGACAATGCACCACATCTAACAAGTGGAGATCCCTCTCCTTGTCAGAGGTGGGGTCAGGGCAGAAAGAAGGTACCACAATCTCCTGATTGATGTGGAACTCCGAAACCACCTTCAGGAGAAACTCCTGAGAAATGTGAAGCACCGCCTTGTCCTTGTGAAACAACAAATAGGGTGGTTTACAGGACAGAGCATGTAACGCCATGACATGGCGAACAGACACAATCGCCAAGAGAAAAGCCATTTTCCACGTCAAAAGGCATAGAGGGGTCCTGGCGATGACGTGACTGGCTGTGTGTTAGGAGAGCTCTCGGCCTCATGCCTCCTTAAGCACTATCACGGTTCCCGTGATCTTTTTCTGTCACTCTTTGCTGTGGTGCACTCCCATTGGCTGAGCTTGTTTGGCCTGCCCAGTATGGCCTTTTTATACCCAGCCTTTGGCACCTGTCAGGTGCCCTTTCGTGGTGTTCCTGAGCCAGTGTTGCTGGGTTCCAGTGTTCCTGCATTCCTGTGTACCGACTTGGCCCGTCTGACTACTCTCCTTAGTTCCTGCTCCGTGATTCGACCCGGCCTGGCTGACGTTCCTGCTCCGTGACCTGACCCGGCTACGTTGACGACCCTGCCTGTGTTCCTGTGGAGATCCTGCTCCAGTGTCGCCTGGGCGACATTCTGACTTCCGCTGTGCTGTTTGCAGGGCTGACAGAGTTGCCTCCTATGTACTAGGCCTTCCCGTTTACTCTTGCTGAGCACTGTTGCCTCCGTTACTCTGGGCCTTCGTTAACCCCTACAGAGCACGGAGCCTTCCGTTTGCACTTACAGAGCACTGTTGCCTCCGTTCACTGAGCCTCCGTTAACACTTGCAGAGCCATTGTCTCCGCTACCCTGAGCCTTCCGCTTACACTTGCAGAGCATTGTAGTCTCCGTTACTAAGAGCCTCCCGTTAACACTTGCAGAGCATGGTGGCCTCCGATTTACCGTGCGCATCCGGTTACACTTGTTGGGCGCAGTAGTCTCGTTAACGCACTGGTTGGGTGCGATTGGCTCCATACACCACAGCTCTTACAGTGTAGTTGGTCTCCGTTACGACACCGGAGCGGTGGTATTGGCTCTATACAGCTAAGCTCTTGCAGTATAGTAGGTCTCCGTTACAGCGCCAGTTGGGTGCTATTGGCTCTATACTCCTCAGCTCTTGCAGTGCACTTGCTCTCCGTTTACGCACCGGTTGGGTGCTAGTGGCTCCTGCTCCTAAAGCTCTTGTAGAGTATGTTGGCCTCAGTTCCCTGCTCAGCATAAGCAGTAGTCTCTGTCCTGTTCTATTTACTGGTGTTCTCACGTCTAGCACCACTATATTGCTCCTTTACCAGCTTATGGGCGTGTCAAACACACCACAACAGAGACTGATTTGATTTCTATGAACTTTAACCCTTGATTACCCTGTATGCTAACTTATGTCTGTCCTGTGACAGTATATATTTATTTCCCTGTATACTGGGCCTAAGAGGGCATCTGTACTTTACTGTCTATTTCAGTCATTCTGTATTGCCTATAGAGGGCAGTACTTCTTGTCTTTTAATAAAACTGTGTTTTATTCTAACCTGCTGGTCTGAGTGTCCTACAAAACTGTTACAAGCGTCCCAGAAAGGCTTATTTACTGCGACCTGACCCATGCCACCCTCTTCCCCAACAGTGGTACGTTGCTATGTCCAGTCGGAGGCGCAAATCGACTAAGATTACTAACTACTTATTGGGCAAACCTGAGCGACTGTCCTCCTCCACCGGTCCCGCGACTGCTACTAAAATGGCGGTTTCTGAAGCGGCTAATGGGAACAGTGAGATTGTGTTACCTCTGACTAGAGCTGATTTGCAGAACCTCCCTACTAAAGCTGACCTTGGATATCAGACACCTTCGTCTGCTCGGATATAGAGGACATTGTTCTAAATTTGCATACTGCGTTACAAGCCGATATTTCAGGCCTCAGTGCGGACATTAAGTACACTGGATCCCGGGTCGCAGATTTGGAGGATACTTCTGAAAACTTATTGCAGGCCCATCAAGACTTGCACCAACATTTGTCAGTAAAAGAAGAAGAGAATAAACATTTGAGGTACCTACTGGATGATGTGGAAAATCGGGGTCAGCGGAACAATATCAGAGTGAGGAACTTACCTGAAACGGTTGCCCCCGGTGATCTACTTGGTGTTCTGCAAAGGATTTTTGCATCGATGTAAGACGCGCAGCCATCCGATATCAAGATAGAGAGAGCTCACAGAGCCTTGAGACCCCAATCTCAATCATCGGAAAAGTCCTGAGACGCCATCTGCTATCTGCTCTCCTTCGCTCAAAAGGATGCTATAATGCGACGAGCTCGTCAGCTTCATGAGATTAAATTTGACGGATACGTAGTCCAGCTTTATACAGATTTATCTTCGTACACCCTGCAACTCCGTTGAGCCTTCAAACCTCTCACGGATACTCTGCGA
This sequence comes from Rhinophrynus dorsalis, assembly GCA_037306005.1. Classification (NCBI taxonomy): domain Eukaryota; kingdom Metazoa; phylum Chordata; class Amphibia; order Anura; family Rhinophrynidae; genus Rhinophrynus; species Rhinophrynus dorsalis. The sequence goes on from CM074719.1 coordinate 239,742,514, forward strand.
GACAACCACATTTCATACAGATGGGGATTTCCCTTTGCTCTTATTGTCACCCATGAAGGTACTACTCATGTTCTAAAAACATCGGAGGAAGCTCTGCAGCTCTGTTTAACTTCAAATTTCCCTACGGTCCAACTCCCTGATCCACTCATTCAAAAGAAGCAGAATCTACTTCATTCGAATTTGCGTCCATGGAACTGGCAGACTACACCGGCTAAGAAGCGCAAGGGGCCCAATCTCAATGCCCAGTCTCCGACTGTTTCTTCTCCGGGCCCCACTTAACCATGGTGGATGACTTTCTGTTTCTCCTTATATATTTCTCATTCTATGCCTACTGTTGAGGTATTTCTAACACATGCATGAAATCATATGTTCGTTTTCGCTACACTTACCATTATTATTATTGCTCATAAGTTTTTCATTGTCGCTGTGGGTCTTGGCCGCACAGGGTGGGCTCTTGGCCCTCTCTTGGGTGCCGAGACTCAGGCCTCCTTGTTACAATTTGCATTTCTAGATATCAAGCGATTGAGTGACAGCATCTCGTTGGTCTTCTACCAATGCGTTCTCATGTCTGGTACATATAGGTTCTTCGCGATGCTATCCCTTTAACTAAAAATGTTTTTGTTTGTGTCTCCGCTGTGGTGCTCTGGTAGGGGATATGGATGTTTCTGTTTGCCCCTGCTGGTGCCTCATAACTATACCACCGATTTTGGGACTCAGTCATAGGATTTACTGTGTTATGTGTAATGTCTATATTATGTGAAAAGTGTGTGTGGGGGGGGGGGGGGGTTGTGGGAATGTTGCTTTATTTTTATTTTTGTTCGGGACTTTCTTGGGCTGGGGGTCCTGGCGTGTGGGCCGGATTGCGGATTATTCCGTGGTTGGGTCCGCACGTGGGGACTTCTGGTCTTACGTTACTTTGATGAGGCTGTTGGGCTCCGGTTTCTGTGATTTTTTTACCTATATTTAATGCTGCTCCATATATGTTACCGCCATTGGCGACTTTTAATCCATCTTATCCTGTTACTGATTTGTATGTGGTTTATGTATCTACTCTTTTTCTTTTATTGTATATGTGATGATGTTCTCTCTATGGGCTCCTTGATCCATGCTGGTGCCACCCTAGGACGACTGTCCATGCGTTTGCCGTGGACAGCTGTGTATTCGGCTGTGGGGGTCACTGGTGTGGCCCCGGACTCCTATCTTTTCTTTTATCTATTCTTTGTTATCTTTCCTGCTTTATCTCTCACTTCACTTAGTTCTTTTTTTTCCTCTCCCCTGCCCTGACCCCCTCTCCTCTCCCCCCCCCCCCTTCTTGATCTCTGCTCTGAGTCGTGGCCTCTGGATGTACCTGTCAGGGCTTGTGCAGTGGTTTTTGATTGAGGACTATGGCTAATTCTTATCCGCTTAAATGTATCTCTGCGAATGTTCATGGTTTGAATTCCCCTAATAAACGCAGCCTGCTTTTAAATGACTGTAGGAGACTAGGTGTCCAGATTTGCTTTATTCAGGAAACCCACTTTTCTAGATCTTCACTACCCTCTCTTTCCAAACGTGATTTCCCTCAACAGTTTTTTAGCTCGGCTACAGTTAAGAAGAGGGGTGTGGGTATTTTACTACACAAATCCCTTCCCTTTGTGCTGGATGCGGTAAAACAGGACTCGGAGGGGAGATGCCTCTTTCTTAGAGGCTCGGTGGGTGCTATGGTGATGACTTTGGTGTCCATCTATGCTCCCAATACGGGAGAGGCTCCTTTTCTGACAAGGGTCTTAGCCGATTTAGCATCTTGCCAAAACGGTCTTGTCCTTATAGAAGGTGACTTCAACATCCCTATGGACCCTTCATTAGATTGTTCTACGGGTATTTTGGCATTACCGAACCGCTCCTTGACCGTTATTCGTAAATCTATATGAGATTTGGCCCTTGTAGACTCCTGGCGTCTCCAGCACCCCCGTGTGCATGACTATACCTTTTACTCTAATCCTTCCGGTTCCTATTCTAGGACAGATTACCTCCTTCTCTCCCAGTCCTACCTTCAAAATTTAGTTGAGACCACTATTTTACCAAGAACATGGTCGGATCATTCTCCAATTTTGCTATTTCTTCTCTTGCCTCTATTCTTTGCTCGCCATTCTACATGGAAATTGGATCCCTCTTTGCTGAAAGATTCCTCCTTTTGTGCCACCTTGACAACGCACATTGAGAATTTCCTATCTGACAATCTAGGCTCTGTTCCCTCTGCGCTTACAGTCTGGCAATCCTAAGTGTTATGTTAGGGGTAACCTTATTAAATGGTTGGCATATTTGAATCGATCTCGTTGTTCTGAGATTACTATCGTCTTGTCGACTTTGCTTGACTTATAACAGAGACACAAATCTACCCTTGCTAAGGCTGATCTTGACTCCCTTACGCACCATCGTAAACGTCTTATGGACACCTTAAACTCCAACTCGGCTACAGCATTCACTAGATCCCATGCCAAGTTTTATGAGTACAATAATAAATGTAGCAGGATTCTTTCATTGCAGCTCAAAGATGCTACCCCCCCCTCGACCTATTCATCAGATAGAATCTCAGAACCATAGACTAATTCAGGATTATCCTGGTATCGCGGACATTTTCTATGACTATTACGAACGGTTATATAATCTGCCTGTAGCTGTGCCGCCCTCTTCATTCGATCTCACCTCGTATATCACTCAATCTGCTATGCCTAAACTTTCTCTTTCTTAGTCAGTCCCATTGGAGGATAACATTTCTCTTGCAGAACTCATCTCCGCACTCTGTCAATCTCCTTCGGGGAAGGCCCCGGGCCCTGACGGTTTCCCTCTCTCTTTTTATAAAAAATTCTCTGATCTCTTAACTCCTTTATTATTGAAAGTCTTTAATAAATTTCCACATACCCTAGACTCCCATGCCTCTTTTATGGAGGCCCATATTTCCCTTATTTTAAAACCAGGGAAAGACCCTAAACTCCTGGTCAGTTATAGACCTATCTCCTTGTTAAATGTGAACGCAAAACTCTATGCCAAGATATTATCCAGCCGCTTTTCTCCTCTGCTTCCCAGCATTATCGACCCTGACCAGGTGGGATTTGTGCAGGGTGAGGCAAAAGACAATACCATTAAATTGATCCAATTGATTGATTTTGCTAAATCCCAGTCTGTTCCTATGTTTTGCCTCAATTTGCAGAGGCTTTACTACGCCGGCGGACATCTGTTTTTTTATAAGCTATTGATCTCTCTAATGACCAAACCATCTGTGAGCCTCAAACGCTTATGGGAGAGGAATTTACAGATCTCCATTTCAGATGACCTCTGGAAATCAGCTCTGAAACCTACGGCATTTTGTTCTCGTAACATCTCCACTATAGAGACAAATTATAAACTACTACATCGGTGGTATCGCACCGCATGTTCCCATCAGTTTCCCATGGTGCTGGAGGTGCCAGGTTGGTAGTGGATCCCTGGAACATATCTGGTGGTCATGCCCTTCTCTTTGTCCCTTTTGGGATATGGTCAGTGCACATTTATTGTCCTGTTTGTCGCTAGTCATGACCCTCACCCCTGAGACCACTTTCTTAGATGTTTGCCCTCCTGTCCTGCGAGCCCATCCAGCCAAACGCCAGATGTTCCAATTTATGGTTCATGCTGCTAAGGCCTGTATCCCTGCCCTCTGGAACTCACAGACGCTTCCTACTCCTCAACACTGGTTTACCCGTCTATCTACCATTCTCAACTTAGAAAACCTGTTGACAAAATCTGATTCTGCTAAGGAGACATTATCGGAGATATAGGCGATGTGGCATGCTTTTTGCTGTTCCGTGAATCTTACTATTTCTAAATTATTGCCTCTCCCTACCTCATCTTTGGTTTAGTCGCAGAGCGGGGATCTTTCATCTTCCTCTCCCTTATCCCCCCCATCCCACTCAGTCATTCCTTCCTTTTCTTTTTTATCTTTCTTTTTTCTTTCATTTCCTCTGCTTCCTTTTTGGTGCTCTTGGGTTATATTTGCTTAGACAACGGATTATTCTCTGATCTCACTCCTTTTAAATGCATAAGTATATTATTTAATATTTGTAATTTGCTCCTATATATAGTCGGTTTTATGAATTTGAGATCTTGATCAAACCTCATTAAGATACTTGTTTCCCTATCTTATGTGTACTATGTTTTATTCAATGTATTATTTAATGTCCTTTCCGCTCCTATATGTATCTTCAATTGTATTCATTTTTGTTATTATCTTCATTAAAGCTTTTTGAAATCTTAAAAAAAAAAAAAAAAAAAAAAGCCATAGAGGAATAGTAGCCAAAGATTCAAAAGGAGGGCGCTGAAGAAAGCCCAAAACTAAGTTAAGATCCCACAGAGAAGCAGAATTCGTGAAGGCAGAATGAGTATGAGCAACGCCCTGGAAGAAAACCCTGATATCAGGAAGGATGGCAATGCTCCTCTGAAAGAAAACAGAGAGGGCAGACGTCTGAACCTTAAGTGAACTCAAACTGAGGCCCTTATCCACACCGTCCTGCAAGAAAGCCAGGACCGTAGGCAGATCAAATTCCTGAGACAGGTCCTTATCAGAACATCAACACAGTAAAGTCGACCAGACACGATGGTAGATCTTGGAAGAAACAGGTCTGAGAGCACTGAGCATAGTAGCCACCATACCAGAAGAAAAGCCTTTCTTCTTCAATATTGAGGATTCAATTTCCAAGCCATCAAGGTTAGCCGATGAACATCCTCCATCCACAGGTAACCCTGTAGAAGATGATCCGGATGGAAAGGGAGCCAGAAGGGCTCTGCCACTGACAGATCCAGAAGCTCCGGAAACCAAGCTTGGCGAGGCCAGTACGGAGCAATCAGAATGACTGGACAGCGTTCCAGTCGCAATTTCTGTAACACCCTGTGCAACATTGGGAGGGATGGAAAGATGTAGGCCAGAGGAAATAACCAAGGAATGGACACTGCATCCAACACCAGAGCTAGAGGGTCTCTCCACCGAGAGCAGAACCTTGGAACCTTCCTGTTGTGTCTTGTCACCTTCAGGTCGATGTAAGGAAGACCTCACTTCAGAAAAATGAGGGTGAACACCTCTGGGTGCAGTTCCCACTCTCCGTTGTCCACTGTATGTCAACTGAGGAAGTCCGCCATGACGTGGTCTACGCCAGGAATGTGCACTGCGGATATGGCAGGAACATGTTCTTCTGCCCAGGAAAAAATAGCCTTGACCTCTAACCAAGCGGCGAGACTTCTTATTCTGCCCTGCATGTTGATGAAAGCCACAGCCGCGGCATTGTCGGACTGTACCCGGATTGGACAGTCCTTTAGCTGCCTCATCCGAGAGAAACACCATGCTCTTCTGAGTGTTGAAGAGAAGGCCCAGGAAGACCAGACGCTGGGATGGGACAAGATCTGAATTGTCCATGTTGATGATCCACCCATGATGGATGAGAGTGTGAATGCATTGCTGAACCTGCTGATGAAGAAGTTCCGCAGAGGGGGCTTTCAGAAGCAGGTCATCCATGTATGGAGTAACTCTGATGTCGTCCCGGTGGAGGACGGACACAAGGCTCCCAGGACACTGTTGAAAACTAGAAGAGCTGTAGTTAGACCAAAGGGAAGAGATGAAAACTGAAAATGCCCTCGGTCGCAGGCAAATCAGAGATACTGCCGGCTCTCTGGATGAATGGCGATGCGTAAATACACGTCCTGAAGATCCAGAGATGCAAAGAACTCCCCCGGGGACATAGCAGCAATTACCGTCCGTAGAGACTCCTGGTGATAATGAGTCCGGTTCACAAAGGAATTGAGATCCTTCAAATCCAAAATGGGATGACAACCGCAATCCCTCTTGGATACCACAAAGAGGTTTGAGTAAAAACACATACCTCTGTCCTGAACTGGAACCAGGTCTAGAACATCCTTGTCCAGAAGAGCCTGAATAGCGCTGTTGAACAGCTGGCGTTTCTCGGCACCCTGAGGCGTATGAGAAGGAAAGAAGCGAAAGGGAGGAAGAGAGACAAAAGGGATCCTGTACCCTTCCATCACCACCTGTAAAACCCACAGGTCCTCCACTGAATCCTCCCAGATGCTGTGGTAGTGACACAGACGACCACCCCAGCAGAGTGGGGACCCAGGTTCGGTGAGTAATGCCGAAGGCGGCTTGGAAGAGACCTTGGGCTTCCATTGCTGTTTGGGCTTGGAGGAGGTACGCGGAGCTGAGGGAACCGGACTGGTCTCAGTCTGAAAGGAACGAAAATACCAATTACGCTTAAGCTGTGTTTTCTTCCTGAGGACCAAGGGTAGAAGGGTACTCTTACCCCCTGTGGCCTCACTGATCAGAAATTTAAGATCTGGCCCAAGCAAAGAAGTACCTTGAAAAGGTAAAGAGCAAAGCAGTGGCAGTAGACCAGATCTTGAGCCAAAGACCCCATCTGGCAACCACAGACATGGTGGAAACCCAAGCCACCAAACGGATGGCATCAAATAAGGCAGCAGAAACATATTGCTGTGCCTCAGAAATGTTGGCAAGAAGGTGCAACATATCTGAAGTAGGAGCACCCTGATGGACACCTAGGGTGAGCTGTTCAGCCCAGACCACAATGGCCCGGTTTACCCATGCTGCAGTAAATGCTGGACACATAGCAGAACCAGCAGTGGCAAAAATGGACTTGAGAGAGACCTCAAGTTTCTTGTCAGTACAGTCCTTCAGAGCAGACGCATCAGAAACTGGCAAGGCAGTAGACTTCAACAGCCTGGAGATAGGAGCATCCAGTTTGGGAGGATGAACCCACTGAGCAAGCGCTGCCTCAGAGAAGGGATAAAGCTTTGCAAATTTATTGGACACAGAAGGTTCCCTGTCTGGAGATTTCCACTTTTCAGATACAAAGCAGTCAAGAGTGGGGTTAGGTGTAAAGCAAGTAAGGGGCTTTTTAGGCTCCTGAAACACATCAGATGGATCAGAAGGAACATCCTGAACTAAGAGAATGTTAACGGTATTTAAAACAGCCCTGATCAGACCCTCAGCTGAGGGCTCAGGATCAGCCTGAAAAGGATCCCCAAAAAACTGAGAGGAGCCCACAGCAGAACATTCCTCAACATCTGAATCCACCAGCAGTTCCTCCTCAGAGGAATCTGATACGCCAGGTACTCCCTGAGGTTTTGGCAGGGAAGACTTGATGGAGGAGGGGGTCTGCCAAGAATGGAAGACCCCCTGTAACTGGGATGGAAAGAGTTGCAATGTAGACCTAAGGTCCCTGGTAGCAGCCTTGAACTCTTGCACCCAAACTGGCTCTAATGCATGGCTAGAGGTCCCTGGGAGACGCTCAGTGACATCAGAACATGCTAGGCATAAATGACCTGAGAATTCTCTAGGTAACCTTGACTGACAGGAAGAGCAATGCACAATAGGGGATACAGAGACCCCAGCATCCATAGTTTAAGGTCTGGCCCCAAGATCCAACGGTATAGACATTCTCACAGTGTCAAATAACCTTACAGTATACGAAATCACCCAAGTACAATGTGTAGGATTAAAGTTTCACCCCAGAAAATCACTAAAATAGACTTATCTGGCAGGCGAAGGGCTAATCTGCAAAGGAGAAGAAGAAGAGTCCAAGCCCTGCGTAGGATACTCGTTCTGGAAATGGCACAAAATGGCTGCCACGGCGGGAGCCAATCAGAAACAAGCTCATGAAGCAAGCGCTCATGGGAAATGTAGTTTTCCCAGAAGAAGTACCCAAACAGTGCCTGAAGCCGCCAGAGCCCCCCCCCCCCAACACACTAGAAACATGAACCGGATGACAGAGCAAGGGCAGACAAGAAAAATGAGCCAACTCTGAAGTTGCTAGATTAAACGGTTGCAGAAATATGGCCCAAACTGTACAGTTCCATAGGAGTGAATGGAGCAATGGCACCTATGCGGTAAAGCACACATGAAACAGTAAAATAAAAATTCATGAAACATCACTAGAACATGTTAGGATACACAAAAAATACTGAACTAGTAGGAAAAGTGTCAGAAAGCCCCCCAAAAGATGCTAAACCAGCAGCTAAAGGGTTAAAGTACCACATAATCCTGCTCCAAAACACCCAACAGACATACAGATATACCCAATGAGTGCATGAGTGTGAAATAGAAACTCCAGAAGTAAACCCCTGTGTGGAGGGGCACTGTGGGACATGTGGTCCTGCAGCAAAGGGTTGCTCACCTTTCCTGCAGATCTTCTGTCTTCAGACTACCATGTATTAAAAAGAAGCCTCGGTGGGCAACTCCTGAGGAAAGAACTTGTAGCCAAAATTTTCCCCCAGGGCTTAAGGTCCACAAAAAGCACCTGATTACCGAGCTAGCCACATCTAAGTGCATTGTCAGTTATGGTAATCCGCCTAATGGTGGTATTCCATTTCGAACAGAAAAATAAAAAAGTTTCTAAAACTATAGCAGAACTGATCTCTTTCCTGTGTTTTCACCAAGGAACAAACCTTTCTGGAGCTGGTTGGTTAGCTGCAGCCAATATAAATTTAGAACTGTTCCTGCCTACAATTAAAGGGGTGGATCGCCTACCCAAAGTTAACAGTAACCTGTATTGGACGACTGATTTATGATTTTCACAACTAACTGCAATGCAGACACGAATTGATTTTGATGCTTCCAAAAATGATAATATATATGTTTGCAAAATAATTCTTGAAATCAATTTCTACATTAGCATTGGAGGCAAATATAGTCAAGTTGATATCTTTATTGGCTAACGAAGCAGATTTAGAATGTAAACTTTCAAGACCTTTCAGAGCTCTTCCTCAGTCATGTTATACAGATAAACACGAACAAATCTCTCTTAAAAGGATAGTAATATTTTATTATTACTATCCCCCATATTGTAGATATTTGCAAAATAATTTAATAGCCTCCAGGTTCATCTCTCAAACCTTTATGGTTTGAGAGATAACCGAACGCAAACTTTCCCCCTCCCCCCCCCTCCCTGAAGTCAGCGTTGTACTGACTGCAGGGATATCCGGGCTGACTTTCATCAGGTGGCTCTGCAGCAGAGCCGCGATCACGTTAGTGAAAATTAATTAATTCGCTGAAACAGTCTTCTACGTGTGCTTGCAAACCAAGCACATGCAGAAGACCGTTTCAGTGAAATAATTTTTCACTAACGCGATCTCGGCTCAGCTGCAAAGCCGCAAGCCTGTCGTACGACAGACTTCCCCTGCAGTCAGTACAACGCTGACTTCAGGGAAGGGGGAGGGAGGGGGTGAACTTTGCCTTCGGTTTTCTATCAAACCATAAAGGTTTGAGAGATGAACCTGGGGGCTATTAAATTATTTTTCAAATATCTACAATATGGGGGATAGTAATAATAAAGTATTACTATCCCTTTAAATACAAGTACACATTGCATTCTTTAGAATAGAAAGCAGATAAGATCAGTTCCATCTACAACCAAATTCTTTGAACAGTCAATGGTAAACAAGTGTGATGTAAATTGCAGTCATCCTCTGGAGGTGTCAAAGGTATTTACACTCCCAGTAGTACTCTGTTGTAAAAGGCTAATCCACAATGTGACAGAAATTCAGTAACCCTGTTCAGGCCATTATTTAAAGTATTAAACTGGAGCATTAATTTAAGCGCCCACATTTTTCTCTCCTTCTGAGTGCGAAACAGTCCCATCAATACAGTCAGTTTAATATTCCTGACACAGTCTCCATTTTGGCTAAAATGTTCTCCCACTGGTGTGTGTCTTTTTGTTGTTAACACTCGATTTTTGTGAATTAAATCTTATATAATGGTTTATGGTGTAACTGGGAATTTGGTATGGGTACCTTTTCTGTGGTGTACGTGTGCACAGGTTTCACACCTCCTTTGTAGACAGGGAGATGTGCCATTTATTGTATTTTTATTTAGTGCACGCCTTACCTTCAGTTTTTTTAAAATGGGAGGCTGTGGGAATATATTCTTAAATCTTTCATTCATATATAATGTTGTTTGAAGTTCTCTTGATATTTTGCGTAGAACTTCAACTCTATGGTAAATGACCACCAGTGGCAGCCTGTTCCCCTTATGTTCTTTGTACCTCAACAGATTATTTTTTCTTGGTATGTAGGTAGCTTTCAGTATCCAAGCGTCATAATAGCTGAAGCAGCTAAAGCCACAGCTTTCATGTTGCCAAATCATCCCTTTAAATCTAGGATCCTCTCACAGCTAATGTCATAAGCCATTGAAACATGTTGCAGCTTTGATGCATTCAGAGCAAATGCATTCCAGTTGCAGTATACCTGAGCTGCATGGCAGTCTATGTGGCAGTCATGCTGATATTTCACACAGTTGACACTGGAGACTTCCAATGGTTGGCCGACCAATGTGGACATCAGTTAATACATGGTTACCTACAAAATGGGCAGTCCAAGTCATGATCTCCACGTGAAAGAATCACCAGGGGATGCAGGAAACTGGAAGTAAGTGGGCAGCTTGAGTGGTGCTGCATTGCAGCTCTATTTAATTAGCACATGGGAACAAGTCTAAAACAAACACGTGAAAAACACATGGCTACATGGTGCCTTTTTCATAAGTGCTTTGCTTATTTTTTCTGCATTTGAAATCTCTTGACAAAGAGAAAACATATATAGGATCATATATATAAATATATTATATATACACACACACACCTGACTACTGTATGCAGGCTGTCTACTTAGGTAAGTTAATATATAAATATAAATAAATAAATGCCATTTATTCCTAGTGTTGAAGTCCCTTTCAAGAGGGATCATCTGGCAGCCCAATTGATTTTCACATATTAGGCAGGCAGAAATAAAATATTTAAACTGTGTAATTGAATTTAATTAGATTAAGATTTAGAGGATTTCACTTTGATTTGAAATGTAATTACATTTTATGGGCTGCAAAGTGTAGAATTGTTTGTCAATAAAGTTTTATCCCTATGCTTAGTACATCAATAAAGATAACTACACAGAATGGACTAAGTGTGAAAACTCTTGCTAAAGACACACAATTGCTACTCATTTTGTTTCCATGTAAATGTATTTCAACTTTACATGTACATAAAGCAAAACTAACTTCAGATTTATTATGAACTAGTGAATGTTGGGGGAATCAGCTGCAACTCGATGGGGAGTTTCGCTGCAGCGATTTTGACAGGAGTGGCCCCCGGGCCACTCATATCAAGAATCACTGCCTTGTGGAGAATTGTAGGTTGCAGGTACAGGGAGGGCACACTGTGAACCAGAAACAGTAACATTTTAATACAAATAGAAAACTTGCAATGTTGTAGGGCTTACAGATACATACTCCTGGCACAAGTATGTTTTATAAATCCAAGACAATGGCATTGCAAATTCCATCAATTCAGTTTCAAGATCATGCATTTTTCAATCTGGCCAAACTGTATGTACACTATTTGCTTCCTTACACCCATCCTCATAAGATTTTTTGTCATATTAGAGCAGTCTTGTTTAACAGTAAATATTTATTCTTTCAGTAACATTTATATATGGCTTTGATTCAGCACTATGTTCTTGTAAATGGTTTAGTATATATTTGCGTTAATCTATGCACAAGTTATTTCATTTTATTCCAAACCAGCCCTCACTGCTGTCAATATCACTCAAAGTGTTTTTGTTACTAAAAGGTTGGAGAAGCACAGGGGACATCAGTGCTTGACTGATGAACAGAACTGCTGTGATGTCACTCCAATCTTCCTAGAATAGGCAAGTCAAAACCAAACAGTCAGTCAAGAGTCATATTAGTTTTTACAGTTTCCCTGCTAGGATGGGTTGCAGGAGTTTTAAGAATTACTTGCATATAACACAACCAAGCAATAACAAAATGTGAGAGGGAGAATAAAAGGAAGGAATACTCAGCATTACTGGGGGACAGGAAACAAAAACACAACAGTCCCAAAAAGAAGCAGCGTGTGAGAGGTAATTGGACTATAGTTCAGCACACTAAAGACACGAACAGCTCTGCACATATACTTTGAGAAACAAGAAGTCTCAATGCTAAAAAGAAGGGAGGTGGTATTGGTTTACTCTGACTACTAGAATGAGGAGCTCTTAGTTCAAAGATCCACTTTGACTGAAAAGCTGCCATTACTGTAACATTATATAAACATACAAACCCTTTGTTTGCCATTAGGGTTGTATCTATTGTGCTCCACATCTTGCCACTCTTGCACTACAAGTGCCTCACTTGTATTGCGCACGCGCACACACACAAACCAGTAGGGTCACATTGTGTTTAAAATTTCAAGAACTGCTGGGACCATATGCAGTATGCAATCCTCATGTTTGACATTTCTGCTGTCTAAGAGGTGTATGTATATAAGCAGTGCGTTATCACGGACTACAAACACAAGTAAAGCATGTAGTGTTTTCACTTATTATTTCAAACACAAGGTGCAACTGTAACAGGCAACATCTGCAAAAACTGGATTTATGTACTTTTTTAGGGGGTGGGCCTAAAGCCTCTTGCCTTCATTGCTTTAAATCAATGGTTTTCAAACTTATTCCCAGGGACCATCAATAGGTCATGTTTTTAGAATTACCCTGCTTGTGAATAGGCGAGTCAGAGGCTCACTTACATTTTAAATTCATTCAAGCACATAAATCCTAAAGACGTGGACTGTTAGATGTTCCAGAGGACAGGACAGGTTTGAGAAACAATGCTCTAAAGCTGCCACCATTTTTTTTTCTTAAGAGTAATGGGCTACTCTACCAGTCTCCTTCATTTTTTCTTGGGTTAACTTTTCACCTCCAATCACTATTATGCTGGAGAAGCTAGAATCCCCCTAAAATAACATTTTATAACACATTATAAAAAATAAAGCAATATGTGTTGCAAACCTCTCTCCCAAAGGGTTAAAAGCCTCATTTAAAATTAAAGGGTATCAATCACCCCTATACAAGTGCGTCTTAAATGTTAGCTTATATAGCAAATATGCCGATTTCTTTATTTTCAGTTTTTAAAACCTTACTTGGCCAAAAATTTATGTTTAAAGAGTGCCCTGCGCCCTACTTCTGGACATATTGTGGTTACCAGCTCTGTACCACAGTCTGTCACTCTGCCTCTGCTCCCCTCCCTCTATCCAGCCTCCTCCGATGAAGGAGGTTTTCTGCATGTAAGCTGAAGCACTCTCATTGGCCACATCTCTCTCCAGCTTACAGGCAGAAAGCCTCCTTCATCAGAGGAGGCTGGACAGAGGGAGGTGAGCAGTGTGACAGACTGCAATACAGAGCAGGTAACTGCAGTCTGTCCGGAAGTAGGGTGCAGGGCACTCTTTAAAGTGATAGTAATATTTTATTATTACTATCCCCCATATAGTAGATAATTGCAAAATAAGTTAATAGCCCCTAGGTTCATCTCTCAAACCTTTATGGTTTGAGAGATAACTGAAGTCAAAGTTCCCCACTCCCCCCCCTTCCCTGAAGTCAGTGTTGTACTGACTGCAGGGGAAGCCTGTAGCAAATCTACATATTCGCTATATAAGCTAACATTTAAGACACACTTGTATAGGGGTGATAGATTCCCTTCAATGGGATTTTTTCCCCCAGAATGCAGTTACTTTTTCCTCCAAATTACTAAAATCTACCTTTCCACAAAAGCTTACTGTGTTGTAGGAGGCTGTTCACTTGGTGGATATACTCTGGGCAAGCTGCTGCAACTTTACTCCAGTGTGTTAATGTACCTACAAATTCATAGTATGTATTTCGATTGAACCGGAATGGAACAGCACAAATATTGCAGGTAGCTGTGTTTTCAGTGCATTTTTTAGCTGTTTATATTAACAGCAAGGGGTGAAGGAAAAAATAATTGCTACAAAATTGCATGAAAAAGTCAGTCTCTATAAAAGCACACACATACTTTGGTGAAAGAAAAACTCTTATAACAAAATTACTGTACACCAAGTTTTGGTTTACAATTATTTGTACTGTTGTGCAGAAAATTGAATGGAAAACACTGACGTTATCAACAAAATGCGCAAAAAGCTACTTTTAGTGAGTAAAGTACTCCTTTAGTCTGTTGTACAAATCTGACATTTATAACATCTGTCACCTACACAGCTTTTAATCTAATTAAATGTGTATATATCTTGCGTTTTCTGTTTTTTAATCTATTTAATCTTTTCCTATATTTTTTAAATTTATTTAGTAGGTAGGGAATCTAACCTCAACTATACTATGTTTTCTGACCTGTCTGGTAAAGAATGCATAATCAATTGCTCGCATGTCCAGAAAATTATCTCTCTCCATCTTCTTAGACACCAATGCTGAAATGCTGCATTGGAAATGGCATCCATTGTTAAAGTTTAATTCCAGGCTAAGACGTCTTTCACATGGGCAACTATCACCTGATATGAATACATTAGTGTCCAGTATATCACATCTTTACTGCTTTCAAACAGAAATGCAGTAAAGATGCAGCATGGGAGGACCTGCATGGCGGCCTATGGGTCCACCAGCTAACCTTTCACACAAGCATTAGAGGTTGTGATGCCAATTGCAACCTCCAATAAATAAACAAACGATATTCTCTGGTCGTCAGAAGCTTACCATCAGATAAATCCCTCCATACGCAGATCAGCAATGGAATGAAGAAGAAAGTGAGTGAAGGAGCTGCTGCTACAGTTCTCTTGCCAGAATAAAAAATGCCCTTAAAAAGGTGAAACATTTTTCTTGCCAGTTTTCTTCAGTGTATTATAGAAAATATAGCCAAGTTGTGCTGGATTGCACTGTGGGTAATAAAACCAGTGATAAGGTATCTCATAGATTCCTACTAAGCACTATGTGGAAATTTGGAGATAAAACTGGATTAACATGTAATCCAGCTCATTAGATCATATACAAATTGTCTCAGTTATCTCTAATATAATCAGTTATGCTGATGTGTTGTCCTCAGAAATATACCAGGTATGTAGTTCCTGCAATTGCTTTGTTTGTACAAGAGCTCTTTCATACAGGCAATAAATGTAGTAACCCCCTGCTACAGTTCTAATACCAGTGTTCCTTAGCTCACCTTCCCCTGCATTTTACTATTGATGAGGACACAGGAGAGGTGTGTCTGCCAACCAGACCATGTGAGCACAAGGCAGTATTGTTGGCTGAAGCCCAAGTGAGTCTGCCATTCATTGAAAGTTTAGTTAAAGGGATAGTAATGTTTCAAAATAAACGCAGCTCAAATTATTCTTCATAGTCTTTGGGCCATGTAGTTGTAGTTTAAGAGTAATTGAATGATAAAGTATCCCCATCCTGCCCCTTTTACCTAGTGTAAGCCACCTCCCCCAAGATGTGGAATCTGGTCTTAAGACCAGACAGCTCACAGCAAGGGACAATCTTCTTACTGTGAGAACAATGAAAACCCTGCTCCCTTTGACAGGTTTTTCCCTTATGCCAATTGAAGATTGTCCCTCTCTGCAAGCCACCATTCTGTTCTGAGGTGAGCAGTGTTACATTAGTAAAAGAGGCGGGAGGGGGATATTTTGTCATTCAATTACTCTTGAACTACAACTCAGACTGTATTGAAATAACACTCTCCATGGCCCAAATACTATGAATATTAATTGAAGCTGATTTTAATTTTGAAACATTACTATCCCAAAACCCAACAATGCTTGCCAGTTGCCTCAAGAATGATCATGCACTCTTTATTTGCAGAGTTCCTCTGTGAACACAGTAAAGATACAGTACAACAAAAGGCAACAACACTAAAACATCACTGCACTGATATCACCCATGTGAAAGGGACATAATTAAGTGTTCAAATCAGTTTAGTAGAAGAAGAAAAAAAACAAACAAAAAAAAAAATTAGCACAGATTATATATTTTCCAACACATATTGCAAACAATTAACCTTTAACACCACTGTTACACATTCCTGATAAACAAATGTCTCCTGAGAAAAGTCATTCACTATTTGACTGTCCTTAATAGTTTTCTGTAAAACATTCTATTTTTAAATATAGGACACATACATTTAATGGGAGATTTGTACCTTTTGCATGAGTGTCTTAATGTGTTAAACATATCTAGGTAGGAATCTTTTATACACCAGTTATTCATATCAATATACTTTTTATTTGCATTTGCTCTTTGTAGTTGACTGATACAAGATTCACTTTATTATCTGATAAAGACCATTAAGAGTCATTTAACCCCTTAAGGACCCATGATGGTCCAGGACCGTCATGGAATTCCAGGCTCCCCGTGCGGCTGCACGCCATTCGGGGAGTCCGGAATCAGATTCTGGCAAAAAAAAAAAAAAAAAAAATGGTCCCTGGTCCTTAAGTGACCGCACCGTGCGTGCGCAGCCAGTCCTTAAGGGGTTAAAGCAGAACTGCCACTGCAAGGCAACTTTAGCTTAAATAACTCCCCATCTGGCGACTAGCTGCTTAGTAGCGCTAGTCGCCAGAATTATTACCTTATTCAGTAGATTTACCCTTTCTTCCACAACCGACAGGCAAGACGGGTCGCGGATATCTTGCCATAGTGACATCCACGCGCCTGCTCTGTCAGTCCCAGACGGCTCTAGTAGGTGTTGCTAGGAGCCATTCGGCTCTGGAAGGGACTGACAGAGCAGGCGCGCCAACGTCACTATGGCAAGATGTCCGCGATCCGTCCTGCCTGTCAGCCGTGGAAGAAAAATTGAATAAGGTAATAATTCTGGTGACTAGCGCTACTAAGCAGCTAGTCGCCAGATGGGGAGTTAAGCTAAAGTTGTTTTGCAGTGGTAGTTCCGCTTTAAAGATCTTGGTAAGACAAATTCTTCCTTTTGAGAACATGTGACCTAGAGGCAGACTTCAGCAGTATTCACTACATACACAACCTGCAGATATAATGCAAAGAAAAATAGATATGCCTGACTGCCGTATGAAGAACATCTACCTGGGTAAATTAATATGTAAATTTAAATCCCACACATCCCTACTGTACATTTACCATCTAAAGGGATAGTATACTTTGTTTTCTCTTTATTTTATCTTGTAGGAATTAAAAAACCGTGAAGAACAATATAAGTCTTATCTCTCAAACCTTTATGGTTTGAGAGATATTCACAAGCAAAGATTCCCCTCCCGCCCCTTTTACCTAGTGTAAGCCATCTCTTCTCAGATGTGGAATACAGTCCATAGACCAGACAGATAACAGAAGGGGACAATCTTCTTCCTATGAGAACAATGAAAGCCCTGCCCCCCTTGACAAGTTTTTCCCTTATCTTAATTGAAGATTGTCCCTCTCTGCAGTCTACCTGGGCACCTCCCTTCTAATCTGGCTGAACAGTGTTACATCAGTAAAAGGGGTGGGAGGGGGATACTTTGTCATTGAATTACTCTTGAACTACAACTCTGACAGCATTGAAATAACACTCTGCAAAATCCAAATACTAAGATGATTAATTAGAGCTGCTTTTATTATGAAACATTACTATCCCTTTAAATGGTTCTAACAACCAGAGGAACAAAGCTGAAGCAGACATATGTTGCTAATCAACTGGTAGAATCAAATGAAGGATAACTTCCAAGCACATGGTGATATAAAAGTAATAAACAAATGAAGGCAGAGGATTAAGGAGGTTAAATCATAGTTTTTGATTTACTAACTTCAGCTACATAATAGGTGTGATATCTAGAAACAGAATATCAGATCTACAGTGGCATGAAGAATGCACACAGCTTTGGTTTCAAGGAATGTTTTAACCCCCTTTAACCCTGAGTGAGAGAGAGGTATCCACCACATTGCAATGAAATGCATTTGATACCTCTGGCACTCAAAGGGTTACTATTCTATAGATTTTTTTTTTCTTTTGTTTTCCAGGAGGCGCAATGTCTCCCTTTTCTAGATGTCACACTTTGCTAGAGACAATACTAATAAACACTCTAAAAAGGCACCAAGTACAAAAGGGTGTTAGGTCTTCTCCTACGTTGGAGAAGTGTAAGGACGTAAAATCCACCGTACCTCTGTAAGTAAATTTCTTAAAGGGATAGTAATACTTCGTTTTAACTTTATTTTATTTTGTAGGTATTAAAAAAACATGAAGAACGATATAAGTCTTATCTCTCAAACCTTTATGGTTTAAGAGATATTCACAAGCAAAGTTTCCCCCTCCCGCCCCTTTTTCCTAGTGTAAGCCATCTCTTCTCAGATGTGAATGTGGTTGTAAGACCAGACAGACAGATAACAGCAGGGGACAATCTTCTTTGTATGAAAAGAATGAAAGCCCTTCCCCCCTTGACAAGTTTTTCAGCTTTTTCCCTTATCTTAATTGAAGATTGTCCCTCTCTGCAGTCTACCTGGGCACCTCCCTTCTGATCTGTCTGAAAGGGGGGATACTTTGCTTGTGAATATCTCTTAAACCATAAAGGTTTGAGAGATAAGACTTATATCGTTCTTCATGTTTTTTTAATGACTACAAAATAAAATAAAGATAAAACGAAGTATTGCTATCCCTTTAAAACAGACCCTGAGAAGGATTACTGCACCAGTCAGCAATACTGACGACTGGAGTTTCATAGTGAGCGTCCAAGTATAAAGTAAAAAGAGGAGACTGACAGAAGCCATTACAAATACATTATTTTGGCTACTAATAAGCAAATTGACAATTTATCATGTTATTATTTTGTCATAACATGTAATATTTTACTAAAATATAGCTTATTACAGCGTTATCAATTAACTTTGACTTGCCAGATTCTGAAAGCATCAAATTCAGCTCAAGCACAGCTACTTCAATAAGAATGTGAAAAAACAGGTTACCTTTAAACGATCAGGATAGTACAATCAAGAAACACAAAACCATAAATCAGTCACAACAGAGGTGGGATCAGTGATAGCCAGGAACAACTGAAGATGCAAAGGCCCGTATTTATAAAACTGTAGTTATTCTGGAGTAAACCAACTGCACCATAGGGGACAAATAATTCCTAAACTCCCGTGCACTTGAATAGATCCTATTAACCCACTCAATGCCAGAGAGAGGTCTCCAATGAATTACTTCACAATGCACTGGAGACCTCTAGCATTTAAAGGGTTAAAAGACCATTTTAAAGGGCATGTTTAACCCCTTAACAACTATGCCTAAATTGTTTCATTATATAATATAAACAATGAAAAAAAGTGTAAACATAATTAAAAAAAAAAAGCAAAACAAAACACTAGTTTGGAGGAATTAAGAGAATAAATGTAGCTTTGTACCCACTTCCGGGCAGATTGTGTTTAACTGACGGAGGCTGTCTATAAGCTGGAGAGCTCTCATTGGCCAGAAACTGATCTCTGCCAATGAGAGCGCTCCGGCTTACAGAAGACAGCCTCATCATCGGATGAGGCTGGATAGAGGTGTCAGACTGAGGTACAGTCTGTTTACATTTTCATTGTTTATATTACATAACAAAATGATTTAGGCAAAGTTGTTAAGGGGTTAAACATCCCCTGTAACAGGAATTTGTATTTTTTAATAGAAAATTAGAATGTCGCTGGTAGTTATAAAAGTATTAACGGCAGTTTAGGAGGACATAACATCATGTTGTAGGATTTATTTATTTTTTTAATGGACTAAGGAAGTCTGTAAACTGGTGCAGCAAATTTATAAAGAAATGTTGCTATTTATGACAGAATTTTCACCAAATATTTAAGGCCATGTCTGAACTGTTCTTATTTTGAGGTCTCCACATTCATAAATGTAACTAGAGTACTTTATAAATACCAACACCAATAATAAGGAATAAGGACATTTTAACCCCTTAAGGGCCCTTGACAGTCCTGGCACGTCATTTCTTGGCGAGTCATAAGGACCCATGACATGCCAGGACCGTCATGAGTTTCAGGACTCCTGAGCCCTGAACCGCTATTGCATATGGAGGAAAAAAAAAAAAAAAAAAAAAGGGTCCCTGGTCCTTAAGTGCCGGCCAGATCAGTTTGCAAAAAACAAACAAGAACACTTTTCGCCTTATTCGGAAAGAAAGACCCAGGTGTCATGCTTAACCCCTGAATGACCACCAGATCCAGAGCGTGGGCGGACGTCGAGGACCACAGAGTTTTTTGGGGGGGGTTTTCGCAAATTTAATGGCAGAGTGGCATGCAGCCGTGCTGCTATCCCAGAATTCCATGAAGTGCTGGACAGTCACCAGTCCTTAAGTGCCGGGACCAGCGTGAAAGTCTTAGCACGTCATGTGTTCTTAAGGGATTAAGGGCTGGATTCAAATGCAGAGATAAATGTTAAATCCAGTTTTATGAAAAATGTTACTATTGAAGTGAAGGGATACCTGGATATAAAAGCAGAGATAAAAATAGCACCTGCATTTGAATCCAGCCCTAAATCCCCAGATCTTGCTGTCAGCTTGAAGTATGTAATGTTTATCTCCATACTAGTAATGGTGCAATGGGATTGCATGGTGCAGCAATAATGCATTAGGCTGTCCCAAGCCAAACCTCAGTTCTTTTTGGAACCTAGCAACTACCCTGCAAAAAACAGCAAAACTGCCCCAGTGGACATAAATGAAATACCCCAATTATTTTAATAGGGTGTTTATTTGAATACTAGTTGAACAGCCCGTTACACGGGCCACAGTGCCTCTGGCAGCTGGTCGCGGGGCAGTCACGCGCAGTACAGACTGCCCGCGCCACTGCTGATACAGAGCTGGACGCTCCTTCGGAGCGCCCAGCTCTGTATCACCCACGCGGGCAGTCTCTACTGCGCATGACTGCCGCATGCACAGCAGTGTCTACTGTGCATGTCGGGCGTTACACACGATTTAGCGAATTATTATATAGGATGAGAGCTCTCAAAATCATTGCTTCTGAATTTGTTGAAGACCTCACTGACTCTTCCGCTTTGATGCCTTGATGCTGTGTCCTCATTCTCTTCTCCACTCCTTATGCATTTTCTCCCAGATGTTTCTTTCAGTCCAAAGTTCTCCATGTAATCATACATGCCCCATTTATATCAGAGAATGTGTATGCCCCCTATGGTACAATGTATTTAATCCAGAAATACACTGGTTCTGCTTTTCACAGAAGGTCCAAACTGCATCACTAAAGGGTGTTTCTCTTAATGTCAGCATGTAGATGTCCTTACTTAAAAGGAGTAAATTGGAAAGAACAGGGCAATGTCAGGATGACTCTTTTTGACTGGCCCACATCAGCATCATTTATACATGGCTGGAACCCAGGCGAGTTGGTCAGAAATTGGAGTAGATAAGCAATGGAGGATTCTGTGTCACAAGTATGTATGTATATCTTTATTTCTATGGCGCCACACAGTGTACACAGCACCTTACAACTGCAGTATAATACAATAAATAAATGGGGATAAAATAAGTTTCACATTCACAAAAACAATAGGAGAGAGGTCCCTGCCCAAAGGAGTTTGCAGTCTAAATGGGCAACAGGAGACAGATAACAGGGTATGAGTGTGTCAAGTGCTTTGAGTTCAAATGATGAGTTCCCAAAAGGTAGTGCATTGTTCTAGTGCTCCAGAAGATAGGATTTCAGGGTAGACTTAAAGAAAGAGGGGTATGGCATTCCATAGGTAGGGAGCTGAAAGTGAAAAAGGTTTGAGACTGGAGAGGGCAGAGGGTGTGGATGTGTAACAAGAAGGTTGTTGTGTGCTGAGCAAAGGAGGCGGCCGGGAACATAAGAGGAGATGAGGGAAGAGATGTAAGTTGGTGTAGAAGTGTGGAGAGCATCAAAGTGTGTTCACAAGTGTGAATGATCTACTTGCAGAACTCTATTCATAACAGTTTTGCAAGGACTTGAATGCATGAAGTTGCAGCATGCGTCAAACACAGATAAAATCCCTAGTATTGTTCTACTTACTGGAGATTAGTGCTGCCTTGAAAATGCTGAGCTAATGTCCCTAGCACTAACCAGCCCTTAGAAGATCAGCTTCTTGCAGAAGAAATAAGAAAACAAAATATAAAATACTGGAGGGTACCCACAGCCCTACTTAATACCCAACAAAGCTATCTAGCTTAGCCATGCGTGACCAGAAGAGCAAGTGTCAACAACGGTAAAAAACATACAGCAAAATGCCAATAATGATGTTCCACCAAAGATGCACCTCTTAATAAACAGGACCCCTTTTATCTAATAACATAACTACATCCACATATAAACCTTAATAAGGCTATAGTAATGGAAAGGAAAGAGAAAGGAGAAGAACAAAGAAATATAAAAAGAGACAAATAGCACTTCAAATAATCAGTCCTTTGTAAAAGATTGTCAGGTATATCTCCACTACTCTTACAGTGTAGGCTTGGACTTCCCACAAATTACAATCTATAGTAGAATCAAAAGATAAAACATATTCATGAGACTTTTACTCTGGCTCTAAGATTTATCAAAATCCCCGGTATATACCCCAGGATTGGTACTCTTTATCTCTCCACTTGTCTTGCATCCACAGCCACCAACAATTCAAGGATAATATGGGGTTTATGGGGACCACTCAATGGAGATTACAACCCCAGACTTTAGGTCACCTAAACCCCTATCTGTCCAAAAAAATGTCACAGCTTCTACGTTATGGGTACTAAGATCAAATTTAAGAAAAATAATTAAGTATAGTAATAAAACTGGAGCACCGTGAGCACTATTTGACAGACAAGTTTTTATTTTAAAAGTGCCTTCCACATCACTATATATCAAATTACAAAACAATAGATAAAAACCATGCTATCTGCAAACAGCATATATATACCATCAATCATATGTAAAAAACATACTAAAAACAGTAGATCCATACTACGCATTTCATGGCACAACTTGCCATTTCCTCAAAAGCAACACTCTGGGGTTGTAATTCCATTGAGTGGTCCCCATAAGCCCAATATTATCCTTGAATTGTTGGTGGCTGTGGATGCAAGACAAGTGGGGAGATCAAGAATACCAGTCCTGGGGTATATACTAGAGATGCGGATACATCTTAGAGGCATATTAAAAGCCTCATGAATATGTGGGTAACATTCTTATTGATAGCACAGGCTGAAGGTGGAGGCAAGTGAAGCTACTGGAATCTCCTGTGCCGGATGTTTTTCTTTTCTTGCAGGAGAAATTAACACAACTATGAAAGTTCTTTATCAATTTATACAATGTTATTATGCCAAAGTGTTAAACCTTTGAGGGAAGTACAGGAAAATCAGATATTTAAAGCAAATTTTTAGAATGTATGTGTGCATTGAATTCATATGCGACTGTCTTTTGTGAAAATAATACAATTGGAGATTATATAATTTTAAAATCTACAGAAATGTAATTGCACTTAACGCATTGATGACCGGGGGGGCGGGGGAGGAATCATCCCTCTGGCCATTGAGGAGTTAAAATAATGCACTACAATCTTTTCAAAAAACTTTCCTTCACTAATGAATTGAGTTTTAAATACAATTAAGGTTATGCAGTTTAAATGATTTATTTAAATCAATGAACTGTTGAATTTAAAGTTGAAAACTCAAACTGTTTCCAAATCTCTATACATGTTTGTGAAAGAGTAATATAAACTTTTCCACAAACATATAGAACCATCTTGAAAATGCAAAGCCACATGCAGGGTCAAAGCATGTAGCAAAATGATTACACACCAGAGAGTGTGTTATTGTTTTACAGACCCACAGCCGCTCTGCAGGAGCAACTGTTTCAACAAAGCTAAAAGGATATCTTGCTCTGAAAAAATTAAACAGGTGTATAGTTTGTAGTTTCTAAACAAAGCATGCATGTTTCAAATTGCAACAACCAGAAGTGTCTAAGTAAGCCTGGAACAGGAGGCATGATTTTTTTAAGAAACATATTCAAATGCTAATTACTTTTAGAGTATTTTAAAAGGGATTGTGTCCGGTAATATGGTAAAATTATATTTATATATAATAATCTCAAGGTTCATCATGTTAAGTAAAACAAGGGCACACAAAAGTTATTATTCCTCAAACTTGTTTTTTCATGCTGTACGACCATGGCCTGAAATGTTAGCAGCACTATAGAAGCCTCTGGAGGGTTATTGTCGCTGAAAACATCTGTTCACGGACTGCTGTAGCAACTGTACCATCATAATATTTCATGCAAAAGTAGTACCATATTAAAAATAAATAAATAAGAAAGTGTTGCATTAACTTCTGAATAAACAGCAGTGGGACTACAGTTGTTTTACTTAGCACAGTAAACCATTCAATATATATTTGGGCCATTTTATGTAATACTATCCCTTTAAGATGATAAAGATTTTTTTCATCTAGCATGGTAGGTTACTATCAAGGTATAATAAAAATAAGAAAAGAAAAGAAAAAGAAAAAGAAAAAAAAAAAAAAAAAAAAAAAAAAAGAGAAAAAGAAATCCGTTATGAACTAATGTGATTTTTGGTATTATAACTGGATTTTAAGGAAATAGTCACAGTGACATTTTATATGCAACTATAACCACTACTATAGTTTGCTTAAACATCCTGACTCGGTTCACGTTTGACAACAAAAGCTGATCTGACAAACATGAGAAAATTTGCTTTTGTATGATTGTGTTGAAGATGAAAAATGTAATTAACCTAATTGCTGATTACAGTGGGGAAAAAAGCATGTGTTCTTCAAATTAGAGGTGAAAGAGAATAATAATTAGGATCCAGGAAAAAAAACATGCAAATATACAGGTAAATAATATCGCATACAAAACAAACCTCAAGCACCAGACGGACATTTAGGAGAGCAACTTTCTCTTAGACTTGGTTGGTCATATTTCCAATCCTTTTAATGTTCTATTCTTATAAATTATACACTTTCAATAAAGTTACTAAGACACATTTTGATGATTGATAAAGTGTAATAAGACCCTTATAACCCCCTTCCCCATTTTTGGTAAGAGGTCTTTTCACAGTACTTAGAACCACACCTATATAAGCAAGTTTGATGTGCATAAGCTCTTAGAAGCTCAAGGGAGTGTACTGTTCAGAAAATGATTTAATTATTTAAGTACAGAAATATAATAGTGGTCATGAAGGCTGTTGGTGCTGTTTCCATTGGGTTGTGAATGTCTGCGAAGGGGGTGTAACCTGACGTTTTGATTTTTTTATGCAAAAAAAAGGAACACCAGTGACCGTAATATTAAAAATCCCTGATGACAGCACAGAAAATACCTTCACTGGTCACTCTAAAATACATTTGTGAAAGGGGGAACATGTTCTGCAGTAGGGGGTCAGAGTTGATTTTAGGGATTGTGGGGCTGCTTTTTAAGAAAAATGAAAATTAAAATATCCAAGATTTTCTTAGTACCAACACATTAACACACACATTATTATTATTATAGATTATATAAACAGCAAGACCACAGCACCAGTAGGTATTCTTAATCAAGTAACTTGAAATTTACTGGGTCAATTTTTCGGTCCATAACCTGTACCTTTATAAACATAAAGGTCCATTTTTATTGAATAAACTTCACTTGCTGCTTGATTAACACCTTAAGGACTGGTGACTTGCCAGGACCGTCCACAGCATCTATGTTTTAAGGACTGGTGACAGTGGTCAGTTCTAGCTTCCCTTTTGGTGAGCCAGTACACATGATCGCTCTCCAAATGATGTCTATGCAGTCCTTAAGGGTAATTCAGGACTGCTGAACACTAAGACGACCCCCTGGTGATGCTTTTTTGTCTACCGTTTGCAATTTAGTAAGGGTGCACCTGTTTATTTATTTGTGTGGATAGACAGATCTCAACTAGAGATGCACCGATACCACTTTTTTTTAAGACCGAGTACGAGTACCTATACTTTTTGCAAGTACTCACTGATACCAATTACCGATACTTTTTTTGCGGTATATATATGCTTTAGGTACTTGGAAAACTGGTAAATGACTGCAAAAAAAGTATTGGTGAGTACTTGAAATATACACACACACATACACACCACCTCTTGACTGTCCCCTTTTGCCTCTTTCTCCCCCTCTTGATTCCCACCTTTTACTTCATTCTCCCCCTCTTGAGCTCCCTCCTTTTGCTTTGGCTTTTTCTCTCCCTTCTGATCCCCCTTTGTCCCCCTCCTTGACTCTTGATCCCACTCTTTTGCCTCTCTCGCTCTCTCCTGATCCCCCCTCCTTTTTGCCTCTTCTTGGTCCCCCTCCTTTTGTCTCCTGATCATTCCTCCTTTTGCCTCTTTTTTTTTTTCTTTTCTTAGTCCCTTTTGCCTCTTTCTCCCTCTTGGCCCCTCTCTCTGCCTCTTTCACCACCCGCTCAATGTCCCATCTTGCCTCCCTTACCCTCCTCTGCTGGGTGCTCGCTGTTCTCTCGCGAGCCGCGGTAGAAGTCATCGGAGAGTTGCCATGGTAACCCATGGCAACGCTCCGACGCTACAGGAGGGAGAGAGGCGACCGGGGAGCATTGTGAGCAGCTCCCCGGGCTCCCTCACTGCAGCACCGACCCTGACACAGGGTATCGGTGCTGGCATCGGCCGCATTTGCGCGAGTACAAGTACTCGCGCAAATGCTGGTATCGGCACCGATACCAGTATCGGTATCAGTGCAACCCTAATCTCAACATACACATTATTTAACACCTTAACATCCAATGACTTCCTAGGACCATCACAAGTTAAATGATCACAGTGTGCTTGAAGGCGTGCTGTGATCATACTGCGAGGCTGAACCTGACTGATCTAATACCAGAGCAGTCAGCTTCAGCCTTTTCCTCGGTGAGCTGGTACACGTGATCGCTCACATGTACTGGCTGAGCAACTAAAATGGCTCTGGTACTAAAGAGTTAAAACAAAACAAGAAAAAAAAAAAAAAACTGGTCTTTTTAGGTACCTGAGGTATTCACAGTGCATTGCAAATCAATGCACTGAACACCCCATGGTCTTTAAAGAGTTAAGTCTGTAAATTTGCCAGATGTTTCAGACCCATCTTGCTATCTCTGGGTCAGTTTTTCGTGCAGCATGAAACTGATATTTCGCAGCGGCAATAGTCTGTTTATGGATCAGTGCTTCTTATGACCAATGTGTACTAATGGCATTGACTCATTTGTGGGTGGGTCCTTCCTAGTAGAGCAGTTGTGGGG
Organism: Rhinophrynus dorsalis; assembly: GCA_037306005.1. Classification (NCBI taxonomy): domain Eukaryota; kingdom Metazoa; phylum Chordata; class Amphibia; order Anura; family Rhinophrynidae; genus Rhinophrynus; species Rhinophrynus dorsalis. The sequence continues at coordinate 239,769,545 of CM074719.1, forward strand.
CATACCAACTGCACCACAAAGGACAGACAAAAAAATTACCAGTTATTTAACCCCTTAAAGACCAATTTTTTTTTCTTGTTTTGTTTTAACACTTTAGTACCAGAGCCATTTTAGTTGCTCAGCCAGAACATGTGAGCGATCACATGTACCAGCTCACCAAGGAAAAGGCTGAAGCTGACTGCTCTGGTATTGGATCAGTCAGGTTCAGCCTCGCAGTATGATCACAGCGCGCCTTCAAGCACACTGTGATCATTTAACTTGTGATGGTCCTGGGAAGTCATTGGATGTTAAGATGTTAAATAATGTGTATGATGAGATCTGTCTATCTACACAAATAAATAAACAGGTGCACCCTTACTAAATTGCAAACGGTAGACAAAAAGCATCACCAGTGGGTCTTCTTAGTGTTCAGCAGTCCTGGATTACCTTAAAGGGATATTAATGTTTCATAATAAAAGCAGCTCTAATTAATCATCATAGTATTTGGACTTTGGAAAGTGTTATTTCAATTCTGTCAGAGTTGTAGTTCAAGAGTAATTCAAAGACAAAGTATCCCCTTCCCGCCCCTTTTACTGATGTAACACTGTTCAGCCAGATTAGAAGGGAGGTGCCCAGATAGACTGCAGAGAGGGACAATCTTCAATTAAGATAAGGGAAAAGCCTGAAAAACTTGTCAAGGGGGGGCAGGGCCTTCATTGTTCTCATAGGAAGAAGACTGTCACCTTCTGTTATCTGTCTAGTCTTACAACCAGATTCCACATCTGAGAAGAGATGGCTTATACTAGGTAAAAGAGGCGGGTGGGGAAACTTTGCTTGTGAATATCTCTCAAACCATACAGGTTTGAGAGATAAGACTTATATCGTTCTTCATGTTTTTTAATGCCTACAAAATAAAATAAAGATAAAACAAAGTATTACTATCCCTTTAAGGAAGACATTAGTATGACAACAGAGGGAGACAGAAGACTAACAGCAATTTAGTTTGGTAACTGGTTTATTTTATTATTTTAGTTACCAGAATTCTGGGGCATGATGGAATATACAGTGCTGAAAACTTCAGCTGTGTGAGAATGCTTGACTTGCCAGAGGTCTTCGACAGTTTGCAAGGCATTTTGATGAGGATTTCTCTTATACAATGAAATGAACACTCCTGTAACTAAGAACTTAATGCTTTAGTTAGAAAAAAATGCTTTGTAATGGCAGGGCTTTCTAAATTGACTCATGCTGCCTGGCTGCAACATGACAGTGCGCTACACTGGGCAAATAATCTCTTTGCAGGTTCAAGGGGGAAGGTTCTAAAATACAGGGAAAGCCCTGTGATATATAGGCTGAGAAATTATCTGAAACTCTTCACCAGTGTGTTTTGTCTCAAGTCACCAAAGACAGGAGCAGAGAGATGTCCTGATGTCTAAGAGTGAACATGGTAAATGTGGAGGTTTTGTATGGAGCCCAGCAGTAGTGAGCTAAATTCAAACATGCTCTTTGTTAAAATACGGTCATCAAGCATGTTGAATCTAGTGTGCCAACACCAGACTCCAAGTAATGCCCCAGAAAGCACTGTGTTCCTGTTCAAACACTGGTTCATCTCTTAGCTTTTGTCATTAGCAACAATAAGAGTCATTATGCATCCGTTAGCATGTGTGGATGCATTTATTGTGGCCTAGGAGTGAAAAGGGTCCCCAACAGCAGTACTAATTGAGGACTCATGTAGACGGGATTTCTGATCTGGACCGAGGAGGTAAAGTATAGTAGTGTTCAACCAAATTTCATTTTCTATGACTAGTAACAAAAAAACGTTCTGTGTAAAGTGATACATACATTTGTTTTTTTACTGAAAATGTTGTTGTGCAATCTCTCAATTAAATACAGTTACAGCAAATATTGAAGGAAACCTGTTTTTACATTTTTTAAATAAAGAACATTTTTAAATAGAAATGTACAATTAGCATGACAATACCACCCCCTTTATCAAAAAGTAAATCTATTCATAAAATGTTATGTTATCCAGGCCCACATGTGATACCAACAAAATACAAAAAAATGATGCCAGTTCATGCATAATCATAAATGTTAAATATATACACACATTTTTCCCTACCGCATCACATGAAAAAAAAAAAAAAAAAAAAAAAAAAACACATTTAAATGTATTAGCATTGTTTTCTAGAATGGAAATAAAAAAAATAGTTATTACTTAAGAAAACAAATATTCTGGGTTTGTGAAAATTAATAAAACTTACTGAATACAAATACTAGGTAGCTGTAAAACATTTCACAAACATTGGCCTCACATAACAGAGGATGTAGCTTTAACTTTCATAAGTAGTTGTGAGGTTCAGCTCTCAAGGATTTGTAAATGTGCATGATGTATATAGTGTCTTGTCCTTAGCTCTACCTTAGTTATAATCTGCCTATAGCTAAACCTATCAAGTTATGCAATGCATTTTCCAACACAGCAATCTACCATTTATGATCAGGTGGTTTGAATTCAAAAGGTTTGAGTTTCATAAAAGTTCTAATTTTGGCCACAATTACCTTGCAGTTGATAAATCATCATAGGTTTTATCTAGATTCTCATTTAAATTTATGGAGAAATGTGCTTATAAACCCCTTGATAAGGTTATTGATTTCAGTGGGATATGCTGAGAAAAGAAAAAACAATAAGATCAACAAGATAATGTGAAAATGAAGAAATGGAAGAAGAGCATGGAGCAAAGGGTGATAGGGTCAAAGTGGGGGTAGTGCCAAAAGGCTATGCAGCTGACAAATGAGGAAGGACACAAAAACATTTTCTAACTTTATTCAAATGTGAAGATTTAATTGGTTGTACAAGGTCATTGTGGGTGAACAGTCACACTACTGGAGTATCAGAAAAACAAAATGAGAAAATGTTTTCTTCCTGCATTATGAGAGGAGAGGCATTGCTCAATTTCCTGACAGAATGGGACAATTATTTTAAATTGACAGAATAACAGAAAAGTAACTTCATAACAGCTCTACATAATGCAGCATTAGTTCTATATTGAGCTATGGATCACTCCCCAAACTAGGATACAGGGTCTGACCTTCCAACAATGACCAACAGCACCATACTAGTAAGAAACCTCCAACAGTACAAAAATGTCAGTGCACAGGGCTTTGCGTACAAGTAAAACTCGAGCAATTCTGGGATAGAAGCTCCATGGGGTTAAATAAAAACCCAAACCGATGTAAATGGGGCTCTTCTCCCTTGAAAGCTACAGAGGGGTTCAAAGCATTGTTATGCGACATATTGATGCCTTGTTTAGCATTGAAATGGTTAAAAACTCCATATACATCAATGGGATTTTTTGTTATAGTTATATACACACACACAGATAATATCAACCAGTTATCCAAGAAATTAGCACATAAAAAACTGCATAATCATAATACCAAATCACCACCAGCTATATACAGGGAAACAAAAGCCAGTTTCCCAAAGCTTCCTCCTACCAAAAAAAAAACAAAAAAACAAAAAAAAACACAAACAAGTACTGCAAGACTTCACAAAATATCAATGTATTTATACCTCAAAGTGATTTTTGTACTCTGAATTATGGCCTATACAATATGAACCAAAATAAATACTGAAAACTTAGAATGTGAGAAGTTAGAAGGCACTTTATAATGAATGAAAATATTACCTATGTTTACAAATAACACATTTATGTTTTACACATAATAGCACATATTTATAAAAGGAAACTGGAGTTATTCTGGAGTAAACCAGCTGAACCAAAGAGGACAAATAAAAATTCCTGTTAAAGTAAAATGGTCTTTTAATCCATTTAATTATAGAGAGTTGTCCTATCTAGCATTCAAAGGGTTAAAAATTCCATTGAAGTGCATGGGAATTTAAGAAATTGTATTTGTCCCCTGTGGGTGCAGTTGGTCTACTCTATAAGAACTCCAATTTCCTTTAATAAATATGGGCCAATGTGATTAACCCTTTAAGTGCCAGAGATGTATCCAACGCGATATGGCTAACCCATTACGGATTAGGTGCTACACAGGTCTTCAACACACCTCGATCATTAAAAGCCGTCTCTAGCAGCCAAGGGGTTAAAGTGAAAAGTATCCTTGTTTTACTTAACCATAATCACAAATAATATGCATATAATTGCAGTGTCAATAACATAAGTAAGTGCGAATACACGCACAGGTGGTTGCCAAAGCAGCAAAGCGAAGGTTAATCCCTATTGTCACACAGCAGCAACAGCCAATCAAGAGACGTGAACTCTGATTCCATACAAACTTCTCTCCTCCGTCCCCCCCAGCACCTAAGGGAGCAGAGCTCACGGTGACATCACGATCTCCCCGGGTCACAAACGCACCAAGAGCCAGTCTCTTTACCACCCATAACACTAGAGGACTCGCAAGTCCCGCATAGCCTGAGATAGGAGAAGCAACAAACCTCATTTATTGCAAAGGCTTTGCAGGCCCCATATAATAAAAGAGGCTTTTGAACGGAGGTCCAGCCTACCCATCTCGTATAATTGTCTAGCGGGGGAGGGGGGGAAGGAGAAGATGGGATTGTAAGATCCACAAAGTTTAGGTCATCACTGGAAAAAGGACAAGATGACAATGGGTAAAGTGCTCATGCAGAGGTAAACAGTTCTTTTGTATGCATGAATAGCAAACTGCTTGTGCAGTAACGAGTTGTGACTGTTTGCAAAGGAATGCTAAAGTGCTATTTTAGCATGTCCATATACTTCCTGCATAAAGCACACGTAAACATTAGGACACAGGCAGCTAAACTGTGCATTCCTATACTGTATCAGCAAAGTAACGGTTTTCTTATTAGGATAAGTAACCTAAAGTAGCTGTTGGAGGCTGTAAATGATCTTTCCTTATCCATAAATGCAAGTCACTAAAGACCAGGTTTAGGGTGGGGTTGTGTTATCACATGCAATGCTTTGGATGATACACAATAATAAAAGTTGATAAGTGACAAAGCCACACGATGGAATAGTGCTACCCCCCTACAAACGGGAACCCCGCCCCCAAGAACAAATCTAAACTCACCGCACACCCTGCAGAGGACCACCAAGACAAGGGCACTTGGAGAGCGCAGAAACTGGTGTAATGCCATCAGGGCAGCCGGGGCTCTTCTACACGCCATGATAGTGTGCAAGCCGCCACACAGCCCCCGTCCTGCTCTTCCACAAGATTACAGCTGCTCCCTCTGTAACACAACGCGGCTCCCAGTTTCACAATGCTAGGAGCATGGAGCGGGGGGAGGTGGCTGGGATGCGCCACAGTACCCGAGCCGACTGGGAGGGGCCAGACAGCCCTCAGAGGTCACCCGAGCTGCTCTGTTGGGCGCCCCTTAAAAGAGCATGTCACCCAACTCCACATAAGCGGGGCTGCTTGGTAAGGAAACAGATATGTTCTGTTGCTACACTGCGAGCCTCTTTTCATCATCCCACTCCCTGTTGCAGTGAGGAGGCGGTCTGAGTAAATCAGTGCCTACAGAGTCCAAAGTGCGAGAGGTGTTCCACTGAAACGAGAGATGCTTGCCTATTCGCCACACGTCTTTATTTAAAAAAGAAAGCTGGCACTGGTAACTAAGGTGTTTTGTTTTTTAGGTACCAAACATATTTGTGCCTAGAGAAATACCATGTGGTGTGTCCTGGCATAAACCAGTTGCACGGATTTCTGTTTGTAATTCAGTTAGGCAGGAGTTTCATTTTGTGGGAATATACAGCACAGCTGGTCTGCATTGCCGAGTCTAATTTGGTCTAATGCATTGGCCTGGAATCTATTTTTTGTGAGGTAATTTGACTTAATTTTAGCTGATTCATTTCTGTTGAAGTCCATAAGAATATTAGGAGATAAAACGAATCATAACTTTTATCACCTGCACAGGGCCCGTGCATCCATTACATAATCGCCTAGCGCAAGAGCAAGCACACTGTGGAGCTTCCCTATATTGGCAGTGGGTTCGCAATCTGAAAGATCCAACAAATTACCCTAAAACTGTATGTATGGGTATATACTAAGGGTCTCCCAATAAAATATGGGAGGGTTTGGTCTTAAAGGAACAGTAAACATTTCTAATCTATACTGAAATTGGAAATATCATGTAGATATACTTGCCCACCAATTAATTGTTAGCATAATGGCAATCATGGAAATATTGTTATAATATTTATTATGTGTCGGCATTATTTTGGAATCATAATTTCATGTGAGACAACTCGACGCGGCATTTCAGACATCTTGGCGAAGAGGAATCAGTGCTCCTTCACTATCTGTCCCTGTCTCCTCACTCATGGGTTATTTGCCAAAGGGGGAGTTGCTTTGTACAGGTATGGACGGCAGCACAGGCACACAGATCCCTCTTCTCCAAGATGTCTGTGCTGACATGTTGAGGTGAGTCTCTTACGAACGTATGATTCCAAATAATGCTGGCACTTAATAAACATTCTAACACTATTTCAATGATTACTGCTATACTAGCAATTAATCGGGGATCAATTATAGCCAAGTTCCACTTGAAAACAATGGCTATTTGGCACTGACTGTGGCTACTCTACTCCTGTAGCTCATAGTAACATACATAGTAAATTAGATTGAAAAACGAGAATTATATACGCCTTCCTTCCTGCCACCAAAATGAGTATTAATTTATTTACCGAAACTTTCTGTTTTACCTAATACATAGTATAACCCTGTACTCTCTAAAAAAAAAAATGCATCTACCCTTCTCAGATATATCCATTGTATCTTCCATTACCCCATTCTTGGGCAAATAATTCAACAATTTAACAGACCTTACTGTCAAAAAATCCCTTCCTCTGCTGAAATTAAAACCTCCTTTTCTAATCTTAAGGGATGGCCCTTGGTTATTTGATGCGGCCTTGGAATGAAAAGCTCACCAATGAGATCCTTATATTGACCTCACATATACTTATGCAATGTAAGAAGTTGTCTTAGTTGGATTTTCTTTAAAGTAAATAAACCAAGTTTGTCTAGACGTTCCTCATACGTCAAGGCCTCCATTGCCTTGATTAATTAATTACACCCCTCCAGGTGTAAAATATCCTTTTTCAGGACTGGTGCCCAAAACTGCAGTGCATATTCAAGGTGAGGTTTTACCAACAATTAGTACAGTGGCACATTTATGTTATCTATTTTTGCTTCCATACCCCTTTTATGCAAGAACGGAATTGGTTTGCTTTTGTTACTGCTGTTTGATACTGGTCACTGTTTATAAGAATTTACAGGTCTTTCAATAGCAACAAGTCTCCTAAAATTATCCCATTGAAGTTCATAGGCAGCACTGGGATTTCTGTCTTCCCAGATGCATAACTTCACACTTTCCCACATTAAACTTCCTATTCCATTTGTTTGCCCAATATATCACATTATATAAATCCCTCTGTAAAGAACAAACATCCAGCTATAAATGTGTTACCGTACATAATTTAGTGTCATCTGCAATATGGAAATTTTGCTTTCTATACCTGTTTCCAGGACATTTATAAACATGTTAAAAAGCAGTGGACTAAGTCCTGGAAAAAAACAAAAGGTTTGCACCACCAATACCAAATACTGCCTAACAGAACAGGCAACAAAACAAGCCATTAAAAACATCTTCAATTTATTGATACATAAAATATGAAGTTGTACCTGTTTAGTTCAGTGGTGAGACTGATGGAGGGAATATTTAGAGGCGGAGAAGAAAAGGTGTTTAGATAATGCTTTTCATACGTCTAGGGCGCTTATGATTAAACAAAAAAGAAGTGCTGAACGCCACTCTCAGCTTTAACTGTACTGTAGAAATTTCTGTTTACAATAACACACGGTTCCCTATCCTTCAACCCGTTATCTATGCAGTTGCAAAGGTTACCCCCAATCTCTTTATTTTATACGCCACACTGCTGTGTGGCACTGTATGAAATGACTGCAAAATCTAGATATACTAAATCTACTGCTGCTTTACCATTATCTAGGTTGCTACTTACCACTTCAAAGAAGCTCAAAAGATTAGCTTAGCCTGATCTGTTCTTCATAATACCACTGGATTTCTGCTAATATTCTTATTTTCTGCTATGTAGTCCTGAATATAATCCCTTATTATCCTTTCTAGGTGTTTTCCCACTACTGAGGTCAAACTCACAGGTCTATAATTCCCAGGTTCTGCTTTAGTTCCCTCCTTAATGCAGTGCCTTTATTTGGCTTTATATCATTCTTGTTGCACTGAGCCCGGGGTGATAGTCTTTAACCCCTTAACGACCGACCGCACATGTATGCGGCAGTCACTAAAGGACCGCGGAGCTTTTTTATTTTTTTTTATTCCGGACTCCCTGAACGGTGTGCAGCCACGGGGGGAGCCCGGAATTCCATGACGGTCATAGTACGTCATGGGTCGTTAACTCAGATCGACCCATGAAGTACTACGACCGTCAAGGGTCGTTAAGGGGTTAAACAGTAAAAAGAGTGGTCATGCTAACAGTGCTCTGAGTTCCCGAAGAACCCTTGGATGTATACCATCAGGACTGGCTGCTAGATTCTATTAATACTGTTAGGAAGACCAAACTATTGATGGTATGTGAGTTACAGGTATTCTATTGCATGTGCTGAAACAAATTACAGACTGTTAAAAAAAAAAAAAAAAAAAAAAAAAAAACAAGCACCGGGCATGATTCTATTACCCCCAGTATTTTTAAAACAAGAAGTAGTGGTTTCCTACAAGAGAAAGGAGTTTTACGTTACAAAAGAAATTGCTCTTCAGGTCATGAGATGACCTTGGCATTAACAGGAAGCGAGAGATGGAGATGTTATAAACGAGACTGCAGAGAAGAAATACCTTTAGGTTCAAATGCGTGGTTCACAGTTTCTAAATTAGACTTCAAAACTGCTATATTTTTCATGTATTCATGGAGTCGCTAGTATAAACAAGAACACTTGTGTGCACTGGAATAATTGCATGTATGGGAAAAAAATGTATAAATCTATAAAATGTTATAACAACAACAAGAGGTCATTCAGTTAAATATCAGTGCAGAACACAGAATCCTGAAAGTAGTGGAAATAGTGGAGGGCAGATAACAGGAAAGATCCTAGGACCTCCTTTTCATGGCACAAATATGCACCAGGAGAAGGCAGATGCAGAGTCTAAAACTTGGTGAAAACCACCAGTATGTGTTGGAAAACTGATTTCCAACACATATTTGTGGTTGAAACAGAGAAAAAGATTAACCCAATGAGTGTCAGTGGAGTATGCAATGCATTATACAGCATTCCATACCTCACTGTCACTCTTTGGGTAATCCAGGAACAGTTCACATATCCCGACAAATAAAAACTTACCAGTAATCCTGATGTCCAGTGGGGTCACAAGCCTCTTCTTTCTTGCTGTAATAATAATAATCAAAAAAAAAAAATATCCATTAGTGCTCTTTCATTAAAAAAAAAAAAAAAGAAATCCCCCAAAGATGCTACCGTTAAACCTTTGAGTTTCAAAGGGTTACTATAGGTGGCATCTTCAAGTCTGCGTTAAATACAAATATCTTTTTAAAAATTGTCCATAAAGATTAAATGTTTTGATAAAGTAAGACCATTTGCCTTTTGAGCAGCACTGAGGCATCTTTGCAACCTCTCGGGCTGTTGCCCGTGTCTGACTGTTGGAATTTTGAACCAAGACTGGCTTTTATATACCTGTCTCAGTTCAAAATAAATTGACAGTCTCCAATTGACTTGGAAGTGCTTACACACCTCCAAGCCAATCCGTTTCTAGTGGGGGGGCAGTTTATTTGAACTGAGACTGGCATTTTAAAGCCAGTCTTAGTTTAAAGGGCTAGTAATACTTTGTTTTATCTTTATTTTATTTTGTAGGCATTAAAAAAAAAAAAAAACATGAAGAACGATATAAGTCTTATCTCTCAAACCTTTATGGTTTAAGAGATATTCACAAACAAAGTATCCCCCCCCCCCCGTTCAGCCAGTTTAGAAGTGAGGTGCCCAGGTAGACTGCAGAGAGGGACAATCTTCAATTAAGATAAGGGAAAAAGCTGAAAAACTTGTCAAGGGGGGAAGGGCTTTCATTGTTCTGATAGGAAGAAGAATGTCCCCTTCTGTTATCTGTCATCTGAGAAGAGATGGCTTACACTAGGTAAAAGGGGCAGGAGGGGGAACTTTCTTGTGAATATCTCTTAAAGCATAAAGGTTTGAGAGATAAGACTTATATCATTCTTCATATTTTTTTAATGCCTACAAAATAAATTAAAGTTAAAATGAAGAATTACTATCCCTTTAAAAACCCTACAGCCTGACTCAGGCAGTGGATCCAGAGGTGGCATGGCGGAGGAAAAAGGAGGGTAAGGATTAACAAAATATACTATCACTGGAAAAATTTTACAAACATTTAATTTTTTTTTTATTATTTCATGTGGACTTTAACCCCTTAAGGACCAGGAAAATCTGAGTTCGATTTGACTTAAGGATCGGAGCAATTCTAACTTTGACTGTCTTTGTTTAACCATATTTTCTCTTTAATTCCTTTTGTATACCCACACACAGTCTATACTGTTTTTTTTTAAGCACAAGTAGGACTTTCTTTTGATACCACAATTATATGAATACCTCCCCGTTTAATTTGATTAAAATAGACAAAAAATAAAAAAAACATTTTGCTTACATTTTCCTGTCAGGATTTGCATACTATTAGTTCATTACAAAAAATACCCCTAAATATATTAATTTGCTTCTCCTGAATATAAGAGTACCCCATATGCCTAGTATTTCAATCCCTTTCTCACATTTACAAGGTAAATATTACAAGATAGATGCCATTATTTCCAGCTTGTAATTTTTCAACATTTGGCATGTGAGCATCATAGCTTAGTTGACGGTGCCAGCCCAAAAATGCCCCACAAAGGTACATGTTTCTGAAAACTAGACAACATAAGGTAAATAATCAGGAGAATTTTGGAGTTTTTTATGCAGCTATTTTTCCAGAAATATTTTTCAAAATTGTGGTAATATTTTGTTGTGTTGTGTGTTTTGTTTTTTTTTTTTTGCAGTTTTCACACTTGCATTTCAATATTACTGTTGATATCAAGCACGGGATAGTTGAAAATTTAAAAATATCCATTGTTTAGTGTTCAGCTCCTTCTTCTGAGTACGGAAATACCCCATATGCATAGGTTTCTCAAGGTTTGGGGGACCTTCAGGGCCCAAATTGGAGCATGCGTGTGTCCAGTTTCACACTCTTTGAATTTTCACAGCTTGTGTCACTTGTGCCATGTCTCATTTGGGGCTGTGTATCAGCGCTCCACCTTTACAATTTCCCCCCAAAAGTGTATATTTTTGGAAAGTAGACACCCCAGGCTTTCATTTTATGTATGTTTTCAAATTTTTTATGCAGCCATTTTACCACCAATCCCTCGTAAATCTTGACATAAGTAAAATAAAAAAAAAAAAGTGTTTTTCAAACTTTGACTTCAATGTTGATGTGAATTTCAAGCACATGATAGGTGAAGATTTTTAAAAATGCATTGTTTAGTGTTCAGCTTCTTCTGAATAAGACAGTACCCCATATACATAGGTTTCTCGTGGTTTGGGGGAGCTACGGGGTCCAATTTTGAACAAATATTGAATTTTCACTTAACTGGTGCCATTTCTCATTTAGGGCTATGTTCCAGTGCTCCACTTTAACATTTCCCCCCAAAAGTGTATATTTTTGGAAAGTAGACACCCGCAGCTTTCATTTTAGGTGTGGTTTCAAATTTTTTACACAGCCATTTTACCACCAATCTCTCGTACAACTTGATGTAAGTAAAAAAATTCAGCGTTTTTCACATTTAGATTTCAATGTTGATGTGGATTTCAAGCACAGGGTAGGTGATGATTTTTAAACTGCATTTATTAGTGTTTGGCTCCTTCTTCTGAGTAAGGCAATACCCCATATGCATAGATTTCTCATGGTTTGGGGGAGCTACGGTGCCCAAATTGGAACATGCGCGTTTCCAGGTTCCCACTTTGAATTTTCACAGCTTGCGTCACTGATGCCATGAGAACATTTGGCCTGTGTAACAGTTCTCGTTTTTTAAGATTTCCCCCCAAAACTGTATATTTTTGAAAAGTAGACACTACAGGCTTTCGTTTCGTAAGTGGTGGTGTCTGTCCGTATTCCCTTTCTGTAGCAAACCCTGCAGCGCTTCTGTGATTTGTTCTTTTGGGGAGTTGGGGGTATTTTATAAATAAAGTGTGCTTCCCTGGGTCTTGGTGGAATGATTTCTGGCACACCGTGAAACAAAAATAGGGAAATGAGTTGTAGCCGATATTGTAAAAAGCTACATTTTGGATTGGGGTTTGCAAGTTTGAAAATTAAAAATGAATTATGTACTGCAGTCTGCATCATATAGATGGCAACTTTTTTGTTCCATGCCCTACACTTTCTCATTGCTAGGTATGGCTGCATTAGTTGATCACACAGATCAACTCCCCCCATGGTTTTATTATAGTCCCTGATGCAGACTGGCTTTCTCAGTACCCCCCCTCTCCTGCCATGAACAGTGACTGCCACAGTTCTGTCCTCATGCATGGTGGTCAGCATGTAGACATCTTTTCTGTCCTTGAACTTAACTGCCAGCAGCTCCTGTTGGCACAAAGATAAGGACATCCCAGTTTTTAGTTTGGTATCTATGAGTTTTCTGGGCAACTCCCTGCAATTGCGCCTATCAGTGCCACAGGCCACAGTGTCAAAACAAAAAAAGAGACTTAAATAAAAGGGGGCTGGTGTAATGGTTACCAACAAATAACTAATAACCTTTACTTAATAAGTGGTACACACACAAATTTGGACTCTGTGCCAGATTCCACACAAATAGTGATAAATGGCTCAGGCAGTCACAATAAAATAACAGCGCCACACAATACAATTTAAACCAAAATACTTATAAGTATTTCCAACACTAGAGTCCACAAAATATAAATTCCATGGATTAAGATCTTTGCAGCTTGTTGTGATTGGTTGGACCCCCAATATAACGAAGTATGTAGAAAAAAGAAGAAAAAACAGCACCTGATCCTCTAAGCGTAGTATCTTTTCACAAATGCCATCACCTTCACTACGTGCTCTTTAGAAATGTACTCACACTTTTCTGAGGCTTCCAATACTGCCTCTAAGTTTTCAAGCTCTCCTGGTATAAACCCCAGGACGGTTAACTGCAGATGAACACCAAGCACTTGCCCAGGCATAGATCTCTCCAATATAGGGCTATAGAGGCCTGCAGGGAGTACCTCAAACTCCTCCCAGAAGCCTACGCTTCCCAAACAGAAGCTATAGTTTTACTGGAGATTCAAGGTAAAAATAATTAAAAAAAAAAAAAAGAGCCGTTCAAGGTGATATATAAATAAAAACCACAAATTTATTTTCTTTTCACTATAATAGTGATCTCAAAAAAAAAAATATAAAAATATATGCATATAGCTAAAAAAACGCTCAACGTGTTTCGTAATAACATTACTTTATCAAGAGCAAATTAGCATAATTATTCTTACACAATTTTCTTACTTTTATGTGTACCGTTGGTCTGTTAATGCCTCCAATTCCCACAAGCCTTCTTTCTTTTCCCGCCACACTATCTCTTCCTTTCATTCACCCCAGGAAATGGCGTTGTGTGTTCCATCTCTGAAACGCAACGTCACATCCTGGGTCTGTTTCTTTTCAATGTTAAAATCTTGCAATGTCTAGCTGAGCATGTTTAACTTCCGGCCTCGACGTTGCAACGTCGTCACCGCGCATGCTCTGCCATCCACAGACAGCTACTTCCCTCCACCTCTCTCTCTATCTACTCCAAGGAATAGCATATGGACTGAGGCCATGACGCCGCGCTCCAAAGATGAAACACTACGTCACAACTCCAGTCCATCTCATTTCCCCAGTCATCGCTATGTTTCTTCTGGCATGCCTAAAGTCACAATGTCACCTCCAAGCATGCCACCCTATCCACACCAATCCATGCTCCAGAGTTCTTACTACATATCTACAAATCCAAACATCTTCCCTAATTTGATATATACTTATGTTCACTAAATTTATACACAAAGATATATCAAATACACTATAAAACCATTCGGCTCTCAGCTTGGTTAACATCTTACATCCCAACAGTACACTTTTTAAAACATAATTTAATAAACTCCAATATAATCTAATATCCAAAATCCAATTAAAAAACATATGGATTACTTTATATATTACATATAGCCATTTTCCTAAATTTCCTAATAGTTTAATATATGAGCCTGAATATCATCTACATATGTTCATGTATATTATTACATGCCCATATGTATATCTCTACATCACATGAAAATATTTTATTTTTTATTTTATTATTCTTTTTAAATTTTTATTTATTTTATTTATAATTGACATGGTAAACTCATTCAATGTTTTGTTCTTAAACTATATTATATTTATATATTAAAGTAGTCCCCAACATCTTCGTTATCTCTTTAAATTTATGTATGTGTATATAAATAATTTATTAAACACAAAAACAAAATCTATATGTTATAGGGACATGCTCTAATCCCATAACTGAAAATCCCTTTAATCCCCCTAGTGGACACCTAACGAAATGTTTGATCTTCATCTCCTTTTTCTATGTTCATCCTATGTTCTCCCACTCTAGTCCTCAGATTTCTTACAGTTCTTCCTACATATTTTGCTCCACATGGACAGGTTATCATGTATACAACGTAAGAAGTTCCACATTCTATGTGTTGTTTCACGTCATATACATTGTCTCCCGCCATGTTGGTAAATTAGATGTGCCTTCTGCCATATATTGACAGTTTGCACATCTTTTATCTTTACATTTGAAATTCCCCAGGTTTTTTTTTATCAATTTCAGTTTTCATTTGGGAAAATACTTTCGGCCTACTTGGCGCTATGTAGGATCTCAAGTTTCTATTCCTTTTATATACTACTGTTGTTTTTATAGACAAATCTTTCTTCAGATTTGGATCCTGTAGGACTATTTTCCAATTTTTTTTCAATAAGTTTTTTTTATTTCATAACTCTGTGCATTGAATGTGGTTACCATATCTATATTATGTTTTTTAGAAGGATCTTTTTCTTTTTTCATTTTTTTCTTTATTATATTTTTCCTATCCAATTTATTTGCTTTCTCAAATGCTTGATTTATAATTTTCTCATAACCCCTTTCCTGAAATTCTAATTTCAATTCTCTACTTCTATCCTGAAAATCCTTTGGGTCACTACAATTCCGTTTTAATCGATGGAACTGTCCAAAGGGTATGTTGTGTAACCATTTCTTATAATGAGCACTATTAGCTGGTAAATATCTATTGGTTGCTACATCTTTTCTATATATACTGCTTCCTATAGTTCCATCTTTATTGCCTTTTAAAACAATATCCAAAAATTCTATTTGGGCTGATGATTTATTACTCTTACTTTTATTCCCAGCTTATTATCATTCAGAGAGTTTATCATTTTATCCAAATCGCTGACGCTTCCCCTCCAAATGAGAAGAACGTTGTCGATAAATCGACCATAGTATACCAAGCTCCCCCTCCATGCCAAGCTGCTCCAGATATACAGATCTTCAAAATACCCCCATGAACAGATTGGCATGGGGGGGGCACACTTGGTACCCATGGTCATTCCTCTCTTTTGTAAATAATATTTACCCTGATATACAAAAAATTATATTCCAACATAAACTCTGTGCTCTCAAGTAGAAATTTTTTATGTACTTGTGTTTTATTAGTATCACTATCCAAAAAATACTTAATTGCCTCTAATCCCAAAGTGTGTTTTATATTAGTATAGAGAGATATAACATCTAATGTGACCCAAATATACTGGTCAGACCATTAAATGTCTTCCATCCTCTCCAGGACATGCTGAGAATCCTGAGTATAACTCGGCAGATCCACAACATAATTCTGAAGAAAATGGTTGACATACTGTGACAAATGGGATGTGATAGATTTTATCCCAGCTATTATTGGTCTTCCCGGTGGGTCTCTTACAGACTTATGTATTTTAGGGCTATGGTATAGGAACGCAGGTTCATAAAAATTGATGTTAATAAATTCATATTCTTCTTTATTTATAATATTATTCTGTAATGCTTCATTGATTAAATCTAACAATTTTCTGTAAAATATTTTACTAGGATCTTTATCCATTTTTTCATAGAACTGTGTCCCCTACCAATCTATATCCTTCCTTAATGTATTCTGTACTATTATCACTCCACCCTTGTCCGCCTCACGAATAGTTATTTGTTTATTTTTTGACAATTGTTTCATTGCTATTCTCTCACTCCGACTTAAATTATCTCTCCTATATTTAGTCCCTTTTATTTTAGTTTTATTCTTCCATGACAATTTTATAAAACGTTTGAATATATGGACCCCTATAATTCACAGGATCGAAGTTCGATTTATTCCTCAAACCTGTACGTTGTTTTCATTCTTTTTTCGTATTTTCACTCAAATTTTTAGATTCTTCCTCTTACAACAAACCCACAAGAACATCCAGTTCATCTAATTGGAGTTCTTCAACGTTTATATCTTGTTGTTTTTTCATATTAAAAAATCTACTAAGAGTCAATTTTCTTATGAGTTTGTTGAAATCAACAAAAAAGCCAAAATCATCTACATTATTTTTAGGTGCAAATTTAAGACCCCTTTTTCAAAGTTTTACTTAATCAGCTTTCAATGTGATGTCTGATAGATTATATATTCCATCTTTATTGGTATGAGGCGGTATATCTATGTTTTGCTTCTTTTTTATAGATTTACCTCCTCTACAACCTCTATTTCTGGCTCCATATCTTTTTCTTCTCATAACATTTTCTTCTATTGATATTTTGTCTTTACTGTAATTTTTCTCCAAAAAAGAATTCACTGGATTTGAATATTTATTGGTCTTTTGTTCTTTATTTCCCTTTAATGATGTTTATTCTTTATTATCCAAACTAACATCACTGTCCTGTTCTATTTCTTCTATTTGATCATGGATATCCACCAGTACAGTAAACCTGTTTTGAATGGGTACCTCCGTCTTTTTTTTCCTCATTCAACATTCTGTTCTCCCTTTTTTTTTTTTTTTTTTTTTTTTGTAGTTGATAATTTTTACTCTGATTCTTATTTCTCTGTCGTCCAGTACAGGTTACTGGTAACTCTGGGAGGCTATCCGCCCCTTTAAGTAGGCAGGAACACTTCTCTAAATGTATGCAGGGGGTGGAGCCTCCCCTCCCTCCTCAGCTGCATCCTAGCCAGGTAACTCCAGTATGGTTTGTTCCTGGGTGTGAACACACCAGGTGGAGAACATCTCTCATTAGTTTTAGTTTCTTTATTATTTTTCCGTCAGATATGGAATACCTCCATTAGGCGGGTTACCATGACTGACAAATGCCCTTCAAAGCGGCTAGCTCAGTGTCCAGGTGCTTTTTGGTGGACCTTAAGCCCTGAGGGGGAAAATCTTGGGTACAAGTGCTTTCCCATGGATTACCCACTGAGGTAATGCTTACTACAAAAAAGAAGACAGAAGATCTGCAGGAGAGGTGAGCTACCCTTTGAGTGCTGCAGGTCCACTTGTCCCACAGTGCCCCTTTGCTGGGCTTTTATTTGGGAGTTCTCATTGCGCACTCCTGCACTCATTGGGTATATATGTGTATGTCTGTTGGGTATTTGGAGCATGTTTAGGTGGTAACTTAACCCTTTGTTTGCTGGTTTGACATGTTTAATGGGGTTTTCTGACACTTTCCTTACTGGGTTAGTGTTTTCTTATTATGCACACATGTTCCCTGTATGCTTTTCATGTTTTTACTTTATGGTTTAACCTTTATTAAATTTATGTACCGCGCCTTTAAGGCGCACTTTACCGCATAGACGCCATTGCTCCATTTACTCTCTATGGGTCTACACTGTCTGGGACTTATCTCTGGAATCGCTTCACACAGCAACTTCAGAGTGGGCTCATTTTAATTGTCTACCCTTGCTCTATCATCCGGTTTGTAGTTCAAGTGTATTGGGGGGGCTTCGGGTACTGCTTTGGGGTACTTTTTGGGAAAAACTACATTTCCCATGAGCGCTCGTTTCATGCCTTTTTTCTGATTGGCTCCCGTTGCGGCAGCCATTTTGTGAGCTTTTCTCAGCGAGTATCCTACGCAGGGCTTGGACTCCTCTCCTCCGCAAATTAACCCTTCGCCTGCCAGATAAGTCTATATTTAGCATTTCTGGGGTGAAATATTAATCTAACACACTACAATTGGGTGATTTATTGTACAGTTGGTTATTTTGACACTGAGTATGTCTATACCGCTGGAGCTAGGGGCTAGACCTAAGACTAAGGAGGCTGGGGTATCAGTATCCCCCATTGCGCATTGCTCTTCCTGTCACTCAGGACTACCTAGAGAATTCTCTGGTCACTTATGCCCAGCATGCTCTGAAAGTCCTGACAGCAACCCAGGGCCTTCCAGCCATGCTATTGAGCCAGTTTGGGTACAAGAGTTTAAGGCTGTGACTAGGGACCTTAGATCCACTCTACAACTCTTTCCATCCCAAGTACAGGGGGCTCTTCAATTATGGCAGACCCCCTCTACTATCAGATCCTCCCTGCCCAAACTGCAGGGGGAGCCTGATGTGTCAGATTTTTCTGAGGAAGAATTGTTGCAAGATTCAGATGTTGAGGATGGTACAGTTTTAGAGTCTTCTAGGTCCATTGGGGACCCTTTTGAATGTGATCCTGAACCCTCTGCTGAGGGCCCGATTAGAGCTGTATTGACCACTCTCAACATTCCCTTGGTTCAGGAGGTTCCCTCTGATCCCTCTGATGTTTTTCAGGTGCCTGCAAAGCCCCTTACTTATTTTCCTCCTAACCCAACTCTTGACCGTTTGGTTTCTGACACATGGAAAAATCCAGACAAGTCCTCTTCAGTTTCTAGAAAGTTTGCTAAACTTTATCCCTTTTCTGAAACCAAAATGGCTAAATGGGTTCATCCCCCCCCCCCAAGGTGGACGCATCCATATCTAGACTATCTAAATCTACTGCTTTACCTGTTTCTGATGCTTCTGCACTGCAAGATTGGACTGATAAGAAACTTGATGTTTCCCTCAAGTCTATTTTTGCTTCTATTGGCACTGCTATGCATCCAGCCTTTTCCTGTTGCATGGGTTAACCGGGCTATTGCAGTCTGGACTGAACAGCTCACTACGGTGGTCCGTCAGGATGCGCCTACTTCTGAGAAATTGCGTCGTCTTGCTAATATATCTGAAGCTCAACATTATGTTTCTGCTGCTGCCTTTGATGCCGTCCGCATGATGGCAAGGGCCTCCACTACTTCTGTGGTGGCTAGGCGTGCGCTTTGGCTTAAGATTTGGTCTGCTGACATAGCTTCCAAGAAAGTTTTGCTTTCATTGCCTTTTCAGGGTACTTCCTTGTTTGGATCTGAACTTAAGTAACTAATTAGCGAGGCCACAGGGGGTAACAGTATTCTTCTGCCCTTGGTCTTTAAGAAAAAGTTGTCGTTTAAGCGTAACCGTTCCTTTCAAACTGAGACACGTACTAGGAACCAGGCGGTTCCATCAGCTCCGCGTCCCTCCTCCAAGCCCAAGCAGCAATGGAAGCCCAAGGCCTCATCCAAGCCCAAGATTTCCAAGGCTGCTTCGGCATGACTCACCGAACCCGGATCCGCATCCCACTGTGGGTGGTCGTCTCCGCCTCTTCCGCAGGATTTGGGAGGATTCAGTGTCGGACCCATGGGTTTTACAGGTGGTGTCAGAGGGTTACAAGATCCCTTTCTTTTCTCTTCCCCCTTTTCGCTTTCATCTTTCTCGTTCTCAGGAAGTTGAGAGAAGCCGTCTGTTCGAAGACGCTATTCAGGCTCTTCTGGACAAGGATGTCCTGGAGCCAGTACCTCCTTCAGACAGGGGTTCAGGGTTTTATTCAAACCTCTTTGTGGTGACCAAGAAGGACGGCGGATGCCACCCTATTTTGGATCTGAAAGATCTCAATTCCTTTGTAGTGAAGACTCCCTATCGTCAGGAGTCCCTGCGCACAGTGATCGCTGCCATGTCTCCAGGGGAGTTCCTTGCTTCTCTGGACCTTCAGGATGCATAGTTGCACATCCCAATCCATCTAGAGAGCAGGCAGTATCTGAGGTTTGCCTGCGCCAGAGGTCATTTTCAGTTCTCAGCTCTTCCATTTTGTCTGACAACAGCCCCCCAGGTTTTCCAACAGGTTCTATCCGTCCTCCATCGGGACAGCATCAGAGTGACTCCATACATGGACGACTTGCTTTTGAAAGCATCATCTGCGGACCTTCTTCATTGGCAGGTGCAGACCTGCATTTAAATCCTTACACATCACGGTTGGATTGTGAACCTGGACAAATCGGACCTTGTTCCGTCCCAGCAACTGGTCTTCCTGGGTCTTCTGTTCGATACTCTGTAGTGCATGATGTTTCTACCGGACGAGGTAGCCCATCAAATTGCTCAGAGTCTCAATGATCCTATCCCGCGATCGGATCCCCGTTCCGAAGTTGTCTTCTCTGGTGGAGAAGTTAATTTCCACGATAGAGGCGGTTCCATTTGCCATTGCACACGCCAGGGGACTTCAAAGATTTGTGATACAGACATGCAGGGACCGACCAGATCATCAGAAACTATCGATCTCCCTTCCTCCTCATGTCGAGTTGAACTTGGAGTGGTGGTTGGACCTTTCCAATCTCCTGAAAGGGAGATCCTTCCGGATTCCCTACTGGACCAAGGTCACAACGGCTGTTCTGGGTCGCTTCAGTGATCAGGGGAAGTGGTGCACGGCGGAGTCCCTTCTTCCCATCAACGTTCTGGAACTTCGAGCAATATTCCATGTTCTCCGCCATTGGGAGTCTCATCTGGAGGACTGTCCAGACCGAGTGGAGTCCGACAACGTCACCACAGTGGCTTATATCAACAGACAGGGCGGGACAAGAAATCTCGTCGCCTAATTAGAGGTCAAGGCCATTCTGTCCTGGGCAGAGGTTCATGTTCCTGTCATTTCCGCAATGCACATTCCAGGCATAGACAACGTCATGGCAGACTTCTTCAGTCGACAGCGGAGAGTGGGAACTACATCCGGAGGTGTTTCAACTCCTAACTCAGAAATGGGGGGTACCCCTAGTGGATCTGATGGCAACGAGACACAACAGGAAGGTTCCGGCTTTCTGCTGTCGGTGGAGAGACTCTCTAGCTCTGGCTGCCAACGCAATGTCCATTCCCTGGACATTCTCCCTGGCCTACATTTTCCCTCCCCCTCCAATGTTGTTAAGGGTGTTACAGAAATTGAAAGTGGAACGTTGTCCAGTAATCCTGATCGCTCCGAATTGGCCTTGTCAGTCCTGGTATCCGGAGCTTCTGGCCCTATCAGTGGCGGAACCCTTTCCGATCCCCTCTCATTCAGATCTTCTTCTGCAGGGTTTCCAGTGGAAGGAAGATGTTCATTGACTAAATTTTGACGGCCTGGAGGTTGAATCCTCGATTTTAAGGAAGAAAGGGTTTTCTTCTGCTGTGGTGTCTACTATGCTTAGTGCCAGTAAGCCTGTTTCTTCCAAGATCTATCACCATTTCTGATCGGCATTTGGGTCTTTGTGTGCTGACAGAGATCTGTCTCATGAATTTCATCATCCCACTGTCCTGGCCTTTTTGCAGGACGGTGTGGATAAAGGACTCGGCCTGAGTTCTCTTAAGGTTCAGTCTTCGGCTCTCTGTCTTTTTCCAGGAGTGCATTGTTGTCCTTCCTGACGTCAAGGTTTTCTTCCAGGGCGTTGCTCAGGTGCGTCTTGCCTTTCGGAGTCCGGCTCCTCAGTGTGACCTTAATTTGGTTTTAGGAGTTCTCCAACGTCCTCCCTTTGAGTCTTTGGCTATTATTCTTTTACGTCTCTTGACGTGGAAGATGGCTTTCCTTCTTACGATTGTGTCAGTTTGCCGAGTGGCGGAGTTGCAAGCTCTTTCCTGTAAACCACCTTATCTGATGTTTCATAAGGATAAAGCGGTGCTTCGAACCTCTAAGGAGTTCTTAGCTAAAGTTGTCTCCGAGTTTCACATCAATCAGGAGATTGTGGTGCCCTTTTTCTGCCCTAACCCCTCCTCTGACAAGGAAAGGGATCTCCACTTGTTGGATGCGGTGCGTTGTCTCAAGTTCTATGTCCATCGCACTGAATCTGTCAGGAAGTCCGACGCTCTGAGGGTCCTAGGGCAGGTAGACCTGCATCCAAAGTGACTATTGCGTCATGGATCAAGTCCACTATTCGTAGGGCCTACGAATTGAAGAATAAACATGTCCCCTTTCGGATCACGGCTCATTCCACCAGGTCCATTGGGGCCTCTTGGGCCTATAAGAATCAAGCATCTGCTGATCAGCTGTGCCAGGTGCCACTTGGTCCTCTGTGCACACCTTTTCGAAGCACTACCGTGTGGATGTGCTGGCTTCGGCTGATGCCAGTTTATGGAGGAAGGTCCTGGAGACAGTCTTGCCTGTCTAGGATCTTCTTCTTCTCTGGTTCTTAGTGCTTCCTTACTGTTGAGCCCTGTTGGCTCTAGGTCAGTGTGCTGTGTTACAGTTCCTAGGGTGTTTTTACCCCTGTTTGGTGTCCATTGACATGTGGGAGTTCTTCGGGGCATGCTCACAGGAGTCTTCTTCTCTCCTAATTCTGGTCAGTTGTTCGTGTCTCAAATCATTCTGTAGCTAGCTGGCTAGGATGTAGCTGAGGAGGAAGGGGAGGCTCCACCCCCTGCATACATTTAGAGAAGTGTTCCTGCCTACTTAAAGGGGCGGATCACCTCCCAGAGTTACCAGTAACCTGTATGGACTAAGAGAAAAGGATTTAACAGGTAAGACTAAAATCCTATTATTTCTCCCCATAAAATTTGTATCTACTATTCTGGTGGTTATTCCAATTTCTATTATATTTTTTCCTTGTGGTGTTTGGTATCCATCATATCTCTTTTTAACTTTCCCTGTTTCCTTTCTTTTAATTTCCTCTCTAGGTATCTATATTTGTTCTCACTTTTTTTATCCAATTCTCCAAATTTTTGATTTTCATAATTATTTAATTTATTATTAATTATCTCAATTTCTTTTTCGGGTTTTTTCAAAGCTTCTTCTCTATTTTATTATCATCTTCATTAAATTCTTAGAACACTGTTTCAATTCTCCCTCCCAGTTTTTAGAAAAACTTTCATCTGGGAAAGGAGAAGCTTTGAACAATGTTAATCCTCTTGGTACTAGATCTTTATCTATATACTGTTGTAATAACATACAATCCCACCAATGTTTTAATTCCGAGGATAACATATTTTCAAGCTTGTTAAAACATTTTTTCATTTCAACCTCTTCATTATTATTAGTTGTTTTTAAACTTACATCCAGAAGATATTTCTACATTGGAGAAGCTTTGTATATATTTTTTCCTTTGTGTTCTAACTAATACAGCAGTACACACCATGGTTAAAAGTATTAGGCTGCAGTCTTGTCCACAAAATATAAAAACTACACACACAGATTTGGACTCTGTGCCATATTCCACACAAATAGTGATAAATGGCTCAGACAGTCACAATAAAATAACAGCACCACACAATATAATTTAAACCAAAATACTTATAAGTATTTCCAACACTAGAGTCCACAATATAGAGTGATAATAGTACAGAATACAGAATAATACATTAAGGAAGGGTATAGATTGGTAGGGGACACAGAGTTCTATGAAAAAATGGATAAAGATCCTAGTAAAATATTTTACAGGAAATTGTTAGATTTAATCAATGAAGCATTACAGAATAATATTATAAATAAAGAAGAATATGAATTTATTAACATCAAATTTCATGAACCTGCGTTCCTATACCATAGCCCTAAAATACATAAGTCTGTAAGAGACCCACCGGGAAGACCAATAATAGCTGGGATAAAATCTATCACATCCCATTTGTCACAGTATGTCGACCATTTTCTTCAGAATTATGTTGTGGATCTGCCGAGTTATATTCAGGATTCTCAGCATGTCCTGGAGAGGATGGAAGACATTTATTGGTCTGACCAGTATATTTGGGTCACATTAGATGTTATATCTCTCTATACTAATATAAAACACACTTTGGGATTAGAGGCAATTAAGTATTTTTTGGATAGTGATACTAATAAAACACAAGAACATAAAAAATTTCTACTTGAGAGCACAGAGTTTATGTTGGAATATAATTTTTTGTATATCAGGGTAAATATTATTTACAAAAGAGGAACGACCATGGGTACCAAGTTTGCCCCCCCCATGCCAATCTGTTCATGGGGTATTTTGAAGATCTGTATATCTGGAGCAGCTTGGCATGGAGGGGGAGCTTGGTATACTATGGTCGATTTATCGACAACGTTCTCATTTGGAGGGGAAGCGTCAGCAATTTGGATAAAATGATAAACTCTCTGAATGATAATAAGCTGGGAATAAAAGAGTAATAAATCATCAGCTCAAATAGAATTTTTGGATATTGTTTTAAAAGGCAATAAAGATGGAACTATAGGAAGCAGTGTATATATAGAAAAGATGTAGCAACCAATAGATATTTACCAGCTAATAGTGCTCATTATTAGAAATGGTTACACAACATACCCTTTGGACAGTTCCATCGATTAAAACGGAATTGTAGTGACCCAAAGGATTTTCAGGATAGAAGTAGAGAATTGAAATTAGAATTTCAGGAAAGGGGTTATGAGAAAATTATAAATCAAGCATTTGAGAAAGCAAATAAATTGGATAGGAAAAATATAATAAAGAAAAAAATGAAAAAAGAAAAAGATCCTTCTAAAAAACATAATATAGATATGGTAACCACATTCAATGCACAGAGTTATGAAATAAAAAAAACTTATTGAAAAAAAATTGGAAAATAGTCCTACAGGATCCAAATCTGAAGAAAGATTTGTCTATAAAACCAACAGTAGTATATAAAAGGAATAGAAACTTGAGATCCTACATAGCGCCAAGTAGGCCGAAAGTACCTGGGGAATTTCAAATGTAAAGATAAAAGATGTGCAAACTGCCAATATATGGCAGAAGGCACATCTAATTTACCAACATGGCGGGAGACAATGTATATGACGTGAAACAACACATAGAATGTGGAACTTCTTACGTTGTATACATGATAACCTGTCCATGTGGAGCAAAATATGTAGGAAGAACTATAAAAAATCTGAGGACTAGAGTGGGAGAACATAGGAGAAAAATAGAAAAAGGAGATGAAGATCAAACATTTCGTTAGGTGTCCACTAGGGGGATTAAAGGGATTTTTAGTTATGGGATTAGAGCATGTCCCTAATATACCTAATAGATATAGTATATTATGCCAGAAAGAGGTGTTTTGGATTTACACTTTAGGAACACTAGAAAATGGAGGTTTAAATGAAGATATTGATTTGAGTTTTTTGTGAGTAAATTATATAAAAAAAAAAAAAGTATAACATATATATATATATATATATATATATATATATATATATATATATATATATATATATATATATTATTATTATTAAACACAAAAAAAAAATATTTATATACACATACATAAATTTAAAGAGATAACGAAGATATTGGACTACTTTAATATATAAATATAATATAGTTTAAGAACAAAACATTGAATGAGTTTACCATGTCAATGATAAATAAAATAAATATTTAAAATAATTAAATAAAAAATAAAATTTTTATGTGATGTAGAGATATACATATGGGCATGTAATAATATACATGAACATATGTAGATGATATTCAGGCTCATATATTAAACTATTAGGAAATTTAGGAAAATGGCTATATATAATATATAAAGTAATCCATATGTGTTTTTTTAATTTTGGATATTAGATTATATTGGAGTTTATTAAATGAGGTTTTCAATGTGTTTTTTGGATTTTGGATATTAGATTATATTGGAGTTTATTAAATGAGGTTTTCAAAAGTGTACTGTTGGAATGTAAGATGTTAACCAAGCTGAGAGCCGAATGGTTTTATAGTGTATTTGATATATCTTTGTGTATAAATTTAGTGAACATAAGTATATATCAAATTAGGGAAGATGTTTGGATTTGTAAATATGTAGTAAGAACTCTGGAGCGTGGATTGGTGTGGTGTGGATAGGGTGGCATGCTTGGAGGTGACATTGTGACCTTAGGCATGCCAGACGAAACATAGTGATGATTGGGGAAATGAGATGGACTGGAGTTGTGACGTAGCGTTCCATCTTTGGAGCGCGGCGTCACTGCCTCAGTCCATATGCTATTCCTTGGAGTAGATAGAGAGGTGGAGGGAAGTAGCGGTTTGTGGATGGCAGAGCATGCGCGGTGACAACGTTGCAACGTCGAGGCCGGAAGTTAAACATGCTCAGCTAGACATCGCGAGATTTTAACATTGAAAAGAAACTGACCCAGGATGTGACGTTGTGTTCCAGAGATGGAACACACAACGCCATTGCCTGGGGTGAAAGAAAGGAAGAGAGAGTGTGGTTGGAAAAGAAAGAAGGCTCGTGGGAATTGGAGGCATTAACACACCAACGGTACACCTAAAAGTAAGAAGATTGTGTAAGAATAATGATGCTAAGTTGCTCTTGATTCATTACGAAACGCGTTGAGCGTTTTTTAGCTATATGCATATATTTTTTGAGATCACTATTATAGTGAAAAGAAAATAAATTTGTGGTGTTTATTTATATTTCTCTGTCGTCCAATACAGGTTACTTGTAACTCTGGGAGGCGATCTGCCCCTTTAAGTAGGTAGGAACATTTCTCTAAATGTATGTAGGGGGTGGAGTCTCCCCTCAGCTGCATCCCAGTCAGCTAACTCCAGAATGATTTGTTCCTGGGTGTGAACACACCAGGTGGAGAACTTCTCTCATTAGTTTTAGTTTCTTTATTATTTTTCTGTCAGATATGGAATACCACCATTAGGCGGGTTACCATGACTGACAAATGCCCTCTCCAAAGTTTCTAGCTCCGTGTCCAGGGCCTTTTGGTAGACCTTAAGCCCTGATGGGGGAATATCTTGGTTTCAAGTGCTTCCCCGGGGACTACCCACTGAGGTAATCCTCTCTTTACATGGTGACCTGAAGACAGAAGATCTGTAGGAAAGGTGAGCCACCCTTTGGGTGCTGAAGGTCCACTAGTCCCACAGTGTTCCTTCATTGGGCTTGTATTTGGGAGTTCTCATTGCGCACTCCAGCACTCATTGGGTGTTTATGTGTGTGTGTGTATGTATGTGTGTGTGTATGTGTATATATATGTATATATATATATATATATATATATATATATATATATATATATATATATATATATATATATATATATATATATATATATAAATAGTTGTGTATGTCTGTGAGTTTTGGAGCAGTCTGTATGGCATTTTCACCCTTTGTCTGCTGGTTTGACTAGTTTATTGGGGGTTTTGTTACACTTACTTTATGGGTTAGTGTTTTCTCATGATGTACATGTGTTTCCTATGTATTTTTAATCTTTTTATTGCTGAGGTTAATTTTCTCAAAACTTATGTACCGCACCTTTAAGGCGTGCTTTTACCGCATAGGCGCCATTGCTCCTTTACTCTCTATGGGCTTACACTGTGTGGGACGTAATTCTGGAACCACTTCACATAGCGACTTCAGAGTGGGCTCATTTTGTTTGTCTACCCTTGCTCTTTCATCCGGTTTCATGTTAAAGTGTGTTGGGGGTCTTGGGGGGGCTTAGAGCAAGGGTAGACAACCAAAGCAGTACCCAAAGCCCCCCAACACACTTGAACTACAAACCGGATGATAGAGCAAAGGTAGACAACCAAAGCAGTGCCCGATCATCCGGTTTGTAGTTCAAGTGTGTTGGGGGGCTTCGGGTACTGCGTTGGGGTACTTTTTGGGAAAAACTACATTTCCCATGAGCGCTCGTTTCGCGCGTCTTTTCCTATTGGCTCCCATCGTGGAAGCCATTTTGTGAGCTTTCCTCAGCGAGTATCCTACGCAGGGACCGGACTCTCCCTCTCTCCTCCATTGATTAACCCTTAGCTTGCCAGATAAGTTTACATTTAACATTTCTGGGGTGAATATTTAATCTCTCACACTTAAATTGGGTGATTTCTTGTCAGTGAGTTATTTTGACACTGTGAGTATGTCTATACCGCTGGAGCTTGGGAATAGACCTAAGACTAAGGAGGCTGGGGTATCAGTATCCCCCATTGCATATTGCTCCTCCCGTCACTCAGGGCTGCCTAGGGAATTCTCTGGTCATTTATGCCCAGCATGCTCAGAAGGTCCTGACAGCAACCCAGGGCCTTCCAGTCATGTTATTGAGCCAGCTTGGGTACAAGAGTTTAAGGCTGCAACTAGGGACCTGAGGTCCACTCTTCAACTCTTTCCCTCTCAGGTACAGGGGGCACTGCAGTTATGGCAGGCCCCCTCTACTATCAGGACGTCCCTGCCTAAACCACAGGGAGCACCTAATGTGTCTGATCTTCTGAGGAAGAATTGTTGCAGGATTCTGATTTTGAGGATGGTACAGTTATTGAGTCTTCCAGGTCTGTTGGGGACCCTTTCGAATGTGACCCTGAACTCTCTGTTGAGGGTTTAATTAGAGCTGTACTGACCACTCTCAACCTTCCTTTGAGTCAAGAGGTTCCCTCTGACCCAACTGATGTTTTTCAGAAACCGGCTAAAGCTGTTACTTGTTTCCCTCCTAACCCTACTCTTGATCGTTTGGTTTCTGATGCTTGGAAAAATTATGACAAGTCCTCTTCAGTCTCAAAAAAGTTTGCTAAACTTTACCCCTTTTCTGAGGCTGAACTGGCTAAATGGGTTCATCCCCCTAAGGTGGATGCGCCTGTATCTAGACTGTCTAAATCTAATTCTTTGCCTGTGTCCGATGCTTCTGCTTTACAGGATTGGACTGACAAAAAGCAAGAGGTTTGCCTCAAGTCTATTTTTGCCTCTATTGGCACTGCTATGCGTCCGGCCTTTGCTGTGGCGTGGGTTAACCGGGCCATCGCGGTCTGGACTGAGCAACTCACCACAGCGGTCCGTCAGGACGCGCCTACTTCGGAGAAGCTATGTCTCCTTGCTAATATCTCTGAGGCTCAGAACTATGTTTCTGACGCTGCCTTTGATGCTGTCCGCATGATGACAAGGGCCTCCACCTCTGTGGTGGCCAGGTGTGCTCTTTGGCTTAAGATTTGGTCTGCTGACACTGCGTCCAAGAAAGTTTTGCTTTCTTTGCCTTTCCAGGGTACTTCCTTGTTTGGTTCTGAGCTCAAGGAACTAATTAGCGAGGCGACTGGGGGTAAGCGTACTCTTCCGCCCTTGGTCTTTAAGAAAAAAGTTACCGGCTAAACGCAACCGGTCCTTTCATTCCTTTCAAATTGAGACACGTACTATGAACCAGGCGGTTCCATCTACTCTGAGCTCCTCCTCCAAGCCCAAGCAGTCCTGGAAGCTCAAGGTCGCGTCCAAGCCCAAGACTGCTTCGACATGACTCGCCGAACCCAGGTCCGCATCCCGCTGTGGGTGGGCGTCTCCACCTCTTTCGTGGGATTTGGGAGAATTCTGTGACGGACCCATGGGTGTTACAGGTTGTGTCGTAGGGATACAAGATCCCTTTCTTTTCTTCTCTGTTTCGATTTCATCTCACTCGTTCTCCTCAGGATGCCAAGAGATGTCGTCTGTTCGACGCTATTCAGGCTCTTTTGGACAAGGACGTCCTGGAGCCGGTGCCTCCTTTGGACAAAGGTTCCGGATTTTATTCCAACCTTTTTGTGGTGACCAAAAAGGACGGCGGAGGTCGTCCTGTTTTGGACCTCAAGGATCTCAACTCTTTTGTGGTGAAGACTCACTATCGACAGGAGTCTCTGCGCACTGTCATCGCTGCCATGTCTCCGGGGGAGTTTCTTGCCTCCCTGGATCTTCAGGATGCATATCTTCACATCCCTATTCATCTAGAGAGCAGGCAGTATCTGAGGTTTGCCTGCGCCAGAGGTCATTTTCAGTTTTCAGCTCTTACATTTGGTCTGACAATGGCTCCCCAGGTTTTCCAGCGGGTTCTGGGAGCGTTAATCTCCGTCCTCCATCGGGATGGGATCAGAGTGACTCCGTACATGGACAATCTGCTTTTGAAGGCTGCGTCTGCGGACCTTCTCCATCAGCAGGTCCAGACCTGCATTCAAGTCCTCACTCATCACGGGTGGATTGTGAACTTGGACAAGTCGGACTTGGTTCCGTCCCAGCACCTCATTTTCCTGGGTCTTCTGTTCGACACTCAGTGGTGCATGGTGTTTCTGCCGGAGGAGGTAACTCATCAGATTGCTCAACGGGTCTCCAAAATCCTGGCCCACGATCGGATTCCAGTGCCAAAGTTGTCCTCTCTGGTGGGGAAGTTCATCTCTACTATAGAGGCGGTGCCATTTGCCATGGCACACACCAGGGAACTTCAAAGGTTTGTGATCCAGACGTGCAGGGACCGGCCGGATCATCTGAAGCTGTCAATATCTCTTCCTCCTCATGTCGAGTTGAGCTTGGAGTGGTGGTTGGACCTTTCCCATACCCTGAAGGGGAGATCCTTCCGGATCCCCTACTGGACCAAGGTCACGACGGACGTCAGCCTGTCGGGTTGGGGTGCTGTCTTGGGTTGCATCAGGGGAAGTGGTCCTTGGAGGAGTCTCTTCTTCCCATCAACATTCTGGAACTTCGAGCGATTTTTAATGCTCTGCGCCATTGGGAATCTCAGCTGGAGGGCTGTCCGGTCAAAGTGGAATCCGACAACGCCACCGCCGTGGCTTACATCAACAGGCAGGGCGGAACAAGAAGTCTCGCCGCTTGGTTAGCGGTCAATGCCATTCTGTCCTGGGCGAAGGTTCATGTTCCAGTAATTTCTGCGGTGCACATTCCAGGCGTATACAACGTCATGGCAGACTTCCTCAGTCGTCATACAGTCAACAGCGGATAGTGGGAGCTCCATCCAGAGGTGTTTCAGCTCCTAACTCAGAAGTAGGGAGTACCCCTAGTGGATCTGATGGCAACCAGGCACAACAGGAAGGTTCCAATGTTCTGATCCCGGTGGAGAGGCTTGCTGGCCTTGGCTGTCGACGCCATGTCCATTCCCTGGGCGTTCTTCCTGGCTTACATCTTTCCTCCCCTTCCAATGTTGATAAGGGTGATTCAGAAGTTGAAAGTGGAGCGTTGTCCAGTCATCCTGATCTCTTCGAATTGGCCTCGTCAGTCCTGGTATCCGGACCTTCTGGCCCTGTCTGTAGTGTAGCCCTTTCTGCTTCCCTCTCGTCCGGATCTTCTGCTGCAAGGTTATCTGTGGAAGGAGGATGTTCATCATCTCAATTTGATGGCCTGGAGGTTGAATCCTCGATTTTAAGAAAGAAAGGGTTTTCTTCTGCTGTGGTGTCTACTATGCTGAGTGTTCATAAGCCTGTTTCTTCCAAGATCTATCACTGTGTCTGGTCGACATTTGTGCCTTGGTGTGCTGACAGGGATCTGTCTCATGACTTTCATTTTCCCACTGTCCTAGCCTTTTTGCAGGATGGTGTGGATAAGGGACTCCGTCTGAGTTCTCTTAAGGTTCAGACTTTGGCGCTTTCTGTCTTCTTCCAGGAGCGCATCGCTGTTCTTCCTGATGTCAAGGTTTTCTTCCAAGGCGTTGCTCATGTGCGTCCTGCCTTTCGGAGTCCGGCTCCTCAGTGGGACCTCAATTTGGTTTTGGAAGTTCTCCAGCATCCTCCCTTTGAGTCCTTGGCTACTGTGCCTCTACGTCTTTTGACGTGGAAGATGGCTTTCCTTCTTTCTTGTAAACCACCTTATTTGGCCTTTCATAAGGATAAGGCTGTGCTTCGCACTTCTAAGGAGTTCTTACCTAAAGTTGTCTCCGAGTTTCACATCAATCAGGAGATTGTGGTGCCCTCTTTCTGCCCTAACCCCTCCTCTGACAAGGAAAGGGACCTTCACTTGTTGGATGTGGTGCGTTGTCTCAAGTTCTATGTTCATCACACTGAATGTATTTGGAAGTCTGACGCTCTGTTCTTCATTCCTGAGGGTCCTAGGGCAGGGAGCCCGGCATCCAAAGTGACTATTGCGTCATGGATTAAGTCCACTATTCGTAAGGCTTACGAATTACGGAATAAGCATGTTCCCTTTCGGGTCACAGCTCATTCCACCAGATCTATCGGGGCCTCTTGGGCCTATAAGAATCAAGCGTCTGCTGATCAGTTGTGCAGGGCGGCCACTTGGTCCTCTGTGCACACCTTTTCGAAGCACTACCGTGTGGATGTGCTGTCCTCGGCTGATGCCGGCTTTGGGAGGAAGGTCCTGGAGGCAGTTTTGCCAGTCTAGGATCTCCTTCTTCTGTGGTTCTCAGTGCTTCCTTACTGTTGAGCCTTGTTGGCTCTAGTTCCGTGTGCTGTGTAACAGTTCCTGGGGTCTGTTTTTACCCCTAGTTGGTGTACGTTGACACTTCTGTTTTGTTGGGATCTCTGACCGGTAGGTTCATAGAGGTCCTGGTAACTTTGGGGGCCTTGCGCCTGTCCTTGCCTTCTTCCCGCCTCTGGTAAACTCAATGGTTGGACATTCCAGAGTTAACAGTAACCTGTATTGGACGACAGAGAAAAGAGGATTTTAGTCTTATTTGTTAAATCCTTTTCTCTTAGTCCATACAGGTTACTGGTCTCCCACCCTGTCAAGAGACCATGCTTGGCTCTCCTGTGGCAATACGTAGGAGTCCTTCGGGGCATGCTCACAGGAGTCTTTCTCTCTCCTATTTCTGGTCAGTTTTTAGTGTCTCAAATCTTTCTGGAGTTAGCTGACTGGGATGCAGCTGAGGGGAGAGGGGAGGCTCCACCCCCTGCATACATTTAGAGAAATGTTCCTGCCTACTTAAAGGTGCAGATCGCCTCCCAGAATTACCAGTAACCTGTATGGACTAAGAGAAAAGGATTTAACAGGTAAGACTAAAATCCTCTTATCACCTTGAACGGCTTTTTTTTTTTTTTTTTTTTTTTTTTTTTTTTTTTTACCTTGAATCTCTACTGAAAGTATAGCTCCTGTTTGGGTAGTGTAGGCTTCTGGGGGGAGTTTGGTGTACTCCCTGCAGGCCTCTGTAGCCCTATATTGGAGAGATCTACGCCTGGGCAAGTGCTTGGTGTTCATCTGGAGTTAACCGTCCTGGGGTTTATACCAGGAGAGCTTGAAAACTTAGAGGCAGTATTGGAAGCCTCAGAAAAGTGTGAGTACATTTCTAAAGAGCACGTGGTGAAGGTGATGGCATTTGTGAAAAGATACTACACTTAGAGGATCTGGCGCTGTTGTTTTTTCTTCTTTTTTCTATTTAATAAGGGGTAAATTAGATCCCAAACGATTTTCCCATTTGTTCCCATAAATTCGGGGCAACAAGGAGGATCAAGTTGGCTGTCCTTGCCATTATAAATTCTAAAAGCCTGGGTGTAGCCTGTGGCATTTTCACAAAATGTATAAAATTTAACAGCAAACTTGAAATGCTTGGAGGGGATGTATTGCTTGAACCCTAGCCTGCCTTTATATTTCATTAGGGATTCATCTACAGCAATTTCTTTTTGGGGCATATATACTTGGGCAAACTTTTTCTGTAAATGGTTTATTAGGGGACACATTTTGTACAGTCTATCATACTGGGGGTGTTCCTTTGAGAGGCACAGGGTATTATCACTAAAATGCATAAAGTGCAAAATTACTTCAAATCTGGACCTGGTCATTGTCTTGGGGAATATAGGGGTATCACATATGGGGTTTTTGCTCCAGTTGGATCAGATACTTGGATTTTTTATTATCCCCATTGCCATTATTAAGGCCCAGAATTGCTTAAATTCTGTGATGTCTGTGGGTTTCCATACTACTTGCTTAACAACGAAAGCTGTAGGGTTGGCAGCAATATATTGGGCTGCATACAAATTGGTTTGGGACACAATTTCCCCCAAAATGTTTTTCCCCCAAAAACAAATCAAAAAATTATCATGGGTAAATCCTTCCATATCAATTTGAATTCCTGGGTTGCCTGTGAATTCTGGGATTTGTAGGCATAAATTGGTTGGTGATACCCATTCATTAGGATCAGGAGTGGCAGGTCTTTGGACAGGTCTTTTGGCAGTTGCCAGGGCAGCTCTTGGGGCATTACATCTTTTCTTTACAGAAGGCCCAGCGTCATCACTAGAGCTGCCCTCACTCTCTGAAAACTGCGTTATATCAAAGTGTGATGCAGTGTCTGTGGCTTCTGAGTCAGACGCCAAAAAGGCATATGCCTCTTCTACACTGTACCTCCGCTGCATTTTGTACACTTACTCTAAAAAAAAATTTTTTTTTCTTCTTAAGCTACCTGTAAACCTAAATCTAACCCTAAACCTTAGCCTAACCTACAGTGCCTTGCAAAAGTATTCACCCCTTTGCATTTTTCCTATTTTGTTGCATTACAACCTGGAATTAAAATGAGATTGGAGTATCTGTTCATAGGACCACTTTAAGCCATACACTCCACAGAGCTGGGCTTCACAGAAGAGTGGCCAGAAGAGAGCCATTGCTTTAAGAAAAAAATAAGCAAACATGTTTGCTGTTCGCCAAAAGGCTTGTGGGAGACTTCCCAAACATGGAAGAAGGTAATCTGGTCAGATGAGACTGAAAATGTAGCTTTTTGGCCATAAAGGAAAACTCTGTCTGGTGCAAACCTAACACTTCTCATCACCCCGAGAACACAATCCCCATAGTGAAGCATGGTGGTGGCAGCATCATGCTGTGGGGATGCTTTTCATCTGCAGGGACTGGAAAACTGTTCAGAATTGAAGGAATGATGGATGGAGCTAAATACAGGGAAATTCTTGAGGGAAACCAGTTTCAGTCTTCCAGAGATTTGAGACTAGGACGGAGGTTCACCTTCCAGCAGGACAATGACCCTAAGCATACTGCTAAAGCAACACTTGAGTGGTTTAAGGGGAAACTTTTAAATGTCTTGGAATTGCCTAGTCAAAGAGAATTTGTGGTATGACTTAAAGAATGCTGTACACTAGCTGAACTCATCCAACTTGAAGGAGCTGGAGCAGTTTTGCCTTGAAGAATGGGCAAAAATCCCAGTGGCTAGATGTGCCAAGCTTATAGAGACGTTCCCCAAGAGACTTGCATCTGTAATTGCTGCAAAAGGTGGCTCTACAAAGTATTGACTTTGGGTGGGTGAATAGTTATGCACACTCAATTTTTCTGTGGTTTTTTTTTTTGTTGTTTTTGTTTTTTTTGTCTTATTTCTTGTTTGTTTCATGATAAAAGCTGTTTTGCATCTTCAAAGTGTTAGGCATGTTGTGTAAATCAGATGATACAAACCACCAAAATGTAATTTTAATTCCAGGTTGTAATGCAACAAAATAGGAAAAATCCCAAGTGGGGTGAATACTTTTGCAAGGCACTGTACGTATACCCTGAACTAACACTAAACCTTTCCCTAACACACGTCTACACTAAACCTACCTATCTAAACTATGGAAAATAATCAAATTTTATAAAAAAAAAATAAATAAAAAATGTAAAAAAAAAAAAAAAAATACAAGGGGGATGTACCACAGATCAGCAAACTCTGGTCTGCAGCAAACTGATAACTACTAGAGTGATCAGATGGGGGGGGGGACTGTATTGATCACTGCAGAACAGTAATCAAAGGGTTAATTTTGTCTTTTTACAGGAATGCTGGAACACTATCTGGGACGCTGGAACACAATTTCTCTCTGTCTCTCTCCACCTCAGCAGTGTGCAAGATGGAGGGAGGCAGAGAGATGTGACAGGGACAGTATTTACAAATACTGTCCCTGTAATTTGGCTTTTGCAACATGTGATTCGCTCATCAAGAGAATCGCATGTTGCAACAATGTTTCTACTGGCTGTTACTAAGTGCCCCGGTACTGGGGCATTTAGTAACAATCAGCCCGCGCTCTCCCATTGCTCCGCGCGGCTGCGATGGGAGAGTTTAACCCATTATGTGCCGGGACCGCCATGGGTCCTTGGAGCAAATCTACCCATGACGGTCCTGGTGCATCATGGGTCGTTAATGGGTGAAGGTGCCACCTATATTAACCCTTTGAGCGCCTGGGGGCTACCCCTCCAGCACTCAAAGGGTTAACGGGAGTGGGTTTTTTGTTTTACTCAATGAGCATTAATGGATGGATAAATTATTTATATATAATTTTTATTTATTTTTATTTTTTTTAAACAGCAAGAAAGAAGACAGAAGAGAAGAAGAAGAAGGCCACGACCCAGCTGGACATCTGGATTACTGGTAAGTTTTCCAATATATACCGGAGGTTTTCACTACGTGCTTGGGACTCTGCTCCTACCTTTTCATGGCACAAATGGGACTCTGCTCCTACCATTTCATGGCGCATGATTTGTGCCATGAAAAGTGTGGTCCTAAACATGTGGTGAAACCACCACATGAAATAGGATTGCAAAGTCGACTATTTTTATGTGATATCCAATGGGTGATAATTCTGCACCTGTTGGACATTTTTGCGCAGTTTTTGTTGTTGACAGCACAGTTTACACAATTCAGTTTTTAAAATACCGCTGCTAATAGAATCTAGCCCATCGTAGTCTAATAAAATCCTATCCTAAGATATAATAAATATAATGGCAGATTTGTTTAATGATATTCTGACTAAAGCTACCCTGCCAATTTATCACGTACTATTCTTTTTCCAAAGCCAAGTAAGGACCCAGAGCTCAGGGGCTCAATACTGTTAGCCCCGATATTTTTAAAACAGGTGGTAATGGTTTTGACAGCCCGTTTTACTATTCTATAAACTGTGCTGTCAACACCAAAAACCGTGCAAAAATATCCAACAGGTGCTATATGTTCACCTATATTAATTAAAAATAGTCGCATTTGCTATCCTTTTCCATGTTGTGGCTTCACCACATGTTTAGGATGTACTTTTCATGGCGCAGATTCTGCACCATGAGAAGGAAGGCGCAGAGCCCAAAACAGGCGGTCAAAACCACCGGTATGTGTTGGAAGACTGGTGACCAACACATACTTGTGGTTGAAACAAACAAAAAGATCAACCCTATGAGTGTCTGTAGGGTATGCAACGCATTATACAGCATTGTATACCTCACTGACACTCATAGGGTTAATCTAGGACCAGTTTCACACATGACAATTAAACCCGTACCAGTAATCCTGATGCCAAAAAACAAAAAGGGGGAGAACATCTCTCACTATCATTTGACCACATAAAAAGATAAAAAAATAATTGGAAGCACTCACATTTATTTCACGCTGCTAGATAAATATAAGCAGCAAATAAGCCAGTGGAGGATATTTTCACTACCTCCACACAGATATCCCGGGCAGCTCGCTCGATCACTCCAAAAGAACTTCAAGTCACCCACGTGCTGGAGAAACAAACAAATATATACACACAGGAGGAGAGCTCTTCACAACATATGGGATCTCTTTAAATCTTTTATACATCCATATAACTTACTTAGAGTTGTCTCACCGGTCTGTTTATTATCCAGAACCGTTGTCAGCGCTAGCGGGGGATATCTATCACGGTGCCCGTGATTGCTCTACTTTTGTGTCTATCGCCAGTAGGGGCTCTCTATTGGCTGGCTGCCTTCAGCCCGCCCTGTATTGCCTATTTAAACATAGCCTGGGCACCCTTTGGTTGCCCTTTTGTGTTGTCGCTATGCTGCTTGAGCCTACACATTGTTCCTGAGCATCTTGGGCCTCTGCTGTGTTCCTGCGACCTGTATTCGTCTTGTTCCAGTGTTACCTGACTGTAGTTCCTGCTTCCGTCTGATCCGGTTGAGCCATCGCTTCCTGCTGCCAGTCGCCGCCGCTGTTCCTGATTCCAGTTGATCATCTGTATGCTGGTTCCTGCCTCCATCTGCTGGTTCCTGTCCAGTTCGCCTACAGTCATCTGACGTTCCTGAGTCGCCTCTGCGACATTTCTATCTTGCCGGTTATTCAGTAAGCGGGTACTGGTTACTTGACAGCCGCCCGGTTGCCTCTTACTATCCATTAGCGTTCCACGTACAGGGTACTGGTTCGCTCCACTAGCCACCCGGCTGTATTGCAGGATCATTAGCGTTCCGCGTACAAGGTACTGGTTCGCTCCTCTAGCCACCCGGCTGTATTGCAGGATCATTTGCGTTCCACGTACAAGGTACTGGTTTGTTTCTCTAGCCACCCAGCCGTATTGCAGGATCACTAAGCGTTCCATGTACTGGATACTGGTTCACTCCATTAGCCACCCGGCTGTACTGCAGGTTGTTAGCGTTACACGTACAGGGTACTGGTTCGCTCCTCTAGCCACCCGGCTGTATTCTCGCATTGTTAGCGTTCCACGTACAGGGTACTGGTTCGCTCCTCTAGCCACCCGGCTGTATTGCAGGTTCATTGCGTTCCACGTACAGGGTACTGGTTCGCTCCTCTAGCCACTCGGCTGTATTCTCGCATTGTTGGCGTTCCACGTACAGGGTACTGGTTCGCTCCTCTAGCCACCCGGCTGTATTGCAGATTCATTGCGTTCCACGTACAGGGTATTGGTTCGCTCCTCTAGCCACCCGGCTGTATTCTCGCATTGTTAGCGTTCCACGTACTGGGTACTGGTTCGCTCCATGAGCCATCCGGCTATATTTTAAACTGTCCAGCGTTCCACGTACTGGGTACCGGTTCGCTCCATTCTTCTGATTGCTATTTCAGAGTTATTGCTTTCCATGAGTAAGGGCACTGGTTGCTCACATCCATCTTCTGTCTCTATTGCTAGGCTTACTGCCTTCCCATACGCTGGTCCGAGGGTTTTGCCTGTCATTTGCTGGTGGCCCACTTAGTCTGACTTAGCCTCTGTGTCATTGTAGTGACTGTCCATCCACCTTCCAGTCACTGAGGCTTGTGGGTGCCGTTATCCCCTGTCAATTGGCTGCCTTGCCTGGTATATGGTAAGGCCGGTAGAACATGTCCTGTTTCCTTGGGTTGCCTTACCTGGTATTGGCAAGGCCGGTAGAGCCTCACCTCACGAGTTCCTATTCCCTGGCTGCCTTGCCCGGTATATTGCCAAGGCCGGTAGAGCCTACACTGCTATTGTTAATATTGTACTCCTGTCTAATAAAGTTATATGTGTGTACGTGTATGATACCCTACGGGGTTGCCTTAACTTTTCAAGTAAAGTTGTGTTTTTACCTAACTCTGCGTCTGAGTCTTAACAAACCGTGACAATATCTCCCAGTCCCCCCCGCAACAGGACACAAATGCTTCCATGAGCACACAAGGACTGGATACCGTAGACCGAAATAAAATCAAATGGTTCCTTTAATATAAAAACACATCTAATAAAACATAACAAATCGTTATCCTAACATGTTTCGTAACCCACTGGTTACTTCATCAGAGAAATCTATAGGTCTAATATCGTAGCAGGGTTTAAATACCTTTCCACTTATCCGACCGTTAGATTGATCTGTTCCATTCAAACATCATATGAATTTAAAAGGCATCCAATCCTAAAACATCAAACATGTTCACATCCGTCTTCCATCCATTACTTCTGTTACAATGTATCTATCTTCCAAATGTGAAAGAGTTGCCTATTGGTCTTCTTAGATCATATGTCCTTCCCTGGGCTAATACCTCATTTAACCCATCTCACACCGATCTCTACCATAAAAAAACCCAAAAAACTATGAAAAAAATCTAATACCATAATAGCGGGGATCCCCAAAATGAGGGCAAAAAATATCCCCAACATATCAATCTACAAATTATTAACCCTACACATACTTCCAAAAACCGCTTCTACACAAAATGACCTAATTACCTAACAACACTTGTGATTCTCAAATCATACACCCCTCTCTAAAGATTGTTACTTCTTAGAAACTATATATACTGCCTCCATACATGTGACTGATAACATATAACCAAAATATAAACGCAACTGGAGGCATATAACACGTGCATAAATATATCGGCTATTTGAAAAAAATAAAGATATCAATTTTTCTATAAACATAAACTCATAAGTGTATCTAAATGGAGTGCTTAAAAAATGTTTATTTCACTGTCGTCCAATACAGGTCACTGGTACTCTGGGAGGCGATCCGCCCCTTTAATAGGCAGGAAAAATTATGCAAATGACTGCAGTGGGTGGAGCCTCCCCTCCTACTTAAGCTGCCTTCAGGCCAGAGCCACTAGATTGATTTGTTCCTGTGTGCTGTGCACACCAGGTGGAGAACATCTTTGCAATTCATCTTAGTGTTTTGTTATTTTTACTCAAATATGGAATACCACCATTAGGAGGGTGACCATGGCTGTGAATTGCCCTCCTTAAAGTGGCTGGTGCAGCTTCCAGAGATTTTCTGTGGACCTTATACCCTGAAGAGGGAACAGCTTGAGTCAAGCAGCTTCCCTGCTGAGGAATTTACCTCTGGTCTATTCCCACTTTATCATGGTCACCTGAAGACAGAAGTCCTGCAGAAAGGTGAGCCACCCCTTGAGTGCTGAAGGTCCACTTGTCCCCACAGTGTCCCTTTGATGGGCTTGTATTTGGGAGTTTGCATTGCACTCCAGCACTCATAGGGTGTTTTATTTGCATTTATTATGTTTATGCAATTTCTGTGGTATTCTCTGGGTTTTGGAGCTTTGGGTACAGTTTTACTTATGTTTCTCATGTATTGGGTAACTGTTTTGCACTTTTTAATGTTCAGTGGGACTTTATTAAAATTTAGTGTTCCGCGCCTTTAAGCGCGTCTTTTCCCGCTTAGACGCCATTGCTCCTTTACTCTCTATGGGATTTCACAGTGTGGGACATATCTCTGCAACCGCTTGTCACAGCAACTTCAGAGATGGCTCATTTTTCTTCTAAGCTCCTGCTCTATCATCCGGTGTATGTTTTCATGGTGTGGGGAGTTCAGGGGAGCTTCGGGCACTGTTTGGGGTACTTCTGAGAGAAAACTACATTTCCCATGAGCGCCCGGTTCGCGCTCGTTTCTGATTGGCTGACCTGACGGCCACCATTTTGTGGTGTTCTTTCTCAGCGAGTATACTACGCAGGGACCGAGCCTTCTCTCCTCTCAGCAGATTAACCCTTCGCTGGCCAGATAAGTCCGTTTTTAGGCATTTCTGGGGTGAAACTTTAATCTTTCACACTTTTACTGGGTGATATTGTTTAGTGGTGTATATTGACGCTGTGAGCATGTCTACTCCACTGGAGCCAGGGGCTAGACCCAAGACTAAAGAGGCTGGGGTGTCTGTTCCCCCCATTGCGCTTTGCTCCTCTTGTCACTCTGGGCTGCCTAGAGATTGTTCTGGTGATTTATGCCCTAAATGCACTGATTGTCGTGATAGCAACCCTGGGCTTCCCAGCCATGCTATTGAGCCAACTTGGGTGAAAGAGTTTAAAGCTGCCACTAGGGATCTCAGATCCACACTCCAACTCTTTCCCTCTCAGGTACAGGGGGCTCTCCAGGTTTGGCAGGCCCCCTCCACTATCAGGACTTCCCTGCCTAAGCCACAGGGAGCTCCTGATGTGTCTGATTCTTCTGAGGAAGAACTATTACAGGATTCTGATGCTGAGGAAGGCACTGTTATTGAGTCTACCAGGTCCATTGGGGACCCTTATGAATGTGACCCTGAGGTTTCGGCTGAGGGTCTGATTAGAGCTGTGATAACTACGCTCAGCCTTCCTCTGACTCAGGAATCTACTCATGATCCAACTGACGTTTTCCAAAAACCATCTAAGGCGGTTGTATGTTTTCCAACTAACCCTACCCTTGCCCGTCTAGTCTCTGAGGCGTGGAGGAATCCTGACAAATCCTCCTCTGTGTCTAAAAAGTTTGCCAAACTTTACCCTTTTCCTGAGACTGAACTGGCAAAATGGGTTCATCCTCCCAAGGTGGATGCTCCTGTTTCCAGGCTGTCCAAATCTACTGCTTTAGCTGTCTCTGATGCCTCTGCCCTGCTGGATTGGACGGACAAAAAGCTAGAACTTTCTCTTAAGTCTATTTTTGCCTCCATTGGCACTGCCATGCGTCCAACCTTTGCAGTGGCGTGGGTTAATAGAGCTATTGCGGCCTGGACTGAACGACTGACTGAGGCAGTCCGCCAGGATGCACCGGTATCTGAGCAGTTGCAACTACTTGCTAACATTACTGAAGCATAAAATTATGTTGCTGATGCTGCCTTTGATGCTGTGCGCATGATGGCGAGGGCCTCCACTTCTTCTGTGGTGGCCAGACGTGCCCTTTGGCTGAAAATTTGGTCTGCTGATACAGCCTCTAAGAAAGCCTTGCTTTCCTTAACCTTTCAGGGGAACTT
Organism: Rhinophrynus dorsalis; assembly: GCA_037306005.1. Lineage (NCBI taxonomy): Eukaryota > Metazoa > Chordata > Amphibia > Anura > Rhinophrynidae > Rhinophrynus > Rhinophrynus dorsalis. The sequence goes on from CM074719.1 coordinate 239,811,966, forward strand.
GCTATTTGGTTCTGAACTTAAGGAAATGATCAGCGAGGCTACTGGTGGTAAAAGTACTCTTCTACCCTCAGTCTTCAAGAAGAAGTTTCCAGCCAAACGCAATCGGTCCTTTCGTTCCTTTCAGACTGAGACACGCTCCACGTCCCAGACGGGTCCATCCTCTGCGCGCTCCTCCTCCAAGCCCAAGCAGTCCTGGAAGCCCAAAGTTGCCCCCAAGGCCAAAACCTCCAAGACTGCTTCGGCATGACTCACCGAACCCGGGTCCGCATCCGGCAGTGGGTGGACGTCTCCTCATCTTTCGCCGGACTTGGGAGGAGTCAGTGGCGGACCCATGGGTCATTCAGGTGGTATCAGAGGGATACAGGATCCCTTTCTCTTCCCTTCCTCCTTTTTGGTTCCATTTTACTCGTCCTTCTCAGGAACCTACAAAAAGACGTCTGTTCGACGACGCTATTCAGGATCTCTTGGACAAGGAGGTCCTGGAGTTGGTTCCTCCAGAGGACACAGGTTCAGGATTTTATTCCAACCTGTTCGTGGTGGCCAAAAAGGACGGAGGTGCTCGTCCCATTTTGGATCTCAAAGATCTCAATTCCTATGTTGTGAGTTCCCACTTCCGCCAGGAGTCCCTGCGCTCTGTGATTGCAGCAATGTCTCCAGGGGAGTTCCTTGCCTCCCTGGACCTTCAGGATGCTTATCTTCACATCCCTATTCATCCAGAGAGCAGGCGGTATCTCAGGATTGCCTGCCACAGGGGACACTTTCAGTTTTCAGCTCTTCCCTTTGGGCTGACCTCGGCCCCTCAGGTTTTTCAGAGGGTGTTGGGTTCCTTGATAGCGGTACTTCATCAAGAAGGTGTCAGGGTGACCCCCTACATGGACGATCTCCTCCTGAAAGCCTCCTCAGCGGAGCTTCTCCAACGGCAACTGCAGCTGTGTATTCACACTCTGAACCGTCACGGCTGGATCCTGAATCTGGACAAGTCAGACTTGGTCCCATCTCAGAGGCTTGTTTTCCTGGGTCTCCTGTTCGACACTCGCCAATGCATGGTGTTTCTACTGGAGGAAGTGGCTCATCAGATAGCCATCCGAGTGGCTGGGATCCTGGAGCTGGACAGAGTTCCAGTGCCGAAGTTGACGTCTCTGGTAGGGAAGTTCATTTCCACGATCGAAGCGGTACCATTTGCCATGGCTCACTCCAGGGAACTTCAGAGGTTTGTGATCCAGACGTGCAAGAATCATCCAGATCATCAGCATCTGTCAGTTTCTCTACCTCTTCATGTGGAATCGAGTCTGCACTGGTGGTTGGATCTCTCCCATCTCCTGAAAGGGAGATCCTTTCAGGTTCCCTATTGGACCACGGTTACAACGGATGCCAGCATCCGGGGATGGGGTGCTGTGTTGGGTCGTTTCAGTGCTCAGGGGAAATGGGGACTGGAGGAATCTCTTCTCTCCATCAATGTTCTGGAACTGCGTGCCATCCGGCTTGCCCTGAGACACTGGGAGTCTCAGCTGGAAGGTTGTCCAGTCAGAGTGGAGTCCGACAACGCCACCGCAGTGGCCTACATCAACAGGCAAGGCGGCACAAGAAGTTGCACCGCCTGGTTGGAGGTCAAGGATATTTTATCTTGGGCAGAATATCACGTGCCTGTCATTTCTGCAGTTCACATTCCAGGCGTAGACAACGTCATGGCAGACTTTCTCAGTCGTCACACAGTCGACAGCGGAGAATGGGCTCTTCATCCAGAGGTGTTTCACCTACTCACCCAGAGGTGGGGGGTGCCTGTAGTGGACCTGATGGCTACCAGACACAACAGGAAGGTGCCGGTGTTTTGCTCCCGGCGGAGGGACCCTCTTGCTCTAGCAGTGGATGCATTGTCAATTCCTTGGGATTTTCCTCTGGCTTACATCTTCCCTCCTCTTCCTCTATTGATCAGAGTCATCCAGAAGTTGAAGCAGGAACGTTGTCCTGTCATCCTGATCGCTCCAAACTGGCCTCGCCAGTCCTGGTATCCGGAGTTGATGGCCATGTCAGTGGCGGAACCGTTTCCACTCCCTGCCCGTCCGGATTTACTTCTTCAAGGATATCTGTGGAAGGAGGATGTTCAGCATCTCCATTTGATGGCATGGCGGTTGAATCCTCGATTCTAGAGAAGAAGGGATTTTCTCCTTCAGTGGTGTCGACGATGCTCAGTGCTCGTAAGCCTGTGTCCTCCAAGATCTATCATCGTATCTGGGCCACCTTTGTGGCTTGGTGTACTGATCGGAAGGTGTCCCTAGACTTCCATCTTCCCACTGTCCTGGCTTTTTTGCAGGATGGTGTTGAAAAAGGGCTCAGTCTGAGTTCCCTCAAAGTCCAGACTTCTGCTTTGTCTGTGTTTTTCCAGGAAAGGCTTGCTATCCTTCCTGATGTGAAAGTTTTCTTCCAAGGTGTGACTCATGTTCGGCCTGCCTTCAAGAGTCCTGCTCCCCATTGGGACCTCAATTTGGTGCTGGGAGTTCTCCAGCGACCCCCGTTTGAATCCTTGGCTTCCATTCCATTACGTCTCTTGACTTGGAAGATGGCCTTCCTTTTGGCTATTGTTTCAGTTCGCCGGGTTGCAGAGTTACAAGCTCTGTCTTGTAAACCTCCTTACCTGGTGTTCCACAAGGATAAGGCTGTGCTTCGCACTACCAAGGAATTCTTACCCAAGGTTGTATCTGAGTTTCACATCAATCAGGAGATAGTGGTTCCCTCTTTCTGCCCTAATCCTTCATCTGACAAGGAACGAGATCTCCATTTGTTGGATGTGGTGCGTTGCCTCAAGTTTTATGTTCATCGCACCGAGTCTATCAGGAAGTCTGACGCTCTATTCGTCATTCCTGAGGGGCCTAGGGCAGGGAGACAGGCTTCCAAAGTTACTATTGCCTCTTGGATTAAGGCTACCATTCGTGAAGCCTATAATTGCGGAATAAGCATGTTCCCTTCCGGGTGACTGCCCATTCCACCAGATCTATTGGGTCCTCTTGGGCCTACAAAAATCAGGCATCTGCTGATCAACTGTGCAGAGCGGCCACTTGGTCCTCTGTGCACACATTTTCAAAGCACTATCGTGTTGATGTACTGGCCTCGGCTGATGGCAGTTTTGGGAGGAAGGTCCTGGAGGTAGTTTTGCCTGTCTAGGCCGCCTGCTCTGTGGTCTTTAGTGCTTCTTTACTGTTGAGCCCGGTTGGCTCTGTTTTGTGTTCTGTGTTAGTTCAGGGGTTGTTTTCCCCTGGTTGGTGTCCGTTGACACTTACATTCTGGGCTATGTAATTAACTGGTTCATAGCAGTTCTAGTGACTTGGGCCTTGCGCCTGGTCCTTGCCTTACTTCTCGCCTCTGGGTCAGCTCAATGTTTGTACATCCCAGAGTACCAGTGACCTGTATTGGACGACAGTGAAAATAGGATTTTAGTCTTACCTGTTAAATCCTTTTCACTTAGTCCATACAGGTCACTGGTCTCCCACCCTGTCAAGGGACCATGCTTGGCTCTCCTGTGGCATTCAGTGGGAGACCTTTGGGGCATGCTCACAGGAGTCTTCCTTCTTGCTTACCTATGGTCAGTTTAGTGTCTCAAATCAATCTAGTGGCTCTGGCCTGAAGGCAGCTTAAGTAGGAGGGGAGGCTCCGCCCACTGCAGTCATTTGCATAATTGTTCCTGCCTATTAAAGGGGCGGATCGCCTCCCAGAGTACCAGTGACCTGTATGGAGTAAGTGAAAAGGATTTAACAGGTAAGACTAAAATCCTATTTTAATCCACACACTTACCCAATTAGTAACACATATCAACATGTGTATTCCCACTTCTATACATACACATGTATATCTAATATAATACTCGATCCAAAAATTGACATATTATATAAATGTGAAAAAATTATATATATACTGTGAACCACAGTCTAAATATATAAAAGTGAAAAAATATCTATAATATACTATGAAACAACACCTCAGATGTGAATAAAGATTAAAAAAAAATATATATAATTATTTTTTTTTTTATTATTTTTTTTTTTTTTTTAATTAGCATACACAACCAACTCATTTAACCCCTCAGGAAACACAGTTCTCAACAGGAATATCCAAAAACTCTCTATTATTGAGTAGCTGTACTCTGTCACATTTGGATGAGGGATAAACTCCCTCAATGGGAATAATACTTAGAACTTTAGGATCCCTCTTATGAACATCATTACAATGCTTAGACACACTATGTGTATCCAAACCCTTAACAACATTTCGCCTATGTTGACCAAAACGTGACCTCAATGTCTGGGTGGTCCTTCCTATATACTGGACTCCACATTTACAATTAATAAGATATACCACAAAACTAGACTCACAACTCAAAAAGTTTTTAATATAAAATTATTCCGCAGTGATATTGGATGTAAATGTTTTACTCCTTGTGGTATATATTTACAGGTCTTACACCTGGACTTATTACACCTGAAAGCACCACCTACTCCATTTTTAACATTTTTTTTAACACTTTGTGTACCTCTTTTGAGTCTACTTGGGACTACCATACTCTTAAGGGTCCTACTCCTCCTAAAGATTATTCCAGGCTTATCCGGTATTTGGCCTTTCAAAAATCTATCATTATCCAAAATTGACCAGTGTTTATTAAGGACCTCCTTGATCTCTTTATGTGCACAATTAAAATCAGTGATAAAAGACATTTGAAAGTTCTCTTTTTCACTATGATAATTATACCTATTCTCCTTTCTTTTCTTCGAATTTTTATATTCCAAAAGTTCATTCCTACCCATTTTCAATGCTGTTTCCATAGCTCCATTAATCAAGTCTTCAGGATATTTTTTCTCTAAAAACCTATTTTTTTATAAACTCCGCTTGTATCTGATAATTCTCTACAGAATCACAATTTCTACACAAACGTAAGAATTGGGAAAATGGAACATTCCTCAACCAACTTTTATAATGACAACTGTCAAACTGTATTAGACTATTAGCATCTACATCTTTGAAATGGGTGATAGTACTTATCCCTCCAAAGTTACCCACTGACAATAAAAGATCTAAATACACAATATTTCTGCTATCACAAGTGTAAGAAAAACTCAAACCCCATTTGTTGTTAAGATGTTCCACAAATTGATGTACACCACTAATATCCCCCTCCCATATCACCAAGAGATCATCAATGAAGCGGCGATAAAACACGAGGCTCGCCCCAAAACCATGCCCCTGCAAAAAATGGGTCTTTTCAAAATAACCCATAAACAGGTTGGCATAGCTTAGGGCGAACCTCGTGCCCATCACCGCTCCCCTAGTTTGAAGATAAAATTGACACTGAAACGTGAAGTAATTGTGATTTAAAATATATTCTATTGCCTCCAACAAAAATAAAAAAAAAATATTCCACTGCTTCAATTCCTCCCTGATGAGGAATATTAGAATACAAACTACATACATCTAAAGTGACCCAATGACAACTATTGGTCCAAGTAAAATCTTTCAATAATTGTAATAAATGTGTGGTATCCTTGAGGTATGAATCTAACCCCAATACTAACCTCTGCAAATGGAAATCCACTAGTTGAGACCAATTTTATGTCAACGAATGGATCCCCGATATGATGGGGCGACCAGGTGGAGCAGAGAGGGACTTTTGAATCTTAGGAAGATGATAAAACAACTCTGGCTGCGGATCATTCACAACCACAAAATCCTTCTCTGCCTTGATGAGCACCCCATCTATCTGTGCATGATCAACCATTGTAATTAAAATAGATTGAAACCTTGAGGTGGGATCTGATCCCAATATTTTATAATACCTTGCATCTTTCAAAATACGCTCAGCTTCCCTGATATAATCAAATCTATTTTGTATAACTACTCCCCCCCCCCCCCCCCCTTTATCCGCTGACCTGATAACAATCTGATCGTTAGATTTTAAGTCTACAATTGCTTGTTCCAATTTTGTCATATTGTAATTAACATTGAACTGTTGATGGTCTACTATAGATCTAAAATCCTCCAAAACTAATTGGTGGTAAGTTTGTACAAAGTGTCCTCTATAATTGACAGGGTTAAAATTAGATTTAGGGTGATAAGGTGTCTGAGCTGCTCCTTCTAAAATGTAAGTTTCCAATCTCTCAACTTCTGAACCGACATCCTGCACTACAACAGGTATACCATCATCACCGACACGTTGTCTTGAATTTTTCAAGGCAAAGTACCGTTTTAACGATAAATTACACACAAACCGTTCCAAATCAACCAATAGTCCAAACTTATTGGGTTTGGATGTCGGACAGAAGTTCAAACCCCTTTCAAGGACCCCAATCTCAGTTGGAGACAGTTGATAAGAGGATAGAGTGAAAATAACCGACTTAGATGACTTTAACAATATGTTCTTACAATTTTGGCTCCTCTTTCTACCCGACGTCTAAATCTCCCAGATCTTCTTCTAAACTCCGTTTGTTCCCCCCCAAAGCTGCATATCGATTGGCTTTCTGAAACTGTTCCCACCATGGGGGTAATGGGCTCTTGGCCCTTGGTGGTCCTACCCCTAAAAAACGCTGTGGGTCTGTATTGGTGGATGTCCCTTCTAAAGGGTCCTCTATAATCTCTCTAGATGTGGCCACAGATATATTATTACCACTATTGCTACATGAATCTACAGCCTCCCCCCATCCCCCTACCTTTTGGACTATCTCAGATCCATTCTCCCTTCCTCCCCTAGATCCCTCACCCCGACCCAACGAGTTGGGGTGATCAATGATCTGGGAACAGTCCAAATTGGTATCCTGTGACTGTGATGAACCTCCAAACTGGGATATATTAGATCCTACATAGCCATCAGCAGAACCACCAAACTGATTCACCCTATGTCTAAACTTATCTGGCCCTTTGTATGAACGATCATGTATATAATGGCCATAATTATTCGAAGGTCGATTTTCTTCCTATTCTTATCCAGGGTTCTGACTTTTGTATCTGTGGTCCCCTATCTTGTAAAACTCTATTATGAGATCTCACATTGTCACTAAAAACTCCTCTCTGGAGAGTCTGATGATGATATTCCCTCTTCCAATTTCTAGCTTTACCTTCTTTATAATCCAACCTATCACGCTCAAGTTTTTTACATTTACGATCAATAATTTTTCTCCTTTTTTAAAATTCTCTCAGTTACTCCTTTATCTAATTCAATAAACTCCGATGAGTCAGTATATGGCTGCAATTGGTTCATTGTTTCCTGAATTTTTGTTGAAAGATTATTAATTATTTTACTTCTATGTGAAATCAAAATTTTCATCAAATTCACAGAACACTGATCTAATATTCTATTCCATTCTATAACAAATGATGGATCATTCTTATGTTTATAGAAAAAATTGAAAAATTTTTTTCAAATAGCCGATATATTTATGCACGTGTTATATGTCTCCAGTTGCATTTATATTTTGGTTATATGTTATCAGTCACATGTATGGAGGCAGTATATATAGTTTCTAAGAAGTAACAATCTTTAGAGAGGGGTGTATGATTTGAGAATCACAAGTGTTGTTAGGTAATTAGGTCATTTTGTGTAGAAGCGGTTTTTGGAAGTATGTGTAGGGTTAATAATTTGTAGATTGATATGTTGGGGATATTTTTGTCCTCATTTTGGGGATCCCCACTATTATGGTATTAGATTTTTTTCATAGTTTTTTGGGGTTTTTTATGGTATAGATCGGTGTGAGATGGGTGAAATGAAGTATTAGCCCAGGGAAGGACATATGATCAATAGGCAACTCTGTCACATTTGGAAGATAGATACATTGTAACAGAAGTAATGGATGGAAGACGGATGTGAACATGTTTGATGTTTTAGGATTGGATGCCTTTTAAATTCATATGATGTTTGAATGGAACAGACCAATCTAACGGTCGGATAAGTGGAAAGGTATTTAAACCCTGCTACGATATTAGACCTATAGATTCCTCTGATGAAGTAACCAGTGGGTTATGAAACGTTAGGATAACTATTTGTTATGTTTTTATATTAAAGGAACCATTTGATTTTATTTCGGTCTACGGTATCCAGTCCTTGTGTGTATCACGGTCCCCGTGATCCCCTGTCAATCTCTTCTGTTGTTACCTGTGCATTGGAGGAGGCTGATTGGCCCGCCCAGGATGTTCCTTTATATACTGGGTTTTGGGCATTTGTCAGATGCCCTTTCGTGGTGTTCCTGATCCTGCGCCTTGTTGCTGTGTTTCCGCATTCCTGTGTACCGACCCAGCCTGTTTGACCATTCCGTTGTTCCTGCTCGTGATTGACCCAGCTCTGGCTGACGTTCCTGCTCCGTGATTGACCCGGCTCTGGCTGACGTTCCTGCTCCGTGATTGACCCGGCTCTGGCTGACGTTCCTGCTCTGTGATCGTTTCCTGTGTTCCTGTGTGATTACGGTTGCCGTCTGGTGACATTCTGAACTGTGTTTGTGTCACTCTGGCTAATCCTCTCTCTATTCCACCAAGCTGTTGCCTGAGCTAGTCCTCATAGCGCTGCTGAGCTGTAGTCTTCCTTACCGAACCTGCATTAACCCTTGCTGTGCCGGTTGCCTTCGTTATTTGAGCCTGTTCTCATACACTTGCCAAGCCAGTGTGTTCCGATTGAGCCATTTAACACTTACTGAGCCTGTGCCTTACCAACCTAGCCTACCTATTCACACTAGCAGAGCTGTTATCCGTCCCGGTGCTCATGCAGCGCCGCGGCCACGCCGGTTGGCGTTGGCACCTCCATTAGGCTCTTGCAGTGTGTGCTCCGCGACGGCACCGGAAGGGTGTCCCGGCTTTGGTCTTCGAGTGCTCAATGTGTTAATTGATCTGCCGTACTACCAGTTACTTTGGCTCACTATTGCTTGTGCAGTGATTGCTACGTTCTGGCACCCAAGGGGTGTTTAGGGCTCTAGTCCCGTTGGCACACGCAGGGTTACATCTGTGAGAGTATTGAGGGCGATTTCAGGTTCTGGTTAGCTCCTGCAGTGGCTTTACTCCTGATTATCCCACTAAGGTGGTATAGGCTCAGCTCTGGTCAGGCACTGATCATTTTGGGGCGTTCTTTGCGAGATATCTGAGAGTGATTAGTCCAGTCACACAATACACCCTCCTTGCACCACCTAGAGACTGATATTACCTTCTGGGCGTTGGCCAATCAGTTTGCTAAACTATTCAGTTTTCACTGTCGTCCAATACAGGTTACTGGTAACACTGGGAGGTGAAGCCCTCTAGTGGTAGGCAGGAACGATTCACAAAGTGTATGCAGGGGGTGGAACCTCCCCTTCCCTCCTGGCCGCACCAGCCAATGAGCTCCAGATTGAATTGTTCCTCGTTGGAGTAACAGGCTACAGGAACTGCTCTTCAATACTTTTAGAAATTTTATTATATTTCTGTCAAATATGGAATACCACCATTAGGCGGATTACCAGGACTGACAGTGCTCTATTCAAAGTGGCTAGCTCAGTGTCCAGGACTTTTTCAGTGAACCTTTAGTCCTGAAGGGGAAAATCTTGGTATCGAAGGGCTTCCCAGAAGTTACCCACTGGGGTAATTTCTTATCCCACGGTAATCTGAAGACAGAAAATCTGCAGGAAAGGTGAGCGACCCTTTGAGTGCTGCAGGCTCACTTGTCCCCCGGTACCCCTCCGCACAGGGGGGGACGTTTGGAGTTCTCATTGGGCACTCCTGCACTCATTGGGTCTATCTGTATGTCTGTCTGGGTGTTTGGAGCAAGTTTCTGTGGTAACTTAACCCTTTAGCTGCCGGTTGGCACTCTATTGGGGGGGTTTTATAACATTATTCCTATTGGGTTAGTGTTTTTACTGTATTCTCACATGTTCCCTTGCTATTTTACATGTTTATATGCTTTTCTTAAAGTTTAACTGTATTTGAGTACTGCGCCTTTAAGGCGCGCTTTACCACATAGACACATTGCTCCATTCATCTCTATCGGACTGCACTGTTTGGGACATATCTCTGCAACCGCTTGACACAGCGACTTCAGAGATGGCTCATTTTACTTGTCTACCCTTGCTATTTCATCCGGTTTACTGTTTCAGTGTTTTGGGGGGCTCAGGGGGCTTCGGGCACCGTTTAGGATATTTTTTTGGAAAAAACTACATTTCCCATGGGCACTTGCTTCGTGCCTAAATTCTGATTGGCTCCCGTCTTGGCAGCCATTTTGTGGGCTGTTTTCAGCTACTATCTTACACTGTGCCTGGAATTCCCTTCTCTCCTTTGAGGATTAACCCTTCGCCTGCCAGATAAGTTCAAATTAATGTCTTCTGGGATGAAACTTTAATCTTTAGCACTGTTTCTTGGGTGATTTATTGTACAGTATGCTTATTGACACTATGTGAATGTCTATACCGCTGGAGCTTGGGGTTAGAACTGTGACTTGGGAGGCTGGGGTCTCTGTATCCCCCATTCCACATTGATCTTCCTGTCACTTAGGGCTACCTAGAGGTTTCTCAGGTGCTACTGCCCAGCATGTTCTGATGTCCCTGACAGCAACCCAGGGCCCTCCAGCCATGCTATTGAGCCAGCTTGGATGCAAGAGTTCAAGGCCGCAAATAGGGACCTCAGGTCCACCTTCAACTCTTTCCATCCCAGATCCAAGGGGCCTTCCAGGCTTGACAGGCCCCCTCTGGTATCAGATCTTCCCTGCCTAAACCACAGGAAGCACCTGATGTCTCTGACTCCTCGGACAAGGACTTGCTCCTAGACACTGATGTGGAGAATAGTACTGTGTTAGACTCTACCTGGGATATTGGGGACCCCTTTTAGGCCCCTCTGCTTAGGGCCTAGTCAGAGCTGTATTAACCACTCTTAACATTCCATAGCCCCATGACTTATTTTACTCCCACTCCCACTCTGGACCGGCTGGTCTCAGAAGAGTGGAAATTCCCTGATAAGACTACTTCTGTACACAGAAAGTTTGCTAAGCGCTTTCTATATGGGTTCATCCCCCTAAGGTGGATGCTCCTGGCTCTAGGCTGTCTAAATCTACTGACTTGCCTGTTTCTGATGCTTCCTCCTTTTAGGATTGGACTGACAAGTAACTTGAGGTTGCTCTCAAGTCCATTTTTGCGACCGCTGGCACTGCCATGCGACCTGCCTTTGCTATTGCGTGGGTTAACCGGGCTATTGCAGTCTGGACTGAACAACTCACCACGGCTGTCCGTCTGGATGCATCTACTTCAGTGAAATTGCGCTTGCTGGCTAATATATCTGACGCACAACATTATGTTTTTGCTGCTGTCTCTGATACCGTCCGCATGATGGCTAGGGTTTCTACTTTGTCTGTAGTGGCCAAATGAGCTTTGGCTCAAGATCTGGTCTGCTGACACAGCTTCCAAGAAAGCTCTGTTATCCCTGCCTTTCCAGGGTACCTCTTTGTTTGGGTCTGATCTTAAAGAAAGAATTGATCAGTGAGGCCACTGGCAAGAGTACTCATTTGCCATTAGTGGCTAGGAAGGAAGTACCGCTTAAACACAACCGGTATTTTCATCCCTTTCAGGGTGAGACACGCCAGGCGAACCAGACGGTTCCCTTAGCTCCGCGTCCCGTTTCCAAGCCCAAACAGCAATGGATGCCCAAGGTCTCCACCATGCCCAAGGCTTCCAAGACTGCTTCGACATGACTCACCAAACTCGATCTGCATCCCGCTGTGGGTGGCCATCTGCGCCTCTTTCACAGCATTTGGGAGGAGTCTGTGGCGGACCCTTGGGTTCTACAGGTGGTGTCGGAAGGGTACAAGATCCCTTTCTCTTCTCTTCCTCCCTTTTGCTTTATTCTTTCTCATGCATCTCAAAGTACAGAGAGTCGCTGTCTTTCGATAGCGCGGTTCAGGCTCTTTTGGACAAGGACGTCCTAGTGCCAGTTCCTGCTCCGGACAGGGGCTCTGGGTCCTATTCGAACCTCTTTGTGGTCCCCAATCAGGACGCCAGATGTCACCCTATTTGGGATCTGAAGGACCTCAATTCCCTTGTGACTTGGAACTCTCTATTGCCAGGAGTCTCTGTGCACAGTGATTGTTGCCATGTTGCCGGGGGAGTTTCTTGCCTCTCTGGTTCTTCAGGATGCCTATTTTTCTATCTCCATCCATTCAGAGAGTCGGCAATACCTTCAGTTTGCCTGCGAGTGGGGACACTCCCAGTTTTCTGCTCTCCCTTTCAGACTGACTACGGCTCCTCAGGTCTTCTAGCGGGTGCTTGGGGCCCTGACTGACACCCTCCTGATAAGGGACAGCAGAGTGACTCCTTACATGGATGACCTGCTATTGAAGGACACGGTCCTACTCCTTCAACAGCTTCAGACCTGTACCCAATCACTATTTCATCACAGGTGGAGAGTCAACCTGGACTAGTTGGACCTGATTCCGTCTCAGAGACTGATGTTTCTGAGCCCTCTCTTCGATACTCAGATGTGCATGGTGTACCTTCCAGAGAAGGTAGCTCACCTGATTGCTCTCAGATTTTCTGCAATCCTGTCTTGGGATTCAGTTTCACTTCTGCCGCTGTCCTTCCTGGTGGGGTAGTTCCCCTCTACGGTGGAGGCGGTTCCCTTGGCTATGCTGCATTCCAGGGACCTACAGGGATTGTCTTCCAGATGGGAGGGTGTCTGCCTCTACATCGGACGACGTTGGTGTTCCTTCCTTTTCTTGGGAACTGAGCCTATCTTGATGGCTCGTCCTTTCCAACCTGCTGATGGGCAGGTGTTTCCTGATTCCCTTTTGGACCAAGATAACCACTGACGCCAGCCTGTCCAGCTGGGGTGCGATTCTGGGTCGCCTGAGTGCTCAGGGCCGATGGTATCCGGGGAATCCTTCTTCCAATCAATGTCTCAGGGCTTCGGGCGATTTCCATGCCCTTTGCCGTTGGACGGCCCAGTTAGAGGTCTGCCCGGTCCGAGTGGAGTCCGACTGCGCCACGGCTGTGGCTTACTTCTACAAGCAAGGCGGCTCAAGGCGTCTCGTTGCTTGGTTAGAGGTCAAGGCTGTTTGCCTTGGGCTGATAGGCCCGTTCTTGCCATATCCGCAGTTCGCATTCCAGGCGTAGACCACGTCATGGTGAACTTCCTCATTCAGGCACACTGTGGACTGCGGGCAGTGGCGGTTGCATCGGAGGTTTTTTTTTTTTTTTTTTTTCTCAACTCCTTGTTCAGAGATGGGGATCTCCTTGCACCGATCTGATGACAATGAGACACAACAGGAAGTTTCCGGTGTCCTGCTCTCGGTGGTGGGATCCTCTAGCTCTAAGCGGTGGATGTTCTGTCCATCACTTGGATGTTCCCACTGGCTTACATTTTTCCTCCTCTACCCTTGTTTATCAGGGTCATTCAGAAGCTTCGGCTGGCATTTGTCCTGTCATTCTCCTTACGCCGTTGTGACGTCGACATCCTTGGTTCTTGGAGCTTCTGGCTCTGTTTGCAGCGGAGTCGTTTGGCTCCCTTCTCGACCGGATCTTCTTCTGCAGGGATACCTGTTGAAGGAGGATATCCACTGTCTGACTTTGACGGCTTGGAGGTTGAATCCTCAATTCTACGGAAGACAGGATTCTCCTCAGGGGTGGTAACTGCCTTGCTTAGCTCTCATAACCTGGTTTCCTCTGAGCTCTACCACCGTGTTTGGTCTACTTTTACCTCTTGGTGTGCTGACAGGGATCTGTCACTTGAGTTTTACCTTCCCTACGTCCTGGCTTTCTTGCAGGACGGGTTGGATAAGGGACTCAGTTTGAGTCGCTTAAAGGTGCAGACTTCTGCCCCTTCTGTGTTCTTTCGGCAGCACATTGTGGTTCTGTCTGATGTCAAGGTTCTCATCCAGGGCGTTGCTCATGTCCGCCCTGTCTTCCGGAGTCCTGCTCCTCGGTGGGACCTCAATTTAGTTCTGGGGGTTCTTTTATTCCCCCCTTTGAGTCTTTGGCAACTATTCTTTTACGTCTCTTGACGTGGAGGTTGGCCTTCCTCTTGGCGATTGTGTCTGTTCGCCGTGTTGCGGAGTTACGGACCTTGTTCTGTAAGCCGCCTTATCTGGTGTTTCCCTAGGATTCGGAGGTGCTCTGTACCTCCAGGGTGTTCCTTCCTGGGGTTGTCTCCGAGTTTCACATCAATCAGGAGATTGTGGTGCCCCCTTTGTGCCCTAACCCCTCCTCTGTCAAGGAGGGAGGTCTTCTCTTGTTGGGTGTGGTGCGCTGCCTCCGGTTTTCTGTGCATCGCACTGACTCTGTCAGGAAGTCTGACGCGCTGTTCGTCATTCTTGAGGGACCTAGAGCAGGAAGACCTGCATCTACGGTGTCTATCGCTTCCTGGATTAAGTCCACGATTTGTGAGGCATACAAGCTGAGGAATCAGCATGTTCCCTTCAGGGTTACTGTTCATTCCATCTGGTCCATTGGGGCCTCCTAGGCCTATAGGTTCAGGCCTCTGGTGATCGGCCGTGCAGGGCGGCCACTTGGTCCTCTGTGCACACCTTTTCCAAGCACTACTGTGTGGTTTTTCTGGCTTCGGTTGACGTCAGCTTTGGGTGGAAGGTCCTAGAGGCAGTCTTGCCGGTCGAGGATCTCCTTCTTGGTTCTTAGTGCTTCTTTATCTGTTGAGCCCTGTTGGCTCTTGTTATGTGTGCTGTGTGATATTTCCGGGGTTGTTTACCCCAGTTTGGTGTCGGTTGCACTTCAGTTTGTTGTACTATCTCTGACCAGTTGGTCCATAGATGTATTGGTGACTTTGGGGGCCTTGCGCCTGGTCCTTGCCTACTTCCCACCTCAGGGAAACTCAATGGTTGGACATCCCAGAGTTACCAGTAACCTGTATTGGACGACAGTGAAAATAGGATTTTAGTCTTACCTATTAAATCCTTTTCACTTAGTCCATACAGGTTACTGGTCTCCCACCCTGTCAAGAGACCATGCTTGGCTCTCCTGTGGGAGTCCTTCGGGGCATGCTCACATGAGTCTTCTTCCTTCCCTTACCTAGTCATGGTTAGTGTCTCAATTCAATCTGGAGCTCATTGGCTGGTGCGGTCAGGAGGGAAGGGGAGGCTCCACCCCCTGCATACACTTTGTGAATCGTTCCTACCGACCACTACAGGGTTTTCGCCTCCCAGAGTTACCAGTAACCTGTATGGACTAAGTGAAAAGGATTTAACAGGTAAGACTAAAATCCTATTTTTCCACATTAACCCCTGTATAGATTACTTGCCTGATCTATATATCTCCGCTATACTTATTTGGGCCTGTATATTGCCATTACTAATCTTGGCCCCCAGGGGCGCTGTTCATTACGTTTATTTCAATAAAACTGTGTTTTTACTCTACCGGTGTCTAAGTGTCAGAAAACCGTAACAGTGTGCTCACGGAAGCATTTGTGTCCTGTTGCGGGGGGGGCGGTGAGATATCCCCCGCTAGCGCTGACACCGGTTCTGTATAATAAACAGACCGGTGAGACGACGCTGAGTAAGTTATATGGATGTATAAAAGATTTAAAGAGATCCCATATGTTGTGAAGAGCTCTCCTCCTGTGTGTGTATATTTCAGTAATCCTGATGTCCAGTGGGGTTGCGGTCGGCTTCTTCTTTTCTTCCTCTGATTTTCTTACTTGTCTGAAAATAAATTAAAAAAAAAAAGAAAAATTGGTGTTTTGTAATTTAAAATAAAATATTCCCCCCCAAGATGCTACTGTTGACCCTTTGAGCACCGGAGGGGTAACACTCTGACGTTCTAAGGGTTACTATTTGTGGCATCTTGTATGTAATGCAAATGTTAATGTGCTGTGTTTTGAATGTGCAAAGTTACCATTCTTATGTGTCAATATGTTGAAAGGTTTCTAATTTGCTACCCCCTTGCCTCCGCCAGCGGCGGAAGGCATGTGCACCATCAT
The DNA here is from genome assembly GCA_037306005.1 of Rhinophrynus dorsalis. Lineage (NCBI taxonomy): Eukaryota > Metazoa > Chordata > Amphibia > Anura > Rhinophrynidae > Rhinophrynus > Rhinophrynus dorsalis. Next base: position 239,827,866 of record CM074719.1, read on the forward strand.
AGAGTTACCCCTTCTGCCCTCTCGGGCCTTTGCCTGAGTCAGGCTGCCAGGATTTTGAAGCAAGCCTGGCTTTTATATCTGTGGAAAGGAGGTGTGAGTAATGCTGTTTTTTTTTCTCTGGCTAATTCCTTTTCCCCATCAATAAGATACTAAGGGAAAAGAAATTGAGTACCTCTGCGCCATTGATCCGCTTCCTGGCTCATCACTGAAAGATCTTATGGAGAAAAGGATGGTATCTGTTTTAAAAAGACAGTTTTCTCTAATTGGTAACAATATCAGTCGCCACGGCTCTTGCATCTGTTACCAGAACCATGCGTATCTGGTTAAATTCATTAAAAGAATACACTGAATCAGTCTCAAGACCAAGACTGTTTAAAACTAGTGACAATCATAAAGGAAGCAAATAACTTCCTATGTGACGCATCCTTAGGTTCAGTAAGATTGGCTGCTTAGATATCTGCATTATCCTTATCCTCCAGAAGGGCTCTTTGGTTAAAGTCATGGGGAGCTGATGTCCTCTCAAAGAATACATTAATTACACTACCTTTCAAATGGGACATGTTGTTTGGAGACCAATTAGAGGAAATAATCAAGAAACTCTCAGGAGGTCGTAGTGCTTTCTTGACTTCAAGGAAGAAGAAGTACAAGGACATCTCCAGTTTGATCAACTACCCTACAAATCCAGGAGCTATTACTTTCGGAACCAAGGAAAATATCAGGGATAGTAGAAAACAGTACAGAATTACAGAGGAACATTCAGGAAGGATTTTCCCAAAAGACCCAAGTTCAAAAAAAGAATTATGAAGATCCGCAGATCTCCAGAGCAGGAAGGGGGTCACTTGCAAAATTTCCAGAACCAGTAAATATCAGACAGGTAGGTTTGCTGAATTTTGAAGATAGGATACCCATTAGAGTTCAAGAATTCCTGCTCCCCCCTCTTATCATATTGAAGAAATCAAGGATAACAAAGAAAAAAGCTAAACTTTCCCCAGGGACAGAGTTATTTTATGTTTGCGGTTCTGAAACCATCAGTAACATACAGGATAATTCTGGATCTAAAGTGGCTCAACTGTCACATGATACAGAAACACTTCAAGATGGAAACGCTGAATTCTGTAATCAGATCAATTTGTCCAAACCAATTTTCTGACCAAAGTGGATCTGCACGATTTTATACAGAACGATATAGGCGCTGCAACCGTGAATTAGACAACCGATTGAGATATAAAACATGGAATGTATTACAATCCAAAGATCTAGATATAGTAAAAATTAAAGGAATAATCATACAGCGTTTTCCTTCAGTATCACAATCGCATTCATAAACTCTCATATGTGCCCTGTAGTGGCATAAGAAATCACGAAGACATAATAATATAAAAGATGAATGTTACTTTATATGATGGAAACAATATGAATTCATCAGACGCTACTTAGCATCCGTGACATTCATTTCCACAGTATACTCAAATATCACAATTTATACACGTCAAGGAATACTATACACAATAGTTCCTCAGTGTATATTTAAAAATGTATCTGTATGTTTCTGGTGTGCTATCCTCCCCCCTCCCACAACTCTTGTCCTCCTCCCGTTCCAGGGCAGTAATGGAACAATCAGACCTTTTTGCCAGGCTATTTAGGCAATAGTGTCCCACCTTCACAATAGAGGAAAAATCCCACTCTCTATAGGTACAGAAACACACTCCTATCTCCTAACATATAAAGGTTCACTTAACCTCCTCCACATCTTTTCCACATAGCGCCACCACTTATTCAGTTTTTGGATCTGCAAGATGCTTATTATCATATCCCAGTGAGACCGGAAGATTGCAGGTACCTCAGGTTTGCACTGGAGAAAAATTATTTTCAGTTCAAATCCCTTCCATTTGGACTATCCACCACTCCAAGAGTACTTACCAAGGTATTAGCGGCATCTCTAGAACCACACAGAGACAAATGAGTCCTTCTCGACCCATATCTGGACGGCCTTCTCGTTATTGCAGAAACTGAAGAATCAGCCAGAATACATACAAAGATCGTGGTGCAACACCTATCAGACTTGGGGTGGTTAATCAACATACAAAAAAGTCAACTTTTGCCATCCCAGGACCTAGTTTTTCTAAAAATTAAGATAAACACGAAAGAAGCGACCGTTACACTATTGGAAGAAAGAATACAAAATATTGTCAGAAGGATAGTAGAATTCAAGAAAAAGAAGTCATACAGCCCATTAAGGCAGTTCCGTGGTCTCATTCTCACTCCAGGAATCTCCAACTCCACTTCCTCAGACATTGGCGCTATCATCAGCAGGGTTCCTGTCAAATAATCCACTTGTCGGCAGAAACAAGAAAGAATTGCTTTGGTGGACAAAGAAGAGCAATATATAAGAGTAACTCCCTTGACAGATCACAAGCTGGATTCTATCACAGGAGATATATGTTAACACGCGTTTTATCAAAAATGTTCCCAACCTGGAGATAAAAGCAGAGATAAAACTAGCACCTGCAATAGAATCCCGCCCCACATATGGGAAATAATAAACGCTGATGCAAGCCCATCCAAGTGGGGAGACATTTGGAATACCAGGATCATCCAGGGAAAATGTTCATCAACAGAGAAATAATTACACATCAACATTCTGGAGGTAAAAGCAGCAAAAAACACTCTGTTCCACTTCCAAATCTTTCTAAGAGGAAAAGCAATCCACATCCGGTCAGACAATATGATGACGGTGCTATGCATAAAAAATCCAAGGGGGAACAAGGGTTGCTGCACTAAACAGAAAAGTGGCCACAATATTCCAGTGGGCAGAAAATAATCTATTGGCTTTATTAGCCTTCCACATTTCTGGAACACTAAACAGCCAGGAAGACTACCTAAGCAGAGTCAGAGTAGATCCAGGAGAATGGGCACTAAATCAAGAAGTCTACCAACAGATCATTGACAGGTGGGGGGACTCCAGTCATAGATCTGATGGCAAAGCGGCAGAATACAAAATGCAAACAGTTCTCAAGATGGATGAACAAAAAAAAGCATTGGTGCAGGATCCCCTGTAGCAATCATGGACATTCTCTCTGGCTTATGTTTTCCCTCCTATCCCCTTGCTCCAGGAAGTTCTCAGGAAGATAAAACTGGACAAGGCGGAAGTCATTCCTATTGCCCCAAATTGGCAGAGAAGGACTTGGTATTCAGAGATGGTGACGTTATCATGTCACAAACCTTGGCCTCTCCCACAAAGGAAGGACCTTCTCAAAAGGACCATTGTTTCATCAAAACCCCTACCTTTTTAAATTAATTTAGTCAATTATTAGGGAAGTAGATAAGGCTTGTCCTAGAATTATGGAAATTGTGCCATCATGGGACTTAAATATTATTTTGAATCGGCTAATAAATTCTCGTTTATTTTAACCTTTACACCGAATATCTATCCATCACTTTGACTTAGAAAACTACGTTTCGAACTGCCATTACCTCATCCAAGAGGGTTAATGAGCTACAGGCGCTATCATGTCAAGCTCCAAACTTGAGTGTTCATCAGGACAAGATTGTGCTCAAAATGAAACCCAGCTTTAAAGGAAAAGTGGTCTCGGAATTTGATTTACATCAAGATAAATTTACATTCTTTTTATCATAACCCTAATTGTGAAAAAGAGATAAGATTACACTCTTTATATCTGGTCAGGTGCATTTCCATATACATATAAAGGACTAAAGACTTCAGATCATCAGATTCCCTATTCATTCATTTTCAGGGCAAAAAGGGTTCATCAACCTCAAAACCACCCATAGCTAGATGGATTAGACAGTGCATTACTACTGCTTATTAAGAGGCAAAGTTAGACCCACCTCCCAAACTTAAAGCCCACTCAACCAGACCAGTAGCAACCTCCTGGGCACTCAAAGCATGTGCTTCTCCACCAGAAATCTGCAAGGCGCCACATGGACTTCTATTTCGACATTTATAAAACATTACAAACTGGATGTCAGCTCCTCAGCAGATGCGAAGTTTGGACAATCTGTGCTGCAAGAAGTAATTCCTCCATAAACATGGTAGAAAGTATCTTTTCTATTCACTTATGATATTAGTACAGTATACTATCGCTACAATTAATGTTTAAACCCTCCCAAGAATAATGCTTTGATATATCCCATTATTTTCTTGTGATGTGGCGTACACAGAAGAAAGGCGGAAATTAAAATTTTTCTTCTATGTATCTCCACGGCACACCCACCGATAACTCTACGTTTTTTATTTCCTAAATATACAGCTTAGCTACACCAGATAACTGGAGTAGAAGGGACGGAGCTGACTTAAATGCAGAATTAATCGGTCCTACCAGCTGGAGGGAGGCTATAAATACCATTGTTTTCTTGTGTAGTGGATATACACAGAAGAAAAGGAAATATTGGTAGGTAAATTTCATCCTTAATTTCAAACTTTTGCCAGTTTATTAGATATTCTTGGAACTGAACTGATCACACAGACTGGGAGAGCGGTCGCAGTTTTGCCCCTGCTATCGATTTTGTTTTATTTGCTTCATGTCACAAAGTCAGCCGTAAACCCCCCCTCATTGCCTTAAGAATCCATTGGTACTCATACCATCAAGGCATGGCAAATTATTCAACACTCTGTCTTTAGAAATAAACCTATTTTGTTCTTCCTTCTAATACTTCAAATGGGAAAACTGGTAGTAGATTTTATGTTTGGGAGTGACATTGTATTGAAATGCTAGTCCATCTTATAAACTATACACATTCCCAGAATTGCAATACAATATTCCCTCTAACCTTCTCTTCTCATTCATTCAAATAAAACATTCTGCTCAGCAATAGGGATGGGTGAAAAAATCTAGTTTTGTTAATTATAGTGAAGAAAAAGCATGATTTTCCACATTTTCCTCTGGAATTTGACAACAGAGAAACCCACACATTTTCTTCCGTTTCACTAATACCACAGGCTTTCCTGAGAGAATAGTTCCATTTGCTGCCTGTGTTTTTTCCCATGGCTGCAAAATTTCACGCCTCTGTACTACAAAAACTCTTAATTTCAGACCATGCAGTGTGGAATAGTTTAGGATACAAAGATATGGGAGCAGGCAGAGAGCGAAAAAAAAAAAGTACAAAATAAAGTTGGTTGGAGTGCTGACTAACACTATGACCAGCAGCAGAAGAAGCTGGATGTTCCCTGATGCTTATACGGAGGAGGAGGGCAAAGTCTGTAGCAGCAGCAGTAAAGGGAGCCCATGTACCCCAGACACAATAATTTCCATTCCCTGATGTTGTCCCTCTGGGGAAGTATAATGAGGAATGCAGAGGTGACTAGCAGTATGAGCAGCATCACGCCTCATCTGCCTTAGCCTGCTACTACTGCTGACATTGTGCCTTCTGAGGAAGAGCAAGTTTGACAACAGGGGACCCTCTGTCACACGTGTTATCTCCAATCAGTCCCAAAGAGCAGTAAGAGACTAGTGGTGGTGGAACGGCTGATGTGACAGATAATGAGTGTGTGGATGGTGGAAAGCTTTTCGAAAGAGATGCAAATGAGGATGGACATCACCACCACCAGAATTGACACTGTGGAGTCTGCTGCTGTAATTCCTGCTGCTGAGTTGTCAGAGGCCTATGTTTATCTATCACAGCAGCACAATGATGAGCAGGCTAGTGTGCCACTGGCCACCATGGGACTGGGTTCAGAAAGCAGTGATATGTGAGTATGACATGTTGCACTTTCCACCAATACTCTTGGCCCCAGCTCTACTTCTGATGCTGAGGCAGCAGAACCTGCCCCAGCCAGTGAAGATGAATCTGGAGAAGAGGAAGAAGACCATTCTTCTTCCCCTCACCCCACACTGAAATCACTGGTGTGGGAATATTTTCCTCAGGGGCAAGCAAGTGTGGTCATCAGTGATTGCACTGTGCCCTATGTGTGATAAGGCAGTCAAAAGGGTTAAAGGAGTGGACACACCTTGGGACTTCTGCCCTCAATAAGCACATGCAACATAGACACCACAATGTTTATGTAAAGTATGCAAAAGCCAACCCCCACCCCCCAAAAAAAAAATCTAGAGCCACTGTTACTGTAGCCTCTGTCCTTCCCCAAAGGCACAAAGAACGGGGGTGTAAATCCTAGAAGAAGATGAGGAGAAATTCTGCCTGGGAGTTCGATGAATAGCATAACACCTGTGTCTTCATTGTCTTGTGCTAGGTTCCAGGTGCAGGACAATGTAACCATTGTCCCCACCCTGGCACTTTCAGGGTACTCTGCTCCCTCCTCTGGTGTAACACACTTGTGTCCGTTACCTCCTCACCAGCTGAGAGCAAGTCTGTAGATGTGAGGTTTCGGCAGTTCATTTCCACCCACTGCTCATTGTGTGTTGCACTGACCACATATGACAGTGTGGTGGAGAGCAGTTCAATGCAGGATATAGGAGGATCTGCAGACATTCCATCCTGCTGAATATGCTAACCTGGTGGCAGGAAGGATTATTTTTACTGTCTTCTATCATGGAGTGAACAAAGGCAATAGTAACAACAATGCTTTGTTTCTTTGGGTATGGTTTTACATTGTTGACCTAAGCATCAAGGTGTTTGGATGCAGTTGTGCCTGTTGCTTAATTTGAGAGCAGATGTGTAAATTTTGTGATACTTCCCAGTTTTTTCCCTATTTCACTATGTTTCCTTATGCAAATTGTGCACATTGTCATCGATAATGAAAGGCACAGTTCCTTCCTGCTCTCAAGGTAAAATTAGTATCCACCACACCCATTAGTTTAGAAGAGGTGCAAGAGAAGAAGCATTATTGGCCAACATCTTTTCTCTAGATGCACCTGAAGTAGTGTAGAGGTTTGTTGTGATGTTGCTGCTGCCTTTTAATACTAGGGTAGTGCAAGTAGAAGCATCATTATAGCACCTCCTTTGTTATATCTGTGTTGATGACAAAAAGATAATAAATTGCATTTATTAGAGAGGTCACGGCACACAAACATAGGACAAAAATTACAGGCAAACAAACGGGTAAAGCATAAAAACTACACACTTCTGTTCCCTTCTTGATATGCTGGCAAAGTTGTACAGATTGCTAGGTGTTTCACATAATAATACAGTTCATTTTAGCTTTATGCTGGAGCTTACACATAGTCCCAATAAAGGCACCCCGCCCACCACGCATAGTGCTGGATTGCATGAGGTTTCTTTGTATCTTTTAGTCCTGTCAGAGGATTTGGAGAAGGCATCCTAAGAGATTATCCACAGCCACTTAACTTAGTCTTGGGCCATAGCCACCGACGTTTAGCTTCATGACCACCATCCTTGTTATGGGAACATCAGGGTACTTTCTTTGGCTGCACCTGCCTTAGCTTTGCTTACAGCCCACAACTGGAAGGTAGAGCTGGTCACTTCAGTGCCCACTCACCCTAACTGTTCCGATGAGGGCACCCATCAGTCCCAGCTTCCCCAGTACTACTCTAACAAGTACATGGGCCAGTCAGACTCCAGACTGGCCCCAGGCCTCCCTCCATTCTAGGGAGGCCTTCTCCCCTTGAGGCCGTACTTCCTGTTACGGTTCAGTACACTCAGACACGGTAGATGTTGGTAAAAACACAATTTTATTGAAACACACAAGGAATAATGTAACTCTCACGGGTCCAGTAAATAGCAGCAATAACTGACACAAGACAGGTTACAAGCAGGTTAACCCACACTGGTCCAGTACGGATATACAATCACAGTACTGACACAGGTCAGGTAACTAGATTGATACAGTGTATGAAAGTCCAATGTGAACTCTGGAGACACTGACTAAGTAGCCAGGATAGCGGAGGCCCAATGTCGCCTATAGGCAGCAGGAAGTGACAGGACTGCAACAGCAAACAGGCAAGGATCACCTGTACGGAGGATACAACGGTGGACACCCACAGTAGGCTACACAAGGCAGGTCAGAGCTTGTGCCAGGAACGGAGGCCCTACCGAGACTATCCACCAGCGTGTGCTCTTGCTACCCACAAAGTGTTAATGTGCGTATAGTATAAAATGGATGGCAACCGGAAGCATCCAATGGCACCTATATGGAATCTCAAACGCACAGATAACGGAGCCAAACAACACTGGTGTAGCAAGTAGTAGAATGAGGCACCACCCCCGAAGGGGTTAATGAACGCTATGGTCTGGGTAACGGCAGTCAACCGGATGCGCCCAACTGAAACCAAGTGTAAGACCAAGCGATCACTAGCACATTGTGGAGGAGCACTGGCACACTGAGACTCCGAACCCACGGACTGGATAGAGCAAGGTACCAGAGTACCGTGACACAGAGAGACACAGTAACACGAGAACTGTGCAAGGTAGTAAGCAGCAGGAACTGCATGGTATTCGCCAAGCCAGCACTGAGAAAGCAGGAACCACTGCCAAGCTGATTCGGGACATGGAGCAGGAACGTCAGCCAAGCCGGGTTGGTACACGGAGCAGGAATGTCAGTCTCGCCAGGTCGGTACACGGAGCAGGATCGTCGGTCTCACCAGGTCAGTACACGAAGCAGGAACGTCAGCCAGGCCAGGTCAGAACAGGAAGCGGGAACATCAGCCAATACGAATCAGTAGACAGAATCAGGAACAGAAACAATGGCGTGGTCACGCAGTTTGGGGTCATACACTGGTATCAGGAAATCAAAACTAGTGCTATGCATCAGGTACACCATGAAAGGGCAACTGCAGAGTGACAGCCCAGGGTATAAAAAGGCTGTCACTGGGAGGAGCAGTACAGCGCAGCCAATGGGAATGCAGCAATAGCAAGATGGTCAGAATGTCGCCTGATCACGGGCGTCGTGATACCTCCCCAGTATCTGCCCTTTCCCTCAACCAAGCTAGGGTCTCCTGTCTCACTACAGTAGAGTCAGTCTAGGCAGTCTCAGTCAGATCAGGGAGGGTCTCGCCTTATCTGGTCCTTGGCCAGAGTGGGAGCGCCGCCTTTGTGGGTGGAGAGCAGAAGGGTAGGGTTAGCTCGTATAGAGTTGTTATCCTGGACTTGTGAGAGCCCTGGCGGCATGACCGGGGTAGGGTGCTTCGTGGGTCTTTCTTGGCTTGGATAGCTTGTGCCCGGTCACGACCTTAATGATGTAGCTCTCCATGGGTCCCAGGTCGTTCCCCCAACAATACATCCACAGGAGGGGATTTTAACATTCCCACCTCCCTGTATCTACTGCCCGATGCCCAATCCAGCCAAACACGGGGCAACCTCGGGACACCTCTCAACAAATGAGGCTTAGCGATTGTCAGGAATGCTCCGGTGTCCCTCAGCCCTTCTGCGGGGTGCCATTGACTAGCACCTGCTGGCGGTGGCAGTGGCTTGGGTCATCTCTGAGCCACTGCACAGTCATCACCGGAGTCACACCCAGGGACCAGGTAGACCAGTCCAGTCACTCCTGATAATCGGGTACCCCTGTTTCCCCTTCCGCCCCAACATTCTCCACCCCATTCCACTCCCCAACAAGCTGGACAGGCCTGGCAGAGGCAATATAGCCTGGGAGGGACATTCCCTCATAAAATGTCCCTGGCGCTGGCACCCATGGCAAACAAGCTGGTGCCTCACCCCTGTACTCTGTGTGGGCCCAGCGGCCCCATTGTTTCCTTTCTGGGATGCTGGCCCTGGCATTGGTCACTTACTGGGAACATTTGGTAGGGTACGTTGGTCAGGAGGCAGAGTAGCTGGGGTACTCTGTCCGGCCTAGCTGTGGGATGCTCCCAGGGCCTGCTAGTTGGGTTGGAGCAGCTGTGTGCGGTGTTGGTGCCATCTACGGCGCAGGTTGGATCAGTGAGACTGTAGGACTCTTGGGTAGGATATCATGCCAGGACCCCATCCACTGGTCTCAAGTTTTGCACCAACTCTGTGGCTGTAGTGGGATGGTGATCTTGGGTCCACTGTTGCATCTCCGAGGGCAAGGGCAGTATCTGCTTTTTCAATTGGGTCCAGCTCACTCGCTCGTCCGCCCATCGCTTCTCTGTACTCTTGGACCTTGAGTGCCAGCCTGGCCACTCAGGAAAGGGTGCATTTGTGGACCCGGAGGCCTCCGGTTATGGCTTGGCCATGGCTCATTCCTCGGCATCTCTCTGTGCACTGGTGTGCATCACGGGGTAGTCTTAGGATCTGGGGGTCGCTGTAATGCAGGTTATCCCGCCACTGCTACTACTTTGAGTCATGTATCTACTGGCAATGCAGGATATACTGCACTGATAGCTCTGGTTCGTATAGGATATTCTGTCTATCTAGTCTCCTGGCACTTCACTTAGTAACTGATTTATAGCGGATGACAGACCGCAATATACCTGGATACTGCAGGGAGAGACAAACGCACTCCTCCTTGGTAAGTCACAAACTGCTTTATTTTCAAACACAACATTTTAATACAGTTTAGAGAAAAGGTCAACACATGGAAAAAACATGACACTCTTGGTTTAACATCAAATAAAGGTTACTAAAAGGGGGGAGGTGGACAAAAGACTCTAATCACATCCTGTAGAAATCTCCAGGGGATGGGGAGGGGAGTTAGCACAAACAGCAATCCTTTATACATTCCTAGTGTATAGCTGCCCCCCCCCCCCCAAAACAATCACTCTCGGCTGATATAGTCATCTGAGTCTGTGGGAGGGGGGGGAAGGTTGGAACAGGCTTCCATGACTATCTATTTTCTCTGTACCATTCAGTATTAGTGTCCACACGATCTCAGTCAGGGGGAGGAGAGGCTCCGCCTCTTGCGCCATGTGACCTGTGACACTCCTGTTCGTCACAGTGATGATCCCATTTCCATGAGGCAGCCTAAACATCCTGCTGCTTAGACTACTCAGCCACAGCCAATAAAGCAGTAACAAATGCCAGAATGTCACACTAGGCCAGTAGGGCATACAATTATTTTTCACAGCTTGTTTTTGGCAAGCCTGAGGCCTGCAAACAAATCTTTCTCGGGGTTTGTATTTGGCAATCTTGAGGCCTGCAAAGAAATTTTTCTCAGGACTATCCTTGTTTGAAACCAACAATCAATGTATTTCAAGCTTAGCCATTTTATAATATGTTTAACTTCCTGTAATCCTGTAAAAAAAAAAAAAATCTTCAGGCTTTTCTTTTTATAAGCCTGCTGCTATGCTTGCTAACCATTATTTTTAAAGAGATAATTTAAAAAAAGCAAAAGTACAACTTACACTGAATATTGCAGATGTGCATGGTGGTGATGGACTGGTATGGTGTGTGTGTGTGTGTGTGTGTGTGTATATATAAATATATATTTATTGGTCTAACTTTCAGTCCTGTCTATTATATATATAGGGCTGAACGTTAAACCAATTATTTGCATTATCAGCTTTGAGTCTAATTTAAACTTGCATTATTCTTATATTATTGTCAAACATCAGTCTGTGGTTATAGCAGTGGTAGATGGTAGCAGCCCTTCAAATCTCCCTCCCCCCCCCCCCAATGCTGCTGATAATAGAACATGTGCAGAGGTTTTGCCTGTCAAATGTGGTTTTGTCCACTTCTTCTACATGTTCCTCAGACGGCATTAGATGTTGGTTCATGTTTAGAAATTTAAGTCTCCCAACTTGATAGCCATATTCTACAATCATTTACAATATAACCAGCAGCACTAAAAACACGCTTCAACTGCATGCTTGATTGTGGGCAACTATGGGTTTCCATAGCAGTATGCATCACATACACTGTTTTGCTTGCCAGCAGTCATCATTTTGGCCTAAAACATAGCTATCCTGAAAGGATTCTGTAACCATCTCGCAAGTAGTGGGAGCATTTCTGGGAACTACAAGGTGTTCATGTGCATCAGTTACAAACCCATATAAGTCCCATATAGAGTCTCTTTGAGTGCCAGAAGGGTTTGGAACGCATTGCTTTGCTCTGGCACCTAAAGGGTTAAGTAATATTAGGATGTTCTTGATGATCTATGTTGCTGATTACGCAACACTAGTGTGTGTGTGTGTGTGTGTGTGTGTGTGTGTGGTTGGGGGTTGGACTTGGAAGCCGTGACAATGCTGATGATGAGTAACAGGATTGTGTGTTTTTTGGCATGTTTACTTGTCCAGAGTCCGATATTCCAGCTGCTTATAAACAGGCACAGTACTCCTTTTCAGTGGTGGAAGATTGATCCTTTGCCTTTCAGCTAATTGTCTGGTCATGTCATCATCTTTCTCACTGTCAGCTTCATCTGTATCTGAAGAAGAGGATGCTTGAGGGATATACCCCAGATCAACTGCATCATCAGTACTTAGGTCTTCAGCATTACCCTTGGCTTCTTCCCCACTATTTTTATATTCTTCTAGGCTTTCTGAAGTCTCAAATAATATTTATTGCAGGGATTTCTTCTGTGCTCCTATCCACAGCGATAGAGACTAATGGGATATATCAGTGCTCCCCAGCTGGTGTAGGACCAAACGAAAAATATAAAAGGAAGACCCCTGCTTCCACCTTCAGTCATTTTTGGTCCTACATCAGCTTTGGTAGGGTGCACGGAAACCCCTTATTTCCCCCACAAAAACAGATGCCCAATTCCGACACACGGCAGTTGGCTCCTACCTCTTGGCTTTTTTATTTTAATTTCTTCTTTCAGGTGGCTGCATTCTTGCTGTCTGGTCCGGTAGAGGATCTCCTGAAGCCCTTGCTCCACTTCCATGTCAGCAAGGGATGGCTGCATCAGTCTACCGCCTTGAATCTCCCCCTTTGCAGGTTGAGATTTGGCGAAGGCACCAGGTGCATGCGCTAGCATCAACAGTGTGCTTTCCAACCATGGAACACACAGGGGAATGGAGTGGCTATTCCGGGGATCTGTTTTCTCCTGCATGTATTTTATGTGAGAGGAAAGGTAAGCGCTATGTACCAACCCCTTTTTATCCCCCTGGATTGATTACTTTGGTGGGGCCTATACGTTCCAGGCTGAAACGCATGCCCAAGGCCTACACGTTTTAACCCCTTAATGATCGGCGCTGTCACTCAACGACCACGGTGCATTTTTTTTTTTATTCGTTTCCTGTTCCGGACTCCCCGAACGGCGTGCAGCCATGGGGGGAAGCCCGGAATTCCATGACGTTCATCGTACGTCATGGGTCGTTAACTCGGATCGACCCATGACATACTATGACCATCAAGGGTCGTTAAGGGGTTAAAGCAGTGCTCTGATTGACCCGTGATTGACCCGGTTCCGGCTGACGTTCCTGCTCCGTGATTGACCCGGCTGTGGCTGACGTTCCTGCTCCGTGATTGACCCGGCTCTGGCTGACGTTCCTGCTCCGTGATTGACCCGGCTCTGGCTGACGTTCCTGCTCCGTGATTGACCCGGCTCTGGCTGACATTCCTGCTTCGTGTTTGACCCGGTTCCGGCTGACGTTCCTGCTCCGTGTTTGTTTCCTGTGTTCCGTGTTTGTTTCCTGTGTTCCAGCGAGACCTCGATCGCCTACCGGCGACATTCTGAACTGTGCGGGTAGTATTGCCCTGACTGATCGTCTCTGCAGCTGAGCTGTTGCCTCCGTTACCGAGCCAGTCTGCATACCTTGCTGAGCTGTTGCCTCCGTTACCAAACCTGTCAGATACCCTTGCTGTGCTGGTTGCCTCCGATATTGAGCCTGTCTCTATACACTTGCCAAGCTTGTTGCATTCTATCCGAGCCATTTAACACTTTATGAGCCTGTTCCTTCCATGACCGAGCCTATCCGTTTACACTAACAGAGCAGTTATCCATCCCGGTGCTCGTTCATTACCGTTGTTGCACCGTGTGGTGCTATTGGGCATTCCGTTAGCTCTTGCAGTGTGTTGCTCCGTAAGGCACCGGAAGGGTGTCTTGGCTCTGGTCTCCAAGTGCTCACTGTGTTCTGCTACTGTATCGCACTAGACAGTGAGTTGGCTCACAGATCGCTTGTGCAGTGTCTCCTCCGTTGTGGCACCCAAGGGGTGCTCTTGGCTCTGGTCCTGTTGGCACATGCAGGGTCTCCTCCGTTGACAGACCTAAGGGGAGTTCCAGGCTCTGGTCCCATTAGCTCCAGCAGTGGCTCTCCTCCGTTATCTCACCCTAGTGCTGTATTGGCTCTAGCTCTAGTCCTTGCTGTATCATTGGGTGCCTTACTGTACAGCTATCTGAGAGTGATTCAGTTCAGTCGCATACTGCACCTTCCTTTGCACTACCTCAGAGACTGTTAATACCTACTGGGCTTGGCTAATCACCATCACAGAGACTGATCAGTTTGCTCTAAGCATTAACCCTTGTTCCTCCATTTATTCTGTTTGTTACTATTTGCTCCTACATTATTGGGCCTGTACTACTAACATTACTTGTTTATACCTGTTCTGGCCCCCAGGGGCGCTGTTCTTTAATTTTAATTCAATAAAACTGTGTTTTACTTTTAACCTTGGTCTGAGTGTCAGAAAACCGTAACAGTACGGGTGACGGTAATACACAGACAGGGCCGGATTTACGTCTCAGGCGCCTGTAGGCACAGAAATCTGAAGCGCCCCCCCCCCCCATTGGCCATCTCCACTGGACACCTCCACAATGCTCCTAATCTCCACATTGCCCCCCATCATCTCCATATTGCCCCTATCAGCTCCAACTTACCCTCACATTGCCCCCTTCATCTCCATATTGCCCCCCATCAGCTCCAACTTACCCTCACATACATTGCCCCATCATCTCTACATTGCCATCATCTCCATCTTGCCCCCCATCAGATCCATATTGCCCCATCATTTCCACATGTCCCTCAGTGTCCGTTTCCTACCTCTTCCCTGGTGGTCCAGCAGCAGGAGAGGTCTGTATGTGCCATCTTTGGCACAGACCTGTAGCTGCTGGATCCCCCTTTCGTACTCAAGGGGTTACATGTGCCCTATAACCCCTTAAATACTACTATTCGTATATTGTGCTCTTCTGCCAACTTAAAATCCAGCCTTGGAATTAGCCTACTAGCAGTAGTTGATGTTTACCCTACAGCATTCATTTTATCAGCCCTACCAGGTCTAGAACTTACAAGTGGTTGGTATTAACCCCCTGAACTATCTATTTCTATTGCATTTGGGGCCCCTCTAGGACCCAGGGGGTTTAAAGCCCCTTTGAAAACAGCGGTAATGTTGGCAAGGTTTGTTCATCAACACAAAAAAACTGAACAAGCGCACTATAAGGAAATCACCTTAATATAATTCCAAAGAGTCCAGTAAGCCAGGTGGGCAGTGCTACAGGGCAGGATATTGTCACACGGCTCACGGCTGGAGGTGCGGGCACGAGGCCAGTCCTGGCGTTCATCGGCGGTCTCGCTTCTACCAGCCGCACTATCTTGCTAATCCTGGGCTCATTGCCATAGCCGCGGGGACTGTGTCGCCTGTGTTTGGCGGTCACACGGCTTCTTCCGGGCGGCGAGGCAACTTTTTTTTTTTTTTTTTTTTTAAGGGTCCCTAACGGCAAATCCGGCCCTGTACACAGAACCTCCATTGGAGGATGGATGTTCACGAGCAACGCTTGGACCAGTTGGCACTGGCCATGCAGACATTACTAGAACGTACAGTACACCTCGATAAACCCAACCAAAATCCGGTGGTCCCCCCAGTTCTGACACCGGATAATGATGCTGGGCAAATTACTGTTCCTTTCAGAAGTTTAACGGCGACGGCACCGTTACCGTTAAGATACAATGGTGAACCCACCCTGTGCAGGGGGTTTATTAACCAATTAGAGATATTCTTAGAACTGACACCTCATGCCTTCCCGAACGACCGTAGCAAGGTGGGGTTCATGATATCTCTATTAACAGGTAAAGCCCTGGCGTGGACTAACCCTTTATGGGAGAATGCCAAACCATGTACTCTGAACTTCTGTGAGTTTGTCAAAAAGTTTCGGAGAGTATTCGAGTTACCTGGGAGAGCCGCCTCTGCTGCTAAAAGATTGATGGAGATACAAATGGGCGATGTTCTGTAGGCGATTATGCTATAGAATTTCGGGTACTGGCAGCAGAGGTAGGCTGGAATGATGAGGCAGTGGTGGCAGCCTTTGCCCAAGGGTTATCAGACCCTATTAAAGATGAGATTGCTGCCAGAGATGTACCTAGCGACATAGACGAGTATATCGACTACGTTATGCTCATTGACACTCGCGTTCGCGAGAGGCGCTTGGCAAAAAGGGAGCATCTCAAACTGAGCCGGATGTAACGTTAGCCCAACACAATAGAGCTCCGAGGTGAAGCGAGAACGCGCTCGCTGGGGCTTCTGGGAGCAAAGTGGGAAGTCCTGCTGCTCCGTGCCGCAGGTACAGGGTGCCGCAGTATGCGGAAGTGGCACTTTTCAAACATTCATATCTCGGCTCACAGGTCAGTAGATTTAAAATAAAACCCAGCGCTGGTATTGCTTTAGGACTTATAACCAGCGCTCCAATTTTTTTTTTCAGGTGAATGTTCCCCTTTAAAGCTGCTTTTGTCTCCGCTCCTATACTGTCCCACCCCAATCCCACCCTGCTGTTTATGTTAGAGGTCGATTCCTCTGAAGTTGGGGTAGGGGCAGTTCTTTCTCAACTCCCCAAAGAGGGTGGCAACCTGAGACCTTGTGGGTTCTTTTCTAAGAAGCTATCCAGTGCTCAAAGCCACTACAAGATTGGTGATAGGGAATTGTTGGCTATCATCCTGGCATTAAAGGAGTGGCGACATTTATTGGAAGGCACAAGAACCCCGGTGTTAATTCTTACGGACCATAAAAATTTGATTTATCTTTCAGAGGCTAAAAGGCTGTCCTCCCGTCAGGCTAGGTGGGCTCTATTCCTGTCACGGTTCAACTTCATAGTGTCCTACTTGCCTGGTTCTAAGAACGTTAGGGCAGACGCCCTATCCAGACAGTTTAGCTCTGACATTGAGAGGGATGAAGCCCCGGTACCTATTATTCAGCCAGATAGGATTCTGGCTACAGTATGCACCAGTATCACTTCGCCACTGGGGGAGCAAATTTTGGCATCTCAAGCACGGGCACCTCCAGAAACCCCAGTTGGCAAGTGCTTTGTGGATGAGCCTTTCCGTACCCGAGACCTACCACTCATCTAAGGCAGCTGGGCATATTGGGAGGGATCAGCTGACATGGTCTCTTTCACAGGTGTTTTGGTGGCACTCCCTGAAAGCTGATTGTTCCGCATTTACTGCTGCCTGTGCCACCTTTGCCCGGGCTAAGACCCTCAGACATCTCCCAGTGGACCTGCTCCAACCAGTGCCTAATGGTGAATGCCCATGGGCCCACATATCTATTGATTTTTTGGGAGAGTTGCCGGTATCTAAGGGTATACGTTTATACTGATGGTGGTAGATAGGTTCTCGAAGATGGCTCATTTTGTGCCCCTCTCTGGCCTTCCTTCAGCCCAGGAGCTGGCAGTAGTTTTTGCCAGAGAAGTGTTTCGCTTGCACGGGGTTCCCATAGTGATAGTGTCGGACCGAGGGAGTCAGTTCATGTTGAGATTCTGGAGGGCATTCTGTAGCCAAATGGGCATACAACTGTCCTTCTCCTCCGCCTACCATCCCCAGACCAACGGGGCCGCTGAGCGTGCCAATCAGGGACTGGAGCAGTTTCTGCTCTGCTTCATGACTGATCATCATGATAATTGGGCCGACCTGTTGCCGTGGGCAGAGTTCGCCAGGAACTGTGCAGTTAATTCATTGTCTGGT
Organism: Rhinophrynus dorsalis; assembly: GCA_037306005.1. Taxonomy (NCBI): domain Eukaryota; kingdom Metazoa; phylum Chordata; class Amphibia; order Anura; family Rhinophrynidae; genus Rhinophrynus; species Rhinophrynus dorsalis. Next base: position 239,845,535 of record CM074719.1, read on the forward strand.
AGCTCCCCATTTCTCGTTAATTATGGGTTCCAGCCATGTCTGCTCCCGGACTCGTTTCAGTCACAACAGATTCTGGCTCTGGACGAGCACATTGAGCAGCTCCGCTCCACTTGGGCACAGGTGCAGATGTCCCTCAACCAGTCCTTCCAGAGACATCAGCGGCATGCCAATCGCAGACGGCTGCCAGCGGTATCCTTCTAGGTTGGGGACAGGGTATGGCTGTCCTCCAGGAATCTCAATCTGCAAGTGCCATCCAACAAACTGGCTCCCCGGTTCATTGGTCCGTTTAAAATTATCTGTAAGGTTAACCCCGTGGCATACGCACTGGAACTCCCGGCATCTATGCGCATTCACAATGTGTTCCATGTGTCACTTTTGAAGCCCTTGGTATGCAACCGCTATACTACCACTCCGGTGGTTCCTGGGCCGGTGGATGTTCAAGGCCAACAGGAATATGAAGTACGGAGTATTATTGACTCCAGGAGGTTTAGAGGCAAATTGCAATATTTGGTCCACTGGAAGGGTTACGGGCCTGAACGTTCTTGGGTCGACCAGAGGGACCTTCATGCTCCAAGATTAATGTGCAATTTTCACTCTAAATATCCTCAGAAACCCAGACCCTCAGCCAGGGGAGGGGGTCTTTGAGAGGGGGGTACTATCACGGTCCCCGTGATTCCCTGTCACTCTCTGTGATGGTACCTGTGCATTGGTGGAGGCTGATTGGCCCGCCCAGGATGTTCCTTTATATACTGGGTCTATGGCACCTGTCAGGTGCCCTTTTGTGGTGTTCCTGATCCTGCGCCTTTGTTGCTGTGTTCCTGCGTTACTGTGTACAGACTCGGCTCGTCTGACTATTCTGCTGTTCCTGCTCCGTGATTGACCCGACTCTGGCTGACGTTCCTGCTCCTTGATTGACCCGCTTCTGGCTGATGTTCCTGCTCCTTGATTGACCCGCTTCTGGCTGATGTTCCTGCTCCGTGATTGACCCGGCTCTGGCTGATGTTCCTGCTCCATGATTGACCCGGCTCTGGCTGACGTTCCTGCTTCGTGTTTGACCCGGTTCCGGCTGACGTTCCTGCTCTGTGATTGTCCCGACTCTGGCTGACGTTCCTGCTCTGTGATTGACCCGGTTCTGGCTGATGTTCCTGCTCCGTGATTGACCCGGCTCTGGCTGACGTTCCTGCTTCGTGTTTGACCCGGTTCCGGCTGACGTTCCCGCTCCGTGTTTGACCCGGTTCCAGCTGACTTTCCTGCTCCGTGTTTGTTTCCTGTGTTCCAGCGAGACCTCGATCACCTACCGGCGACATTCTGAACTGTGCGGGTAGTATTGCCCTGACTGATCATGTCTCTGCAGCTGAGCTGTTGCCTCCGTTACCGAGCCAGTCTGCTTAGTTTTGCTGAGCTGTTGCCTCCGTTACCGAGCCAGTCTGCATACCTTGCTGAGCTGTTGCCTCCGTTACCGAACCTGTCAGATACCCTTGCTGTGCTGGTTGCCTCCGATATTGAGCCTGTCTCTATACACTTGCCAAGCTTGTTGTGTTCTATCTGAGCCATTTAACACTTTATGAGCCTGTTGCCTCCGTGACTGAGCCTATCCGTTTACACCAGCAGAGCAGTTATCCATCCCGGTGCTCGTTCATTACCGTTGTTGCACCGCTTGGTGCTATTGGGCATTCCGTTAGCTCTTGCAGTGTGTTGCTCCGTAAGGCACCGGAAGGGTGTCTTGGCTCTGGTCTCCAAGTGCTCACTGTGTTCTGCTACTGTATTGCACTAGACAGTGCGTTGGCTCACAGATCGCTTATGCAGTGTCTCCTCCGTTGTGGCACCCTAGGGGTTCTCTTGGCTCTGGTCCCGTTGGCACATGCAGGGTCTCCTCCGTTGACAGACCTAAGGGGCGTTCCAGGCTCTGGTCCTATTAGCTCCAGCAGTGGCTCTCCTCCATTATATCACCCTAGTGGTTTATTGGCTCTAGCTCTAGTCAGTCCTTGCTGTATCATTGGGTGCCTTACTGTACAGCTATCTGAGAGTGATTCAGTTCAGTCGCATACTGCACCTTCCTTTGCACTACCTCAGAGGCTGTTAATACCTACTGGGCGTCGGCTAATCACCATCACAGAGACTGATCAGTTTGCTCTAAGCATTAACCCTTGTTCCTCCATTTATTCTGTTTGTTACTATTTGCTTCTACATTATTGGGCCTGTACTACTGCCATTACTTGTTTATACCTGTTCTGGCCCCCAGGGGTGCTGTTCTTTAATTTTAATTCAATAAAACTGTGTTTTACTTTTAACCTTGGTCTGAGTGTCAGAAAACCGTAACAATTCCCCTGAGTAAAACAAGAGTACTCCCACTGCTGAAAGGTGTTTCATTCAAAAGTTATTAATTTTCAAAGTTGAATTTTTAGGTGCAATATCACAGTGGCCTGAACTATGGACAGTTCTGGTCCCGGGACCATAAATCTCCATAGGATGGTGTAGCAACAGCACCACTGTACAATTTCAGGCCACTGTGATATTGCACCTAAAAATTCAATTTTGAAAATTAATAACTTTTAAATGAAACGCCTTTCAGCAGTGGGAGTACTGTTGTTTTACTCAGGAGGATAAATCCTACAACATATATATATATATATATATATATATATATATATATATATATATATATATATATATATATATATATATAATATATAATTTTTTTTTTTTTTTTTTTACATTTTAAGTATTACTATCCCTTTAAGGTTACGTTACTAGCAATAAGATAAGGATAAAGAGAGAGAGAAAAAGGCAATACTGATAAGGAAGATAAAAACCCTTAAAAATGAAGTCCTGTTTGGGATGTGAGAACCAGTTACCTGCATCAAATTCATCCAAACTGTGTCCTGACTGTCTGGGGGAAAAAAAAAAAAAAAAAAAAGGCCGCAAATACAAAGGTACCATCTCAGTTCCAAGGTTTTTTCTTTTTATCTGGGATGAAAAACTCCATGCAAGAAACCTTTACCTCTCTCCAAGCATCTTCTGTTTCAAAGAAAAGACCCCCGAAGAGGGTACATCTAGACCATTTGATACGGATGGCGGTTGCCTATTTGATAATCTCTCTGATTATTCATCAGAAGAAGAGGGAGAAATAGTAGAGGAAGATGAAGGTACTTTTAATATAGAAAATATTGAGCCTTTTTTTAAAGAACGCTCATAGAACTTTAGGATTAACTGAAGAGGCTAAGGAGCAGGGGATACTGGACTTAACCCCAGTTTTTCCAGTCCATCATGCAGTATCTGATTTAATAAAAACAGAATGGAAGAAGGGGATAAGAGAGTATCAACATCAAAAGAAGATTCCAGAGAATGCGCCCTTTTTAATGATGAAAAGTCCTCTACATGGGTAACACCTCCCAGAGTTGATGAACCCATTGCACAGTTAGCTAAGATAACCACCCTTCTAATGGAGTACGGCTCTTCACTGAAAGTCCCTATAGACTGCAGAATAGAAAGCACCCTCAAAAAACAATTTGCCGTACTAGGACAAAACATTAAAGCAGCAACAGCCTTAGCATGTGTATCAAGAACAGTCAGAATATGGCTGTCCAAGCTTGAGGAGAAGATTGAATCAAGTGGCTACACAATTTGCAGATGATGATTTAGTTAAGAGATATCTAAAAGCTATAACCAAAGTTAGGCCAAGAGTAAGAATGGTTGTTCCTCCTTGGGACTTAAATATGGTTCTAGACCAGTTATCTTCATCTCCCATGTTTGAACCCTTGGAACAAGTTCCATTAAAGATGCTCACCAACTGCAGTAACCTCAGCAAGAAGAGCTTCAGAAATTCAGGCACACTCAGCAAAACCTCCATACACAGTCTTTCACCAGGGCAAAATAGTATTAAGAACCAGGCCTACATTTAGATCAAAAGATCAATCAATATATTACACTTATCAGAATTGCCTACCTTGAAGCAGGAAAATATCCTCCAAAAATCCTCAAGGCACACTCTACCCGCGCAATTTCTACCTCCTTGGTCTTCAAGAGCCTCTGCATCACCTAAGGAAATTTGCAGAGCAGCTACGTGGTGTTCAATATCCACTTTCATTAAGTATTATTGGATTGATATGCATGCCTCCTCAGAAGCTAAATTCAGGAAGGAAGGTCCTTGAGGCAGCAGTCCACTCAGGATCGATAAGACCCTTCCTTTTTGTGTATTTATTTTTGCCTTATGCTCCTAGAGAGTCATGTGAATGGGCAGGCATACGATTATAAGATTTTTTTCTATTGGGACATCTTATTTATTCCCACCCATAAGTTCTACTGCTTGGGTATGTCCCGTTAGTCTCTATCGCTGTGGATAGGGACACCAAAGAAAGGGAGAAATTTTTCTTACCTATATTTCTTTTTCTTATGTGTCCCTACGCAGCACACACTGCCCATTAAAGGGATAGTAAGGTTTCATAATAAAAGCAGCTCTAATTAATCATCATAGTATTTGGGCCTTAGAGAGGTGTTATTTCAATTCTGTCAGAGTTATAGTTCAAGAGTATTTGAATGATAAAGTATCCCGCTCCTGTCGCTTTTACTGATCTAACACTGCTCAGCTCGGAGCAGCAGGGTGTGTCCAGGTAGATTGCAGAGTGAGGACAATCTTCAATTAAGATAAGGGAAAAAGCTGAAAAATCTATCAAGGGGACAGGGTTTTCATTGTTCTCAAAGTAAGAATATTGACCCTTGATGTGAGCTGTCTGGTCTATGGACTGGATTCCACCTCTGTGGAGTGGGGGCTTACACTAAGTAAAAGGGGCGGGAGGGGAAAATTTTATCATTCAAATACTCTTGTACTACAACACTCACAGTAATGAAATAACCCTCTCTATGGCTCAAATACTATGAAGATTAATCAGAGCTGTTGTTTTTGTGAAACATTACTATCCCTTTAACCTCTTTTTTTATTAAATTTTTTCAGCTATGACAATAGATGACTGCCGGTGGAAGCAGGGGGCTTCCTTTTATATTTTAAATTTGATCCTACACCAGCTGGGGGACACTTTTATATCCCATTAGTCTATATCTCTGTGGAGGGACACAGAAGAAAAGGAAATATAGGTAAGGAAAATTTCTCCCTTTTCACACTTGCTGCTACCTTCAAGAGAGGTATTATCCTTTTTTGTGTCACTGTCGGATGCAGCAATTGGTTGAATTGGTGCACCTTCTTCCATTGTGCCATCAACATTAGAATGTGACTTCTTGTTGTATTCAGTGTTCTTGGATGGTTTATTAATAATACTTGTTATGGTGTAACATTTTATGGGACTTTGATCAGTATCTTCAGAAGGAGAAGGATAATTTTCCTTTATTGCACATGCTGCAGCAATCTTGGCTACAGTCAGTTTTTGTACTACAACTTTACTAACACTGCTCCTGCACCTTTTCCCCTCCCCTTTCCCCTAGTACCTTTGCTGGACATATATATATATAATATATAATTTTTTAATAAACAGTGAATTACTCAGTATAACTGATTGTGTGTCTTGCCTTCAGAAAATACTCATTCTTCTAGTATTTGACTGACTCCATCACAACTCACTTTAAACTTTTTTTTTTTTAACTGTCCCCATCGCATTCGACCAAAAAAAAAAAACCTACCACACTCCCTGTGCGACTGCGTATTCGCCCCAGACTCCCCTAGCACAGAGAGAACAGCCAGCTGGAAGGAACTCTGATCACAGTTGCCTGTGTCCTCCCAGTCACACAAGATTTTGGGGTCAGGGCTTAAAATTTCCACTCACCACTAGCCAATGCTGAGTGAAAATTTAGCCCTGGCGAGTAGAAATTCAGCCCTGGTGGGTATGTTTTGGCTTGCAATGGCGAGTAACTTTTCAGGTCTAGCTAGTAGCAAAGGACTTAAAATTATAAGCCCTGCTTGGGGTAATTCTCCTTTGCTCTCCTGCCATTCCTCCAGACTCCCCTAACACAGAGAACAGCCAGCAGAAAGGAACTTGCATCACAGTTTCCTGTTTCTTCTCAGTCACACAGAATGTTGGGGTAGATTTCCTTTACTCCTCTAAAACATAGATAAAAGCCAGAACAGAAAGGAACTTGAGTCGCAGCTTCCTATCACAGTCAACTAATATTTTGATGCATTTTGTGTTATCCTTCTTTCTCCCTTCACAGTTTCCCCATCCAGATTGTGCTCAGACTCTCCAAACACAGAGAACATATGTCCTGTCTACAGGACTCCCTAAAACACACTCCAGCTTTGCTTTATTTGCATTTCATAACTAGTTAAAAATTACGGTGCTTTCTCTATCTCTCACAAACACAGAATGACATGCTATGGGAACCTGACACTCCTTTTATACTATCCCTGTGGGAAAAGGAAGGAAAACTTCCACTGTGTGGGGGAAATTCAATCTTACCATTGATTTCCAATTCAGTGAGACAAGCAGTAAAATGTAGAAAATCTGCACTTTTCATGAAAAGTTACAGTAACACAGTGGGTGATATCTAAAAAATGGCAACAAGACATACCACACATCACAATAGAAGCTGGTGCCAACCTTTGATTTGTCTGACTACCTGTTCGGTGTATGACCCTGGCTTGGTTGACATTCCTTCTGGTGTGGACCTGCAGCTCTGGTAGACTAACTCCTCTGTGTATGACCTTTGGCCTGGCTGACTATCCGTCTTGGTACTGACCTGTGGCTCTATCCAACTACCCTCTCTGTGTATGACCCTGGCTAGTCCGATAACCAAACTGGTGCGACCTGCGGCTCTGGTTTACGAATTTGCTCCGTGTATATTCCGTTTTGTCTGACTACCCACCTTGGTGCTACCTGGGGTTGTCCACTGCGCACCCAGCATACCAGCACTCCAGTAAATAACTGGTTGGGTACTCCTGGTGGCTCTGGCAGACGTCTCTGTCCATATACTGCTGCGTTCAAGTGAGGACCTGTAGCACAGTACCCTTTGTCAGGAACCTTGTCTGTACAGGTGCGGACCTGTAGCACAGTACCCTTTCTCAGGAACCTTGTCTGTACAGATGCGGACCTGTAGCGCAGTACCCTTTCTCAGGAACCTTGTCTGTACAGGTGTAGACCTGTAGGAGATTCTCAAGTGCGGACCTGAGGCGGCTTATCTCCAGCCTGTCTTCCGGAGCTCAGCTCGGTACCTCCACAGCAGCACAATCCTTCCTGACATCTGCTATATTGTTTTGTGTTCTTGCTGTTGCCGTTCATTCTGTATGTGTATATCTTAATAAAGATTGTTACCTACAGTACTGGTCCACTTCTCGTTCTTCAGTCCATGACAAATATACATTTTTCAGTAAAATAAATTGTAAACTTTGAATTTGGTTGTGCAGTATGGCACTTTATGTAAATTATATGCATGGTATGTTAATTAGCTGTGATTGAAAACAAATGTAGCACTCACTGTGCTATTAATAATACCCCCAGTGTTTTGGTGATGTTTAGATTCATTCTTACTATATGAAACCAGCAAATAAACTATTTAAGGTGTCACACTGTCATCAACAAATAAAGGTTAATTTTGTACAAACTACTTTCATCCCTAAATATAGCTAGTATAAAATATAGTTGTTGTTTTTTTTGTTTTGTTTTTTTGTTTTTTTTTTACTCAAATTAACTAATCTTAAGGGGAACATGACTACTTTCAACCAACAATCTGAATTTTTTTGTTAAAGGGGAACTTTTCCCATAGGAATAAGTTGTTCGAAATATATTTATCTGTTGTCCAATATAGCTTACAGGTACCATGGGGAGGTAGACTGCAACAATTCTTCAAGAAGTGCAGGGTGGAGCCTCCCCCTCCTCCATAGCAGGCTAAATAGCCACTCTCCTGTTCAGATAAGGTTTGTTCCTTTACCTAGTAGGAAGGCTGAGAACAGTTCTGCTTAGTTTTTCATTATTTTCTCTTGGATATGTGGTGTCAAAATTCCCCCATTAGGTGGATTACCATTACTGGCTTCCCCCGGAGGATTGCCCAGTTAACAGTTGCTGTTGTGGACCCTTTACAGCCCTGGGAGAGAATCTTGCAACCCATGTTTCTCTCTCCAGAAGAAGCCTTTCTGAGGCTTCTTCCATTTCAATGGTAATCTGAAGAGAAAAAAAACCTGCAAAACACGTGAGCAATCCTTTGGGTGCCATGGTTCACATGTCCCACGGTTCCCCTCCATACAGGGGTCTTTCTGGGGTTTTATATAACTTCTGCATTCATGTTGGATTATTATTTTTTTCTGTTCCTTGGGTTCTTGGAGCATTTTGGGTTGATATGTGGTTATTAACCACTTCTTTGCCATGTTTGTTGTTTAAAGGCACTTCTGTCTCATTTTTCCTTAGGATTTATTATTTATTTCTTACTTATTTGGGGTTCTGTAAGACCTTTGGGGGACTCTTATTCACTTTTACTTCATTTAAATTCTGCGCCTTTAAGGGTTCGCTTTACTGCATAGATGCAATGCTCCATTGACTGCTTTGGGATATATCTCTGCAACCACTCCATGTACCGAGTTGAGAGATGGCTCATTCTTGTCTACTCTTGCCCTACATTCCTTTTACCATCCTCAGCATCTTGGGGGTCCCTGGGAGGTTCGGGTTCTGCTTTTGGTACTTTTAAAGGTAGAAAATATGTTTCCCATAGACTCCAGTTTTGCGTGCTGTTCACTGATTGGCTCTTAGTTCAGACATCATTTCATTTTCTTTCTCTCTTTACATGAGTATCCAATGCAGGGCCTGGATACCTTTACTCTCTTCCATAGGTTAACTCATCACCTGCCTTATAAGTTCATGGTAGACTTTTTGGGGTGATTTTTCTTAATCTGGGTGACAGTATTTGGGTTCCCTATTACTGTAAGATACTTCTCCTGTACCTGGAGCTAATGATTCAGGGGCATCTTGGACCCCCATTGATTACTGTTTCTCATGCCAAAGAGAGTATTTAGGACATTTTTGCCCCTTATGTTCTGTGGCCCCTGCTTCTCAATCTTGGCCCTCCAGCACCCATCGAGAGCCACATTGGGTCAGGGATTTCATGTCCTCTTTGGCTCAGTGGACTACACCGCCTCAGGTTGGTCCCCCTATTTCTAGGCTTTTTAAATCCACTGCCTTGCCAGTTGTGGACGTTTCGGCGGTTAAGGATTTAACGGATGGGAAACTGAAAGCCAATACTGAAAGTTGCCGTTGTGGCCATAGGTATGTCCATGGGGCCTACCTTGGCTTCTGCTTGGATTAATAGAGCCATTGCTATCTGGACTGCACAGTTAACTGATGCTATCCACAAGGGTGCCCCTCAGGAGGACCTTTTATCCATTTTGACTTGTATCACTGAGGCTCAGCAGTACATTGCTGATGCCCAGTTTGATGCTGTCAGGCTTGAGGCTAAGGCCTCTGCCTTTTCTGCTGCTTCCAGTTATACTTTGTGGCTCAAGATTTGGTCTGCTCGCCTACTCTCTAAGAATTCACTGGTTTCTCTTCCTTTTCAGGGCACATCTCTTTTTGGCCCTGAATTGAAGAACATCATCAGTGAAGCCACTGAGGCAAGAGCACCTAACTGCCTCAGGTTCCTAGGCGCAATCCCCAGGCAAAGAAGCAGCGTCTTTTTCCTCCCTGCCATAGCCTAAAACCAAGGCTGATTCAAGTTGTTCCTCAGGCCAGCTTTCTGCGCTCCACCCTCAAGTCTAGGCAGCAGTGGCATTCCAAACACACCTCCCCTAAACCTGCTTAGGCATGACTCGCAAAAACCCTGGTCTCCTGCAACACCTCTTATGAACTTGGACAGGCTTGTGGATCAGTGGGTATTACAGGTGGTCTCAGGAGGTTGCAGGATTCCTTTGACATCCCTGCCTCCTGTCAGATTCTTCCCTTCTCAGTCCCCTCAGGGACAGGAAAAGCTCAGTCTTTTAAATGGGGCAGTTCAGGCTCTCTTGGACAAGGGTTTCTGGCTCTGGTTCTTTAGCCAGAGATAGGGTTAGGTTTTTATCCCAACCTCTTCGTAGTTCCCAAGAAGGGTGGCGGTTGGTGTGTCCTATCCTGGATCTCTAGGATCTCAGTTCGTTTGTGGTCCATACTCACTACAAGATGGAGTCTTTCACTCTGTCATTACAGCAGTGTGCCCAGGGGAATTTCTTACTTCTTTGGATGTGAAGGATGCGTACCTGCACATTCCAATTCATCCGGACAGTCAGAAGTACCTCAGGTTCGCTTTTGCCTTGGGGCACTTCCAGTTCACCACCCTACCCTTTGGGCTTACCACTGCCCCTCAGGTGTTCGTATGGGTCTTAGGGGCCTTGATTGCCTTCCTGCACACCAAGGGGATTCAGCTGACTCCTTACATGGACGACCTTCTCTTGAAGACTCCCTCCAAGTATCTCCTGGACCATGAGGTCCAGGACTGTGTCCAGATGCGCCTTCTACACGGTTGGATCTTGAACATGGACAAGTCTGCTCCGGTCCCTTCTCAGGACCTGGTTTTCCTCGGGCTCCGGTTCGACACACGGCAGGGCATGGTCTATCTGACAGAGGAATCTGTTCAGCAGATCATGTCCAAGGTGTTGCATGCTCTGGAGTGGTCTTCAGCTGCAGCATGGAAGTTCTCTTCCCTGGTGGGCAAGATGATATCTAAAATGGAGGCAGTACCATACTCCATGGCTCCCACCAGAGAACTTCAGACAGGATTGTCCTGTCTCTCTCTCTCCCCCCCCCCCCCCCCGAAGTGAGACTGGACCCTCGCTCGTGGCTGGACAGCTCCAACCTGATGAGTGGAAAGCCGTTCATGATTCCGTATTGGACCATAGTGACGATGGATGCCAGCCTGTTCGGCTGGGGAGCCATACTGGGTCATCTGAGTGTTCAGCGAAGGGAACCCTCCTTCCTATCGGCATCTTGGAGCTTAGGGTGATTCTCCATGCTCTAGAGTGTTGGACCTCTCATCTAAGGGGATACCCAGTCCATGTCAAGTCGGTCAACGCTTACATCAACAAGCAAGGCGGCTCTAGAAGCATGGCTGCTTGCTTGGAGGTAAGGCTGTTTTAGCTTTGGCTGTCTCCACAGTGCACACTCCAGGCATAGAAACGTCTTGGCAGTTTTTCTCAGATGCCAAACAGTGGACCTCAGGGAGTGGGAACTTCATCCGGAAGTTTTCTACCTGTTGGTCCTGTAGCGGGGTCTTCCTTGGATAGACCTGATGGCCACCTGAAACAACCGGAAGGTTCAGTTCTTTTGCTCTTGCTGGTGGGATCCTCTGGTGTTCGATTTGGATGTTCTGTCGTTTCCATGGCTATTTCATCTGGCCTACGTTTTTCCTCCACTTCCTCTCCTTCCCAAGGTACTGAGGAAGATTCAGATGGACGGTGCGCAGGTCATACTGATCACTCCTTATTGGACCAGGCAGCCTTGGTTCCCAGAACTGCTGGTGTTGGCTGCTCAGGATCCATTTTCCTCTGCCATATAGACTGGAACTCCTTCTCCAGGGTTACCTATGGAGAGAGGATGTGGATAGCTTGGCTGTGATGGCATGGCTGTTTGAAACCTCCATCATGAGGAGGAAGGGCTTTTCTCCTGATGTGGTCTCCACCATGATCCAGGCTAGGTAACCTGTGTCCTCTAAGGCCTACCACAGTGTTTGGTCTACCTTTTCATTCTTGGTATGTGGACAGGGTCTGTCCTCACAGGAGTTTGACCTTCCATCCATCTTATCATTTTTGCTGGATGGTGTTAACAAGAGCCTTAGTTCCTTGAAGGTCCTGACCTCTGCTCCCTCTATCTTTTACCAGAGATGCATAGCCATGTTACCGGATGTCAAGGTCTTCTTTCGGGGAGTCGCTCATGCTTTCCCTGCCTACAAGGCCCCCACTCCTCAATGGGACCTTAATCTGGTCTTGGGTGTATTGCAGCGGCCTCCCTTTGAGTCCTTGGCAACCATTCCTCTATGTCTACTGACATGGAAGATGGCTTTTCTTTTGGCTGTGGTCTCTGCCCACAGAGTTGCTGAGTTGCAGGTGTTGTCCTTGTCACGGTTTGTTAAGACTCTCAGACACAAGGTTAGGTAAAAACACAACTTTATTGAAAAGTTTAAGATAATCCCATAGGATTTTATACACATACATACAATACATAGAATGGCAAATAGGTAGTAGCAATAGCGAATCAGGCTGTACCGACCCTGCCAATATACCGGGCAAGGCAGCCAAAAGACAGTCAGGAGAATACAGGCTCTACTGGCCCTGCCAATATACCGGGCAAGGCAGCCTAACAGACAGTCAGGAGAATACAGGCTTTACCAGCCCTGCCAATATACCGGGCAAGGCAGCCTAAGGAGGAAGTGTCAACCACAGTGGCCTCAATAACTGTCAGATGACAATGACAGTATGGAGATGGTAGGTAGAGGCTACAAGGCCCAGTGGTATTACCAGGTAGTCTGCACACCCCAGTACCCGTGCACCGAGGGAATAACTAGCTGTCTAGGACTGGACAGCGCACTGGGAACCATCAGACTATATGAATTGAGAGCCGTGAGGCAGAGGAGTAAACCAGCGCCCTCACTCTGAAAACCAACAGGCTGGATGTAAGTAGACCTTCGGGTCATAGAGCGAACCAACGCCTGTGCGTTGGGAACCAACACTCTAATACAGGTAAGCAGCAAGGCAGTGGACAAACCAGCGTCCGCACGCTGGGAACCAACAGATTGAGTAAATAGAAGGCAATGGAGCGAACCAGCACCCTTGCGCTGGTAACCAACAGGCTGGATAATCGTAGGCTATAAGGCAGTGAAGCGAACCAGCGTCCGCACGCTGGGAACCAACAGATAGTTGTGTATAGAGCCGTAAGGCAAAGGAGCAAACCAGCGCCCGCACGCTAGTACCAACAGACTAGAGCATAATAGCTGCAAGGCAGTGGAGCGAACCAGCGTCCGCACGCTGGGAACCAACAATGCATATAGTAGGCCGTGAGGTAGTGGAGTGAACCAGTGTCCGCACGCTGGGAACCTACAGATAGTTATGTATTGAGCCGAAAGGCAAAGGAGCGAACCAGCGCCCGCTCTCTGGTAACCAACAGACTAGTAGTGTAGTAGCCGCAAGGCAGTGGAGTAAACCAGCGTCTGCACGCTGGGAACCAACAGATAATTGTGTATAGAGCCGTAAGGCAACAGAGCGAACTAGCGCCCGCGCGCTAGTAACCAACAGACTAGTAGTGTAGTAGCCACAAGGCAGTGGAGCAAACCAGCGTCCGCACGCTGGGAACCAATAGGTGAAAATGTCGCTGGAGCGACCGAGGAACAAGGTCGCCGCAGATGAAGGAACCGGACGCAGGAGATGAGCAGGAACAAACACAATGGTGGTCAACCGATCAGGAATGGCAACGGAGACTGGCAGCAGGAAACAGCAACCTCGGACGACTTCAACCGGAACAGGCACTGGAACAAGTACAGCAGACAGGAGTCTCAGGAACAGGATGAACTCAGGAAACCAGGAACACAGCAAAAGGCCCATCAAGCTTCTGTAGCATGGTGAAAGTGGATGCAGTCTGAGACACCACAAAGCCAAACTCAGTTTAAATAGGCAATGTGAGGCGGGCTAAAGGCAGACAGCCAATGGGAGCCCCCTACAGGTGATAGAGAAATGCAGCAATCACGGGCACCATGATAGTCCTGCAATATACCGCCTTTCCTGGTTTTCCACAAACATAAGGCTGTTCTCCGTACCTCCCAGAAAATTTTCTAAGGCGGTCTCTGAGTTCCACATCAATCAGGAGATTGTTGTTCTGCCTTTTTGTCCTGACCCTAAAACTGAGAGGGATCTCCACTTGTTGGTAGTTAAGAACGAGAGGTCATCCATTAAGGCTAGAGGAAAAGCACATTCAACTAAAACAAAGGAAGGGTGGTAAAGCTATGGAATTCTTTGCCTTGGGCTGTTGTGCTTGGAGATACTGTAACTACTTTCAAAAAATAAATGGATCCATATCTAGCACAGATATAGCACATATTGAGAATCATGACATATGGCTTCAATGCAAATAGGATGTTGTTCCAGGGAAATATCTGTCATATGGAATCGGGAAAGAATTTTGTGGGGCTTAACTGGAAACTGCTTCAATGGGGTTTTTTTTGCCTCCCCTGGATCAACAGGGGTGTTTTGGAAGCATGTCTTTTTTTTTTTTTTTTTTTTTTTTTTTTTTTCCAGCCTCATCAACTATGTTACTATTTTCTCCAACTATTATAGGACATTTATTCAAAATGTCTCCATAACTGCAGTTCCCATAACTGCTTTTATTCGGAAGGATGCTAATACTAGAGAATAATCTCCGGAAGCCCAGTAGGCCTTTGACAGGTTAAAATTGGCCTTTACCTCAGCACCTGTTCTCTATTACCTTGACTCTGCTAGACCCTTGGTACTCAAAGTAGATGCCTGGGAAGTAAGCGCTAGTATGGTCCTCTCCCAAAGAGTTCTTTGGAAACCTCTTCAGCATCTTCATTCTTATTTCTGTAAACAGTTCTTTTCTGCTGAATAAAATTACAATGTCGGGAACCTCTCGAACAAAATTACCGTTGAGGAGTAGAGACTTCTGCTCGAAGGAACTGCTACAACAGTGGAGATAAATAAACTGATCAAAGAATCTGCATTATCTATAAAAAGCACCATGACTGAATCCCAGACAAGCCAGATGGTCCTTGTTTTTCACACGGCTCAACCAGGGAGCAAAAATGCTAAGGTGATTACTCTATCATGGCTGTTCTCCTCCACTCCGTAACCTGCACCAGAACCTATTCTGCCACCAATCCGTTTGTAGCAGCCTTGTTGAATGCCACATGTATAAAATCCTTTATCCTCAATGACATTAACAGAATCATCCATGGTTTTCGCCAAACTTGCTCTTTCTTCCTATATGCTTGTGAAAGCAAAGGTTATTTTTGTTTCACTGTTCAGCCCCAGCTGAGCATCCCGCATTCAGAAAACTCAAGATTTGATATTATGACAATTCTGATGGCCCACCATAAAAGATTATGTGGAGTCCTTTGTACTGACCTGTACGACTTGTGGGAACACAAGCCCCATCACAACAGACCCTCGGGTCTCCATCACCCTCTACCCATACCTATGTCTCCTTGGAGCCATTTGGCCATCTATGTTGTTGTTAACCAACCTAAGTCTGTGTGCTGTACAGATTTTCCAGGCAGCCCAATTTAATTCCTTTTCTTGTGCCTCAGTCTTTGCGAATATCTTTGTCAAAGAGATATTTCGCTTACATGGAGTCTGAGAACAAATCGTGTCAGACTGGGGTTCCAACTATGTTTTGGAGAACCTTTTGTGGATACATGGAGATTGCTCTACACTATTTTTTCTCTTCTCACCCACAATCCTATAGAAAGGACAAATTGGAGTCTAGAAACCTTTTCTGTGCCACTATATCAAGACCCATCATTCTAACATGGCAGATTTTATTCCGCTTGGTGAAACTGCTTTCAGTAACCTACACCATAACTCCATTAATAGAACTCTGCCCTATGAAGCTCTGAGTTATCATCCCTGGGCTATACCTATTTCTGGTCTTTTAGGGATCCCAGCTGCTGATACAAGAGTTCAATATCTTCAACATCGTTGTTCTAAGATCCAATAGCAGGCTAAATGTCCCTCATACTGATATAAAACCACATCTGATACGAGAAGGCAGCCTAACCTCCAGTACACTATAAGGGATGAGTTATGGCTCTTCACTAATTGCCTACATATATGGCAACCTTCTTGTAAGTTTTGTCCCTTTAATATCACAGCCAAAATAACCACAGTCACCTTTGCTTTGGTGCTTCCAGTGACCACGAAGATACCAAATTCCTTCCATGTTTCTCTCCTGAAACCAGTGATTAATAACAGGTACTATCAAACTCTGCACCCACCTGCTCCTATTACTCTTAATCATCACTCAGAATTTTTGAGGTACACAGAATTCTGGATTCCTATCAGGTCTGAGGCACATTTCAGTATCTTATTGATTGTAAGGGGTATGGTCCCGAGGCACACTCCTGGGTTATGGCCACAGACATCCATGCCCCATCACTGGTCCAAGTGTTCCATCATGCTCGTCCTGGGAAGCCATAGGATCCGTAAGCCACCTCTTAAGGAGAGAGGTAATGTCATGCCTCCCATTCTACATTCCTTGTGTTTTTTCATTGGTGAATTGTCCTTTTTCTAGCTTTCCAGTTTGCCTGAAAGTTGCTAGCTCTTGGCACCTTTGTTATCTAGCATTCTGAGATTTCAGTGATTGCAATTTTTTACCAGGCTTGCCCTTTATTTCGTCTTCAGATCATGCTAAGGTTTTAAGCTTCTCCATTATAAGATATTGACCCACCTGGTTCCTGACTCTCCTTTGGTTTTCTCCATCTTCCTACCGGATGGATTTCTCAGACTAACCCAGCTAGCCTTGCTTTCTCCTCGGAAGATCGCCTCCTGAGCTTTTCACTCTGACCCAGCCATTCATGCAGCGTTCCACTTGGCAAACTCTCCTCTCTGCTTTGCTCCCATGTGTTTTCTGACAATCCAGTGTACTGCTGTACAGCTTGGCAATCTCTCCTTTCCACTCACACTGTACTGCTGTACAGCTTTGTGATCTCTCCATTCTACGTCACTTTTTGTGTTGCCTGGTGATCCAGTGTTCAGCTTTGCATTCTCTCCTCCCTGCTTTGCTCCAGTGTGTTGCCTGGTGATCCTAGAGTATATCTTGGTAATCTTTTCCTCTGCAGTGCCTGGTAACCCCAGAACATAGCTTGATGATCTTGCCTAACAGCTTCACTCCTGTGTATTGTTATGCAATTCCTTTGTAGGTATAGTCCCAGCCTTCAACGGGATTTCTCTTACATCAACATGAAATTCTCCATCTCCTCTGTGCAATTCATCCTCTCTGCAGGCCTACCAGGTATATCCAGTTGACAGGTGTGTCCATCCTGATCTGATAATCGGCTCAGCCAGAGTTTTGTATATGGACTTGTGGCCTTTAATTAGGACACACCTAAATCTTGCTATGCTCTCTAGCAATACACTGAATCCATCACACCCCAGCATCTTACCTGGTAGTCCAAATGTTGGAGCTCTGACAGTATTCTAAAACAAAAATTGCCTTTTGGATGCCAGTTTGAGCAGCTGTTAAAAATTGTATAGAATATGTTTGAGTTGTATTAACTTTTGAATGAAATATCCCAGCAGTGGGAGTACCCTTGATTTACTCAGCAAGAAAATCCCTGAAACATAATTTTTTCATTAAAAAAAGTTTACTGTCCCTTTAAGCTCGTATATTGTTTATTTGCCAATTCATTCAATTTATCCAAATCTTCCTTGAGAGAAAAATATCCTGCTTTATGTTTTTTAATAGCTTAAATTGCAGTTTATATCTTTAGCACAAATTTTATCTATAAATATCCCCATAGTCTTCAGTAGGAATCTGTGAGATAAAACTAGTGGTAACATGTATCACCTTCAATGTAATCTAGACCATAGTTTGGTGTCATCGAAAAAGAGAGAGAGACATGACATACAATGTGCTAATACAGTTTCTTAATGAATGGGGCACTGGCCCAGTGTCTAAGTGCTACACTTGGCTGACACCCATTTACTAAGCTACTTATGCAAAAAATGTTCCCCTGTATGCCAACTGTACGTTGTTAATGACGTGTACGAACAGTGCACAGATGGAGCAACTTTGCCCAGTTTCCATGGACATGCTATTGGGTAGACATTTGGGGTACATAAAAGTCTAAACAACGACAGAGTGTGTGTGCCAGTAGGCACTAAATGTCACGGGGAGACTATGAAATGAACACACTGACAAGTACAGATGAACTTAATATAAAACTTTATTAAGTACAATAAAGGCAGGTAGTAATAAGACAGGCTGGTGGCAACAAATGACAACAGTAGTATGGTAATGGTACTAACGGCAGTAGGTGGTAGCACACCTTCACGAGACCAGGGAGGAACAGGTGTACTCGCTTTCCTCAGCCTTCACCAGGCAGGTGAGCAGTAATGGAATGGCCCTTGGACTACACAGGTATAGGCTAGGACAGTGCGGGTACACTGCATACACGGAGAGAATGGCACCCCTTCACGAGACCAGGGAGGACTAGTGAACTCACTATCCTCACCCTTCACTAGACAGATGAGCGAAAATGGAAAGGCCCAGGACTCACACAGGTAGATGGAATAACAGTGTGAGCATACAGCGTATGTCTGGATAGTGCACCTTCACGAGACCAGGGAGGAACAGTGGACACACTTTCCTCACCCTTCACCAGGCAGGTGAACCGTAACGGAATGGCCCTTGGACTTACATGGTAGTTGTGAGGGCAGTGCAGAGCACTCCCATACACACACATTCAACGAGAAATTAAAAGAGCCCACCAATACTTGGACAGGGTATATGATAGGCTGGCATCCAAAACGAAGGATCGATAAGGCAGCACACAAACCGGGACAGCCACGGGAGGTCAAACACACGGTATGACCGACAAGTGCAGCTAACTGAAGTGAGCGCAGAACGGAAGGCACAGGCAACGGAGACCAAACAGAGGCATGGAATGGTAACGGAGCGCAACAATGGAGAGAGTAACCCAGGAGGCAGCCAATTATCAGAACCAGATCAGGTAGTCAGACGTCGCCAGTGGTCGTAGCCGGAGCGGGTAGTCAGACGAAGCCAGGGGTCAGAGCCGGAAAGGGAAGTCTGACGTAGCAAGGAGTCAGAACCGGAACGGGTAGTCAGATGTAGCCAGGTAATGCACAGGAACAGTAATGGACCAACACAGCAATAAGCTTAGGTACACCACGAAAGGGCACTGGAAATGACACAGGCTGAGGTTTAAAAACCCTGACAGGTGGAGCCATGACCTCGTCAACATGGTTACCTATAAAAATAGCGACTGAGCGAGAGCGACAGCTAGGAAGTAAATAATGTCGCTCTATGGCAACATCTGCTAGAGGCAATCACGGGGCACCATGATACTAAAACAGCCACTTTTTTTAGTGCATGCCCTGAAGTGCAGGTGCCTGAATTGGGAGCCAACATTGAGCAGAAAATTAAGTCTGCTAGAAGGCTAGGCCAAAAGCATTGGGTTTATTCTCTGTCTGTTTACTGTTAGCATTTCCCATCTAATAGTTATTAATTTATTCAATAAACTCTTGGGAAGCACAATCCAAGTATACTATGCACACAGCAATACCCTTGTCTAAGTAATCAATTATCCTATAATTAAATGCATGGTCACTGTATTATGTATATGAATGGTTTATCACATTTTTGTTATTTAGCATGGCTGCCCTGGTGTTCTGTTGTTTCTGAGGTGTGTTTCTTCTGTTTAGTTATTAGAAGAATCGGTTTCCATGGTTTTTGGCTTTTTTCTCTTCCCCATATACACATAGTACTGGTGGTTCAGTGGCTAATAGCCTATGCTCTTCCTATTTATGTAATCACTTTTGTTATATGTATGTATTTTGAGAACTTATATTATTATTTATTATATTCTATTATGGGGTAGCACCATTTTTTATTTTTGCCTATGCACAACATCATTTGTGCATTGGAGTGAAAGTGTAACATAAGAGCAAGGATTTTGCCATCATTTAGAATGCACCTTTCGTTAAACTAAGCTTAGATCATTTTAAAGAAATGTAAAAGCTGTCGATATATATTTTAATATCCATTTATAAATAGTTTTTGAGAAAGTGATAGAGTTGGGCAAAAAGTCACGTTTTTCAAGAGAATGTAGTGGGAAAAAAACACTTTGGAAATTCCCACACAGAAAATCCATGAAATTTCAACCTTTTCACTACTGCCATTGAATTTCCCACAAGCAAATTATTGTTTTTGCCTATGCTTTCTACGGCTGTAAGAATTCCCTCTGCAATACTAGTGCTTCTAAGTGCTGAAATGGAAAAGCGTAATTATTTTGGTAAAACTGGCACCGTGTGTGTGTGTAATCGAATGTGGGTGTTGTTGAGGCTTGTTTTTAAATCCTGCTTTGACTCTTTGCAATGTACTTAAGTTTCCAGGATCATGAATTTTTTTTTTTTTTATACTATGAATGATTTGATATTTTTTAGCTAGTCTCAAATTTCCCTCAGTTTGGATTGGACAACTTCTCAAAAAGGTACTGCAATGAAGTATTCTTGTTTTATGTTCTGCCTGAACTTTAATGGGGCATTTCATGTAATAATTCTTCTTCTTTTATAGGGACACAAACAGCTTTACAGATGAAGAAAGAAGAGTACAAATGAAGAATGAAGCTTACAGAAGAAAAATTAAGGAAGACCATGGTGCAGAAGACCCCACTGGATGTCGCATTTACAGGAAAGGGTTTAATTTAAATGAGACAGTGTTAGCTTTAGGTGCCAGTGGGGTATGTAGTGCTATACAATGCATTGCTTACCCCACTGGCATTCAAAGCTTATTTTTTTTTTTTCACTCATGTTTTTGCTACTTTGGATGTATTGATATGGGGCTTAGGGCCACATATCAATACAGGCATGGGTCACTTGTGTAGGGATCCCTAGTTGCGCATGTGTGTATGTATGTATGTATGTGTATATAATATATATAATTTTATTTTTTTATTTTTTTTTTTTTCACTTACACGTCAGTGGTTAGGAACACGTGTTAGGGGCTCAACAACTAGTTTTCTTGGCGCAAATTTTAGGTGATAAAAGTGAGTTCCTTAACACCTGTTAATAGCCAAGGCATGTAATTGAATCGCAAATTCATCGGCTTTTGTTATGTCAGCAAATTTAGGGCCCGTTGTGCATTTTTATCATTCGGTAGTATGTCACAGCACAGGTAATAGAATACCTGTGACTTAAAACTACTAAGAGTAGTTTACTTTTCAAAACGGAGGCAATTCAATCGACCACTTAGTGAATGGTATAGAATCTGACATTTACATTGAGTGCATCCACACAGATACGGTGGGTGGGTGAAAAAAAATCTGAGATTTCCAGGGATCAACATCCTATCTGCTTTTCTGTCATGATTCTCAATATTGTTCTGTGCTAAATTGCTATCCATTACTTTTTTTAAAGCATTTACAGTATCTGCAAGCATAGCATCCCAAGGCAAATAATTTCATAACTTTATTGCCCTTACTTAAAAAAAAAAAAAAGCCCTATCTTTGTTTTAGTCAAAACACCTTTCCTCTAGCCTTAATGGATGACCTCTTATTTTTAGCTTAGCTTTTTCAATAAATAGTTCCTTGGACAGTTCTTTGCATTGACCTTTTATATATTTGTAAAAATAATCATATTACCCCTTAGATGTATCTTCTCTAATGGCTAGTCTCTCTTTATAACTCAGATCCTCCAACCTTTATCAGTTTTGCTGCTGCACCTTTTCCAGTTCAATAATGTCCTTTTTAAGAACTTGCGCCCAAAACCATTCTCCATATTCTAGATGAGGCCTCACCAAGGATTTATATATAAGTAGAATTATATTTGCATCCTGTGCATCTATATCCCTTTTTAATACAGTATAGTACCTTATTTGCTCTTGCAGCACACTACTGTGAAGTCTATCATCTATCAGTACTCCTAAATCTTGTATTTCCTTACACAGCTTAGTGTCATCAGCAAAGATTAAGACATTACTTTCAATTGCCATTTCTATATCATTAATAGACAAGTGGAATAATAGAAAGTGAATTTAAATCTTGTCTGTTCACTGCTCTTTCCTCAAACTTATCAATTTCCTCAGTACTGAAAGACTGATGTCAGAAAATAAGGAGGGGAGAAAAACATTAATAATTGCATAAGGGATTCATTTTAATAGTGTGACTGACATCAGTTGCACTTAAAGGATAGTAATAGTTAAAATAAAGTATCTTTATTATTGTACATATTAAAAAAAAAATAAAGTAAATGATCTAAGTTTGAGTCAGGCACACTTTTAGCCCATTCTCATGAAGAATTTCTTTGTATACAATGCTATTTCGGCTCTGCAGACGAGCAGTCTGGTTCCGGGACCAGAATCTAAGTCTGTCAGCTAGAGCGCTGATGTGGGTAAAAGGGGCAGGAGGGGGGAACTTTAGAAGCATATTACACTAAAAGTTAGAGTACCAGCATTTACTTTATTTTTTTTAATATGTACAGTATTACATTTGGTTAAAATAAAGTATTACTATCCCTTTAAAATAAAATCTTCAAATGCAATGTTTTTCAATCAATACTCTCCCTTCAAGGCATTTATTAAGTTGGCCAGTTATATTGAGTGAGTGGGTTTAACTTTCTTACTGCCCCATTAAGTAAGATAGTTTTAGTTTGTACTGAAGATTCTATTGAACCTTTTGTTAAATCTCTTTGTGTTCTGCCTATCTTATGCATTTCCTTTTATCATAATGGCAGTATTTAAACAATGGGGGGGTGTGATGGTATTAACACTTTGAGTACCAGAGGGGTACAGGACGCATTGCAAAGCAATAACTGTATGGCACTCAATGGGTTAAGATTTTGCTTCTGGATCAGAGGCTTTATAACTTTAGCAAACTATATAACCGCTCCCTATGAGCTCCCATAGCGTAGAACTCTGACATACTTTATTAATTTGCCCTGCAGATCTTCATGTTTTGCAGGGCTGGGTGATGCTTGATGATGTGGAGCGTCTGAGAGAAGAAACCACAATTATGTCATCTTTAGTCAAGCCCTGTTTGAAGACCACTAACCACGGGCTTCATTGAGGAGGATAGATGTCTTCAAGTGGAGATTGAAGACTTAACTTCACCCAGGCCTACAGGTAATGGAGATATGCAGGGTGAAAAAAGAAAGTGTGGTAGTGTTTTAAGCTATTCGCTCAGTTGCCATAACAATTATGCATGTACCTATAGATTTAAAGACCATTTCCTTTTACTATATCTTTTAAATGTAAAGTAAACTGATGCAAAGTACTAGCATAGTTACTAAGTGTACATTTATTGAGTACTGTAGGGTTGGAAAGCATTTACCATATTTTGATTGCCACATTTAATCCCAATACAATAGCCTGTTATTGTCTTCTGTCATTTTTGTCTAGTAAAAAGGTTTTTGAAAACAAATTGATTTTGTGAACTGGTGTAGAAAAAATAGGCAGTGGTAAGATATAAACAGTAAATGCTTTGCATTTTAGACAGTAATATAAGGCTTGAAGCATGTCAGGATTTATCCTTGACAGGGATCATCTCCCATTTTTTACATCAGCTGGTTGTCTCTATCAGGGCCAGTGAAAAATAAATATGACAATAGTAATTTTAAGTTACAGTTTAGTTTATTAGAGCCCACAGAAACCAATGGAACAGCACATACCATTTGCCATTATACTGTATGTGAAGACTTTTAACACGTTAAGGGGATGCATGTTCTACCAGTAATTCTACAAAATCCAGGTGTTTGACTAGATGAAGGGGTGACATTACATGCATGCATGACCCGTCCACCTATATGGTGATTGGCTGAGAGGTGAGGTTATATAGCACATTTTGTGCCCTGTATAACCTCACCTCCCAGCCAATGGGAATGTGGGAAAGAATTTAATCAGGTATTGTCCATATAAAAGCCAATCCCTGTCCATTTTTTCCTCACTCTTGTTTGGGCAATGGCCCAAGAGGACTAAAGGGGGGTATTTTTTTATTTTATTTTTTATTAGAACTGGTGGCAGCAACGGTGGAAACATGGGTAATAGGGTTTTTTAATTTCTGATTTTAGGTTTGAGGAAGAAGGTGGAGGACCATGGCATCTCTGACATCAAGATACTTCACATGTGAAACACATGGGCTGGGGGAATGGGGCCTAGATTAGGGTTAGTGTTATGTCTAGTGAAGGGGGAGCTCTTTACTGGTGTTGCAATGTATGGAAAGAAAGAAGCACTCACTGGAATACATGTATTCATCAAGCATTTATTGCAAGCCGTTCTCCATGTACAACACAGTGTTTTACAATCTGGAATGTTTACAGGCTTCCATAAAAGTTTCACTGTCGTCCAATACAGGTTACTGGTAACTCTGGGAGGCGATCCGCCCCTTTAAGTATGCAGGAACATTTCTCCAAATGTATGCAGGGGGAGGAGCTTCCCCTCCCTCCTCAGCTGCATCCCAGTCAGCTAACACCAGAATGATTTGTTCCTGGGTGTGTACACACCAGGTGGAGAACATCTCTCTTCAGTTTTAGTCTTTTTATTGTTTTCTGTCAATTATGGAATACCACCATTAGGCGGGTTACCATGACTGACAAATGCCCTCTCCAAAGTGGCTAGCTCAGTGTCCAGGGATTTTTGGTGGACCTTATGCCCTGATGGGGGAACAACTTGGTTTCAAGTACTTCCCTGGGGGATTATCCTCTGAGGTAATCCTTTCTTTGCATGGTGACCTGAAGACAGAAGACCTGCAGAAAGGTGAGCCACCCTTTGAGTGTTGAATGTCCACTTGTCCCACAGTGTCCCTTCATTGGGCTTGTATTTGGGAGTTCTCATTGCGCACTCCGGCACTCATTGGGTGTTTATGTATATCTATTTAATTGATATATGTGTATGTCTGTGAGTTTTGGCGCATTCTATGTACATGTGTTTAATGTGTATTTTTAACCCTTTTATTATTGGGGTTAATATTCTTAAATTTTGTGTTGCCCGCTTTTACCGCATAGCCGCCATTGCTCCTTTACTCTCTATGGGCTTACACTGTGTGGGACGTATCTCTGGAACCGCTTCACATAGCGACTTCAGGGCTCATTTTGTTTGTCTTCCCTTGCTCTTTCATCCGGTTTCATGTTCAAGTGTGTTGGGGGGGCTTCGGGCACTGTTTTGGGGTACATTTTGAGAAAAACTATGTTTCCCATGAGCGCTCATTTCACTGTCGTCCAATACAGGTTACTGGTACAATGGGAGGCGATCCGCCCCTTTAAGTAGGCAGGAACATTCATCTAAATGTATGCAGGGGGTGGAGCCTCCCCTCCCTCTTAAGCTGCCTTCAGCCAGAACCAGTCAGAATTATTTGTTCCTGCGTGCTGTGCACACCAGGTGGAGAACATCTCTCAATCAACTTTAGTTTTTTTATTATTTTCTTCAAATATGGAATACCACCATTAGGCGGGTGACCATGGCTGACAATTGCCCTCTACAAAGTGGCTAGTGCAGCTTCCAGGGATTTTCTGGTGGACCTTATGCCCTGAAGAGGGAACAACTTGAGTCAAGTAGCTTCCCTGCTAGGGATTTTCCCTGTGGTTAATTCCCTTTTAACATGGTTACCTGAAGACAGAAGTCCTGCAGAAAGGTGAGCCACCCGTTGAGTGCTGAAGGTCCACTTGTCCCACAGTGTCCCTTCATAGGGCTTGTATTTGGGAGTTCTCATTATGCACTCCAGCACTCATAGGGTGTTTTTCTTCATATTGCCTGTATTTATGCAATGTCTGTGTGTATTCCCTGGGTTTTGGAGCAGTTTATGGGGGTTTTAACCTTTTCCCTGCTGTTTTCCTCATTGGGATATTGTTTTATCATGTTTTACATGTGTTTTGTGTGTGTTTGGTAACTTTTTTCTGTCAGGGTAAATTTATTAAAAGTTAATGTTCCGCACCTTTAAGCGCGCTTTTCCCGCATAGACGCCATTGCTCCTTTACTCTCTATGGGTTTACACAGTGTGGGACGTATCTCTGGAACCGCTTGTCACAGCGACTTCAGAGTGGGCTCATTTTGTTGGTCTTCCCTTGCTCTATCATCCGGTTGCATGATTCGGTGTGTTGGGGGTCTGGGGGGGCTTCGGGCACTGTTTTGGGGTACTTCTGAGTAAAACTACATTTCCCATGAGCGCTGGTTTCGCACCCCTTTTCTGATTGGCTACCGTCGCGGCAGCCATTTTGTGAGTTATTCTCCGTGAGTATACTACGCAGGGACTGAGCCTTCTCTCTCTCCTCCGCAGATTAACCCTTCGCTTGCCAGATAAGTTTAATTTTAAGCATTTCTGGGGTGAATTTTTAATCTTTCACACTTCAATTGGGTGATTCTTGTCAGTGGAGTATATCTGACGCTGTGAGCATGTCTACTCCACTGGAGTCAGGGGCTAGACCCAAGACTAAGGAGCCTGGGGTGTCAGTTTCCCCCATTGCGTTTTGCTCCTCTTGTCACTCTGGGCTGCCTAGAAAATTTTCTGGTCATTTATGCCCAAAATGTGCAGAAAGCCATGACAGCAACCCAGGGCTTTCCAGTCACACCATTGAGCCAACTTGGGTGAAAAAGTTTAAGGCTGCCACTAGGGATCTCAGATCCACTCTTCAGCTCTTTCCCTCTCAGGTTCAGGGGGCTCTTCAGGTTTGGCAGACCCCCTCCACAGTCAGGACCTCCCTGCCCAAGCCACAGGGTGCTCCTGATATGTCTGATTCTTCTGAGGAAGAACTATTACAGGATTCTGATGCTGAGGAAGGCACTGTTATTGAGTCTACCAGGTCTATTGGTGACCCTTTTGAATGTGACCCTGAACTCTCTGCTGAGGGTTTGATCAGGGCTGTGCTAACCACACTCAACCTTCCTTTGACTCAGGAATTTACTCATGATCCAACTGACGTTTTTCAGAAACCATCTAAAGCTGTTATATGTTTTCCTACTAATCCTACCCTTGCTCGTTTAGTCTCTGATGCGTGGAGAAATCCTGACAAATCCTCTTCTGTATCCAAAAAGTTTGCTAAACTTTACCCTTTTCCTGAGACTGAACTGGCTAAATGGGTTCATCCTCCTAAAGTGGATGCTCCAGTTTCTAGGTTATCTAAATCTACTGCCTTAGCTGTATCTGATGCTTCTGCCCTGCAAGATTGGATGGACAAAAAGTTAGAAACTTGTCTTAAGTCTATTTTTGCCTTTATTGGCACTGCCATGCGTCCAACTTTTGCAGTGGCGTGGGTTAACCGGGCCATTGAGGCCTGGACTGAACAGCTTACTGAGGCGGTTCGCCAGGATGCGCCAGTGTCTGAGCAGCTACAGCTTCTGACTAATATATCAGAAGCTCAAAATTATGTTTCTGACGCTGCTTTTGATGCTGTGCACATGATGGCTAGGGCCTCCGCTTCCTCTGTGGTGGCTAGACGTGCTCTTTGGCTGAAAATTTGGTCCGCTGACACAGCTTCTAAGAAAGCCTTGCTTTCTTTGCCCTTCCAAGGGACTTCACTGTTTGTATCTGAACTTAAGGAGATGATTAGTGAGGCTACTGGTGGTAAAAGTACTCTTTTACCATCAGTCTTCAAAAAGAAATTTCCTGCCAAACGTAATCGGTCCTTTCGTTCCTTCCAAACTGAGACATGCTCTACGTCCCAGGCGGGTCTGTCCTCCACGCGCTCCTCCTCCAAGCCCAAACAGTCCTGGAAGCCCAAAGTTGCCCCTAAGGCCAAGACCTCCAAGACTGCTTCGGCATGACTCACCGAACCCGGGTCCGCATCCGGCTGTAGGTGGACGTCTCCACATCTTTCGCCGGATTTGGGAGGAGTCAGTGACGGACCCTTGGGTTATTCAGGTGGTATCAGAGGGGTACAGGATCCCTTTCTCTTCCCTTCCTCCCTTTCGGCTCCATTTTACTCGTCCTTCTCAGGACCCTACAAAAAGACGTCTGTTCGACGACGCTATTCAGGATCTTTTGGACAAAGAGGTCCTGGAATTGATCCCTTCAGGGGACACAGGTTCAGGATTTTATTCCAACCTGTTCGTTGTGGCCAAAAAGGACGGAGGTGCTCGTCCTATTTTGGACCTCAAGGATCTCAATTCTTTTGTTGTGAGTTCCCACTATCGTCAAGAATCACTGCGCTCTGTGATAGCCGCAATGTCTCCAGGGGAGTTCCTTGCCTCCCTGAACCTTCAGGATGCATATCTTCACATCTCTATTCATCCAGAGAGCAGGCGGTATCTCAGGTTTGCCTGTCACAAAGGCCACTTTCAGTTTTCAGCTCTTCCCTTTGGACTGACTTCAGCTCCTCAGGTTTTTCAGAGAGTGTTGGGATCTTTGATAGCTGTGCTTCATCGAGATGGTGTCAGAGTGACTCCCTACATAGACGATCTGCTCCTGAAAG